>CM069436.1:539908-1739908 GCA_035610365.1 Aquatica leii
ACAGAAATAATAATTAAATTAAATTTAAATCTCCATAAAGTTCCACTCTTTTAATAATATAAGTAGCAAAATGTCAAATACATAAATAACCACATTGATTATAATAGTATCCTAATCTGCACATACACCTTGTCCTTAATCAAACAACTACGTTTTAAATTCACTATTGCGTTTATCTACGTTTACAAGATTTTCTTGCTTTTACCGTCAAAACAACGTTATTCCTAAAATTATAAATTAACGTATCCTTCCCAACCTTTCTGCTTTCACATAAACATATGCTCACATGAAGCTTTATCAGTGATTCACTTGGATCACGTCAAGCCAAAGTTTTTTTCTAAAATAGTCAGGGAAGCAAATGATTCAGCACTCAAGGTTTAGCATTAAGAGATCGGGTGTGTGCTTCGTCACACTAGTCATTATGTATGAATCGTACATCAGAGGCGTGTACATTGCTCAACTCGTATGATATGCACCCTCATATTTAGGTCGTCTGAAAACTTTCATACTCGTTTTGGTGTAATGACACATAAAGTGTTCCGTTGCTAATGTAAGATTAGAGCAAAAACAGGCTTCGAATTTGGCAAAGGGTTGATACTTTGGTTTAACATAGTTGCAGCAAAATAAATTAAGCTTAAGCACCTGAAACGATAAATTTAAGGTATGCAAGATAAAGAAATCAACCACAAAAACTCTTCACACATAAGGCTTCTAA
The DNA here is from genome assembly GCA_035610365.1 of Aquatica leii. Lineage (NCBI taxonomy): Eukaryota > Metazoa > Arthropoda > Insecta > Coleoptera > Lampyridae > Aquatica > Aquatica leii. The sequence goes on from CM069436.1 coordinate 540,624, forward strand.
CCCAACTAAGTCATGTGTTTCTCAGCCAAGAATAGTTCTTTATCAATTTAATGTACCAAAACTCTCTTGTTTCATCAACAGGAAATTGTCTTTTATTTTGTTTAAATAAGAATAATATGTTGTATCTAACTAAGTTAAATTCACGTAACACGACTAAATGGAATTTACAAGTTCCCATAAAGTAATGCTGAAATTTAATATAAAGGTGTAAATATTATATATTAATGGCCACTGTAAAGTGTAAGAGCTCTCATTTGGAGCTTTTCATGATATTCCCTGTGTAGACACATTACCTTATGCACACATAAAGCTTTTTTATAGAGCAATTAATAACACTTTACAATAAGTGATAACCTTCTGTAGTGCTGTACAACAAATATAGGCAATCATCTAATATCCACGATAAATGCATCTGATCCACACTCTTTTAAAAACCTCTAAGAAAGAACATTGTTAAGTATGTAATATAAATGTTTTCCAAGATCAAATATATTTAGTTTCAGTTTAGTTTCAGCAAACATACACACTACATTAAAGTGGGTCCTGTTGGTAATAACCACACACATCCACTAAATAGATCAGAAGATAATCAGCGAGCCACAGTAGTAAAGGTATAATAACAAGAGAAAAAAACCTGAGCGCCATATCAATGTAAAGTTAAGATCACTTAGCTCAGAAACATACCCAAGGGTACGTCTAAGGCCTACGGTCAAAAAAATTAAGAAAAAAGGTGGCAGCGATTAACCCAAAAGAAAGCAGCTTAGCATGTATATATATTTTTTGAATTGATAACAAAACGCCAAATAAAACAATTCCCAATAACTTAAGTTTTCCCAATAAGAAGAGCAAGAAAAAAGAAAATGAAGTAGCAGTTAAAGCAATAAGACAGCAATTTTTATTTAAATTCTAAATCAATTACTAATAACATCAAGAATTTAATCCGTTGGTATTAACAATTACATGCAATCATGATAAAATAGTTATTAAAGTGGCTATCAAACGTTCAAAATTTATTACAAGAATAATGGGCTTATCCCCAGATCTAAAATTCCTTAGTGTAAGTAAACTGTGAATCATGCTACTAATAGTATTGCCGCTCAAAAACTTGCAAAAAGTGTGAAATACATTAATCGGCTGATTTTTGACTTACTCTGGCCCAAAACAAAATCTTATAACAATTATTTAAATACTATAAATAGCTGAAACTTACAATGTAACACTCGACTGGGAAGTGAAAGATTAATTAATGATCTTGAATTATACAAAAAACAACAGAAAACTTAGCATAACTAATATCGCTAAAAACTTAACATCAACTAAAAAAATACCAACCCCAAGTTCTAAATGAAAATGCAAACACGACCGTAATACAATTTCAGAATTTACAAAATAGTGCCCGAAAGTTATAAGAAGAAACGCAGCTATGTAAAAAGAAATATTTCAGGTCAAACTACCTAAGCCACCTAATTTTTAGCAAGATTTTGTAGAAAACTTGATCTGCAAAATTTCACTAAGCCAGATCCCCAATTCGTAATTGGATTCTCCTAAAAAACTTAATAAAGTAAAACGATTGCAATTAAAATAAAGTAAAAGTCATTACCTTAAAGGTTTTAAATCATTACAAATTCATTAAGCTTCTTCCACACTAGAGTAAAAAGTCAAATAAGATCAGTCATTTAAAACATCCTCCACTGCATATTACATCAATTTACGCATAGAATCTCCAGCAAGTAGTGTCTGCATCTCAGTGACATGGCAAAAATTTTGTTAGCATCTGGATTTTTAAAGTAGATTAAGATAACAATATTGATTAACAACACATATAATGAAACATCAAATTTAATTAATTTTAAAATATAAATTATATAAATTTTATAAAAATAGTTTATATAGAACATAATTAAAAACCCTCAAAATCTCTTTTTTATTTTAGAAACATTGCAATCACACAAAACAAAATTATCCAACTCTACAGCGAAGACATAGCCACTGAATCTAAACACACCAGGATATTGTATTTGGAATTTTTCATAAATATCATCTTAATAAAAATATTAAGCCCAAGACAGTAGAAAACATAAGCATCAGGAAGAAACAGCTGAAACTTTATTAATGAAAAAAATCCATTACAATGGGCTCAACGATCACAGAACTTTCTTTATCGACAAGCTATCCGCTTTAAGAGACAATGTTATATACAAAACAAACTGAAAAGAAACCTTTGTAGATTCACCATTTTACAACTGATCAACGTCAGTCTCTATTTATGGGAGAAACCTTAAAACAAATACATTTAAAGCCATTAGCCCTTCTTGAACCAAAGTTTTTGGTTTCACTTAACAAATGTCTCTAACAGTTTCATAGATCCATATCAATCATTTAAGAAGACCTAACCTTAAATTCACCGTGGAGAACTCAAATAATCAAAAACATTCAGATCTTAAACACACAAGATCACTCACCAAATAGACACACAAGTGGAGAAGAAATTAAGGCTTACATCGAGAGATGCACACTCAGTTCGAAAGCGCACTTTTTATCATTCTGTTTCAGAAGTTGGCAGTGAAAAAGCGGCTATTGATCCTATAAGACCTAGACTGATCAGCAAGAGCCAACTCCTGAACTAAACTCCGGCCATCTATAACATGAACTGCCTTGGAAAAAAAAACCACGAATATAAAGATAGCGAGACAGAGACAAAGCAAATTAACAGACCATACAAAATGAACAAACACAAGAAAGAAGACCATACTCCAAATGGGTAAAAACGTAAAGGAGACAAAGTGTGCACGAGATGACACAACGCTTAAGATCAGCTGTTGCAGGAAAGCTTTTCTTAAACACCAAACACAGTACTAAGGATTTGGCTTACTAAATCGCAACTCTCTAGCCCAGATTATATAGGTAAAACCGTGCAAAGCAGAAAGGGTATATTTAAATGGGGATGTCATCAACTTCCAAAAAACTGGTGAATGACACCGATGACACTCGAACATAAAGCTACTTGAGATGCATGAGGTAGTTTTATTTCTAGTTTTATATAAAAGCAGTACTGTGGCTTTTTGAAATGTCCCAAATTTAAAGTTAGTTTTGCAGAATTTAAATCCCAATTTAGAATTTCCAATTTGGTACATTTCAAGCTGGCGTGTAGATAAATGTCAGATTCTTAAATCTGCTGAAGAAAAAGTCTTCTAGATACATAAAATCTGTCAGCATCTGAAGGGAAAGCTCAACTCAAGTTCTTTTTTTTGATTGGGTGAGGGTATATCAACAAGGATTTGTAAACATTTTTATTCACCTGGTAAGCTTTGGAGTCTTATAATTTCAAGCTCCCAACCAGTGCACTCCTGTCTTTTGTATATTTTCTGAATTTTTAAATCATGCTATTGAGATTTCCTGTAGCCAGTGCTTGGCCATTAGCTCTTTTTATATATAACGAGGATTGATGTAAATTTCCTGCACTGGGTTCTCTTAGTAAAGCCCAGAGCTTACAGAATTTTCTGTCGACCGCCGAGGACAACTTTCTTCACCCTAAAATATAAGTATCTATACCATATTACTTAATCACCTGTTCACAAAAGCGCGATTAAGAATACGGTTCATGTCAGTCAGAGAAAAATTGTTAATATTTAAAAGCTTGACTCTGGTTTGATTTCTTGTACTGTCTCTCACATGTGAGTTCGCTTACATACACACTACATTCACTGTGGTGCTTCTTGGAAAAATGACACACATTTTGTGTATGATCTAACGTGAACGCCCCACCCAAGTTTTTACTTACAAGTTTCCACAAATCATCACTTTTATTATAAGTAGATTGTAGTATTTTTTTAGTTTTTGTAGAAAGCTATTTAGGAGTAAGCACATTAAGTTCATATTTTTGCGATTTACTTTGATTTTTCCATGTAGTGATGATAGCGACCTAAAATATACTATATCCTATACAATGTTAGCCCTATTTAGAATCATTCATGTCAATTCATTACTTTCTTCTAGAAACTATAATGGGAAACTATAGCCAGGAACTACAATAAAGTCGTCATAGTATTTTGTATGATATGTTCGAATAACCTTGAGGACACACTTTTATTAGGAATAATGGAAACTTCTCCGGATGTAGCGCACATTTGATTACAACGATTCATTGTTTGTCGACAAATACTTACTTGTAATGATATGTCTATATCTAATTTTTACTTTATTTTTCTTAGCAGTTTTCAAAGGACGATTAGATATAACACTGAATTATATTTTCAACCGTGAGTTTCTTTGCTATTAATTTGTGTATTTTTTGTATGTACCAATTTCAATTTACACTCTAAATGCGATTAGGTACATAGGTGCAAATTCACTTTAATTTTTATTACATCGAAGTTTAACTCAGAGATCACATATTACCTAATTAATATGTTGTGTTACGATAACTGATATATATGTAAAGTCATTGCCTATCTTCCAGGAATTGTATCAACATATAACTGTGATATTTATATAATTATTAACTACACATTATTATATATACCTTGCTTACTTTTTTAACACTTTTCTCTATATCATTGTTAGAAATAAATATATATTTATCAGAGTCATATTCTATTTAAAATTATCTTCTTAATGTGTAATAATAATAAAGCACACATCAAAAGACATAACTAAACAAGCACTTAGAGCTCAGCTGGAGTTAGTCACTTAAACAGTTAAATTTGGGAGAATCCTTGTAACAAATTATAATTGTAATTTTGAGATTAGTGTAATTTTATTTATCACTTTGTTTGCCGTCTGATTTACAAATAATTTGTGCACTCTTTGCTAATATTATTGTGTGTTGGAATGCTTTTTGTTATAAGATACTCTTCTTTTCAGCACATGGTTATGTTACCAAGTTTAGGAGTCACACCTGCTTACGTCAGACTTGCTGCTCTGCCAACAAGAAAAGGTGGCGCAAGGCTCTGGCATCTCAAAACTACGACCATCTCGTGCAGGACTAGTCCAAGCTCAGGTAAATCAAAGATGTTGTTTCGACTTCTTACAATCAGATTGTGTTGCAAGGTTATGAGATTTTGTGAAACTTATTTAATATATATATAAGATCCCATGCTGTATTTGTTGCCTAAGCTTACAGTACCATTTATCCCTTCTTTCCTCTTAACGCCATTCTTCTCCATGCTACTATCCACTCCACTCAATTTACCTTTTTGTCTAAGATTTCCTAGAAATTTTCATAATCTCATCCTCTTAAATTCCCTTTGCATTTCTGTCTCACGTGGTTCTGAAGTCCTCCATCTCTTCTCATATAGTCTGTGTCTTTTCTTCTTCTTTTTTCCAGTAATACATGTTACACAAGCTCCTCGTTCCCACATCTGAACTGTGCCTATCATTTTGTTGCTTTTAATCTCTATATCATTTAAATATTCAGGCACACCTTCACCCTTGATATCCTTATAACTCTTATTATATCTGCCCTCTTTTATCATTGTCCATTTTCCATGTTTCTCAGCATCCCTGTCTTTCCTTATTATTTCTTCCCTTACCCCTACTCCATCTGCACTTTTAATCTCTCCACTTCTTCTCTCAGCGTACTTTGTTTCTTTTGTAATACTCTTCTCTGCCCTCCTGTCCATTCCTTCACTTCCATACTCCTCCTTTATCTCTTTTTCCAACATTTTATGCAGTATTTTTGCATTCTGTTCTTTCCTCAGTTCTTCCCTCATCCCCCATGGCCCTTTTTCCTGTCTCTCTGCTCTTGTTTTTGCTACCTGTACCTCCTCTCACACAATATACCCAGAGTGTATCTCTGTCCAGTCCTAAAACCCATCTCCAGTTTTTTCTGTAGCCCTGGCCACCTCTTTCCCTTCTTCCAGTCCATAATATTTTCGCTCCGCATGTACATTACCACGGCCTTTATGCTAACTTTTCAAACAACAACTTTCTTTTTCTATAACCATCTCGAATACTCTTTCCCCACACCCCACACTTGTCCCTATTAACGCCTGTTTCCTTTCCCTCCACTCTTTCCACACCTTATGTGTTCTTCCTCCCTTATTATCCTGCTTCATCGTATAGCCCAATTTAGTGTAAATTCAAGCTAGCACTTGCTGCACTTCCTCATCCCTCCATTTCCCACTCCTCTCTATGGCTTCTTTTCCCCCCCTCCTTTTCCTAAATACTATTATTTTTTGTTGCTTTTTCTCCGTGTTTACTTCATTTCTTTTTTTTTTTTCACATGTATTTTCAGCGTTTCTTTATCATCTTGTTCATTTCTACTTTTCACTCACCTTAACACACCAACACACTATGTCTTCCACACGCATACGCCAACGATAATACCTTCGCCTTCCCTACCACTATCCCTCCCTGTCTGTTGTCTTCTCATTATCTCACTCCAGATCTCCCCATATATACGCTTGTAGAACAGGCTTGGGCTCCAGTGGGCCATCCTAATCTCAACCTCTCTCTTTGTAATGAAGATTTCTCGCTTTCTCTTCTCCATTCCACTTTGACCCTGCTCCTATCGTTTTCATGGATTTATATCCTATTCAATATATTAATCTTTCATTGATTTTTTTCTCTTCATGTACTCCCACAGTTTTTCCCTATTCACTTTGCCATCCAAAAATAGCTTTTAGATCTACGAATAGTGCCACCATTTTCCCTCTTTTTCCTAGTTCTATTTTGTTGCTAAGTGTTCCAGTATATATATGTTGTCTGTCAGCATTATTAGTGCTATCAATCCCGCTTGTCCAAATAATCTGTGACCATAAATACTGCATCTGTTTCCTTTTATAGTCTTTGGCCCTTGAAGTACCCGCCTCACATCCTCGTTGTGTGTCGTTAGCTTAATCATGTTATCCTCTATAATTCTTGACTTTCAGCCACACTACACTTGTACATGGATTGGGAATGTGTTCCCTCTCTCCAGCTCTCTAGGAATCAGCCCTTTCCATATTCTGTTTGAAATGTTCCATCCTCCTTTTGCTACAGTACCTTCCCTTTACATACACAGTAATATAAAACACAGATCAAAACTCAAAAATGTTTCCTACTGTTACAAGAGAATTCTTATTTTTTTATTTTGAATTCGTAAAGAGACCAGAAAACACCCTATTATCCTGGGTGGCTAATTATTTAGAATTGCTTAATTCCACATAGTAAATGACGTTTATCAGTCAAGTGCTTTAATTAAATTGAATAAATTACGTTTTTATATTGAGTTTTTTTGTTTATTGATACCAAAATTAAAACATGTAATACGTTCTTTAGGATTTTCATTGTATTTTATCTAGATTATTCGTCTATTACAAATTACACACATAATAGATCCGTAACAAAGACCTGAATTGCATGTGGAGTCAAGGTTTATGCACAATGGTGTTATATAAGAATAAACGCTTCAACAAATCTCTTTAAAACCAAAATACTAATAAAGTAAATCAAAAAACATATTTATTTATGTTTTTTCGATATCGAATTTAGGTCTAACAAACGCTTTCAAGAATTCATTTCAGTTGGGAGATGATTTATTTTGAAGTTTCAGCTGTAATTTGTTTTTTTAACTGTGCCGCTCTTTGACATTTCTGAAAAAAAATTAATCAACCTTTTGTTGAACATGTAAAATTGCGTTCGGAGAAGTATAACATGCTTTGTTACCATATGCGCATTTTGTGTAACAATCAAATTATAATGCCAAAACAGAAGTTTAAGGTCAAGTGTCGCTCCCAGTAGTGACGGTAAAAGTATTTTTAGCATCGAACGTCGACCGTTTTAATTCTTCCTAAGTCAGATTAAGAATGTCTCTCGTGCCTTTAAAGAACCATTTATTTTAAGTTGCCTACTTGTATATAGAAAGCGGCTTACACTCTAAAATACTTCAAAAAACAAACACGTTCCAGTTTCAGTTCTTAAAATAAAATTTTGCAGATCTCGTGTTGAAGCTTGTATACGATATTCAGTGAAAGCGCAAAATATAAAACTTGCAAGAAACTATCCCATTGCGGAACTAGATGATCTTCAGTCTAGGAATCCCAGATAATACACACCACTGCTCCAGTAATTCACTGAACAATGTCGATGAACGTTAGTAGAGATACAACACAGACAACAATAATGTCAGTCATTTCATTACCTACAATCTCAAACTTCTCCTCGAATTTGTTTGAAAATTTTGACATCATTACAGTAGAATCCTAAAAATTTATTTAGAGTAAATCACAGGCAAGATATATTTAGTTAATTTGTCTGTTTATTTTGAATTACTTTTCTACCGTTTGAGTGAAGACATATGTATTAAGTGATTTCTACTCGAGGCACGTCACCAAAAAGAAATTTACAAACTACAATTAAAGCACGTTCGCGTTTTGCTGTAATAAGTACTTTCGTTTCCATAAAGTCAATTAAAGTGCATTTACACACAAATAACTATGTGTGAAATGAGTGTTAAATACAAGAACTATGTTTACATGTATACTGAACTTGGAAAGCTTTGTGGCCTTTTAACTAAATTCTATTGCATTTTCACAGCTAGTTAAAAGGATGTTATACACATTTTTTTATGCGTTTCGTTTATTCATTCTGTAACACGGCATTAATAAGGGAAAATTTAGCTTGCATGAATGTGTGTTGTGTGAACTTATACTTAGTCATATGGCACCCAACACAACAAAGCTTAAGAACACATGAATTCCCCATGTGCCAGTTAAGAAAGGGGTTAAGAGTGCTTATCCGAGGAATTTCAGGAAATCAATTTCCAAAACTTGTACTTAGTTTGTACATAATTTTCTCCTAATTACTTTTATATTTAAGTTAAAATGTTCTATTTCAGTACTATATATGAATTTTTTAATTTTATAATTTATGTCAAAATAAAACCAATATTACAAACAAATGAATAAAATAATTAAGAGAAGTAGTTTTCCTGCACCTAATTAAATGTACTAATAAAGACCCGCTGAGTAATTTAATACAATTAGCCACAGTGTGGCAAAATCCACAGCCCAGTACTTTCTCAAGCACGAAAATAAAAACTATTGTTAAAACCTTGTCATTTTTACCCCTTTTTTTTTACACACTTAGCGGAGGAGTCATGATGTTAACAACTATAACGTCCACCATACGGTTGATGAAAATATAATAAAAAAGACGCCACTCCTTCTGTTACAGTAAGAATCTTTGAAAGCTCCGGAGACGTCAGAGATTCAGTCTAATCTAATAGTATTAATCGTATTTATACCTGTAAAATATATCATATGGTTATGGTTTTTTTATTTGTCGTTATAAATACAAAAAGGTGATTACTATTACTCCAAACACTGGAAATAAACGTTTTATAAAATCAAAATTTTCTTTATATTTTTATGCCCGAAATAAAAATACACACTTTTTATTACAATTTTGGACAACAATTGTATTAACGTCTTTCAAAAACATTATTATCGTACAAATTTTTAGAGTAATAAATGTTTTGAATAAAAATGCCAAAATTATATTTGCAAGAATTATTTAAAAAGTATTTGTTGCACATCTAGAATTTTATCTATTAATGTAATTTATTGAAATGTGTGTTCATGATAGATCACATTATTTTACTTTGTATGTAGGATGTATAAACCTGGCTTATCAGACCCGGAGTAATGTTTGGTTATAAAATATGTAGCGTTTGTTACTATAATTTATAAACAATTTTTCTTGTATAATAATGAATAAGTAACAACGATACTTGTTTTTGTTATAAAATAATTTATTTATTTTTTCAATTTCTTAATTTGAATGTTGGTCCAGTTTTATGTTAAAAAGTAGGTATTGTACCGGATATGCATCTTAGAGTTAAGCGGATTAACCAAATATACCTCACTTATTAATGATGTGTGTTGTCAATGAAAAGTGCGGTAATACTCATGTTTAAAGACATTTAATAGTATTAATCAATATGTGACATCTATACTAAAATATACCCCTTGAAGGTCATGGCTTTTTGTTTATATTATAAATACACAAAAAGTGATTACCATTATTAAATTGTATATAATGCTTCTTAAAATCATACGAGAGAGACTTTAATGTTACTCTAGAAACAAGCGTTTTATGGAAACCACAACTGCTTTACCCCATGTTTTTGTGCAAATTAATAAACAATTCACTACCAGATTATCATATTAGAATTAATAGGTTAATAAATACGTCACTTATTAATCAGTTTCATAATTACCTTTTGTAAAATATATCAAATCAGGTTATTAAGTCTTTTGTTGTAAAAATATAAATTTTTCATTTACAAAAGTGTAATATAAATTAGGAGTTCCCTAGTATGTGCTGTCATTGTTTATGTGATTATAATATTTTGTGAATATACCTCTGAAAAGATTAGGACAAATGGATTCTACCTTCCAGAATTAAGAGGAAGTATTAACAGTTGGGATGGCATAAGCAGAATGTCTACTTCAAACAATATCACAACATTTTGACTTATCAGTAATGGCATTTTTTTAAAGCTTATAATACATTGTTACTGCATTTACAACCCACAGTCAGCATCTATATTAAACATAATCACTAACAATCACTATTTTATAAGATATTTGGAATATATTAGAAATTGACGTCAAATTTTTAAATACATATATATAATGTATAATGGCCAGCTTTTTAATATAGTACCTAATGATAAACTATAAAATCTAATACTAAGAACTTAACACTTTGTAGATTAAACAAATCCAGCGATGGATTACGAAAGGCCAGGAAGTTGGTAATAGGCCACTTGTAAGCAACTTAGATCACCTAAGTCTAGAATTACTTCACGGCAAGAAAGATATGGCCAGACATACTCGGCTGTTACATTACAAAATCCTTTTACAACTTGCCTTAAAAAATAAAGAAAAGCTGAATATTAATTGCACCGTTTCCACCATTCAGAGAGCGTTTACACGAATCAAATTTACATTGTATGAAAACCAGCAATCAAACCTAACATTATAAGGAGCGTCATGCGGCAGCTCAGTTTGCGCTTTTGCCCGCTAATATTTAGAATTTGGATCAGAATTGCTGTTATCTCTTCACACAGATGAAAAAGTATTTTCTAGCACTGATCAGTAAAGCCCAACTTCCACGAGTGTGGAGAGACACAAAACAATCGTTACAATGCATAGAACATGTTTTTGCCCCATAGGCAAAGTGGTAGAGTGACAGCTGGGTGTGGGGATGGATATCTCAAGCGGGTCCAGGAGGAAGTTAGTTGCAAGTGACACCACCTCGATTTACTTCAGAGCAATACCTGGCTTCTTTGAGATAATATCTTGATACCTTCTGTGCAGAAGAATATTTCCACAAAATGAGCTGGAAATTATTCAAGTAGTCCAAGGATAAAATCTCCTCTATTCATACAGCACGAATCTGTTGAGGACTGGATTGAAGAGATCAAAACGAAGTTGAAACAGATTGAATGACCAGCTTGAGATCATCCAGATTTGAACCCAATTGAGAAAATATGCAGGGTGCAGTGATCAGAAACTGGGATAGTGATATTCAATTTAAGAACACCTGAAAATATTATCCCAGCATTCCACACAAGTGTAGATTTGGGAACGTTTTCCCTAGGGATCACAGTTGTGTAAAAATTGCTAGTAAACTCCTACCTTTATGATCTAGATTAGAAACATGTCTGCAAAATAATAGTTTGTATTACACAAAGTATTAATTATTTCTTTACAACTTTTGTAATTATTGTTATTGTTTTTATAACTTATAATATGTTTTTTATTTAATTATATTATTAAAGATAAACTACACAGCATGAGACTGTAATTATAAAACAATATATATTATGTTATTCTAACATTTTATTAACGCAAAAGAAAATGAGTAATGCCTAAATAGATTATTATTAAAATAAAATAATATTAATGAATACGAAGAAATGTAATTATGATACTCATTAACAAGTGAAGTATTCTAACCACTTAAACAAAGAAAAAACAGATTTGATAGCATAAACAACAAAAAATTTACAAATAAACCACATTGTATTGGCACAAATCTTTGTGTCTTTACACCGGAAAATTCTGTTTGAATAGTATCATTGTATAATTAAACAGAAATTAAAGTATAAAAAGTTTCACTTTATTTGTAAACAATTTTTGCACATACAGCAAAGAATATTAATATCAAATACCCTAGGTAAAATTGTTTTATAAAATCAATGTCAGATAGATTATTCTTTACAATTTATGTAATCTTATACATTAGAAAATTTTACTATCAATAAGTATGTATCTAAAATTATAAAGAAAAATGTGTCTTTTTATTCATATAAAAATATAAATACAGTCATAAAAGTAATACACTATTTTCTTATGGTTTGAAAATACATGTAGGAATTTAGTAATGGTAATCTCTTTTCCCATTGTCACAAGACAAAGGACATAACCTCAAGGTATATTTGCTGGTAATACCTATTGAGAATGTGACTGAAAATGCGGTAATGTTTATTTTAGGGACATTTCAATCACTTCAATAACAACCTGTACCTTACATACCAAAATCCATGTCAAAAAATTAAGAAAAAATGCAAACAACTATCAATGAGAGAAACATCAACAAATTTCCACAATCCAAGAACAAATGACCACTCTTTATGTTCAAATAGATATACAAATAATAATTAAAAAAAAAAAAAAAGCTAAATAGGTGGAAGGACTGAGAGCTGAGTGTGGCAGTACTACTTAAGAGAGTTAGGTCATAGCACCTTTAAATTTGCCACCAAGTTCAACTGCTTGTGAGACAGCAACTGAGGTGCTGAACATGTGATGTTGAGTGTGTGTTCGTTTCACACAATAGAGAAGTTAACAATTTACAGCAAAAAAGATTTCAGTGAATTATTTTTAGAATTTTTGAAAGGTAAGTGTAAGCATTTTAAGGACAACTTAACACGGTTGTCAAATTTACATAGGATAGTGCATACTTTTTAGCTCCTGAATTTGACCTTAAAATTCATGTAACAAATATTCCTTAGGTTAGATTTTCTTAAATTTAAATTTTTATAAAATTAGCTACACAAGAAGGATTGTTGTTTTTAATTGTGGAAGATATGATTCATGTATCATTTCCTCCCCCTTATCTGTGTTTATCAAAATATTAATTTGCCTTTTTAATTTTAGGATACCCATTTAGAAGTGGAAAAGTAACGAGAGATCTTTTGGAACGAGTATGAGGGACAAAACTGTTCAAGAAGTTTTAGATGGGTCTAGCCCAACTAAGACCCTACAGCCTAATAACCACCATTATCAATAAAATGACTTTGCCAAGAATCACGTTTTACTTAAAAGCATTTAGAGGGACAATAGCGATGAGATGAAATTCTTCCTCAACTATGCAAGTTCTCAGATTCGTTTTCTGATGGTGAAGAGAAACGTTTGGCAGAATATTTTATTAACAGCAGCCAAGATGATTTATGGTCTTACATCAAAAGAGACAATAAATTGCATTTTTATACGCCTTTGAAAATAAAAAGAAAATTTCATAGAACTGGAAAAAGGAATAAAACAGATTTCTATGACTGGTTTCCAAGGCTATTTATGTCCCAGAAGACAAGCAACCTGTCACTCGAACAACAGAACCAGCAAGCCTTTACACGTGGGACAGCTTTAACAGACACACAGTGAGAGAATTTTATGCCATTTACTTGCAGAAGTATTACGTCGATATCGGTTCCAGCCAGATTCCATCTACACAATTTGATAAAACTGGAGTCCAGACCGTCCACAAACCTGACAAGAATAATTTCCGGAAGACAAAAAACAGGTATCTAAAGTCACTTCCGGTGAACGGGGTACAACAGTCACAGATCCTGTGTACCATAAAGTGCAACCGCGAAACTCAATTCCCCTCCGTTTGTTTGGTATTATTCCACGTATTCGTCAAAACAACATTACATGCAGCAACTGGAGCACCACCCAGGCTCCCAGAAAGCTGGTATGACAAACCCAAGTGATGGGATGGATGACAGCAGACAATTTTGAAATACATCCTGTTGCACTTCATAAATTTGTAAAATGTACGCCCGCACCTGATAAGAAAAGTTCTACTGATACTGAGATAATCATTGTAGCCATATATCGTCCAAGGGGCTAGAGTATCTGCAAAGAAAATGAAGTATCGTTTTATTAACATGATATCCCCGCATACAACTCATAAATCCCACCAACCTTTGGATACTTAGCTGTCTACGAGCCGCTTTAAAACATGTATTTACAATGAAACGATGACGGTGATTTCATGGTGCCAAAATCCTGGTCAGACTATCGTTTTAAAGATATCACGCATAAGCTTGTGTGGCAATGGATATCAACGGGCTTTTTACTCCAACTAACATAATGAGGAAATTTTACAGAACGGGTATTTACCTTCAGAGTTCGCATCTTTTTGCAGTTCAAACTTTCTCTACTGCAGGAGATTGCACAGAAATGGAGCCTGATCCAGTTACACTGGGAAGAGCACCAGAGAGCAACATAACATCTGCTTTTACAGCGATCGACACCATACACCCAGAACCAATTCCTGAGACCCCCAAAGAAATAAGAGTACCTGGACCTTCCCCATCCTTATACAAAGCCCCTGAAGAAATAAGAGCACTTCCCATCAGGCCTCCACACTTAAGCTGAAAACGACAAAAAACAAGAAGGAAACTTTTTAAAGACAAAAATCCTAACAGATACTTCTAATATGGCAGAAATAAAAAGTAGACATCAAAAGACAAGAACAAGAAAAGAATACTATTTGCCATAGAAAAAACGCCAAGAAAAACCTTAATACAGACCCAGGAAATATCAAGTTGGGACCCTTATCAATATAGAAAGAGATTGTGAAACAGAGAGAGAGAAAAAGACAAACAGGCTGTATAGAGGATGAGTCTGAGGATTCAGATAATTTCGCCCATTCTACTCATCATCGTCTAGTAAGGCCAAAAATAGCGAGACCATAGAAAAGAACAAATTGAGAAGGAGAGAGAAGAAGAAAGAAGATTTTTGTTATAAGGTAATTGTGATAAACATGTAAATAATTATGTGTTAGTTGCACGATTTGTGACTAAAGAAAAGCTGAAAAGACACTTACTACGTTATTAGAGGAAAGATTTTAGAAAAGTGAAAGGAATTGGAAGGAATATTTGATAAATTTTATGCTACTGAAAGAAGCCCGGCTACCATTTTGTTTTCCCTGACGTTGGAGGATCATTCTTTGGTATCTGAAGAACTGACATCAAGGAAGTTACCGCCACCAAGTTTTGTGGAGTGCGAACTGCACTAGATCCAAGAGAGGACTGAGTGTTTCCTATTATTTGAGTAAACATATATCACCATATAATCACTTAACCTCATTTACCTTTCGGTGTAGAGTATATAAAAAAAAAAAAAAAAAAAAACTTTACTTATTCAGGAAATAAACCAATCTTTCTAAACTAAGAAAAAAAAAATTAAACTTACTTATTCTAAATAGACAACTTTTCTGTATATGTTATTATTCGTCTTACTTCATTTGCACCTCACTACATGTTTTTCTACCACTCTTACCATTCTTAATATTCATATATTTTACCCAAATTAATACACTTCACACGTTAGTTTATCTTTTTCCTTACTGTCCTAATTTATTCTATGCGTACAAACTTTGCCCATTTTTTTGTCTTCTGTCAGTGTTTTCGCCTCTTGCCAGCTTTTATTGTACTTTTTCAGAATTTCTGCTATTTCCTCGTCCCACCTCTTCTTTGGTCTTCCTCGTGGTCTTTCATGCTTGATCTAGTTTCCCAGATAACTTTGGTTTGTCTATTGTTTCCCATTCTGTTTAAGTGTCCGAACCATCTCAGCTGTTGTCTTTCTATAGTGTTCTTTATGGATTCTACCTTTAGGGTTGTACGTATTTCTTCATTTCTTACTCTATCTATTTTGTTACTCCCATGATTCCTCTTAAGTATTTCATTTCGCATGCTTGTATCTTGCTTTCTTGCTTTTTGTGAGCGTCCAGCTTTCACAACCGAATGTCAATATTGGTTTATAAATAGTGTTGTATACTGTTAATTTTGCTTCTTTGCTTACTTCTTTTTTTTCTAATAAATACATTACTTAGTGCATAATACACTTTATTGGCACTTTCGATTCTATTATTTATTTCGACATCGTTTTTCCATTCTTTTGTATTGTAACGCCCAAATATGTAAAGCTGTCTGTTTGTTCAATCTCTTTATTGTTAAGTTGTACTTTCGCTTTTGTGTTGTTCCTTCCTAATATCATTACCTTAGTCTTATCTATGTTTATTTTAAGGTTGCATTTTTGAGTGCACTGTTCCATGGCATTTACACCAGGTTGTCTTCTAGATCTTCCGCGTTTTTAGCACAAATCAAATCAAGTCGTCTCAATGTGCGTACGCACATCTCCGTTATATAAACTAGTTCCATATATCTGTAGCCCACTAGTAGTTTCTTAGCCTGATCCCTTAACTTCTTTTATTACGTCTCATCAAGTATAATCATTGAAGCCAATGTTGGACTTAGAACTCCACCTCCTGTCTCACTCCCTCTTTCGTCCGCAAATTTTTCTGACTCCCAAGTTATTTTGTTCTAATCTGGTTCCACGTGTTTTGTGTACAGAAGCTTGCTATGATGTTCTTTCTTAAGCTTTTCCTCAATTCCCACTTTCTTCCAAGGCTGTCCCAGATGATTCTTCTCTTTGGGTATACTATCAGAAAGCTTTTTCGAGGTCAATAAACGCCGTATATATGTATCTTTTCCGTGGTATTTTTCTATTAATTGTTTTTATCCCGTAAATATGTGGTCTCTGTATTCCCTCTACCTTCTTCTAAGACCTATACTTTGCATGATTCCTTCCATTTGAGTTTCTGCTTTTAGCTTCTTTTAGTTTGTCATTCCTAGCAGTCTCCTTCGTATACTTCCTGTATACGTTACTCAATGCGTTATCCACTCTATAATTTTTACCATCTCTTTTCTATTTCCCACAAACTTATATATGGAGTAATATGTATACTGGAATTGCTAAAATATCCCAATAAAATAACTTACAGAAATGTTTTAAAGCCCAAATCATGTGCTTTTCTCAGCACATATCAAGGCACATAAATGTATCAAAACTCCCTTACTATAGGAAGGAATGATACAAGATCTCTACCAAGTTTATGAAAAAAATAAAATATCTCCTCTATTATACTCCTGAATCAATAGAATTTCAACCACGCTAAAATTCATTTGCAACTTAATAGGCTACTTCAGGCGCCATTTAAGGAATTTATAGAATTTATACTTATTTGTATTTTTCACTTCATGCTATTAATGTTAAGTGTATCAAACATCTCCCCAGTCTCCCTAAGGCAAAATTCGATCAAACATTAACACTTGCATGCAGTCATAAAAACTTTAGTTCTCAATTAGCGAGACGTGATCATTAACTTATTATAATCATAAAAGGCTTACCCCTAGTTGCTTAGTAGAGTAACTACAATAAAAATTTCTAATACAGTAAGGCACCACGAATAAATTACTAAGGTGCTCAAACGTTACTAGTCAACGAAAGAAAATCGATTTAACTCCTTCAATACAAACAAGGATTCTTTATTCTCAGTCGGATTAAACAAACAATATTTCTACTAAAGTCTGAAAACAAAAAGTCAATCGAGAAATAAATTCCGGCAAATGTCAGACACGAAATACTGATACCGTATCGCCAGTGACGCGCTGCCAGTGCAGTCTTCGACTTTATGCACGCAGAGGGTGCAATAGTAGTTGAACTTCTAGGGATGTTTCCGGTTCATTTGTCTTACGACGGATTGGCAAGACCGTGGCTTATAAATTTAGTTTCGATAAACTTTATGAGATGGTCCGCAGGCCTGATATGGTATTAGGATTAGGACGGTGATAAATTTATTTATACTAATTACGCGTTCCTCTTTACTGGTCGTATGGTTTCGATTTGCCCGGTCTCCGAATCAATTATTGTTCCAGATGAAAAGCAGCTTTATTCCGTTGTGCATATTGAAATTTTTGCCATGCTTCTAGATTTCTATCACTTCTATGTAGATCATTGACAAAAAGTGCCTGACTCTTGCAAGCGTCCTGATTCCGTCGTAGTCGACTGCATGTCCTGTGGTCTGTCAGTGTTCTCCTATCGCCGATCTCATCCAGTTCTTCTAGTGTTGCAAAATGTTCGTTCAGCCCGGTATTAATCATCCTTCCGGTCCGTCCTATGTATATATTCCCACAGGGGTCCAGGATCTTGAAGGTTCTTTCGAGAACAGGGTTGACATCTTATCTTTAACCCTTTATTTCTCTTCAACAGTGCTTCCTTATTTGTCCGTGCATCTTTGAATGTATAGTCCGAATGCTGTTCTGGTCTTTTCTTGTCTTGGAATCTCCGTCGGTTGTCTTCGGATCCTGTTGAGAATGTCACTCCTGAAGTATCGATTGAGGTTCAGAAGGATGGCAACAATTTTAATAGAGAGAATAGAGCTTTTTTCCATCTGGAAGCATTTATTTAGAGACGGGTCAAACAATTAGTATAAATACTTGAATCCAAAAAGTAAGCAAAACAGTTTCAGAAATCTTCTGAATGTCACGAAATTAGAATCTATTTGTTATGTAAGTTTTATAAAACCATTTTTTACTTTCGTATAAAGGAAAGTACAGCGATCATAATTTTTTGAAAAATTTTATGTTTCAAGGTCTCCTGAATCAGAGAAACGTATTTTTGACAAAAAATTTGCGTGTGTTTGTGTGTGCGTGCGTGCCTGCGTGTGTCTGTGTGTTGTCGTTGTACCCACCATAACTCTCGAACTAAAAGTCCTAGCAACTTGAAATTTAGTATGGAGCTGGCTTTTCATATTGTCTCGGTTCTATCAAAAGATGGGTCTGATAAAAAACCGGAAGTAGGTGTATCTGCTATTTTTATCAGTTTTTCTTATATAATTTCGTACGTATGTAAATTATTCGACTTCAAAATGGTTTTATGACTTTAAAAAAATATGTAAATATTCCTTTATCATTTCTTATAGGAAAGTCGTGTGGTGACCACACCAGTTTTTATTCTATAGAGTGTTACAGTAGTTTTGACATTTTGATTGATCTTAAACGTAAACTGTATTTTGAATTTAGTTTTTGTTTCGACATCTTCAGTCGTTTACAAATTGAATCATGGAAAAATTGAGCATTGAGCAACGTGTTAAAGCTGTTAAAGCCTATCTCATGCCTACTGCATAAAAAGTTTCCCAAACCCATAATATTTCGAAACATAAAACTTAATTGGCCACCGAGATCTTGTAATTTGACACCATTAGACTTCTTTCTTTGGAGCCATCTAAATAGTAAAGCCTTTGCCAATAAGGCAACCACCATCCAACAACTCAAAGACGAGATTTCAAAACACATTGATAAGATTAAGAAGCAATTATGCAAAGATGTTATAAAAAATTTTGATAAGTGTACCGCCGCAGCTATGTCGGACATTATCTTTCACACTAAATTGTAAATGGATGAAATAACATGTTTCATTAAAGAAATCTTTAGTTTTATACCACTCCAATTTTCATTAACGTTTATGTGTTCCCGAAGTATTTGGAAAGTTCGAGATAATGGTTGAAAGAGTTAGGAAAGTTCTGAATCTTGATAAAGTAGAAAAATTTGCTATGTATATGCAAACCAGACCAAACGCAAAAAGACCACATTGCAGAAACGCTAGACAAACCACCTCTGGATAAGATAATTTAAAAAAATACATTGAAAAGGACCATGTTATCTAACCAGCAATTAGCTTTTAAAAAATATTAAACTCACTTATCCAATAACAACAGAACATAATGCAATGCATTCGATACCAAACAAATTGTGATAGTGTTTAAGACACTTTTGTCTTTGCTAAAATGATTAAAAGTTACATCAAAGCGAAAGAAACAACTGAAACCAAAAATCAGAAGCTTTATACCAACTGATACCCCAGAAGAAACAAACCTAAAAGCAAATTATGAGAAAAAAAAGATCCACTGCGACACTTTTTTTTTAAACACGCAATGCGTAAATCATAGAAGAGCAGTTTCTGTCTGAGTTGTCTTACGAAAAAATTAACGTTTTTGTACATAAAAATTAATGATTTGTGACTAAAATACAATTAAGCATTGATGATTTGAACTAAAATATAACGAGTGAGAAGCTTCAATCACTGAACTCAATTTTAATCTGTGTTCTTTTAAACAATAATTGAAACCAAAACTTAATTAATTTTATTCAATTTAATTAGAAAAAATTAAATCGAGGTAGTTTTTCGCAACTACTCGAGAAAAATTCGACAAAATTAACGACTATTTGCTTCAATTAATTATTAACAAAACTAAAAAAAATGTGCTGAACTGCTCGATCATAAATCAAAAGATTAAGTTGGTACAATCCAGCCTACTAGATTAATGTTGCGGTCTTAAAATTATAACAAATTAAGCCGTAATGAATTTATCAGCATCGGTCTTAAAATTTTGTTGATCGTCTTAGCAAGAACCTCAATTAGTTCAAATGCAAAGGCGATTAATTTAAAACGTTACGAGCAAACACGAATATTTTGTCGTAGAGTTTAATTACATTTCGTAATTAAATCGTCAGCTAGAATAATAACAAAATTTATGTTAATACCCAAATCAGATTCGAGCGCAACATTGTTATTGATCGTAGATTGATATAAAATAAGGGCAACCCAGATGTTAATGTAGGACGTCGTCCTAGTCGCGTAATAAAATTGTTTTTGACTTTAAGAGGGTAAAGAGATGATACAAAATTGATTTTGTCTGGATGAATCATGCACCCCAACCCTTATGCGTTTGTCATTTTTTGTAATTAAATAATGAATGATAGACGATATTTTAAAAGGTCGAGAATGGTCCACCCCGACGACGATATGAGTATTTGTCACAAGAAAAAAGTTCAATTTGTGAGGGCTTAAATAAACAGAACAAATGTTTTTTGAAGTGAGTTAAACCACTAAGATTTATGATGTTTTATGTGGTTTGGATTAGTGTAAATTTAGGTTTCCATTCTCATAGAAACGTTACAGTTATTTATGGAGATTTTTGAGGAAGAGACAAATTTAGTACCGGTAAATAAGGTTAAATTCATTAGCAATTTTATGCAAGAGAATGTGTTATGATAAAGGAGTAAACTGTTAATGTTTAATTAACGTACAATTTGAGAAACGTTTTAGTTGCTGCAAAATACGTTTTATGAGAAAAATATATTAAATCGATTAACGTATACTTTTATTAAAGTCTTTTGTGATTTTCTACCAAGGTTTGTAATCTTACTTTAGTTCCTTTTCTATTCATATTTATGTCCGTAATGCTGCAAACCATTTGAGGGCTCAAAATGTAATCCTTGTTACGTGCTCTCGTTGATGTTGATCTCGTCTTCAAGTAAGATTCTAACGTAATTTGTAAAGTTTTTGTCATAGCTTACGACAATGCCGTGTTCGTTATAAATTTTGATACCAAACAAAATCCAATTATTTGTTAATTTACAAAAACTAGCAATGGTAATGCACAAATGTTACATATGCATAAATGTATTTTCCAAATGAATGAAAATTAACGTTATAATTGCAAAACCACATTTAAATGTGTTTAATTTGGGATAAATAATGTAATCATTAAAACATAAAACTTTAAATAAAACATTTTAATAGAATATGGTAAAAATTTGATTTAATTAATGTGTTTCCAAGAAAGTTGAAAAAAATTTAATTATTAGTTGCCACTTGTTTTAAATCTCATTTTCCGGCTAAAATCGTTTTTATATAACGCAAAAACGCTACTCAAACAATTTTTAAGATAAAAGCAACACGAACGTTTAGTAAACCAACACTATCCATACAAAACCCGTCAACGGTGCTCAACTTGTCACTAAAAAGCATAAATATCCCATCCTATATTTGTCAGTTCATATAAAGAGCTTTAGGAGATGCGATAAACAGAGAATTGATGTAGATACCCGTTTTTTTGTTATCCGTGAATTATATTTATTCTCTGGTGATGGTAATCGATTAACCCCTAAGCTTGTATCTTAAATTCTAATTAAATAAAGACGTGGGCGTTATGAACTTAATGCTCTAGAGAAATTCGTTTCGTTACTATTCTTGCTTCTATCAGATTGTAAAATAGGATACATTTTCCACTATTTGTTTACCTCGGGGAATGCGCACGTGTATTCCCGTACTAATTTAAACTGTATTCATGTGACAAAATGCATTTGAATGTAATTGTTTATAATTTAACAATGGTAATAACAGAAGAATCAAAGCGAAATGCTTTTGATAGAAAACTAGTTTTTTGTGTACATGAAACAATTTACACTGACCTGTCTGGACCTAGAAAAGACAAATAAATGGAATACTACCTAAACTTAACCAAAGCACTAAGTCTATAGACACGTATTTAAAAAAATCCTTAAACTGTTGAATTTAGAACACCATGCCTATAAAAGTACTTCACCTTCTCTTTTATCTTAAAATGTTATAAAACCAAAAAACGGCCGAGAAGTTATTATCAACTTCTGACAGCCTTCGCGAATTTTCAGAACGTATACCGAAAGATATGGAACAATCGAGAAGGATTTCAAAATGTATAAATGCGACACGAACAAATCCAGAAGTCATTTATTTCCCCGTAATTCGAAAACGCAGTGTTAAGAAGATTATTCAAGTCTAAATAAATAAGTAATTAACACGTGTGAGATAAATCTACGGTGTATAACCTTGGACGTGATTTTAATGTAAACAAGCGTTAGTGCTTAAATAAATGAAGTTACCCGCAGACTTTATCTTCGTATAAGTGATAATGCTATACATAAATTATACTGTAAATTTTTCTTTTTCATTATCCTTAGATTTCTCGGTTAGTTTAAACATAGTTTTAGTATAAATAAATAAATTAGTTTTAATATTAATAAACCCAATATTAGTATCAGGTGTCCGGTTTAAAACCCGTGAAAATCGTGTAAATAGATAAACTGTTCGTGATTTTCAGTGTAAATACCATTAAGTAATTTAATATCGTTCCCGTAATAAAAACATTGTCTGCATAAATAAATAAAACCTTAGTTCGCGTGTTTGTTTAGAGCATTTAATCTTAGCTATCCATTTCGTTAAACCAGTGTCGGGTTTTATAAAAATTTAGTGTTATCAATTTTTTTTTCAAATTATTATTCGTATTATAATTAAACTTATGCCGGTAACTCGTTATCAAACTAAAATAGATGCAAAACTATTTGAATTCCTTGAATCAATAAAAAATGGCCAAGAAACAATGAATAGAAATTGGAGAAAAGTTTTAAGAAAATTCTCAGAAAATGGAAAAAAAAACTCTCCGAACATTCTCAGAAAATGGAGGAAAATGAATGCTAGAAGTTTAAAAAAAGAAATACGAACAAGCATAGAAAATCAAATCAAAATTGTTCAAGAGGAAACTCAAGCATGTTAAATTTAAAACAATAAATATGCGAAGTTCTGGAAAACGGAAAACAAACTATGAATAAGAAAATAGAAGCAATAGAGGACAAATAAGAAAACAGAATGAAACTGCTTGAAAAAAGAATCAATCAAATGAATTGTCAAGGTGAAGAAAGGGCCACAAATAAATATTTTATAATAGACCATCGGGAAGAAACCAGTCACAAGTTTAAAGTTGTACCTCCAAATTTTGATAGTAAAGTTCCCATGGTCAACCTACTACAAGAAGTTTGAAGCCGCATCGAGGAGATAGCGCGACGAATACTTCGGGAAAGAGGAGCGACGACTTTGAACTGCGGTGAAATAGGCCATGTACGACGGCATCGTACTAAACCTAAGAAAAGAGACAAAAAGTAATCTCGTCTAGTCCGGATCCGGAAATTAAAATTCAAATGGCATTGCCGATGGAACAATTGCATAGCATTTATCTCGATGGCAAGATCCAATGGAAAAAAGCGTCCAGTTACTGGTTGACACAGGAGCGACGAAGACCATCATTCGTCCTGACATGTTATTGGAAAACGAGAAGACATCACCAGTAACAGTGTGACTTCGACGGGCGAAGAAATACCTACTCCCGGACAAGTCAAAGTAACCATTGCTTTGGGAAATGGAGTACTCGACCATCAAGTACTGGTAGCCGACATCACGGAAGAAGTTATCCTGGGAATGAACGTGATAAAGAAGTAGGGGTTCCATTTGGATATGAAGAACGATCTCCTGAAGAACGACAATGAAGAAATTCCTTTTTATTCGTCACAGAATGCAGCCGTACGAGTCTTATTGAGTAAAAACGTGACTCTTCCTGGAAGGACTAAAAGTGTGGTGATGGTACGCCTGGATGGAAATCTCCGGGAAGGCTACATACGCGCGATTGAACCAATAGAGGACGGCTTAGTTGAAAAAAGACTACTCGTTGGCAGAACTTTAGTACGAGTAAAAAACGCGATAGCAGTAAGGATCTTAAACATCAACTCAGATCTTGTAACGTTGAAAAAGAAGACCGTGGTAGGCTAATACAAGACAGTATTTCAAATTGTGAGATGCGTGAAGTCTACGTCTACGTCGCGAAAGAAGTGTCCTCAACATCTATTGGACATTCTTATCACCAAATGCCAAAACCTCAAAACAAGATCAGCTGGCTAAAGTTAGAAGTGTTGATCCAAGAGTATCAAGATGTGTTCGCGCTGGAGAGTGATTCCAAAGGAAGAACTAACGTAGTGAAGCATAAAATTAATACCGGAAACGCTGAACCGATATGGAGAGAGAAGGCGTGATTGAACCCTCAAGTAGCCCATGGGCATCCCCAGTAGTACTCGTAAAGAAGAAGAATGGATCAACGAGGTTTTGCGTAGACTACAGACAGCTAAACGACGTGACCAAAAAGGACAGTTACCCTTTACAATACGTTAGAAACCCTGTCAGGATCCCAGTGGTTTTCCACGTTATATTTAAAGAATGGTTACTGGCAGGTAGAATTGGAACCCATGGATCGTGAAAAAACAGCATTTACGATCGGAACTGGTTTGTGAAAGTTCACCGTGATGTCCGTCGGTCTGTGTAACGCTCACCTGCAACGTTCGAGCGTTTGATGGAGACCATTTTTGCGCGGACTGTCTTGGAAGACGTGCTTGGTTTACCTGAACGATGTGATCGTAGTTGTAAAGTCGTTTGAAGAACACTTGAACAACTTGGAAAAAGTGTTTCAGCGACTACGTGGGGCTAATCTCAAACTGAGCCCAAAGAAATGCCACGTATTTAAGAAGGAAGTGCAATACACTGGCCACGTCATATCTAGAGATGGAGTAAAGGCAGACACAGACAAAAGCCGAGCAGAGCAAGCATGGCCAAGACCAATCGACAAACAGTAGGTCCAGAAGTTTCCTTGGGTTTGTGCACCTATTATTGACGATTTGTACCCGGATTTGCCAATATTGCCAAACCTTTGACGAAATTGACCGAAGAAAAGAGCAAAATTTAGATAGAATGAAGACTGCAAAAATTCTTTCCATCACTTCTAAAACAGGCCCTAGTCACTCCGCCGATTATGGGTTATCCAAGAGAAGATGGAAAATTTGTTTTCGATACCGACGCCAAACAATCTGACCATAGGCCCGGTCATTTCTGCAAGTTCAAGATGGACAAAAATTATTGCGTATTTTAGCAAGGCCAGAAAGGAATTACTACGTGACTAGAAGAGAACTGTTAGCAGTCGTCAAGCCCATAAAATATTTCTACAAATATTTGTATAGACGAAAATTTTTACTGAGAACAGGCCACGCCGCTTTAAAATGGCTACTGCAATTCCGTAACCCGAAAGGACAAGTGGCAAAAATGGATCAAGAGACTGCAAGAGTATGGCTACGATACAGAACACCGTGCCGGGAAGCAATCATCGAACAAGAAAATGACCTGAAATAAGTTTACTCCTGAACTGGAAAGAAAACGGCCAATGACCAACCTGGGAGGAGAGTGAGTGCTTTGGACAGAAACATCAAAGCGTACTTGGCGCAGTGGGACTCTTTGATAGTCGGTCTTCTTAAGCGAACCTTAGAAAGTGTCGGGAGCACGGGAAACAGACTACAGTTAGGTAGTGCCAAATTGCCGGGTGTCAGAAGTTTTGAAGCATCTCTACGATGGTACATCAGGAGGACACTTTGGCATTAAGAAGACATTGGGGAAAGTTCGAGAGCGATTCTACTGGGTGAACTGCAAAGAGGACCTCATGGAATGCTGCCGTAAATGCACGACCTGCGCATCCAGGAAATGTTCAGCGAGAAAGCGCAAAGCAAAACTCTTTAGAAAGAGTAGCGATTGACATCGCAGGGCCATTCTCAGAATCTTTTTTGAGAAACGAATACATCCTGGTGACGATGGATTATTTCACGAAATGGACGGAGGCTTACGCCATGCCCAATCAAGAGGCAGCTACAGTCGCAGACGTATTAGTAAAGAGTTTTTCTGCCGGTATGGAGTTCTGTTAGAATTACACTTCGATCAAGGTCGTCTGGGCTGTTTCCAAAAGTTTGCCGACTGTTGGGAATTAAAAAAACTAGCACGACCCCTCGCCATCCTCAATCTGTTGGCATGGTTGAGCGGATGAATCGAATGGGCAACTACTTAGCCAAAGTAGTTTCGAACACCAAAGACTGGGATCAGTACTTACACCTTTTCCTAATGGCATATCGATCATCCATTCTCTGATAGCATAGGCCAAACACCATCCTGGTGTGATGCTTGGTCACGAAATACGGCTACCATGCGACCTCAATTTGGACGAAGACCAGAAGAAGAAGTTGCTGGAGAAGATTACGTTAGCAAGCTGACCAAGAGACTAGACGAAGTACATGAAGGGGTCCGTAAAAACACACAAATTGCCAGCGACAGGATGAAGACTAGATAAGACGTCAATGCACAAAATGGCGGGTTTCAACCTGGCGACATGGCGTGGTTGTATAATCCCCAAAGAAAACGTGGCTTGTGGTGGAAGCTGCAAAGGCAATAGAAAGGTCCCTATGAAGTCGTGTAGCGTATTAATGACGTGATATATCGCATTCAAAAACGACTCAGAGGCAAGCCAAAAGTGGTCCACGTCGATCGTCTAGCCCCGTTTACTGGCGATAATCACAATACACAAGTTCAGGTCCGAACAAGAGTAATAAGAAGCAGAATCAAATCGGAGGAATGGAGTTCGAGAAGTTTATGAACTTATACGGAGGTTCTGGAAAAACTAAATTCAGGTTACCACCGAGGATCAGACAAGACCTGTTCCAAACACATTGCGTGCGCGAGGATTTTGACATGTCCAGAGGAGTTGCAGTCGTATTTAAAAATAAGTTTGGGCAGTTAGATTAACTACGAAGACAGCAACCGGCAGTCCGAAAGGTTTAAGATTACGTGGTGACAGACGATCCGTTTTCCTATCCGGTCACCAAGAAATACTCAAGTACCAAGCCGTTATACGAAAATCTGTGGCGGACATTATGGAATCTCAAGAGAGAAATGGAGTTCCACCATGTTCAAAAATGGGCAGTACAAGAAACTTGGTTGTAGCTTAGATCAACTGAATTGGGGGACAGTTCGAAACATGTTGGAGGTCGTCTTTCGAGGAACAGGCGTTCAAGTGTTGGTCTGTAGTTACCAACCAGGAAGAATATCAGGTCAGGAAACTTACATTGACTGTTACTTTTTATAGTAAAAGGAAGTTGCGAAAATGGAGAAAGCTGCCGCTATCGCCACAGTCCTTTCTACCGGTGTAGCATCCGGTCTCCTGTTCTGGGACAGAACAGTCCTATGAAAAGGGTAGTGAAACGTTCGAGAAGTTATTCTCAACTTCGAGAGAGAGAGGCTTCGCGAGGTTTTCCAGAACGTATACAAAAAGATATGGATCATTCAAGAAGGATTTCTAAAATGTATAAATGCGGCTTTGCAATGAGCAAATTAGAAGTCAGTTATTTCCCGTAATTCGAAGAACTGACAGTGTTAAGAAGATTATTCAAGTCTAAATAAATAAGTAATTGACGCGTATGAGATAAATCTACGGTGTATAACCTTGTACGTGACTTTAAGGTTTGCACTGTATAAAATATACAAAAAAAAAGATTTTGTAAAGACAAAAGGAACATAAACGTTTCTACACATTATAATATAATTATTGGTTAAAAACATTATTACCTGTGCAAATTGAAAGCCGTTTCAATGTAATCAAGGCAAGATTTAAGCACATGTAAATTTGCATACTACGCACGTCTCGTTACTACTTGCTATAAAGAACTTCGGCGGGGTAAGTTTTTAGTATTAACTGTATTTATTACTAGTAATTATACTTGTCGATTTGTTAATTTGTCGCGATTGCATATAAACGACCTAGTTGATCAATTACGATTAGAGTTATGGTGTTTGTTTATTAATCTATTTGCTATAGAAATCTTTATTACTCTCTTAGAATTAAACGTAGTATAGCACGTATTATTTTTGGGTGGGATTATATACGCTTGTTACATTGTTCTTGATTCTTTTTTGATTTATCTTATTTGCTTCGTAGTGGATTCAGACGTACCCTTGGTATCTCTGATCTTTATTAGTACGAGGAGTGGCGCCTAGGTTTTTTCTATTAGTATTATAATTTCTTAGCCACGCCTACTTACCGATATTGCAGGCAGCCGTTGTGGCGTGGTTGTTACCAAAAGAGTCAACTAAAAAAATTGTATTTGATAAATAGTAAAATTAACAATATTAAAAAAATATAAATACACACCGTATAAGCTATGTAAATCGGATGGCGTTATTACAAAAATAAAAATTTACAGCGAAAAATGTAAGAAATCTGACAATAATTTAGGTCACACCACTAATGTTGTCTTACACTTACTTGAGGACTATGTCGATAAAAGATGTATAAACATAGATAATTTTTATGATTCTGTTACAAAATTACGAATTACACGAAAAACCTATGTGTGTGAAACTTTAAGAAATAACAAAAAAAGAAAGAAGCTGTGAGGAAGCAAAAACTGAAAACAAAATTTTTGTCAGTCTAATTGAAACGGAAAACGTTCAATAAAACCCAACACTTCCTAGATTACAATCTAGAAATGTCTGGCATTCTTCATTTAGATTAAATGCTGTCATAATACACATCTTTAAAAAATGACAAATACGACAAGTAATAAACAGAAGAGATAATTTGTAGTTGGCACCTTGGGCAGAAGTAAACAACCTACGAGATATCTCGTAGTTGGCTTGATCAACGTGTTAAGAAAATGATACTATAGAAAAAACAAGAACTTAATTACAAAAGTGAAAATAACGGTGATTAAGTGGTTTTGCTTATAATTGCTTTTAAATATGTAATTTTTTCAATGTATGCTACTTTAAATTAATTTTGAACATGTTATTGCAACTTGAGTAATTTTGTTATTTGACTGATTCAATTACTTAACGTGATAAATTTCAGTAATTATTGTAAAATGCGAGAAAACTAGTAGTAAGATTGCTTATTAGGTGATTATTCTAATTATTTTTAAATTTAGTTTTTCTAAAATATACAGCTTTGGTTATAATTATGAACCACCCTGTAAATTAAAAAAAATTATAGAAAGAATATTGAAGCAACAAATTCTAACTAAATATTATTTATATTTAAATCGATTTATAAAAAGTTTATCAGTATTTTGTTGCTTCCCTTCTTGCTCTAATTACTACAGCGATCTTACGAGGCATACTGTCTATTAAGTATTTACACGTTGTTGATAAAATATTTTTTCATTCTTCTTTATTTTTTCAAGTTCAAGTTCTTTTTTTGA
This sequence comes from Aquatica leii, assembly GCA_035610365.1. Classification (NCBI taxonomy): domain Eukaryota; kingdom Metazoa; phylum Arthropoda; class Insecta; order Coleoptera; family Lampyridae; genus Aquatica; species Aquatica leii. The sequence continues at coordinate 570,454 of CM069436.1, forward strand.
TTTGCATTCATGTGTGGCTATCTTTTTCTTTAAAATCGGCCACAAATGTTCAATGGGATTGAGGTCTGGTGATTAAGGTGGCCAATCCAGAATCTTCAACTCACTTTTGTCAAACCATGCTCTGGATTACTTGGATATATAGCATGGAGCAATTTCTTGTTGGAATCAAATTTCATTCTAATCTTTGTTCTCAAATAATTGAAGAAAAGATGAATCCAGAATCACGCTCAATAGTGATAAGTACGTGCTGGAATTCATTCTTCCTTTGCATATAAAGCTTTCTCCAGCACCTGATGTACCCATGCACCTTTGGTTTTTTTTTATTTCAAGAGGTGGTCCGTCTATTGCCCCTGCACTGCGGTCTCCTTGGTCCTTTGTGCACCTGATTTTTACTCCCTCAGCAGTTCTGTTTCATCAATGAAGTACAGAAGTTTATTCCAACAGGCTTTTCAACTCATCATCGGTCAGCTTTGGTTTCCGAGAATTGTTGTGCGTTGCATTTGATACGCTTCGCATTTGCACAGCAGATGCTGCGGAGTCTCGTCGTCTCAAGCATCCGCGGCAAAGCGGGCTGATTTTTCAGTCCTATTTTATGCATACGTTTGTTAAGCCCACAGTGCTTTGTCATTAGTCCTGTGAGTTTCCTTAACTTTTGTAGACTCATGTTTGATAGTGCATTTTGAGTATTTGATTGTGGATTTGTAACTAAGAGTTTTGTGTGCCTCGTCTCTGAAGAGTTTTTCCATAGTTTCTTATGCTCCACTGCAAGTTTGCTCCGAATTATTTCTTTTCCGGTCTCGTATGGGATTTCGAAAACGGGTTCAGGTCCGGTATATGTCCCTGTTGTGTCCTTTTTTGCTAGTGCGTCCGCCATTAGGTTACCCTTTAACTTCTGGTCTTTTGGTATCCAGATGAGCTGCACTGGTTGGGGAGTTGCCAATGTTTCCAGACTGCTTATTCATGCCAGAATCAGTTTGGACTTTATTACTGGTGATTTTAGCGCCAGTAGTGCTGCTTGGCTGTCAGACATAATCGATATCGGCCCATTTGTGTATGATTTCGAGTCGATAATGTTCCTGACACACTAGTCAATAGCAGCAACTTCAGCTTGGAGAGCGGATGCATATTTACGCAGTCAGCGAAAATTGCTTCCCATGGTGCTTGCTTCCATATACTCCTGCTCCGGTACCGTGCGATTTTTGGCCCCATCTGTGTACCAGATAGTTCCTTTAAACGCGCCCGGGTAAATGTTTTTTGTCTATTCGTCCTGTGACGATATTATCACTTTAAATTTCTTTAAAATGTAATAATTTTTTGTGAATTTGGATCTCATAGTTAACATTGTTTCTTCACGCAGCACGTTGTATATGCCCGGTGTGTTTTTCTCGGTAATTGACGTGTGTTCATTAATCAGCAACCTTATGCTGCTTGGCTTGCTTTCATCACTACAAAGAGGTGTAATGGTGAAAGTGAAAGTAGTGGTTCCATGGTAGCTGTAGGCGTGGTTCTCATCACTCTAGTTATTAGCAGACATGCCATTCTCTGTACTTTTGTCTAGCTTAGAAGCTGTGCTTTTCAGGTTGGTTCTTTCACCCCATACAAACGCACTGTATGTGATGATGGATCTTGTGACCACAGTATATAACCATTTTGGTTGTTGTGGGTTTCAGTCCCCATGTGTGCCCGACCATCCGTTTGGTTGTATTAAGAACCATGATGGCCTTCGTTGTGACTTTTTCTAGATGAGCATTGAAAGTCAGTCTGGTATCAAAGTTAAGTCCCAGGTGTTTGACTTCTTTTGTCATCGAGAGCGTGACTCTGTACGTGGTAGGTAGTTTTATGTCATCCGTTTTCCGTCGTTTGGTAAACGGAGCGATTGCCGTCTTGATTGGGTTCACTGGTAGTTTTTTAGCACCATTTTTTGACGGTGTTTGGTGCACTTTGCACTATGATTCGATACAGTTGCCCCAAACTTCCCGTTTGTGATAATGGTGAGATCATCGGCGTACACTAAAGCGAATACCCCGCCGTCTTCTAGTTCTTGTAGTAGGCCGTCCATGACGAAACACCACAGTAGAGGTGATAGCACCCCGCGTTGTGGGCATCCGCCAGCCACTTTGGCTCCCACAGGGCTACCGTACAAAGTAGCTGTTACCGTCCGATTCCTGAGCATTGAGTTGACCCAGTTTCGGACTAGAGGTGTGATTCCTTTTTTCTCCATTGCCCTCGCAATTGAGGTGAAGGTAGTGTTGTCAAATGCTAATTCAATATCTAGAAAAGCACCCAATGCAATGCACCCTTAGATCATAACATTGCCGCTTTCAAATTTGACAGTAGCAATCTGGCAGATACTCTTTTCCCGGCCTTCAAACGTATTGAACCCCAGAGGTGCAAAAAAATCAATGTTTCATTCATCAGACCAAATAACATTGGCCCTATCCTCAGATTTCTAATCCCTATATTTTTTAGCCAACTCAAATCTACGTTTCGTATTTTTTTCCGAGAGCCATGATTTCTTCCACGTAAACTAGCTTCCATAAGTCGTCTTCTGCTTGTTTTCGTTAAAATTAATTTATTATGTGCAATATTCAACTTTTGTGCCAGTTGAGAATATGTTAACTTGCAGTTTCTCGGGAACTCTGCCGGTCTTCAGAAATAGAAGTTGTTCGTTTTCGTCCTAATCTTGGTCGGTTCATATGCGTCTTGCTTTCAACAAACCTCTTTAGTGTTACTTAAACACCCTTACAAGAACATTTCTCTTACAAGAAAGTTACTACCAAATTCGTTTGCTAACATAACCAAATATATTTCATTTACAAACCATATTCTTTTTACTCTATACGTCCCTACGTACTGTCAAAACTAATGCAATTGCATCCACACGGCTCTAAATGATCTCGTTTTTAAATTTTATACATAGTTGTGCTGTTGTACAAGTCTTTTAAAATATGCTTTCATAATTCATTATGTACGATAATGGCTGTGACTTGTACGGAAATGAAATTGGTCAAACGAAACGCAAACGTTTTTTTTTTCTAAAACGCGTCTATTTTGAATAGTTGGAAAACATACGAAAGCATAAGATTGTGTGTTGTTTTATTAAAAAAATTGAATCAAAGAAGTAGAAAAAACAAAATTAATTATCAAGTTATATTGTTATACAAAATTATATATTACATAAATAGTGCATACATAATGAATATTTGATGGTAAACACGATTTTGCCATTATTTTATTAATAATAAACTACAAGTGTTTCTCAAATCTTTTGATAAATATTTCCATTTAGAAAAGTCATTTGTTTTCGAGAACAAAATAAGTTGCCGCATTCTTAATTGCTTTTCTTCATCTTTCTTTCGGTTCGAGTTTTAGTTATCTCTATCTTCAATTACTCGTTCTTGCGATAGTAGGTCAACTCCGGTTATAATAACAAAACAAATACTTCTAGAGCAACCTTGCAATAATAGTTACAAGAATATGTGAAACTCTATAGTTTATTCTGTCAATTCCAACTTTTTATTGATTTTAAACATAGTTCTTTTAATGCTATGTGAACCATAAAATCTAATTTTTAGGTTATAGAACAACGATGTAGTATATTGAAAACTTTTCCAATTGATTTCATGTAAGCGTTAGAAATGTCTTCTTCTCCAAATAACATAAGTTTGAAATGCTCGGAATACTCAACTAATTTCCTAATTTCATTTTAAATGAACACGAATTTCAATTTGTTTTGCTTCCGAATGCATTACGGCTTGGTTCGCCATTTATATTATACTCAAGTTATAACGTAGTTTGTTTCCGGAAACCAAGAAAATGTTAATCTGAGTTGTACAAAGTACCAAACTAATAAGATTCCAACCTTTTTATGAGATTTTAAAGATAAAATTATTAGAATTAACACACTTCTATCATTTATATTGTTGCATCAGACCCAATTATCCAAACTGACAAAATTCAATTATCAAAAACGTCTTTGTCCAATTTACGTTATTATATCGAAAAAAAAGAACACTCAAAAGTCAACATCTGTTACATTGCACCAATTACTTAAACGAAAGTTTCTCGAAACGTTAATTTAGACCGAATTGTAATAAAAATTGTGGTTAAATAAATTAAATTTAATGAAACTCTTACAAACCCTAGAGAGTTTGAATTTATTATTAACCATGAGAATCTCATTTCCTCTACATGTAATTGTAATCTCTTGAGTATACCGTTTCCCTACTTTGTACTTATTCTCACAGATCTCCTAGGTAATAGTCTTAAACTTTACAAATGTAGATGTTCGTGTTATTTAGAAACTGGGTTAAAGTACATGTACTTACGTTTCAATAATTTATATTTACTGATTCAAATCAGAAATATCAACTAATAGTAATGGTGCAAAAATTGATCTATTGTCGTTTTATGGGTTTCTAAATCTGCAACCTACGACCAAGACATTACTACGTTCAAGTTACAAAAAAATGTAATTGTGTTTACTTCACTTTTAAATAAAAAAAATGTATTACAAAAATTTATTAAAGCCAGAACGTAAAAGACTTTACCCACATTGTCTTTTACGTTGTGGTTTTATCCCGCAGTTTTATTCAAAACTATTTTGAAATACGCGGGTGTAAAATCAACTTCCCATAGAAGAAAGTACCATGGGCCCAGGCTTGACTCAGGCTGGGCCCAAGTTTGTAAAAGCCTGGGCCAAGCCTGTAAGCCAAGCTTGGCCCAGCCTTGGCAAAAGTCTGGAATGATAATCATGGCCCAGTCCTGATCGCCAGCTCTGGGCCATGCTAAGTTGCCAAGACTGGGCCATGATCGGTTGCCAAGACTGGGCCATGCTTAGTTGCCAGTACTGGGCCACGCTTAATTGCTAAAACTAGCTCAAAATCAAATGCCAAAAATTAAGCATTAATAAAACAATGGAATAAATAATTGTATGAACGTATTTACACTTTATTGTTATTACTTGTATTATGTACTATTTAAATTACATAAAGTTTTTAAATTACTATTTAGATCTCGTCTTAAATTATATTAACATTTAGCTAGTACAGTTATTATTCTTCATCACTAGTTCACATTCAAGTTCAACTCGTTTTGGCACCTTTTGTTTGATATTTTTTGGTTTTCTGTATCACTAGGGTCATTAACGTCACTCACACAGCTGATGTTTACACTTTGATTATTTAAACTTTGCCGGTTAACATCTAAATTAGTTTTTTTATGCAAAACTTTTTTGGTTTATTTAACGCACGCCATCTTTAAACTCTAAGGTACGAATCAGACATAATTACTTTTAATAGCCTCGCCTCGTGATAATTGCGGAGTAAGCAAAAGAAATTATATTTGAAGGTTTTTTCCTTCTAGTTAAAAAGTATTAACATTCAATGACTGTATAACTGAAACTGGGAGAATTGATTCATCACCTTTATTACTCTAGCAATGAGAAAAATCTTACATTTAACTAACAGATGATGTAAACAAGGATGGCGGCTGCGCTAAACGAAAATACCCGAATCTCGCCATACGTAACCGAACGGCTCAAGTTTCAATTCTACACTTTCGATATTATCATAACTCAACTTATTAACCAATTTTTAAAAATTTTTAACATTGAAAAAAATTATTATTGCTATTTTCTTGGATAATCCAGCCTTGGTCAAGACTGGGTCAACCAGTCTTGAACTAAGCTTGGGTCCCTATAGAATAGGAAGGCTGGGTTATCCAGGCTTGGGCCAAACTTGGATTCTCATGGAATGGCCAAGGATGGGTTATACCAGCTTGGGCCAAGCTTGGCTAATAATTTGCATGGCCGAAGCTGGGTCAACCAGTCTTGGCCCAAGCTTGGGTTTCCATGGAATAGCCAAGGATAAGTTATGCAAGCTTGGGTCAAGCTTGGGTAAGAATTGGCATGGCCGAGGATGGGTCAACCATTGTAGGACCAAGCTTGGGTCCCCATGGAATAGCCAAGGCTGGGTTGTCCAGGTTTGGGCCAAACTTGGAATCTCATGGAATGGCCAAGGATGGGCTATACAAGCTTGGGCCAAGCTTGGCTAATAATTTGCATGGCCGAAGCTGGGTCAACCAGTCTTGGCCTAAACTTGGGTTTCCATAGAATAGCCAAAGATGGGTTATGCAAGCTTGGGCCAAGCTTGGGTAAGAATTAGCATGGCCGAGGATGGGTCAACCAGTGTAGGACCAAGCTTGGGTCTCCATGGAATGGCCAAGGCTGGGTTATCCAGATTTGGACCAAACTTAGATTCTCATAGAATGGCCAAGGATGGGTTATCCAAGCTTGGGCCAAGCTTAGCTAATAATTTGCATGGACGAAGCTGGGTCAACCAGTCTAGGCCCAAGCTTGGGTCCTCATGGAATGGCCGAGGCTGAGCTACCCAGTCCTGGGCCAAGTCTGGGCCAATACAGCTACGCCAAACTTAGGTTTCCCAGTACTGGCCCAGGTCTGGCCCCGTTGTCTAACTCTGGGGTTTCCTGTATGGGTTACAATGTTTACCGCCGTTATAGCTTATTTACAGCTAAACGAAATCCTGTAACAGCAAAGGCTTCCACCGTCATAGTCTATACTAAGATAAAAACGTTTTACACGTTTGAACCACGTGGAAGCAAAATTGTTAACGTTCATCCACTTTCGTAAAAGACTTCATCGAGACATGAAAGAAATCGAAAAACTTTACAACTTGTGAATTAAGCCATGTTCCAAACTCATTAATGACTTAAGAAATAGTTTTGTATATAAAAAGTAGTCAGGATTGATTGAGCGCGCCATTTGCATTCCTCCGATCTGTCAATGTCAAAGTTGTCATTAATCTCGGTTCCAACTTAAACATTTATTTTCATATATTTTTTTAAAAAGTTTAATATTGTTATTACGTTATTGTTGTTCGCCGTATTAAGTTTAGTGTTTTGTGCTATTTCGCAAGTTTCCGTTGTTCTGTGTTGTTACCCGATGTATAAAACATGTTGTTTCAAGCTTGTTCGTCGGTGCCTCGACAAGAATTATTAAGTGCTATTGATGGCTTGAAAAAGCTACTATTCAAACTTCCTGATGAGCCAACTCACTACCTTCCCGTTAGTACTGATGAGGAATGTTTCCAACCAGTACGGAAAAAAAAGAAAAAGAAGTCTCCTGTTTACCTTGAATCTCATATGAGTGCCGAAGACGATACTATAAGTCAGGTTAGTTGTACCCCTGAATATCAAACGTCTTCTACCTCACAATTTACTCAAGTAACGAAAGCCAATGAAATACCGCCCGCAGATATGTCGGCTAAAAATATATCTAAAAATTGTAATCCGATCACTCACCAACAACAAAGACGATAACCACGTTCCCACAATAACTCTAAGAGAAAAGTCGCTGTGGTCTCAATGGCTCAATGTTAATGATGGCATCAAAATCACCCCTTCATCCGTTTCTGACTACCGTGCCATGATAAGTGTAATTGAACAGAAAAAAATCCCAAACCACACGTATGCACTTCCCAGCGACAAACTGTTGAAAGTAGTAATTAGAGGTGTTCCAGAAACTACTCCAACCGATTGGATTTTAAAAAAACTAACAGCGCTTAATTTTACACCTACAAAAGTCATACAATTGCACAAAGCGAATAAAGTCCCTATGCCCCTATTTCTAGTGCTACTTCCAAGAGAACAGAATTCTATATTTAACCTGACCCATTGTTGTCGAGTTGCTATCGAAAACTCTAATTTCAGAGCGCTGATCGCACCAGTGTTTCCGCTGTCAACTACATGGGCATTCGCAATCGAAATGTACTGCTTCTTACCGATGTGTAAAATGTGGTGATTTTCACCCATCGTACACATATAGAAAAACACAAGATCTACCTGATAAATGTGCCAATTGTGGGGGACCTCACCCCGCTAACTATAGCCAATCTCCTGCTGCTACTAAGCGCACATCTTCCTCTGCAGTACAGAAACCTCCAGCTTGGAATAACCTTCAAATTACCTCTTCGACTTTATTTCCTCCTCTTCATTCTAACCAAGAAGTGCCTTTAGGTACTTAACAGTTACCAACTAACAATACAACGCTTGACACAGCTTAATAAACATGCACAAATTGCATGTTAACTACTTTCAGTCAGTCCAACCCTACCGAAAAATCTACCTCAGCTTTCTTGTTGCAAACCCAACAGCTTCTGAAAATTACTTTGCAATAAACAATTATGGCAACTAAACCAAATATCACGTCCTTCAAGATATCTTTCTGGAACTGCAATAGCCTTCACTACAAAACTACTGAACTTCAACATTTTCTTCAGCAGTACGAAATCGATGCTATACTTTTATCAGAAACTCACCTTAATGCTTGCCATAACCCCAAAATTTCTAATTATACTTTTTACCGTACTGACCGTGACAATAAAGGCGGTAGAACCGATATTTTTGTAAAAAAAAACTTCCGTCGGCAATATTAGAATAGTATCATGCTATAAACCACCCAAATCTCCAATGACTGACGACGATCTTGATCGCTTATTTCCAAACCATCAACCTTCCATTGCAGCAGGAGATTTTAACAGCAAACATATTGCATGGAATAGTCGTGTTTGCAATCCAAATGGCCGTAAATTACTTAATTATATAGATAACCATTCTCAATTATCGCACCAATTGAACCTACCTACTATCATGACACCTTTCGTCCGGACATCTTGGATATAGCAGTCCCTTCAAAATATCACGAACCCTTAACCCACTATACAAAAAGTGACTCGCGACTCTCATTCATTTTGGCGCATGCAAAAAATTTTGCGTAACGTTTCTTCTCGACTTGATTTATTAATTCATTCTGCAAACGGTCTAGTTTACTCTCCTACTAAAAAAGCAAAATCACATGCTGACAATTTTGAGCTACAATGCTCCCCCAACTACCAAATCACCGATCTTGACCGTATGGATATAATAAACTCAAATGTTGTTAGAATTTTATCAAAAAATTATTCAGATCCACCACTTACTTCAGCTTCTCTTTCTTAGAGATCGTAAAGCTCCTGGCCATGACAAAAATTCTAATAAAATTATCAAAAACTTTCCTCAGAAAGCAATCATGTACCTCACCGCTATCGTTAATGGTATACTAAGACTAGGCTATTTTCCACGTGATTGGAAGATAGCAGATGTAATAGTTCCAAAACCTTTAAAAGATCTCAAATTCTCATAAAACTACCGTCAGATAAGTCTCGTTCCTGCTATCTCCAAAATTCCCGAAAGAATCATTCTCTCTCGCTTGAACTCAGAAATTTCCCGCTTAAAAATTCTTCTGGACGAGCAATTTGGGTTTCGCTCTAATCATTCTACAACTAATCAACTTCAAAGAGTCACAGAATTCTGTTACCATTTCATGTCTAACAATCAAGCCACTGGAACAGTTTTCTTAGACATTTCAAAAGCATTTGAACGAGTTTGGCACGACGGCCTTGTTTACAAATTAATTTGGGTAAAACTTCATCCTCAATTAATACGCATCATCCATTCCTTTATCTCACATCGTCACTTTCGCATTAAACTACATAATGTTTCGTCCTCGATCAAACCCCTAGCAGCAGGAGTTCCTCAAGGTTCTGTTCTTTCCCCAAACCTTTATAATCTTTTCACGCACGACATTCCCAAACCCCCCAATATAGAGCTAGCACTATATGCTGACGACGCCACCATCTTAGCCCGCTCCTGGCAAACAAAACACATAACTAACCGCCTACAATCAGCGCTAAACATTTTAGACACATGATGGTTTACCGATTGCCTTGTGGACGTCAACGCCGAAAAAAGTGCGGCGATAATATTTTCTAAGAAACTAAAACATCATCCTTCTGGTCAACTTACAATTTCCAGCAATCAAATTCCGCCAAATACCTTGGTGTGATATTAGACAAACGGTTAACCTTCTCCACGCACGTCAAATCCGCCGTCAATAAAGCTCGTGGTTCTTTTAAGTCTTTGGCTCTTATATACCTTATTTGTGGATTTTGGAAAATCCATGTAGACAAGGTTTGAATCTGAAGAAAAGTAGATTAGAAGATCTGATGATTTGGTTGACCTCACGTTCAATCTTTAAAACATAATTTTGAGTTAAAAGAGGGTATGTTTCTTCTTACAAAATATCGGTTCAAAACGACAGTAGCGTTGCCTTTGTCTGCTGGGAAAACGAAAATATCGGATTATATGGTTTTAGAAACTTAAGTAATTGAAAAAATTTGCCAGTGTGAATACGAATGGGATCTAAAATTTGGCGAGAAAGATGTCTTATAGAAGACTCAACGACACATAAAATCCATTCAGGATTTCGAACCCTTGGTTAACAACGATTCCTGTTCTGAAATAGTCAGGGTAGATAAATTGACAACCGTGTTTTCAAGAAGTCAGTAGTAGAAAAAACTGTGATTCATATATTTCAACAATTCAAACTTTTTGAGATTATCTGCGGTGGTAAGCTGTAGAATAGTCTCAGACTGCTGGTAATTATTGATGTCAAAGTGATTCCAATCATCCGGAGATAGTGTTGGCCAACTTTAGATAAAGATAAAGGAGTTGTTTAGAAATTGCGTTTAACTTTCGTCTCCTTTGCCTATCCGTTTGCATATTAACTAGCACAGTGGAAAATGTTTTTAGAAAAACACGTCTAGATGTAGAACTTTATTCTGAAGAATGCAAAAATCATGTCGTCGTCACGATAACGACTAAAGAAAGTTAAGCCAGATTCTAAACTTCATGCAAGTGACTTAAGAACAAGTAGTCTTCGTATATAAAGAAGAACTACCGCCACCGTAATTTTAGCGCGATTCTGATTCGGTTACGGTGTGTTTTCAATAAACGAGTAACAACCGGAACTCAAAGAAAGGATGGTCACGATTGAAGTTATTAAAGTATTTGATAATCTTTAGAAGTTCTTAGTTAGATTTTGGTTGTTTGTCGGAGTTATTCGATTTATTCACTTCCTGATCAAGTCCTTTACGAAAGTGGGCAAAATGTTGGGAACTTCGGTTACAAAATTAACACAATCCAATCTCGGAAGAAGTTCTTATTTTAGTGTAGACTCCGGGAGTCCATTAATTTGTGAATATGTCTCGCTCTGCAAAAGAAACAACAAGAAAACAGTGGAAACCACAAAAGAGCACCAGAACGGAAATATATGTAGTATATTTTTATTTCTTAATGTGTTCCAACTGGTCACCGATCTTTCTAACTTATATACTGTTAGAGTTTGTTTTTCAAATGAAACACTAATTATACGAACTTCTGTATTAGAGTAAAAAAACATAAATTCATGCTAAATAGACAAGCTTACAACTCAACGTTCGGTATCGAACTGCCCTAAATCTCATATGCACATGCATGTTACCAAACCGTCGAACTTTATATTCTTGATCGTTTTTACACTCGGCCTTCCTGACGATGGAGCGTCCTCGCGACCCACCAGGACACATCCGGAGCCATCCCAATGATGGAGCGTCTGCGCGGCCCACCAGGACACATCTGGAGCCATCCCAATGATGGAGCGTCTGCGCGGCCCACCAGGACACATCTGGAGCCATCCCAATGATGGAGCGTCTGCGCGACCCACCAGGACACACCTGCTGCCATCCAGATGACTCGGGAAGCATGGACAGTTGGCGGGTTGGCATATCAACCAAGGAACTGGACATAGTACACTGGACTATGTGTGATGATACTTTGCAATCTCAGATAGTTCACTGGACTATCTGGTGGCTCACTAGGCCACTGTTGCAATTCTAGGCAGTGCACAAGACTACCTGGTGGTACACTAGACCACTATAGCAGTTCTAGGTAGTACACTAGACTACCTGGTGGTACACTAGACCACCACTGCCAAATTTAGATAGCGCACGGGGCTACCTAGTGGCACACTAGACCACTGTGGCGATTTTAGATAGTACACTAGACTATCTTGTGGTACACTGGACCACTGTGGCGATTTTAGATAGTACACTAGACTATCTTGTGGTACACTGGACCACTGTGGCGATTTTAGATAGTACACTAGACTATCTTGTGGTACACTGGACCACTGTGGCGATTTTAGATAGTACACTAGACTATCTTGTGGTACACTAGACCACCACGCCAATTGTAGGTAGCGCACTAGACTACCTGGTGGCACACTGGACCACCATTGTAATTTTAGGTAGCGCACTGGGCTACCTGGTGGCACACTGGACCACCATTGCAATTTTAAGTAGCGCACTGGGCTACCTGGTGGCACACTAGACCACCATTGCAATTTTCGGTAGCACACAAGACTACCTGGTGGCTCACTAGACCACCATTGAGGGTAGAGAACTATTGTCCTCTGAACCCCTCCCATGACATACTGAGTCATGCTTTGGTTGGCCAGACCAATTAATACAGGTGCACAAGATCTTCGGTAGATGGCTAAGCACTCATCCTACCGTCTACGACCTTTGGATCCATCGTCAAGGTCAATGACAATCAGATATACAGTAATTATAGTAAATTCCTTGTTGTGGAGGAAAAGCTTCGATTAAATTTGTTTTCCAATCTTCCCACGAAAGATTGAGGTCTTCTTGATTATTGTACCAAGTTCTAGCGTTACCTTTTAACTTATTGGACATGCAAAATATACGATCCCTATCGTCCCATTCGAAAACGTCTCCAGTAGAATCAATGGTATGCAGCCACTGCGCCATAGTCATGTCATCTAATCTGCCGCTAAACGCTGGTACGCTGTCTATCCTTCCCTGGTAACGACTCGATTTCGCGTTCAATTTATTTTTGAGTTTTTTGAGTTTCTTTCTTAAATTGCGGTTTTCGCGAGAAGCATCACTTGAACTATCACTACTACACGTACTACAAGAAGTGTCACTGTCACTACTCGCGTTCGCACGCCGTTTTTTATTTGTCTTAGGCATTTTTAATGCGTTTTATTATAACTTGCCGAATTACCGACCTATGCGTCGCTAATTTTTTTTGCACTTATCGCAGTTACCGCACAATGAAAAAAAAAACAGTCGGACGTAATTTAGTAAGCTTAAGCAAATAAGTTTTTGTTTTTAATCGCACGTAGGCGAATCCCGCTTCTGATTTGTTAGAGTTTGTTTTTCAAATGAAACACTAATTATACGAACTTCTGTATTAGAGTAAAAAAACATAAATTCATGCTAAATAGACAAGCTTACAACTCAACGTTCGGTATCGAACTGCCCTAAATCTCATATGCACATGCATGTTACCAAACCGTCGAACTTTATATTCTTGATCGTTTTTACAATACATATAATCGTTGACTTAGTTATAAGTTTTCCAGAGAGGTATATATAAGCCACAGCTTTGTTGAGGTTTCTCCACTCCAAGCACAGAAACACAACTGCCAATAAAAAAAGTATAGAGATAAAACCTTTTATCTCTTATACTAAGACTGTGTCTGATATAATACCACAAGGGTGTGCAAATGTTGTCTTAAGCGAATAACAAGCGGGCCTTATTAACACTGCTCTGTTTTAAGTTCTAGACACATTAACCGAAACCAGATTTTCTTTCTATTGGTATCCTGTGTCAATCAACCTACTAAAGGTTAGCTGGTGGGGACCCTAGAAAAAGAACCCTGGTCAAATGAAAACGTTGCAAAACTTGTTACGTTGATTTTCTTGTAACAAAAAAAGGAGCGACAGATAACTCAGTTGTTCCGGAGATAGAGTCGTAACCTTCGTAATGTTAGATTATAAACTGAATATAAAAAAGCGTCAAAACGATCAAAGACTAAAATGGGAGACATCGTTTAAACCTACCCGCAACTGAAAAAAAAAACAAATTATAAAACAGAAGTAGTAACACAGAATATATATTTATTTTATCAAAAACAATAATTCAAAGAAGACGAAGAAGGTACATAAGTACAGTTATATAAATTTTATTAAACGTTAGCACGTAGGTCGGTATTCCAGACAAAATATAAACTATACCCTCGATTGGGCAACACGTCGTACAGCAAAGTCACTTAGTCGGCCTACTTTTACATTCAAAAAAAGAATGACTTTACAATTGCAAATTAAAATACAAAAGTACGAAAATCAAAGATTAGAGAATCAAAGCGCACCGTGTAGTAATATGACACAACAAAACAATTTTATAATTAATTGTGTTAACAACCCAATATGTACGTACGGTCATTCTACAATCGACATAACTACTAAAATACTGAGAATTTAAAATATAAAGTGTAATACTTACAATAAATTTTTCTCAAGTAAGGGACTAGCTAGTACCGTACCAGTATTACCTAAAACTTAGTTGAAATTCCTTTTTAATTCATACAATTACTAAAAATAAGCAAATGCGCAGTGTTTCCCTCCAATTAACGTCGTAGATTCGGTAATTGTTTCCTTCAATATGATTGTATTCAACCCATTGAAAATGTAGGTGGTGTTAATTCCAGTGACGTGATATCATGGAAATTTTCCAATTGCAACATGCGCTTATCAACTCCACAAATAATGAACACAAGTGGAAGTATGAAAACCCGCTACAGACAATGAAGAATAAAATTAAACCACAAAACAAAACAAGAAATAAGTTCTCACCCCACATACAGACTTTCATAAATAAATATTCAAAGAACTGCCAGAAAGAAAATCAAAATATATGGTTTGCATAAAGAAGTATAGATCGCGCAAATATAAATTCGATTTTTCTCATACTGGCTTCGGCATATCTTCCATATGATGAACCAGAACGAGCACCAACACGAAAAGTTGTGGAGTTGATGCAGTTCTGCGAACTAAACAAATTACAGCTGGTGCTCTGCGTGACTCCAATGCACACCACACAGTTTTGAAAAACAGTGAGGCACTTTTAGAATTTAGTATTAGTAATAAACTAGAAACCGTAAATCGAGGAAGAAGCTTACCTTTGTCACAGAGACAAGAAGGGAAGTAATCAACATTAAGATCGGCACATCACAAGTGTGCAGTGTAATAAAAGAATGACCTGTGTAGACTCACCATCACATCACTCTATGACCATTTGTATATAAAATTTAAATTAAAACTTCAACAGGAAAAAGTAAAAATGTACAAAAATCCAAGAACATGCATTTCGGATTTTTTTAGAAAGAGATTTAAGCACAAATCAAATCAGCCGAGAGAACTCCAGAAGCTTTGTTTCTAAGGAAACAAACTCCTGAATTTTTTAACCGGAAAAAATACAAAAGCTCTTGTCAAAGATATGACTAGGCTATTAAAAAAGCATTGCAAGAAGATTGAAAAATCATCAAAATATGCTAGCGTCCAGAAAGTTTTGCAGAAACATAATCAGGGTAAACTAAGGTCATTAAACCATAGGGAAGGTATACTTTATATGAAGAGAAGACTTTAGAATTACTGTTTACCAAAAAGTACATCCATAGTTGCAAATGTAGCAAGTTCAAAACTTGACTTACCTAAAAACGAGGGCTAAAAGAAGACTGGAAACTTGCTAATAAACTGGTGGACAAAAGGAAAATTATTTGGGTTGCAAAATTTTTGCAACATATAAAGCTTTAGGTCTCGATGAGATATTATCAATAATGCTACAACAGGAGTTGAAATCTTTGCTTTCGTTTGTGTGCACACTATTTAAAGCAAGTACAGTGTAATAAAAAATAAAAAACATACAATAGAAATAATAATAAACGTTCATAATATAAAAATACATTTATCGAAAGCAAAAATTCTTATTTCCAAGGCAGCAGTCGGAATACAGACCTCTGGGTGTGAGCTTGAATGTAAGTAAAATACACAGGCGTAAATTCCTTTAATTTATTTGCGACTATAACATAATGCACTAACTATTTACATTAATGGAAAAAATTAACATTATTTGGATTAAAACAATATTTGGATTAAAACAATATTTGGGCGCCATCCACCTTTAAATTGGTGATAAATAAAAAGCATAAAATCTTATAACTAACTATTAACCGATATCAATTCAAAAGTAATAAACGTTTAATTTGTTACGAAATATTTATTCCGAAAACTTTTGATAACACAATTTAATTAATGTGAATTTAAAATGTAATAAGTAGTAACATAAATTTCAGCTGACTCACCCTATATAATATGACGTTATCTGATATCTTCTATTTTTAGCACTTCTTCCAGCACAAAATAACGAATCAACGAACGTAGATTTGAAAGAACAACAGCAGGCATAAAACTAAAATATAAATCCAATGAATAAAAATCCAGTAAATAAAAGAAAAGTCCCATAAAGAAAAATAATCCAGTAAATAAAAAAACTCCAATAACGGAAAATCCAGTAAATAAAAAAAAGAAGATCGTTGCCTTAGATACAACGGTCTTGAAATCAATTCCTTTGTTTAAATGTATTGCGTAACATTGTGAAATCACAGCAATTATTTGGAATGAATAAAAATTAATTTGTATGCGTTTTTACGCCATAGTTAAGAAAATTGTCTTCCTTGGAACACTACGACATGTAAGCCTAAAGATGGCTCACACGGAAGTACGAACAAAAATCGATTGCTCGGTCGATTCAAAGTACGACGCGACGTTGCTAAACTGAATAAATTTAAATGCAAATTAGTTGCAGAAAATAAACGAATGCAAAATTGAATTTTAATTGTAATGAACTCTAACGGGAGGTTACAACAGCTCTAAGTTACGGTATCTAATTAGGTTAATCTTTTATACTCAAATTGTTAAAAAGTTAATAAATAAGCATATTAAAAACAAAGTTCTACGTACAGTACCAATATCTTACACCAAACGGGTAAATCGTGTGAACTGAGCATACATAAGCGCACACACAGAAATGAAAGTATTTTAAGCAACCAAGAGATTGTACTAGGAGGTATCTTAGATATAAAAAGAGCATTTGACAGAAAAATTACAAATTCACTAGGCAATGTAACCACAAAAGTAGTTGGTGCTAAAGAACACCCGCAAAAAGAGCATTACCGCCTCTATTGTAGAGCTTAGTAGTAGATAATCTTTTACAAAAACTTGATCAGAACGAAGTACATGCGCAGGAATATACATTTGATGCCACCATATTAATGTGCGGCAAGTTCGGTGGAGTTGATTTAAACCTCATACAAAAAGCCCTAAAAATAGTGGAAAACTGGTGTACAGCAGAAGGACTAACAGTAAACCTTGCGCCAAGATAACAATAGTAGCCTTTACGAGAAGAAAAAAAGATGAAAACTAAAACCGAAAATGATTCTTTTAGGGCCACATCGTCACAGTGTTACTAAATAGATCTCTAATTTAGTGAAATAAATCCAAACAAAGAAAATCCACAACAAGACTCAGCAAGTTACAGAGACTTGCGTGTCTTGAAATCATAGGGGCAGTGTCAACGACGCCCACTGCAGCCTTGGAAACCTTGCTAAACTATTCACCTCTACGTTTAGTGGTAGAATCAGTAACTTTAGCAGCAGCGTACCAGTTAAAATCTAACAGCCGATGAACACTCGTGCTAGGGTACGATACAATAGGTTACCAAGGTTTTTAATCAGATCAACAAAAACTACATGATAAGCTTGCAGTCGGGCGGAACCAGTCTCACTATCAGTTTTCACAATTCTTATCGGGTTGTTATACCTACAAAAAAAGAAAGAGTAGATAGACAACAACCGAAAAAGCAGCAATCATCTAGTATACAGTTGGTTCTAAAACTGCACAAAGTATTGAATCGGGAATCGCTGACAGTAGACCATGGAGCAATTTTATCGTAAATTTGTACTGTCTAGCAGTAGTATTCCAAGCAGAAATAATTGCAATATCCGCTTGTGCTCAAGAGAGAGTTCCGATAGCTAAGCAACATTAAAAATTCTAGACTCGGTAATGGTACGCTTTAAATTATTACAGATCTTAAATCATCCACGCTGATTTTGAACACTAAATAATGGTGTGAGATGCGTTTATTTTGAGGAATTCGTCAGGGTAAGGACGCATTGCGCAATTTGATTTTTTTATTTTATCATTAGCAATTTTCGCTACCGGCACGTGATACTGACACCTGGAAAATACATATGATGACGACACAATCAATGAAGTATTAAAAATTGTTGTGGGTGTGTATTCGACCTACGTTAATTGAAAATATCGAAACCATAGTTTACTACGATTGTAAACGAATTGGAAAGCCCATTTACCAAAATATAGGTATTAATTTAGAAAAACTTGGCGCACTTGTTTTTTTTTTTCATAGATCGTATGAACCTAAGGAATTTATTTGTGATAACGCTATATGTACGTACTTACTTTTCAGCAAATTTTAGAAAATCGTGTCGTTAGCTAACATAATATTTGGAGACAAAATTATGAGTATTTTGTTTCTTATTTAAAGTTTTTTTTGTCTACGTTGTCAATCGTTTGCACGCACTACTGAACGTACATATTATGTTTGTTGTCACAATTAAGTATAAAAACTTTTTTTGTCATATATTATTAAACGGTTCGCACTGTTTTTCTTACTCATGATTAGAATATTTGTGTTATATTTACCAATGCAAAAGTGTTTCTTTAGAAAGTAAAAGTTAAGCCAACAAATTTAATTTTATGTACGAAGGGTTGTCCAACCTAAAGGGGCTTGCATCAACGATGTCTGTGACATTAATATTTTCCGAGCGTTTTGGTGCCTTTTTAAAACACTTTCTGATTAGCACACCGAGACCTGTGATCCTCTCGCTGAGTTGTATTGAGCTAGACGCCTGCCTTTAAGTTATGGGTAAATATTCGTAACAAAATTTTTGTCCTAACATAATTATAAGCACAACTGTTTTTGTAATTATGTTTTTTTATTCCGAATAATTAAAGAACTTTATGACAAGCTAAATAGACGAGTAACACAATCGGCAAAAATCGATAAAAGTAAGCCTATTGCATGCGACTCTCTGAAATTATTGAATACAATGTGAAAAATTGCTACCTAACGGCATATGTTAATTTGCGTAATAAATGCTTCATAAAATTGCGCATGAAAATAGTGGATAAAAAAAATTATGCCACTGACGTTTTAGCTGATTAACTTATAATCTCCAACACTCCATCATTTGTAAAATGTCATTTGTTGTCAGTGCCGAAAGTTTTAATACAAAATACACGGTTTGAAAAAGTAAAAGTTGACAATAACGTTCAACCCTCACGCAATAAACGGCTGTGGATAAAAAAAGGGTCAGCAAGAAAGGCGGGTCTTTGGCTTTTACATATTGATTTTCGTATCTACCTTTAAAAAAACAAGTTATTAATCAAAGTTCGCCCCTAACTTACGAATTTTTTCTTACATTAACTTCTGAAGCCATTGTTGAAAGAACGAAAATCTTTAATCGAACTTTTTTTTCTATTCTTTAAATTTGGCATTGTTACAAAATATTCTATTAAAGAACGTTTTACGCCAACCTCAGAATAGCTACACAATTTTCAAACTGTTGAGAAATTATCGATTAACATTAATATACCAAGTGAATTCAAACTTGATTAATACAACGAGAAATTAAACTTGAATCGACACTTCTTCTGGCAGTTTGACAAGTTCGTGTAGTCAGCAAAATGTATATCTGCTTAATGAAAAGCGGATCAAACTCGTGATTTCCACAAATTTTGTTAATCTCTAAATGCAACGTCAAAACGTTTTCTTAAGCAGCATCAAATTGTGTTCATAAAGCAGACAATATTTTAAGACTAGTTTAGAGAGACTTCAGTACCGTGCTTGTTTTTTACTTTTTTGTCTAATTTCTTTAAATTTTAAAAGATTTATATTTTTTTTACTTTAAGAACGTAACTTAATGCCACAGAGAAACTCAGACCACGAACAAACATATTTTCCTTCAGGCGACGCTTCAAAAACAATTATTACAAATTTAAGCTTCTCCAAAAGCTTCTTTTAAGAATTCATTATTAAGAAAATTTACCGCAATACAAACAATGCGAAGAAAAACAATTGCAATGAATAAACTAAGATTTATTGGTTTAATTTCCTTTTTAGAAACAATAAATTTATTTTAATCTTGCTAGGTAATTGTACTTTATGTAATAATTATTTTTCACCAAAATTATTTTTTCTTGATAGTTACAACTCAAAATGACGCAAAAAAATTAACTTTATTACGTTACGTATACGTTTTTATTTTTAATTAAAAAATAATTTACTTTTTATTATACTCATAAATGACTTTTCAATTTAAACATCATTAAAAATTAGTAACAGAACCAATTATGTAATTGTGCTTTTTTTAATTAAATATTATAAAATATTATGTCAAGATCAGAAGAAAAAACAATAGAAAAAATATAATTAATGTTCGTATAAATGAAACGAATAGAACTTTAAAGCGAGTTACAATAAAGTACAACGCATAATTTTCAAAAACCATTAAATAATTACGTCATCAATATTCCAAGTTTTCTGGAATAAAGCCAATCGAATTATTGAAAAAAGATTTAATAAAATGATACTCGTTCTTTATGAAATATAATAAAAATTTCTCTCACGAATACGATCAATCAAAAAAAAATAAAAAATACTGCATAATAACGATATTAGAAAATACATATTTTTTTAAATTGCTTTAAGAAAATTATTATTATTTATATTATATTATAATTTTAGTAAATAAATAAAAAAAGCAAAGATTTCAAACTCAAAGGTAATTTTTATTAACATTATATATATATTCTAAAAAAAATATTGTAATTGCAATGGCTTCCACAGCCTGAGTCTATACTAAGATTAGAACGTTTTCTGGGTTTGGACCGTGTTGATGTTGTAACCGAAGTTGCCAACGTTTTACACACTTTCTTAAAGGAATTCATCAGGGCGTGAAAGAAATCGAAAACTTAAAGAAGTAAACAATACTCTAACAAAAAACTACTACAGAGTTAGGTAACTAGAACCAAACCAGATTCTGAAGTTTATAGAAGTGACTTTGTTACGTACGAAATTTTCATTACGGAATACCTTGTATATGTAATTGAAATTAGATTCCGGTTTGGACGCCCCCTACCGATCTTTTCGTGTGACTGTCATTGACGACGAAATCGCTAAGCTGTCAACTGCATAAGATGGCCGGTGTGGCTTAGAAATAATTTTCAAAGATCATCCTTAGTAATGGGAATCAAATTATAAGTGCATTACGATCGTAAAATATTTGAGTCGTCACCGGCCGTTCCACCACGTTCTGGCACATGTTTCTATTCGATAACGAAGTATGAGGGATTAACATCGACAAATACTTTCGTGGGACGAGTATAACTCTATCTATAAGGCCTACGGTTAAACTAAATAAACCGAAGACAATCACATTTCTGCGAGATTCTACTCATGCGGCAAACACCTGCGAAACCAACTTTCATCGAAGGTGTACAACAGCATTCGACAATCGGGTTATGTTATGTGTACTTTCTTTAGCAATAATTAACCATTTTTGTAGATTTTGATTTCGTGAGGCATTGGTTTGACACGATTTGCTACTCAAATTTATTTCAGGCTCACTTGCCGGGGAAAACGTTTTCTTCGACCAAGTAGGAGTTACTGTATTGTGGGTAAGTTTATTTATTTATTTGATCGCTGTCAGAAAGGTCGCTCACGAAACTTTAGCTAGTGTTAATTCAGTAATTACTATCATTGTTTTATTACCATTAAGGTAGTATCATTAATTATTTTGTGTGTTTCGCATGCTGTGTACAACCAATATTTGCTACGAACTATTCTTCGCTGTTCGCTTCAACTTAACTTACCTATGTATTGTGTATTGCCGATACTGCTGGCATTCATGTACTGAAAATTCGATATCTTTGTGTTAATCATCGACGTTACTAAATTAAAGTTGTTATACTGGTTACTCTTTCTTTTATGGCAACATATCTTTCTCTTTTGATCGTCGTTACCTAGTAACAAACTTTGGCTACTCGAACATCACAGTAATAAGGATTACAAACCTCCAATTGGGTTACAAGTTTGGATCGTCTGTCGTGAGCGAGGCAAAAGTGTTATCTTGAATCAGCTCTGGCGCCCTTAAGCATACTTCCTGTGAACCTCCCCTACCTCCGACTGTGTGAGTTGGCCGTGCAAGGTTCGTAAAACCTAAAGCTTGTAACAACTTAAGAAAAAGTCTCCGTATTTATAGAAGTAAGTCTTTGTCGAACATTCTTTCCAAATTTAAAGTAAAACCTCTTCTCACATTCTCAACTCACATCACTTGATTAAACGTTTAAAATCTATAAAGTTTGAACTCTAGAATCTTCTTGTGAGTTTTGATGTCAGTTTTTACCAAAATTTTAATTAAAGATTCGCGTATTATCCTCAAATACATTCTGTCTCACCATGACAAAGGTTTGAGTTTGGTACCTCCTATTGGTAAGTGTTTGTCATCCACTTACTTTCAATTTGATGACAAGTTTTACAAAGAAGTTTGGGGCACCGCTATGGGTACCGAAATATTTCAAAACAGTTGCTTTGGAAAAAAAACGCAACACACTAACTGCAAAAGTTAAGAAACAAAAAAAATGAATTCTTGAATTTACTGGATTTGGCCAGCTTTATGCCGGAGATGGCCGTAGGTTGAGGTAGTAGATTGGTAAATCGGTGCCCTGCGTCACCTTTCCTTGCGAGTAGAAAAAAATAAGTTTGGGGTAAGAGAAAGTGCCTCCAAAACAACCATGCGTTAAAAATAAAACAAAAGTACGTTGTGAAGAAAATATTACTACAATTTAATCTAACTGATATTGCATCAAAACAACAAACAAGAATAAGAGAGAGACAAAGTATCACAGTGAATTCCAAGCCATCAAATATTCATAGGTACATAGCGCACTTAGTCGGCACACAAATAATAACGAAGTTACATTACAATAATTAAAGTACATTAGAATTGTAACGATTATTAAAATATTATTGTCAATTGAGAAGTAATAAATAGCCCTATAATAAAATGCAAAAATAAAAGTTTATCCGTTACAAATACGTAGCAAATAAATTATTTAAGCGCGTTTATTATTATTCCAACCGGGATAGATTACGTCATCTACAGGGGCGTATGAAACGGGTTTAATAGCAATTTCGCAATTATGTACTAACTTACAAAAACAGAGATAGTTATATTTATTAATATTTCGTTACCATAAGCGTACAAACGAATTTCCCCTAAAAAGACTTATATAAGATGGATGTTTGCAGAAGAAAAGTCTGCACTTACGAAACGATTCTTTAACCAACACCCAAAACGATCAACAGTCCAATGAAAAATGATGTGCAACTACATCCGAATGATCTGTCCTTTCCTTTTGCAGCATAAAGTTTTATCAGAAAAGATAAAATTAGACCCTTAATACGACTTGAGTGGAAAGTTGCATACCCATCAGCTTGAAATGTACCAAAAATGATTGTCTCCCATTTTTCAACGTTCTTGTAACACGTAAACCCGACGGACATCCAGCATAAAAAAGTTCTGTTATTAAATCTTTTCGTTTCTAACGCTTTTCTATCTGCCAACCTGAGAATTTATACTCAGAACTCTAGACCAGAATCTTATTAAGCAATGGTTATATGAAACGGGATATTCAGATCGTCGGTCGTCTGCATCCCTGTACTTAAGTACCTAAAGACATTTCTACTTCCGATTCTAATCCGAAATTAACATTTTTACCTTACAATTATAAGGTCACACATCAAATAGGAAAATTTCTTCGTAAGAATAGTACTAAGCCCATATTCAACTCAACAGATAAAATCTTTCAAATTCTTCCTCCTATCAAGGACAAATTTCCTACACTTTCATTTCAAAGTGTATACCAATTTTTTGTTCACGTGGTTTAGTCTATACCGAGAAAACTGGCGTTTCGTCATTACACGTATTTCTGAACTCATCGTTGTATAAAAAAAGACATATTTCTAAGTCTGCTGTTGCTAAGCATTTTTTTACTACAGAGCACAATATAGATTTTGATAACGCCTCGGTTATTGCAAAATCTCTATTCGTCTTCAACAAGAAAGTCCGAATAAGCATAGAAATTATAAAACACTTCAATAACTTCAATCCTGACAACGGCAATGAATTATCCCCTCTTTGGTTCCCGGTTGGTACTAGTTTATCGAAGGCACGCCCTTTTTCTAAAGTAATCCAATCAAAGTCAAGCTCATCCCACTACGACTATACTTCTTGTATAAAAACTTCTTAAGTCACTTCCATACAGTTTAGAATTTGGCTTGGTTCATAAGTTGATTACCTAACTATATAGTGATTTCTTGTTAGATTAGCGTTTACTTCTTTAGGTTTTCGATTTCTATCACGTCCTGATAAAGCCCTTTACGAAAGTGGCCGAAACGTTGACAACTTCGGCTAAGAAACTATCAATTCAAAAAAATTAAAAAAATCATTACAATAAACAACTTTTTTACGACAATTGGTTCTATTGTCTCTCTACCCTTAATAATAAATATGCTATAAAAAATAATGCCTGTATCAAAAAAAAAAATCAACTTAAAACAGAATACTTGGATTTACATGTTTTGTATCGTTCATTTTAGAATCAGTTAGTAGCTATTAGAGTTTTTTAGTGTTATTTAACGTTAATCAGGTTACATCAAAATTAATCGATGCTTATAAGAAAGCCGCTGAGGTATGGTGCACTTTTACGTTTTGCCGTTAAAATAAACTATTTTCGTCGTTTCTAGTATTTATGACGGTATCTATGACGTGTTCAATACGTTTATTAATTCCCTTGTGGATTAAATACTAGTTTTTTAATTATTGCCGTCGTAAACACCTTTCGTAAACTGGCGGAATTTATGACCGTCTTCGACACCCAATATGTCAAGCATTATTAATGACTTATTTCAGAAACCTGACTTATAGATTCTATCGATGCACGTGTATTTAATTTAAAATTTAACTACAAATCTGGGAAATTGGAAGTCTAGCGCACGTTTTGTTTCAGATTTGGTTGTGAACTAATTAGTCGTATTTGTGATACCGCTCCGATATACTTGTATATTTATTTCAGATTTAAGAATTATAGTAAACCCTACTAGTACTAGCAGAAAAGTTTTAAAGTGTGCCATCTTAACGTTTAAATTATTTAAACTAGGAGATTTATTTGGTGTTTGCCATTATTATTCAACTAACAGTTATTTATATCAATTTTATACGTTAAAGTTCATTGAAAATCGTTAATTTTTCTATTGTGTATGTTTGCTTTATAGTACAGTGTGTTGCCTAACTCGAAGGTTTAGTATATCTTCTATAAATTGACTTTTTAATTACACTTAATGTAATATTGCTTTCTTGAATATTGCTGACTTTATATTTTACCGTTCAGTTGTGTATAGATGTAAAGGAGCACCTGTAATTACTCTCGTTCTGGCGCCCTTTTAATCTGTTATAATATGCGCATTAAAAATGATTTGTACTAATTGTTTTATCCACGCCACTCTCTGATATCAAAGCTGTTGTTGTCTTTACTTTATTGTGAGTTAAGTTTGCAGGTAATTAAAGCACTTAGGTCAAGTGCGCGTTACAAACGATTTATAAAATACACCAAAATTTAAAAAAAACCTGCAAAAAAAGTTGTATATACGCCAATGTAGCGCCGGGTAGTAAGCACGTCTTATATTTGTTATACACATTCAAACTACCAAAAATGAACCATAATGAAAACATGGACTCTTGGTTCTTCTTGGTTGACTTGAAGTTAGTCTTCCATTTCTCGACACCATCTATCAAGCATCGTTGGTCCCTTCCGTTCTAGTAAACAAAAAAGTCGTCATTTTACTTCTACTTTGTGGTACATAAAATATGCCTGCTTGAGTTAAACATGATTTCTTAAAATATCCACGTGTTGTGGCACGATGTACCATGGAAACATCTGTATTTAGTTAATTTATTCAACGCAGGGTAAGTTTTCTCTATTCTTCTTCGGATGAAAGGTAATTTCCGTGTCTTTGCCTTAGCGCCACGTGCTTCCTCCCAAATGTGGGTTACTTTGTCTGTAAAAGACTAAACATCGACGGTGAAAACGATTTGACTGTATTGTGAGTTGCTGATTATTACGGTGTTTTGAACCAACATATACTTGTACTCAAATTAAATTTATTTACTGTGATGATATCAAATTATCTATTTGTTAGTGATCCTAATTTTAATCATAAATTATCTTACTAAAATAATTAAAGTACAACTGATTTGATTTCTTTAATCGATTCTTTACGAACCTTAAAATTTAATACAAGCTTCGAGCCTCTTTTGATGATCTAACAAGACCTATATCTGCGAGACGAGATCTGGCGCCCATTAAAATAAACTGATCACTTGCATCTCCCTTCTATCCGATAAGTATTGTTTCAAAAATAACCGAGCTGGCCGTGCAAGGTTCGTAAATTACTAAAAGCTTGTAACACAGTAGAAGTAGTAGAACCATAGAACAATAGCATATGCAAATACTGCTTAACACATAAGTATTAATTTTGTCGGCAGAGATAAAATACTATGGTAAAAAACTTTTAAAAAAAGCTGCATGACAGCAATACTATCTAGCTCTTAAGAAATGAGTGACTTACAAAAAAGCTCAAGAAGACAAAACCCTTTGAGATACTACTCAAAATACTTCTTTATTTTGCGTGTCAGACCACCAAGAAGAATCCAATAGGACTAACTTTGAAGAGATTCCTTGTCATTTAGTAACGGACATTAAAATGTCTCTTAACACCGAAAAGTTTACAAGTTTTTTTGCTAAGCATTTATACTTATAATAATATTGTACGGTCTCGTAGAGGGGGAAGAACTGACATATATCAAAATAGAAAAGACGAAACAGAAATGGAAATATTTCACTAGAAGCGCCAGAAATTTAAACACGCCAAGATGCAGCGAACAAATCTTTGTGACTCACTGATTTTGCCTTGGTTAGTAGCTCATCTATGTCCAGAAAACAAAAATGTCCAACAATTTGGTCTTAGAAGAATTGACAGACTTTCTTAGAGAATCTACCAACAAAAAAACAATCACATCGATAAGATTTGATCCAAATGTTGTCCAGATTAGCCATTGCCAGATGCTGCCAAAAAAAATCTGCTGCTCAACAGCGAAAATAAGAAAGAAGTGAAATTCTAACATCATTACTCTACAAAATACCTGCTTAAGAAAAACAGAATAAAAAAAACTTGGGAATGGGAGCTAAGCTCAAAACATCACTAGAAGAAAAGGGAAAACAAACCAAAAGTGTGAAAACCAAAGAAAAAAGTGGAAATAAAGATAAGAAAAACGAACCATTAACCAAAATATCTAACATAAAAAAATTACTGGCCTAGTGTGCTGAAAGGGCTACGACGAAGACCGGATACAATGCCCCAGCCGCTCAGGGTGAGGTAATGAAGAATGTGAAAACATTCCTGAATGTAAAAATGCTTATATGTGCAATCGCTTAGGGTTCGAAGTTAAGCCCAATGCTAAATTTGCAGAAAAAGTCATTATTTAGCGTTTCTTAAAGTATAAATATTTTACAAGACGTAAGAAATAAAAAAAAAATAAGAAATAAGCACAAACCTTCTATGGATATAGAAAAAAAAATTTGTTATATTTAAGTCAGCACAATGTAATAAAAATGTAATAATTATTATTTGTGATAAAAAAGTCCATATACCATATAACTGCAATAATTGAAAAATATTACGTTGTACTAAAAATCTCAGCGAACAAAAACTAATCATTTAAAATGCGCTCGGATTACAAATAGAAAATAAAATAGATGATGCGTATAAATTTCAATTTTACAAAGAAATGAAATGCATTCGTGGGTTACTGCAATTTAAATTAAATTTCAAATGGAATATTTTCCATTGAACCATGTAAATTATTCTTCAGCCGATGCAACTCATTTACTTTCCGCAGCGTTCGAATATATGTATAACCAACTTGAAAGTTAAGTACAAAAGTAGTTTAAAATTAAATGCATAATTTAGTCATTTTTGGTTATGGATGCATATTTGAGATGTTTTTATTATGCATTTTTTTTAAAGCATTGTATGTATCAAACAGAAACAAGTCTTAGAATGCTTATTTAAAATTATACAGTCATTAACTCATTTAGCTAATTACCTTTTATTTCATATCTTTCTACTACTTTTATTTTTGAATCACAATGAGTTTCCTTATCAAATCAATAACGTTCAGCTAACGAAATAAATTTCTCTTAAGACAGTTAGTTAAACTCCAGAATTTTTCGAGCAAATATCAAATTTGATTTTAAATATGATAAAAAAAAAGAAAGAAAATCAATTTGTCAACAAATTTACAACTAACGGAAGTGTATTGTTTTGCAAATGCTTTGGAGGGATTGTAACAGATGCTAAAAAATTTCAAGTGACGCAACATTTACACACTGAAAGACATCAAAACAACATAATTAAAAAAAAATGCAAACAGCAGATGTTAATCAACATGCTATCAAAATTTGGACCTAAGCATTCAGCGTTTAAGAAAAACTTGTGTGCAGCTTTTATTTCTGCTAATATACACTTGGCCAAATTTAAAAATAATGTTTACATTTTTCTGCAAAAATATACCAAACAAAATATACCGGTTGGAGTCAACGTTGCAAAAAAGCACAATTGTGTGCTACCATAAAAAAACTAAGAAAAAAATGTTCAGAACAAACCAATCTGAGTATCGTTAGATGAAACAACAGACACAGAACAGCAAAGTATTGCAAATTTTTTGTTTGGTGTGTTAGGTGTTGAAGAAGAAAGAAACAAATTGTATTCAATAACAACGAAGATATTACAAAAAGTGAATCATTCGACAATTGCTGCATTTTTTAACAATACCTTCACTCTCTTGTAGTTGACAAGAATTTGGTAAAAAAAATGTTGGCGGTTTACACCGATGCTACAACATCTATCTATGTGCAAAGCAATAAAAGGTTTAAAGACCGCTGTCAATGTGATATTTACCTCTGAAGATGCAAGCTGCAATGTCTTGCGAAACGTCAGTTTGTTTGGGTTCACGAACGACAATACGGCAAAGGCCAAATTCTACTTCTTGTTTTGGTTCTCAAGGAGAGACTAGGACCAAGTCTGAGTGTTTAACTACGACGCGGTCTAAGCCAAAAGTCGCTTATAATCATAAACATAACCGCGAAAGCTTAAGATTTTATATTTTGTTACATGTCAAAAATTTCTAGCTAAACTGTAACCTAAACGATGTTTTGCTCGGTGCTCAGCTTTACAATGTAATAACATAAAAGTCTGAAATTTTTAAATTGCAATGAACAACTATTTTAAATAAAATAACGCAACAACACAAATCTTAACCTAGATCAAATACTCTATATACATATGTACATTAATACGTAGATATTACTAGTTAACTTGGATATTTAGTGGCTGCATAAGAAACAAATTTATTTACACAACAAAATAGTAAACGGGTAATTTCCGCGAAAGTGCCAATTTTTTAAAGAAATAAAATTTTAATTCTTTGCTTCTCGTTTCCTTTAAGAATATTGACTTTTAATAAATTAATGATTATAAAAAGCATCAAACTCTCACAACACGTTTCTATGTCACTTAATCTCAATCCATCAACATATTCGTTTTACTATAAAATTAGAAAAAACTCCTAATTACCATTTTTGGACGTTTTAGTTAATCAAAATGAATATGGTTGATTATCACATTCAGTCTCATCATCGCCCTTCTCAAAAATTATCAATAATAAGTTCTTTAGTAATAATAATAATAGCCTTTATTTGTCATAATTTTTTTTAAACTGAACATAAAATTATCCTACTACATAACAAATAAACTTCTAAACTCTCCACCGCTAAACAACTCTCTATATATAAATGTATCCCAATATCCATGTTTACATTACTTGTTTTTTCTTCTTTTTAATACCTCTTCAATTCATCCCGCTCCTTCACCTTCTTCTCCAAAATCGCCAACCTTTCTATCTCCTCTTTTCTTTGTTCTTAGTTCTTCTTTAACATCTCCTCTTCTCTTAGTTCTTAGTTCTTCTTTAACATGT
Organism: Aquatica leii; assembly: GCA_035610365.1. Lineage (NCBI taxonomy): Eukaryota > Metazoa > Arthropoda > Insecta > Coleoptera > Lampyridae > Aquatica > Aquatica leii. The sequence continues at coordinate 600,491 of CM069436.1, forward strand.
GCTCTATATTTTTCCACTCCTCCCCACCTAGTACACATCTCCTATTTTTATCATCTTTCCAATACTTATTTGCTTGCTCTTCATTCCCGCATCTAAACCTTGCTACCATTTTTTTTAATCTCAAGCTTTTTTCGCCCTTTATGTATCTTGGAATATTGTGTATCACTATATTTGTATATATCTTATTGTATTTTATCTCTCTTATTCTAGCTCTTGTTGCTTGTCTCGGTATATCCTTATCTCTTTTTATTATTTCATTTTTTGTTTCCCTTCCTGTCTCTCTTATTTTCTTTACCTCTTCTCTCGCATATCCAACTCTTTCATAATACCTTCCTTTTCCTTCTTCTTCATAATTAATGTTCCCATTCTTCACCTCTCTCCAGCATGTTTAAAGCAATTTACATTCGTCTCTTTCTTTCTTTTGCTTTTTGTAATACATTGCTCCCCCCCTGTATTCTTATCTTTTCTAACTTATATATATATATCATCCTCTACTATGTACCCTGATGATTCCCTTTCTAATCGTAACGTCCATTTCCAGAATTTTTCTTGTGCTTTCTCCAATTCCTTCCATTCCTTCCACCCCCGTACATCATCACACTCTTTAATAATTTGTTAAACAAACATCTTGTTACGTGCAAAATTTTTCTAACGGAATACCCTGTATATTGAATTGAAATTAGATTCCGGTTTTGACGCCCTCTGCCGATCGTTTCTTGTGACTGTCATTTTATGACGAAATCGTGAACCTGTCAATTGCATAAAATGGCCTGTACGGCTTAAAGAAATAATTTCGAAAGACATCCTTAATAATGGGAATCAAATTATAATTTCATTACGTTCGTAAAATATTTGAGTCGTCACAGGGTAAGATAATTACTTCCGTTTTATTAAAATTCGTTTGTAACTTCTCCTTAATATGATAGCCGTTTCACCACGCTTGGAGCACATGTTCGTTTCAATAAAGAAATGATGAAGATTAATTATTATTGAGAAATACCGTTACCGAACACTTAAGATTTTGGGAAGGCATATTCTCCACCACGAAAACGGAGTCTCGACAAGCCTTACTGTGGGAGATGTTATTTCGTGTATACCAGTCGGTTGTGTTATCACCCGCCTGTTCATAATTACAACCTACAGCATTCGATACAACGGGTTCTTATATAACCTTTAATGATTTATTAATACTGATTTTGTAGCTTCCTATTCTTCGTGAGTTAGTGTGTGACACAATTTGCTATTAAATATTTATTACAGGCCGCTAGCGGAGAAAACGTTTTCTTTGCGAAAGTGGACACTGGACTTCGGGTGAGTTTATTTGATTAATTTTTATATCGCTGTCACGAAAGTTACTCACAGAACTTTGGTTAATGTTAATGTCCGCAATTACGTTTATTGTTTATATACCAATAAGGTAATTTCAATCATCATTTAAATTGTATCGCATGCTGTGTACAAACAATCTTTACTACGAGATTTTCTGCGCTGTTCGTTTCGACTTGACTACCTATGCATTGTGTGTTGCCGATATGTCTGGCATTTATGAATTGAGAAATTAAACATAATACTGTGAATCTGCTACGTTGCTAAATCAAAATGTTTATACCTGTTGATTATACTTGTTAACCTTTCTAGTATTTACGAATTGAGAAATTAAAATACCCTCCTGTTAATCTTCTATGTTAATACATTAAAGTTAATTATACTTGTTAATCTTTCTTTTATGGCAACATACCTTTCTCTTTTAATTATCTTTACCTATTAACTAGTTTTGGCTACTCGAACATCAGAGTAACAAGGATTACGAACCTCGAATTTAGTTACAAGTTTGGACCGTCTGTCGTGATCGAGGCAGAAGTGTTAGTCTGGATTAGATCTGGCGCCCTTAAGCATAAATCCCTTGAACTTCCCCTATCTCCTACTGTGTGAGTTGGCCGTGCAAGGTTCGTAAGACCTAAAGCTTGTAACAATCTTCTTGCTTCTATTTGCTTCCCAAACACCCTCTCTCCTATACTCCACACCTGAGCTACTATTCTATTACATTTCTTCGCCCACTACTTTATATGAGCCTCATCTTTATTGTCGTATCTGATTCAATAACCCAAATAAGTCACTTTATTTAAACTTTCTATTACCTCGCCTTCCCACTTTCACTCCACTCTTTTTTTACCCTCCCTTTTTCAAACCCTACTATCTTTGTTTTTCCCAGATTTACACTTAAACATTTTTTTCCAAAAACTTTTTTACTTTCTTCTTTTTTGCTATAACCACTATGTCATCCGCATACGCCAAAACCTCTTAACTCCCCACCCCCGTAACTATTCCTTCACTCTGTTGCTCCATCAACCTTCTAAATACCCTAAATATACAGCAGATAAACTTAACCTTAATCCTTTAATTGTCCAAAATTCTGCGCTTAACTGTCCATCTATTGTTACTTTGCACTCTGTCTCATATATTTCCTTTATGTTCCTTTATCTGTTTCCTTCTTAATATATTCCATAAATTACTTCTATTGACATTATCACACGCTGTTTTATATCCAAAAAGAACGCAAAAACTTTCCCTCTCTTCACTTTTAATCATTCGTTTACTATCTGTTTCAATATATATACATACATTACATACATTGCCTTTCTACTTCTTGTAAATCTTTTCTGCCAGTCTGGTAAAATTCTCTTTTCCTCAATTTCTCTTTCCATACGTTTTTGCAAAATTGTCATATAAATCTTATATCCCACATTTGTCACACATATACCTCTATAGTTTTTTACATTTCTTCTGTCTCCTTCTTTGTAAACTGGGCATATTATTTCTTTTCTCCAATCATCCGGAAATTTCTTCTTTCTTTCGTGCTCTCGCCTGTATATTTCAATTGTTCTCCTTACGATCCATCCGTCCCTTCTGCCTTTTCTATTTTTATTTTTCTTAATGCTTCTTGTACTTTTTCTTTCTGTATAATCGTTCTGCTCCCTCCTCTTCTTATCGTTACTATTTCAAATTCACAATTCTTCTCTTCTTCCGCTTCTAAGACCTCTACGCAATGTTGTCTCAATTTTTTCATATCAATTTGTATTCCCCCTTTTTTCCCAATTTTTCTTTCCTTATTCATCAAGCTCCGTATGTCTCCGTTTTTTAACATATTTGTTTGATCTTTTAATTCTTTTCTATATTACTCTTTTCTCTTACAACACTCTTTTTTATATTGTGATCTTAATCTTTTATATTCCTGAATATCAATTTTTCTTTTTTTCCACCTTCTTTTGCCTCTTCTTACCTCCATCCTGGCTTCCCTGCATTCCTTATTTCGCCATCTCTTTTCTCCACACTCTTTTATGTTATTGTTTTGTTTCTTTTCCTTTCTACTACCATATCCATTTTATTGATCAGTTCTTTCACTCCTTCCTCTATCCATTGTTCCTCCTCTAATTTTTTCCTATAAACATTCATACCATACCTATTTTTCCCTCAAACTGTGTTTAAATTATTTTTCTTTCTTCCAACCTTTCAGTCTTACTGCTCCCATCTCACCTATATATGTATATTCTCCTCTATCTCCTTCCTCTATATTTCCGTTGAGTATAGTCCACCACTTTCCCTCACATAACACCAATAGCTCTTTACCTTGTTTGTTTAATGCCTTATCCATTGTTACTCTTTTTATTTCCTCCCCATAAACTATCAACCCCCTCCTTCCCCAATTCTCGGGTTAAAATCCCCATCTCTTATTAATTTTCCTCTCTCTTCTTCAATCAGTAGCTGTTTCAAGTTCCTTATTGTTTGTTTCATTTCTCAACCGTGCACTGTTATCGCTGTATATTTACCCTCATCTTCCGTCATTATTTGATTTACTACTATTCCTTGCTCTTGCCTTTTATTCTTCTCTTCCCGATATTATAGCCTCTTGCGTTTTTCATTTTTTTTCTTTTCTTGTAGCGAACTGTAGATTTCATCTATATCCCTCTGGTAAAGTTACTTTCCATCTTTTAGAATCTTTCTCCTCCAGCCACGTTTCAACTAAAACCACATGTCAAACCCTTCTACATATTTCCAAAATCCATCGCTTTTATTTTTAAGCCTTTCAACGTGCCAAAATACTCATCCTATTTCCTTCGTTTTTTTTCTTATCGTTTTCCTCGATGTTTGCCTGGTCGTCCCCATTTTTTTAATCCTTTACCCCCCTATTTCTGGTTTTTTGGCCTCCTTCCTTCTAATTTATTTTTTTACGTTCCAATGCGTCTCCTCTCCCTCAACCCATAAAAAAAATCTTGTCTAAACACAACATTGTGACTCGAGTTTCTACTTTTCCTAAATTGAGTTCACTCTTAAATCCGATAAAGAACGTTTATCCTTTTTAATCTAACGGCCTTTATAGCATTGCTTACACTTGTGGTCGTGCATATATAAGAGAAACGAATAGAAGAGTAGAAATTCGTATGAAGGAACATCAAAAATGTAATCGCCTTAAACAATCTTTGAAGTCGGTGGCAGAACACGTGATGAAAACTAGTCATAAAATTATGTTCAGAAACACTAAAATTTTGGCTCATGTTTTCGATTACTATCAGACCAAAATCAAGGAATCCATTAAAATAATGAAAAATCCTTTTAATATTAACCGAGATCTAGTTTTCCTTTACCGGAGATTTGAAAACCAGTTTTATCGATCGGAAGCCGATCTGTAAAAGCGAAACTTCACGACGCAATCAATCAGTTTGTTTCGGGCTCTGAAGATGTTTATTGCGACGTGTGACAAAAACTGTTTGTGTGATAACGACAATACGAGAATTATCCAGAATAGAAAATTGTATTACGTATTCAAGTATTGTTTATATTAACTAGACCAAGACAGCGTGACAAATGGAGTCCTATAATGATACCGGATATTAACAAAACCAAAAGTTAAAGTTTTCTGGTCAGTATAATCAGAATCAGCAGAATCAAATAATCAGACTATGTGCTATTCAAACTTAAAAAAATAGACTTAAAGATTTTTAGGTAATATTTTAATTGTCTCATTATTTTTGTACATAAAAATTTCAAATTCTTATAAAACAATAAATCACATAAACCCAAACAAATATAAAAAAATCAAAATACATAAGTGCTTTGTATATATCAGAACTTACAATTTATAACAGCACTAGTACGTATTTTTCTTGTAAAATTATTATTCACTTTTTTTACAATTTTTTTACTTCCCCATGTTTTTATAATGTTGGCAATATAGATAAATAAATCGTTAAAAATGTAATTTTATTACCAGAAAATAACCTCTTATGAATTTTTAATATAATACTGAATGTAGGTTGTTTCAATTATCTGTAATTATTATTTCTTATATTTGTAATGGAAATAGTATCTATGTCTCAACGGTTTTCTGCACATTGTCGGCATTATGTATTTTCCATCAATACACTGAATAGTTTCCGCCCCTATTAGCTATTGTGCGTTGTTATTTATTTGGACATAATGCGGTACAGGATCTAAACGACGTATAATGAATTAACATCCTGTTTTTAACATCCCAAAAAAAAACCTTTGTGCTATTTTGTAACTTTAAAATTAATTTTATTAACGTAAGGGTAGTAAGTTCAAATTTAAGCACTTACATACATCAAAATGCCGCTGAAAAAAATTTCTTGCTTTTGTAATAATAAAATTAGTTTTGTATTTTACGAGAAAAAAACAAATTTCATTTGCTGCCTACGTATTTTTTATAATTTTGTTACACGATTAATATTGTACCTTTAACATTTTCAATAATTGCGTAAAATAAATAACGTTAAAATGACCGTTTCTATATTAGTTTTGCTGTAGAAAATAACGTCTCAAAGCCTCAAAATCATTCAAAATTATTCAAAGCAATTATCAAAAATAACAGAATGTTCTAGTCCTACATAAGGTGAGAACATAAATAGTATCCGAAGAAAGTTGGATTTAGTCTAAATAAATAAATAAAAAGTTTAGGGTTTAACGCGTGCCAGTGTAAATCAACAGTGTAGATAAATAAAAGTAAATCTTATCCGCGGAAAGTATACGGTTACAGTGATATATAAATTAATGTAAGTGTCTAGATAATTATGAAACCAATAAAATACCTCAAAAACAATTCGTCGACAAGCTTTGGTAGCTATGGTTACCAGCCCAGTCAAATTAAGGTTTTCCGAGTTTTTTGTTGTAGCCAAAAATGCAAACGTTTCGCTTACTTTCGTCAGGAGATTCGTCAAAGCGTGAAAGAAATCGAAAAACTCAAACACACAATCGAAATATAAATAAGAACCTCTAAAAAGTAAAGTAATCAACTTGTAAACCAAACCAGATTATGAAATCCATAGAAGTGACTTAAAAAGAAGTATTGGAAACGTAGAGCGAAACTTGAACAAAAAAGTGAGTTTTTGATGTTGCTAAGTAATTGTTTTAGATGTATTTGATAATAATATATAATGGGTAAGAAATGGTTTTCATTGCCGAGTATAAAAATTTGCAAGCGAGCCGAAAGCGAGGCTTCAATATATACGAGTTGACAATGCACATTTCTTGCGAATTATACGCTATACTTTTTCTGCGATCATATCTTTAATTATTAATCAAAGCCAAATAGAAATGTTTACGAGAAGAAATGACGCGTAAAATAAGTAACCTAAATTTAAAAAATTATATTTATTTTTTGCGTTTATACTACAAGTGTTACTATGATTTCGCTATTAAAGCGAGATGCTAACTTATTACACGTATCTAAACGCAAATTTGTCAAATGCACGTTATATTGAACTGTATTCAATTTACTTTTTAATTACATAATACACTGTAAAGGGTAACGATATCAAACTGAGCGGTACTTTCAACTACATATAGGGTTAGATCCCCGGTGAATACGTAATCTATACATCACGGTTCAGCAACATACATTTTAACGTAGACATGTTAAATTGCCAAAACCCTACCTAAGAATTACAGATTTATTTTCAGTAAAGTGAGAAAACTAAAAAAATAGAAAATTTTACAATTATTGTCTAAATTTGTCTACTTTAATTACCAAATTAATAACAAATTATCATTGTGATTTAGAAATAAAAGCTTTGATGTAAAAATAAACAATCACTTGTTGGACGAAACGCCAGTACATAAAATATATAAAATTCTTATACGTTTTCGGTGTCTTAAATAAACTTCTCAGAATTTACTAAATTTATCTTCAGTTTAATTGCGTATGGTTAACGTAAAAACTCTGAAAATTAAATTTGTCACTGTACAAATTGGCGTGACGCGTAATTTTTCACGTACATATTTTCATTCATATTTTAAGTGAAACAGCACGGTTTTTGCATTTTTTTAAAATTAAGACAAAAAATAAACTTTCACGTAAATATTAAAACAGTAAATGGCTGGCACTTAACCATCTTAAGAGGTGTAATTTACCAGCCGCGTGCAACATAAATTACAAAAAGTTTAAATAAACGTAAATCTTATTAAAATTATGATGCATAAATTATTTATGCAATTTACTAATTAGAAGACAAATTCATCAAAAATTTGTCAACTTTTATATGTGAATAAATCACATATTAGTCCAGAAAAAAAAATATTGCAAAGTAATTATAATTATAAAAAAAACTAGAAAAGTGTTTTTACTCACTCATCAATGAATAATTTGGATCCTTGGAACTTACCTAAAACAAAACAAAATATTACCATAATTACCAGTAATAGCCACGAAAATAGTTATTGATCCAAACGGGGTCTATTTAATCAAAATATTTGACCCAATTGTTTATTTTATTCAACTATTAACCTAACATAAAATTAATATTTTCAAGCTACAAAGATTACTCAAAAATAATACACAAATAATAAACGTCGTTTGTATTAAAGTTTTTTTAACTTACAATTATTTCAACATTGTATGTTTATTTCAAATTTATCCAGCAGAAAAAAGGCACAAAACAAATTTTAAAAAACATATTGTAAACTAAAACAAATTAAAAATGGCACTTCACTGTTTTAACTTATCACTATTAGTTACGTTTTGGCGGTGAAAGTGAAAGGTTGGACAGATACGTTAATTTATAATTTTTAGAATAACGCGTTTTAATTGTAAAAGTTAAAAAATTTTGTAAACGTAGATAAACACAGTAGTGATTTTAAAACGTAGTCGTTTGATTACGATAGAAGGTGCGGCGTGCAGATTAGATACTGTTATAATCAATGTGGTTTTTCCGGCGTGTTTATATTTTACATTCATATTATTAAAATAGTGGAATTTTTTGGAGATTTAAATTGAATTTAATTATTATTTCGTTAAGTTACAAAACAGGTGGTTTTTGGGAGATTTAAATTTAATTTAATTATTATTTCGTTAAGTTATAAAATACGTGGTTTTTTGGAGATTTAAATATAATTTAATTTTAGTTCGTTAAGTTATAAAATACGTGGGTTTTTTTTTCTTTTTTGGTGATTTTAATATCATTAACATTTCGTTATTCAAAAAGGGCTAACTTTTAATTAGTGTAAAGTGTAGAGGAGTAGAGAAATTATGTCGGATTCCGAGGAAGGGTGGTCTGAAGGAAAAAGAAAAAGGCAAGCCACGATGGAGGAGGTGTTCAGGAAGAGCACCAAAGTAAGGAAATCACCGGTAGCGGAGGGAAAAGAGAGGAAGGATGGGGAGGTATTTGAAATGTGTAAAGAACTGTTAAAGGAGGTAAAAGTATAAGAGAAGAACAAATTAAGATGGGTAAGAAGTTGGAAGAGAATAATAAAGAGGTAAAGGAGATGAAAGAAGAATTAAGAAAGTCAAATGAAGAATGGAAAAGGAAATTTGAAGAAATGGGAGAAAAGTATAGAAAGTTGGAGGCCAGATTGGAGAAGATAGAAAAAAGCTGGGAAAAAAACGAAAAAGAAAAAGGAGAACAAACATAATCATAAGAGGTATGGAAGTGAAAGAAGGAAAGAAGGAGCAAAAGGAACAAGTGGAAAATTGGTTAAAGAAGGATTTAAATATTGAGAAAACAGTAGTAGAAACTAGAAAGTTAGCAGAGCGTGTAATGTTAGTAAAGTTGGGTACATTTGAGGATAAGTTGGATGTATGGAAGCAAAAAGAAGGTTAAGAGGTACGAGCATTTATTTAGACGATGACATGACGAGAAGGGAAATAGATATACAAAAGAAGATAAGATAGGAGGCGAGTAAGATGAAGGGAGAGGGGAAGAGGGTTAAAATAGGATTCTTGAAAGTGTGGGTGGAAGGTGAAGAAAGATTTTGGGATGAGGAGAGGGGAGCTCTAGTGAAGAAGGGGGCAAAAACTAAGAGTTGGGGGAGGGGATGGATCAAATGATGTTGGATTAGCAAGTTTTAAGGAAAAAAGAGATGGAAAAGCAGAATCAAATGAAATTATTGTTTTGGAATGTGGCAGGTATAAAAATAAGGGAGAGGATTTCTGGAGATACGTAGAAAGCTTTGATATGATGGGAATGTCGGAAACATGGTTGGAGGAAAAGACTGGGAAGTATGGAAGAAAAAATTACCAGAGGGGTATAATTGGAAGGTGGAATTTGCAACTAGAAGAGAAAGCAAAGGTAGAGCAAGAGGAGGAATAATAACGGGCATAAAAAGGAACTGGTCGGGTGAAGAAGAGGAGGGAAATGAGAAGCAAGAAAAAGGGATAGTAAAAAATTATGTGGTTAGAGAAGGAAAGGAAAAATATATAGTGTTAACAGTTTATGGGCGGGATATGAGGATGTTAAGTGAACAGATTGAGAATATGGTACAGGGAGGAAAAAGAAAAGATTATTATAGGGGGTGATTTTAACGCGAGAACAGGGGAAAAGGGAGGAGTAATTATAGGAGGGGAAGTGAAGAAAAGAATTAGCATGGATAAGACAGTTAATAAGAATGGGAAAATGTTAGTGGAGATGTGTGAGGAAAAAGGATGGTCAATCCTAAATGGAAATATAGAAGAGGGGACAGAGGTGACTATACTTATATGGGTGGGAGGGGGGAATCGGTGATTGATTACGTGATGGTGAGTGGAGAAATGTGGGAGGACATAGAAAGTTTTAAAGTGGGGGATGAGGAGGAATCGGATCATCAGCCACTGGAAGTGATTTTAAAAGGAAAGGAGCAAGAAATTAAGGAGGAACAGAAGGGATGGGGAGTAAAAAAGGTGTGGACTGAGGAAAGCATAGAAAGATATAAGATGAAGTTGGAGCAAGTGATTTGGGGAGAGGTAGGGGGAAGAAGGACTAAAGGAGTTGACTGCAGAAATGGAGAAGGCAGTAGAAAAGAAAAGGTTTGAGAGAAAGCAAGGAAAAAGAGGAACGAAAATAGGTGGTGGAATAGAGAATGTAGAGAGGCAAAAACAGAGATGAGAAACGCTAGAAGAAGATGGAAGAAAGGTAGAATAGATGTGCAGGAGTATAAGGAGAAGAAAGTGAAGTTTAAAAATGTATGTTCAAAGAGAAAGGTGTCGTATAAAGAGGAAATGGAGAAACAAGTAAAGGAAATAAAGAAAGAAAGAGAAGTGTGGGAATTTCTAAACAAGGAGAGAAGAAGAGATAAGAGGAGAGGAGGTTTAACGGATATAAAGGTGTGGCTGGATTATTGTATTGAGCGTTTGGAGGGAACAATAGAAGGACCAGGGCAGGTGATATTGCAAGGGGTAAATACAATACAGGAGGGGTGGGAGATAACGAAAGAGGAAATGGAAAAAGCAATAAATAGACTAAAATTAAGGAAGACGGCAGGAACGGACGGTACGCAAGGAGAACAATGGAAATATGTAGGGGAGAGAGTGAGAGGAAATATAAGGAAAATTTATAATACAATATGGAAAGGGGAGGAATTGCCAGGGAGTTGGAAAGAAAGTTTAATTCTGCCGGTTTATAAGGGAGGGGATAGGAAGGAGGTAAAGAATTATAGAGGGATTAGTGTCACTAATATAAGTTATAAATTGTATGCCATGATTATACAAAGGAGGTTGGAAAAGGAAGTGGAAGAAAAAAGTCTATTACCACATTGGCAGTTGGGATTTAGAGTGAAAATAAGGGCAATAGACAATGTTTATATATTGAAACAGTTGGTGAATTGGGAACTAGATAAAAAAAGGGTAAGGTATATGCGTTCTTTATAGACATAAAAGCTGCGTTTGATAATATGAATAGGGAAAAGCTATGGAGGGTGTTAAGGAAAAAGGGAATAGAGGAACAACTAGTAAGGAAACTGGAAGAGATATATAAAGAGACTAAGAATAGGGTAAAAATAGGGGATAGTGTTAGTGAAGTGTTTTGGACGAGGAAGGGGCTAAGGCAGGGGTGTCCTCTTAGCCCTATTTTATTTGCACTGTATATAGGGGACATAGAAGAAGTGTTGAAGGGAGGTCAGTGTGGTGGGGTTGTCATGGAGGGAGGGATTAAAGTGTGGGTGTTGGCATATGCAGACGATATGGTCATGGTGGCAAAAAATGAGTTGGAGATGAAAGGTATGATAAATACGATAAAGAGGTATCTGGAAAGGAAAGACTTGGGTTTAAATGTGAGAAAGTCTAAGATAGTAGTTTTTCAAAAAGGGAAAGGAGGGAAGAAAAAAGAAGAGTTAAGTTGGGGAGAACAGAGGATAGAGACAGTAAATGAAGTGACTTATTTGGGATATAGGCTAAGGTATGACAATAAAGATGATGCGCACATAAGGGAGTTAGCAAAGAAGGGTAACAAGGTATTAGGGCAGGTATGGAGTTTAGGAGTAAGAGTATTTGGAAAGGAGATCGAAAAGAGAAGATGGCTGTTTGAAAAGTTGGTTATAAGTGTGGTGATGTACAGGGTGGAGGTATGGGGTTGAAAAGAGTGGAACCTATTGGAAAAGGTACAAATAAAATATTGGAAATGGATACTAGGTTTAGACAGGGAGACGCCAGGGTACATAATAGAGGAGGAAGGGAAGTTAAAGAAAATTAGAATAGAAGCAGGGAAAAGGGCGATGGGTTATGAAGAGAAAATGAAGGAAAGGAGAGAATGTAAAATTTTGCAATGTTGCTGGAGGACGGTAAAGGATAGTAAAAACATATATGGGCAGGAAGAAAGAAAACTGTACTATCAACGAGGAGGTTTCGCAAGAGAAGAGGTGGAAAGAAGGAGAGTGGAAGGGAGGTTAAATACGGGGGAAATAGTACTAAGAGACAAAGATACGCAGGTTCAAGAGAGGGAAGGAAAGATAAGGGAAGGAAAATATAATGTAAGATATGGGAAAATAGTATCCAGGGAGGTGCCTAAGTATCTCATGGGGAGGAGAAACCTAGCAGAAAAGCTGACTAATAGCCAGATTTAGATGCGGCAATGAAGAGAACGTAAATAAATATTGGAAGGAGGATGCAATGAGGAAATGTAGGCTATGTGGTGAGGGATGGGAGGACATAGAACACATGAGTGAGGAGTGTAGCGAGCTAAGAGAAGAAATGAGGGGGAGGAAGGTTTTGCTTGGGGAGGAGGGGGAGGGATTAGATTGGATGAAATCAGTAAAGGAAAGAAGGATAAGAGGGAGGGTTAGATCTAAAGTATTAGAATAGTAAGATGGTGATGGGAAGATTTTAGGGAAGAAAGTTTTTTTTTTGTTTTTAGTTTTTTTTTTTTTGTTTCTGTACAAATTATATTAAATTATAAGAGAAAGATGTAACGTAACTCATTGTAAGGCCGAATGGCCAAACAATTAACAATAAATAATAAATAATAATAATAACTTATTTTACAAAATACCAATTTGTTAACCGCAAAGGTGAAGCCAAAAATAGAAGGTCCAAATATGGACCTGTGTAGAATACGGCTTCCCTAAGGAAAACTATTTAGGCCCATGTGTGTGACAGCTTAAAATATTTGCTTTCGTTGATACATTATTCTAGAAATGTCGCTAGCGTCTTCAGTTGGCTAAACACAACATTTGAACAAAAACCATCAAAGTCTTAGGTAATCACTTCTTCCTCCTACTAAAATGAGCTTGAGGAGTCCCAGTCTGCAACTCCAAAAAGAAAAACTGCAACTATTGTAAAAAATCAAGTATTTTTGTCATCATCTGAGGTAAAAAACAACCAAGAAGATTAAGAAAGCCAACAGTGATCAAAAATCTGAGGAAAGAAACGTTGTTCTTGCCGAAGACGACATTAATGATAAAGAGATCGGTCAACTTGCGAAAAGTCCTGCCACCAGGAAAAATAGTAATATAACTGAGTGACTTCAACGTTCGAAGGAGCAATAATACCAGAAATAAAACAAAGATTCCATAGAGAGCAAAGTAATAATAACATAGACTTAATGGTAAACATGTTAAACATGCTTAACAATACGTTCTACAGCACATTCAAAAATAAAAGAAATCAGAAATCCATCATGGATTACATAGTAACGAATCTGAACGTATTAGCATCCAAGTACTAGACATCAGAACACCAAACACAGCTAATGCGGAAAGCGACCATAAGCTCGTACCAGGAAAAATAAGAATACAAATGTATAATATACAAATAGACTAATAGAAGAAGGAAAGATTAACATCCAAGCGCTATAAAACGCGTCCACAAATTATTTACATATACCAACAAAGACTAAATAGAAAAATTGCCAAGGACCGAATATCTCTCAAAAACAAACAAGAAGACAGAAAGAACAAATTAAAAAGAAATTGAAGAAGCCGACATATAAGCACTAAAAACTCAAAAAATGATCACACAAAAGAAAGCAAATTGTTACGGTAATTTTCTTTATGCACGCCTTTGTTGTTACGGTCGAAATTTCTTTGGCGCACGCCTATGTGTTTCGACGAAAAATTAACTTACGTTTTGGACGCCCCCTAACGATCGTTTACGCGTGACTGTCATTTACGACGAGCTCTTCAACTTGGAAACTACATAAAATGGCCGGCGAATTGACGAGTGAACATTTTCTAAATTTATACACCATCATGGTGACCAATCTATAAGTGTAATACACTTAAAAATTCGTTTGCGTCGTCACCGGGTAAGATTTTAACTCTCATTTATTAATACTCTGTAGTAATTTCCTGTAATTTGACAGCCATTCCGCCACGTGCGAATACTTAGTTCTAATTGTTAATTGTTAATGAGGAGTCCATTTCGAATAATTATTTCGGCAAACAAATATTCTATGAGGCATACGACTTATGGCAGAGACCGAATATATCGAGGTTAACTAAGAACTGTCGAGATTCTACTCAAGCAGCAGATACCTGCGTAATCACAGACAAGGGGTATAACAGCATCCGATTTTCGGGTTGTGTTATGTGTGTACTTTAAAATTTAAGTAATGACTTTGTAGATTTGGATTTCGTGAGCTATTAGGTTGACACGAATTGCGATTCAATTTACTTACAGGGTACGTGTCGAAGGAAGTACTTTCTCCGCACAAAAGGGATTCCTGTATTGGTGGTAAGTGTTTTTATAAATTTTCTTTCGTCGTCAACGAGGTTACTCACGAAAATTTCACTAATCATAACTTCGTACTGATTATCGTAATTGTAATACTATTAGTTAGTAAATTTGCTTATACTACGTATGCTGTGTCCTACCCTTATTTACTGTGATAATTTAATGTTAATGCTATACTAATTAATTTTGTCTTATTGTCGTTAATGCCATATTATTAATTATGTAAACGATATTTACTGCGAACTATTCTTCAACATGTTCTTCACTTATGTATTGTAAGTTGCCGATCCTGCTGCTATTCTCTTTTCTATATTCTCTACAGTACCGGCTTATATTTGACTATTGAATTGTTAATAGATTTATCGTTATAGAGAAATTAAAGTGAGATTGTTATTAACGATTGAATTTCTTTTGTTATTCGTTTCTTTCAGCAGTTACGAACCTAACATCTAGTTACAAGTTTATTACCTTTCTGTTGTGAGCAGACAGACGTGACTTTGGATAAGCTCTGGCGCCCTTATATATCTTTTCACTTTATGTATCTATGAACCACCCCTCTCTCCGACTATTGAGAGTTGGCCGTGCAGGTTCGTAAAAACAGCAAAAGCTTGTAACAAAATAAAACCCTATACGTAGAATACATAACCTATAAAACACAAAAATCACTTGACAAATATAAAACAATACGAAATGGAAAAAAAACAGACAAGAAAAACAAAAAATTAATATTGTGAAGGTTTATTAGACAACCAAGAAAAGAAGTGATCGATTTAGTAGAAGTAAACCCAATGGAGAAGAACGCCTAGATTGCCTATCAACGAACAAACAACGAACGAACGAACATCGAACAAACAACGAACGAACGAATAACAAACGAACAAAAAACGAACAACGAACGAACAACGAACGAACAACGAACGAACGAACATCGAATGAACAACGAACAAAAAACGAACGAAAAACGAACGAACAAACAACGAACGAACGAACAATGTACGAACAACGATCGAACAACGAACGAACAACAAGTTTGGAATCTCGTCTTAATTAAGGATTCAAAATTGGCATCATTGTGTTGGAATTTAAGGCATGTTAAAATAAATATAGTAAAGGAAAATATTCCATATACAGAGTATATGAGATGAAGACCCAGCACAAATCTATCAAGCAATCAATCAGAGATCTGTGTTTACTGTCAATTTCACAATACAGTAAGGCCTCGGTAATCTGGACTCCCGCTTGTTCGGTGATCGCTGTAATCCGGCCGGGCAATGGGCTCAACGTAATTTTATTTATACATATAAAACTTTTACCAATTGAACGTAAATTGCTAGAATTCTTTCAATTTATTTGTAAAGTTTATTTTTAAAATCAAAACAAAATTCTCTCACTAAAGACTATCATCTTTTGTCCTTGGTCGAGTATAATGACAGCGTAGCCTAATACACTGGCCTTTGAATAAAATTAATATTTAATATCAGTCTTTTGTTTGCCGCCTTTCGTGTAGTACGTACAGTGTCAATTTAACGCGCTCGCTAAGATCATGGCACCGCCACGTAAACATTCAACATTAACATTAAAAGACAAATTGCGGATTATAGAAATGTTAGATAAAGGTGGCAGCTACCCTGTCATTGCTCGGAAGTTTGGTATAGGCAGGTCAACTGTAGGAGACATAAAGAAAAACAAAGACAAAATCGTGAAGTTTGTAAGCCTAACAGAACGTGGTCCCGGTGTACGAAAAACACTGAAGAAATCGGAAAATCCTGTTTTAGAAGATGCTTTATTCACGTGGTTTTTGCAACAAAGGCGATTGCATGTTCCTGTAAGTGGTGATATGATTTGTGAGAAAGCTCGTATTTTTCATCGCCAGATTACAAACTCCAATATCGGGTTTAATGCAAGCCGGGGATGGTTGGACAAATTTAAAAAACGCCACAGAATAAGACGTTTAAAAATGGCCGGTGAAAAATTGTCAAATGATGAAGCCACTATCGGACCATTCCAATTAAAGTTACAGAAAGTTATTAAAGAAAAAAAATTAACAGCGGAACAGGTTTACAATGCTGATGAATCTGGTTTATACTGGCGATTATTGCCAGGCTCTGGCAATGAGTAGTCGGCTTCCGGAAGGAAAATGATGAAGATGAGAGTGACATTCATGCCTTGTGCAAATGCGGTTGGAACCCATAAACTTCAATTGCTTGTTGTCGGAAAATCAAAAAACCGGCGAGCTTTTAAATCAATGCGTCTTCCTGTTTGTTATCGTGCACAAAAAAATGCTTGGGTTACGAAAAACTTGTTTCTCGAGTGGTTTAAAACCGAATTCGTTCCCGCGGTCCGTCGCCATCTTTCGTCTTTTAATTTGCTTCCTCAGGCACTGTTATTGTTGGATAATTGTCCTGGGCATCGATCAGCAGATGAACTTGTCTCTGAAGACGGCAACATTTTTGCAATGTTCCTGCCACCTAACACCACGGCATGTATACAACTAATAGATCAGAACGTTATACAAAATGTGAAGTTAAATTACCGCAAATCACTTTTGATTAACTGCCTTGCATGATGTTCTGATAACCTCATGGACTCATTAAAATCGATAACTTTAAAGGACACAGTTTTTCTTTTGGCTAATTGCTGGGCCAATGTTAAGACATCGCTAATCAACAAATCATGGAAGAATTTGCACCCTAAATTTCTCACTGATAATGACGAACCAGAAACAGATGTTCCTTTAGGCCAGCCTTTTAATAGGTTGAGGGGACCCAATGATCCCCAAATAAGTGAGACAGAAGCTCCAGGTGGTGCCGAAAGCGAGTTACAAAGATATGAAGTGTTAACTGATGAAGAGATTGTGCGAGCGGCAATGTGTGAGGACGATGAGCAAGATGAGGACAACAGCGTTGAAGTTCTCGCCTCCAAAAAAGTTGGTAATTCAGAGGCAGTAGAAGCTTTAAACACTGCTTTAAAATGGGCTGAAGATAACGAATTTGATAGCCACGAAGTTATGTTTCTCCGTCGACTGCCGATTGCAGTTTCATATACATTCTTGTTAAATATGTTCTAAAGCAAGTAACAATCTATAAATTACTTTAATGCTTATCGTTAGAAAACCACGGAATAAGGAAGATCACCCATACGTGTGAGATAGATACCCACTGTGTGGTAGTTTTTGTTGCAGAATGTCTACAGAATACAAAAGAAAATTTCTGCAGAAGGTTAGTTAGTCTCAAGAATCTTTGATTGCAACTTTATGGACCATTAATACTACACAGATGAATATAAACAAGGCATTTGGAACCTTTAAAGTACCATCGAGGACACTGCGCCGCAGAAAAACAAGAAATAATACTGAAAAACATCTCTAGAACCGGCGTCACCATGTGAAAAAATGTGTGTCTTATATTCTAAAAATGCAGTCTAGAAGTTTTGCAGCGTACCGCCCTTAGTTTTTCTCACAAGTTTAATCATGAGAGCAAAAGTTACGATTGGTTCAATTCTTTTCTAAGACGTAATCCTACTCACTCCATAAGAAAATCTAGGCGTATCTGTCGCTGGTATCCAGAAAATGTCAAAGAATCGTGTTCACAAACATTTTCAACTTTTAAAGACTGTTCTTCGGAAAAATAGTATCTTTGACAAACCAGGTCACATCTGTTGAAAGAAGAGAAACTGTGACATTAATAGCGTGTTGTACGCAAGGCAAGTTTCTGCCTTTCGTATTTATCATGAAAGGCAAAAAAAACTCTGTGTAAAAGGATCAAATGCCACCGGGATCAAATTTATACATATCCTTCTCCTCCTAAATCTGCACATATTCATTTTCCACCATTGACTTAAAATACAATTTTTACCAAGAAAAGTACAAGAAAAAGTTCTTCTTTCGGTCGATGAACATTCCTTCATCGTGTGTCAAGACCATGGAGTATCCTGAAGAAAATGATATTTAATGGTTGCTTTGCCAAGACCTTTTTTTGTAGCCCTTACACATCGGGCCGCTTTTTAAGATCTTAAAATCAGCGTAGAACAAAGCGTACAATAAAAGTACTCCACAAACTAATGTTGTAGGAAATGTGCGTAAACGCGGTCAAAATCTAGCTGCCATTTTAACTTCAGAAAAAAGCTTAAACTTAGTATTTCATAACAAGGACAACGAAAATCACAGAGTGACACAGTGAAGATGTTGGACATGAAGAATCTGATATTACTGCAGAAAGTGAAGATGAGTGTTGTGTAGGTAAAGATTATTTTAAAAAAAAAGTAGTTACAGTGTTTATATTGTAAAAAGTGGAATCACAAAAGTTGTACCACATATAAAAACATTTGTGACTCTTGTAACAACATGCTAGATTAGAAAAAATTATGTAAAAACCCGTTTTGTAACCGAAGTATTTTCCTACTAATAAGGGCATTTTCCCAGACCGTCGGAAAAGATGACCAAAGGTTTTAATTTTGTTTTAAATTTTGATTTAAATGATGTATTTTTAGGTAGCTTTTGTACGTATACTAATTAATTAATAAAAGAAGTTTAGTTCTGCACATTCGCATTTATTGAAAATTAAAACAATGAAAAAGTGTGACAATCCTACCCAACTTATCCCTACATTACATAGTAATTTATGTAAAAAGCGTCTAAAGTGAAGCATAACGAACGTCAAAAGCGGTGCGAGCCATGAGAGTGAGTTATGCTATAAAACTTTCAACGAGAGTAACATACTTATTTTTGTCCTTCCCTTTGCAGAATTTATAAAAGACATTAAACACATTAAAAACATCATAAATGTAATGTTGGTAATACATTTATAACCAACCGAATCTGATGAAAATATACAATACTGTAATATTTAAATTATGAAATTTTAAGTAAATTTCAGATCCTTTAAACATATTTTTGACCAGACACAAACTTCTACTTAAATAATATTTCACGTTTAAAGCATAGTTTTACGTAGATTTTAATTTATTACTTTGCCGCTCTAGAATTTTTTTTGTCATTACGTAACTACAAAAACAAGATAGTAGTGGTAGCGGTAGTGTTTCTTAAATGATAACAAAAGTAAAAACTTAAACAGATTTGCACTTTAAATGCTTTGCAAACGAAAATAAAACTGTAAAAACATTTTCCTTTCCCAGGTGATGTCTTGAATTTAATGTTGACGTTTCGTTAATCATGTCATACTTTATATTCATACCAGTATTTTGTAACATTTAAAAACGCCCAAAGAAATAAAAGCAAAAATGTTGTTACGAATTCAAAATAATAAAAAGTCGATTTAATATTTTTTAATTGCTATTACTCAATTACGCTGAGAGATTTCAATTCAGAGTGGATAATGTTCGAATGCCTGCTGTTAGTAATGTATTTTTAGAGACCGAATTAAATGATGAATCGCATTCGAGGTTGTAATTTATCAATGATAAAGCGCCAAATCTCTTACAGATTATGTATTTATCCGACATTCAATTTATAATAGTCAGGACAAATACCTATTAAAATAGTAAACGTTGGATAACAATGTAAACGTATTAGAAAATATTGATAAAAGCAAACATAACATAACATTAAATAATAAAAAACAAAGATAAATAAGCTTCATTTTAAGTAGAAAATATACATCTCCAATAATTAAACCGATCGTACTGTTAGGACTGCATCTTGGTTTTGTTAAAATTGTTACCAGAAGATGCTAACCCTTAATTTTGATGATAGTAGACTGTATTTGAGATTTGATGCTATCTAAGAACGCACAAACATATTTATTTACAATATACGAAGATGGTTACACCGATTTAATAAAAGCGTGATTGCTTGAGTGTGTTGTTGAGTTACTAGTCCTTTGTCCTGAACTCTTTACTGAAGCTACCCGACTGACACCATCAAACCCTGGCTGAACTTAAATAATTTGGTCCTTACTTCCATCTCATTGGAGATAAATTGTTTTTCTAGATGAACACAAGTGCCCGTATTTTAACCTATAATTTTCAAGTCATCCACTAGTGACGTTGCTAAAGCTACCATGCATACCCTCCACTCCATCTCTTTCACTAACGTTAATGGAAATGTTGAATTCGTTGGAAGTAAATTAGATAAGAATATTTAATTGCACTCGATTCTGGATCTAGCGTTGCTGTCGCCGATCACCCAATCAAAAAGTGTGAAGCGGTCAGCAGTTGAACATCATTTAAATCAAAAGAAATGACACAATGATTGGAAATTTAAAGTAACTTTCACTTGTGAACGCAACATGCATAGCTCTTCGAAGGTTAAAACAACAACGCGTTTTAAGTGATGGTTTAAACATTTAATTCCTGCTTCCCACAATCCACCAAAGGAGAGATTTGTTACGTGCAAAATTTTTATAACGTAATACCCTGTATATTGAATTAAAATTAGATTCCAGTTTTGACGCCCACTGCCGATCTTTTCTTGTGACTGTCATTTTTACGACGAAGTCGTTAAGCTATAGCATGTTTCTAATAACATCCTCTGTAATGGACATCAAATTGTGAATTCATTGCGTGTTTGCTGTAGTTTGTTCGTCACAGGGTAAGATAATTGCATCCGTTTTGTTAGGATTCTTTTGTAATTTCTTTGTTAATTTCATAGCCGTTCCGCCACGCTTTGCCCACATGTTTCTATGCAATAAAGAATAATGAAGGATTAATATCGATAAATACCTTCAGGGGACAAGTGTAACTCTGTAAGGCCTACGTTTAAAACGAAATACCGAAGACAAGAACTTTTCTTCGAGATCCTATTCATGCGGCAAACACCTGCGAAACCAACCTTCAGTGAATGTGTACAGCAGCATTCGATAATCGGGTTATGTTATGTCTACTTTCTTTTAGCAGTAATTAACGATTTTGTAGCTTCCTATCTTCGTGAGTTATTGTGTTGACACGATTTGCTATTCATATCTATTCCAGACGTTTTCTTCAATCAAGTAGGTACTGGATTGTGGGTAAGTTTATTTAATTATTTTGTCGCTGTCAGAAAAGTCACTCAAGGAACTATTGCTAATATTAATTTCCGTAATTACGATTATTCGTTTAATACCATTAAGGTAGTTTCATTAATTATTTTGTGTGTATCGCATGATGTGTACAAACAATATTTACTACAAAATTTTCTTCGCTATTCACTTCAAATCAACTTTTGTATTGTGTGTTGCCGATACTTCTGGCATCTATGGATTGAGAATTACATATACTCTTGTTAATAATCTACGTTACTAAATTAAAGTTTTTATACCTGTTTAATCTTTCTTTTTTTTTTGGTAACATACCTTTCTCCTTTATTGTGGTTACCCAACATCAGAGTAACAAGGATTACGAACCTAAAAATTTGTTACAAGTTTGGACCGTCTGTCTTGATCGAGGCAGAAGTGTTAATTATAAAAGATCTGGCGCCCTTAATTATTATTCATTTGAACCTCCCCTATCTCCGACTGTGTGAGTTAGCCGTGCAAGGTTCGTAAGACTTATAAGCTTGTAACAAATTTTAAAAAGATATAAAATGCCCTGTAATTCCTTTGCACAGTTTCCGGTACAATATGATTTTGAGTCAGCAGAAATTTACCGAGTTTACGAAGTTCAGACCTTGTCCCAACGAAATCGATTCCGTTATTAATATAAATATGAAAAGGTTTGCGTCAACGAGCTACAAACCTACCAAAAAAAAGTAAGAATGACTCTGTAAACACCAACTGAATGTGAACAACTTCTGTAGAAAAACAAATGTAGATGCAAACATAAACCTTTTTAATCTTAAAACCTGTACCCTTGCAATATTTGACTAATGGTGAACCAGCGTAAGCTATAACGGTAGTGTGAAAAGATGGTAAAAGTGTTATGCGGGAAAGAGGTTACGCAAGATAAGTTTCACCAATCCAATTTTAAAACATTTAATGCATTTAAATGGTTTTGCTTTATTACGAGCAAGAGGTTATCCAAAATCTGTCACGTAAAAAAGAAACTGACTTTGTGCTCAACCAATAAACAGATGCCCGTGCTCAACGACAAATTTTTATAAAAGATGGTTTCTTGCCAAAAAAACTGAATATTTTTTATTACACACAAATTGACAATTGTGAAGTTGTTATGTACGAAATTTTCATTACGGAATACCCTGTATATTGAATGGAAATTAGATTCCGGTTTTGACGCCCTCTACCGATCTTTTCTCGTGACTGTCATTTTACGACAAAATTGCGAAGCTGTCAATTGCTTAAAATGGTCTGGACGTCTTAAGTAGTTTTTCAAGTACCATCCGTAATAATGGGAATCAAATTGTAATTACATTACGTTCATAAAATATTTGAGTTGTCACCGGGTAAGATTGCTGTCGTTTTATTAAAATTCGTTTGTAATTCCTCCTTAATTTAATAGCCGTTTCCCCACGCTCGAGCACATGTTCGTTTCAATAAAGAAGTGTTGAGGATTAGTTATTATTAAGCAATACCGTTACCAAACAAGTACGGTTTAGGAAGGCATATTCTCCACCACGAAAACGGGGTCTCGACAAGCCTTACTGTGGGAGATGTTATTTCGTGTATACTAGTCGATTGTGTTATCAGCCACCTGTGCTAAATTGTTACCTACAGTATACGATACAACGGGTTTTTATATAACATTTAATGATTTATTAATACTATTTTTTTAGCTTCCTGTTCTTTGTGAGTTAGTGTGTAATACGATTTGCTTTTCACTATTTATTACAGGCCGCTGGCGGGAAAACGTTTTCTTCGCGAAAGTGGATACTGGATTTTGGGGTGAGTTATTTGCTTAACTTTTATATCGTGATCACGAAAGTTACTCACAGAATTTTAATTAATGTTAACGACCGTAATTACGTTATTGCTTATATACCAATAAGGTAATCTTAATCATTTACGTAACTGTATCGCATGCTGTGAGGGAAAAACATAGTTATTACGAGATTTTCGGTGCTGTTCATTTCGACATAACTTCAATGTGTAGTGTGTGTTGCCGATACTGCGGGCATTCATGTATTAGAACTTCGATATAATCTAGTAAATCTCATGTATTACGAAATCAAAGTTTTCTACACTTGTTAACGAAAATTGTTAGTCATTCTAGTGTTTAGGGATTGCGCATTTAGCGTATAGTTGTCAATTTACTGCGCTACTAAATTAAAACTGTGATATTTGTTAATTCTACGTAGAAACCATTCGAGCATCGATAGGTGAAGAAATTTCATATATTCTTATTAGTATCCAACGTTAATACATTAAAGTGATTATAATTGTTAATCTCTCTTGTTATTTTTCTTTCTCCTGTGATTATCGTTATCTATTAACTAACTTTGGCTACTCGAACATCAGAGTAATAAGGATTACGAACCTCAAATTGAGTTACAAGTTTGGATCGTCTGTCGTGATCGAGGCAGAAGTGTTATCTTGGATCAGATCTGGCGCCCTTAAGCATACTTCCTGTGAACCTCCCCTACCTCCGACTGTGTGAGTTGGTCGTGCAAGGTTCGTAAGACATAAAGCTTGTAACAAAGTCTACCTCGCACTCGGATTATTCCTTTGTGGTTCAAAAACAGACTTAAACCCAACAAAAGTAAAGCAGTCTTTAACGGATTACTCTACAAAAGACGTTTAAGATCCCTAGTAAAACATTCTGATTAAGCAATTCTAACTAGAGTAAGTAGAGACTGTTTATTTTTCTAAGGAGCGAAGAACATTTAGACGCTCCTTTTTATAAACCAAAAAATGTTTGTAAAATCGCCAGCAGTAGGCAATGACTCCTTCGAATTTAGGTTAGCTTAACTTCCTTGCTTTTTCATCCCTAAAAACTCAGAAGCAGAAGAGTAAGAATTTGAAGAGATATCTTCAACAAGTCATTGTGGAGAATGCCACCAGAGATCACAATCTTTTAACATTCCTCGCAATAAAAAAAACTGCTGTATTTTATTTGGTAGGACGTTGCAGACAAAAATGTTGAGCAAATTAAGGCAAGTTTTTAGCAAGAGCCTACGCTCCACAAAATTCGAGCTTTGGCACAATCAGAGGTTTACGAGGAATCTTGATATCATTTGTATGTACAAGGTCATTTCTATAGGTTTGTCATGCAAACTAAATGCTAAAGCAAAACAAAGTCATCTCAAAATATTTTTTACGGCCACAATTGCTGCAAAAGAATTTTTGCACTTAAAGCACATGGAAAAACCCAAAGAGTCAAAAAGTTGTGGAAAACGGTCGCAACATAAAATACATAAAACGTTCTTTAAAAAAAGACCAAATAAGCTAATGGGTGCTTGTATACACTAGGTTTTAAATAAAATGTACCATATAAGAGTAGACGTGGAAAGCTGCAATTTTGTATGTAAAACTGATAAATATATATAGACAAATAAATGATTACAATTTGGAAGAAGCAACACGTTTTACTGAAAAAATGTCAATAATGTTTAACATCAATACGCAACAAGTTACCCTTCTAGGCATGCTAGAAATAAAGTGATTTATTGCGTCCTGGGGTATCTCATCCCAGGCTATTTGAAGCTGTTGTCGCAATTCTTCTATGGTATTTGGAGGGTAAGTTAGATGACGCAGTCTTCTGTCCATAATGTCCCAGACATATTCTATTGACGATAAATCTTGCGATCTAGCAGGCCACGGTAGCAAATTTACGTCGTTCTCTCGTTACTCTCTGTGTCATTACTGCCACATGCGGTCGCGCGTTATTTTGTTGGAAGATAGCTTCTGGACGTTCTTGAAGAAGAGGTAGAAGAACTAGTTCTAAGACGTTGTCGATGTAACGTCGAGCATTTAACGTGCCTTTGATAAATGTTAAAGGAGAGCTACCTTCCCAATAAATGCTACCCCAAACCATCACACCAGGTGTCAAGCCAGTATGTCTTCGTTGTACAAACTGTAAATCGTAGCGTTGTCCTCTAGGTCTCCGCACACGTGTACGCCCGTCCAAGTGCCAGACCAAAACCCAGATTCATCAGAAAAAATAATGTTGTTCCATTCATGTAGCCAATGTTGTCTGGCTTGGCAGCTTTGAAGTGTGACTTCTTAGTGGTGAGGTGTTAGAGAAATACCAGAGTTTAGTCAATATGATCGCAATCCAAAAGAACCGATTCGACGATAAACAGTACTCATAGAGACAACTGTTCGTATCCAGTTTATTCCAACTGAACGCGATAGTTCCCAAGAATCTTAAACGGCACTTCTTCTTAACAGACGATCTTCTCGTTCATGCGTGACTGAATTGTCCAGTACCTTAACGTCGTGTTTGCAACTGTTCCTCCTACCATCCTCGACATGTTCTTAATATTGTTGAATGAGTACGTCCTAATCTTCTAGCAATTTCACGATATCTCAACCCAACTTCCTGCATACCAATAATTCACCCTTTCTCAAAAGACGTTAATTACCTGGTCTGCAAACCAAACAATGACAACTGATAACTAGATGCTAAAATAATAAAAATATGAGAACAATAATTATGAGCGTCATTTAAGCTATAAACCCCCATAAGTAAGTCATCAACATAGAAGACTCTCCTGATAATTTCAAAAATGTTTGGAATTGCTGCTAACTCATTGGTTAAAGTTTCTGACCCTAAAACAGATCAGACCAATTTTGGCTGGTCATATTTTGCAACTAAAGCTGTAACGTCCCGTTAGAGTTCATTCCAATTAAAATTCAATTTTGCATTCGTTTATTTTCTGCAACTAATATTGCACTTAAATTTATTCAGTTTGGCAACGTCGCGTCGTATTTCGAATCGACCGACCAATCGATTTTTGTTCGCACTTCCGGAGAAGCCATCTTTAAGCTTTCACGTAAGTGGTGCAAGGAAGACAAATTTTCTTAATTATGGCGTAAAAACGCATACAAACTAATTTTTATTCATTCCAACTAATTCCTGGTGAGTTTATCTTTATTTTGATATAATTTTCTATTGGATTCAACATTTCACAATGTTACGCAATACAATCAGACAAAGGAATTGATTACAAGACCGTTGCATCTCAGGCAACGTAAGTAATTTCATGTCGATTAAAAACCATTCTAATTATTTATATTTAGGGTCTTTTCTTTTTATTTATTGGATCTTTTTCTTTATAGAGTTTTTGTTTACTGGATTTATATCCTTTGGTTTTATGCCTGCTGTTTTGCTTTCTAATCTACATTTGGTTGATTCGTTGTTTTGTGCTGGAAGAAGTTTTTTAATTTCAACAAAGAATGTGCTAAAAATAGAAGATATCAGATAACGTCATATCATATATGGTGAGTCAACTGGAATTTATGCTACTACTTATTACATTTTAAATTCAAATTAATTAAATTGTGTTATCAAAAGTTTTTCGGAATACATACTCCGTAACAAATTAAACGTTTATTACTTTTGAGTTGATATCGATTAATAGTTAGTTATAAGATTTTATGCTTTTTATTTATCACCAATTTAAAGGTGATTGGCGCCCAAATATTGTTTTAATCCAAATATTGTTTTAATCCTTATATTGTTTTAATCCTTATATTGTTTTAATTCAAATAATGTTCATTTTTTCTTTAATGTAAATAGTTAGTGTATTATGTTATAGTTGCAAATAAATTTAAGGAATTCACGCCTGTCTATTTTACTTTCATTCAGGCTCACACCCAGAGGTCTGTGTTCCGACTGCTGCCGTGGTAAAATAAGAATTTTTGCTTTCGATAAATGTATTTTTATAATTTGAACGTTTATTATTATTTTTATTGTATGTTTTTTATTATTTTTTATTACACTGTCGCTACCAACTTGGGGCTGAATTTTGAATGAAATAATTAATGTGAATTTCCTAAATTTTAAATTTTGAATACTTTTGTACTTTGTATTTTTGTGTTATGTATTTTCGGTTAAGATTTATTCTTGAATTTGATTTTATTTTATTGTGACAATGTATTTTGTCGAAGCTCTCAGAAGTGACGAGCTATGTCATGAATTGTTTTTGCGAGGCGTTGATGCTAGTAATGAAAATGTCGATAGTAGACGAAAATTGTTACGAGCTAAATTATCTTTTCAAAAAGTTTATTTAACGATTTTTCTAAATTATTCAACAGTTGAAATTTGTTCGATTTTATTTTGTTTAGGTCTTAAAAGAGATTTTCTTCTGTTTGGTTACGAATATGATTTGTTAGAAATTCGAAGTGAAACACAGAGTTCACATGAATATGTTTTGTCTTTTGGTTTATGTCATTTTAAGTTTTGTCTTGTTTAGAAGCTCCGCCTTCAGGATATGAAATCAGTGATCATATTTTAGGAAATATGAACTGTTATTTCTTTTTGATATGTATATGTTAGTATAGTTTTGACTGGTTCGATTTTCTTTTGAATTTGTTTACGTTTCCTGTTTTTAGTTTGTGTTTAAGTACTTTCTATGTAGAGTTATTAATATTCTCTTTCAGTTGGTTTAACCAATTGAAAGATACGAACGGTAACACTTCTGAAAATTTCTATGTTATGGATTTTGTGGAAAATTATCGTGATTTTTTCTAGTAAAATTTGTTTTGTTTCATTTGGTTTTTATGCCTATGTAAATAAGTTCTTTGGTATCATTAGATTAACTTAACGATTATTTATGTCAGTTCAGCTTGTGTTTTTGGTAGTTTTTAGTTGTGGGTGTACAACATTATGAGTGGATCCCGTAAAGCTCAGAAGTTCCCTCTTCTTAGATTGCCTATCATCAATGCGACAGACTATAGTGATCTTAAATTAATCCTATCTTTGTTTGTACAGTTCTGTATTAGTGTATCGAAGTTTATTTGTTTATCTGAATTTTTGTTATTCGTTACGTTTGGAAGTTTTTGCGTTCAGTATTTTTGAAATTTGTTATTCGATCATATGTTATATTCTTTTCTTACGGTATCTTTAGGATGTGCTTAGTATGTTTTATTTTTGAAAAGAGCGCTCTATGATTTGATGTTTGAGAATGTTTGTTGTGTGTATGGTTCGAGAGTTTCTGTTCCGATTGTTTCGTATGATTCCGATAACTGTGAAGTTAGTCTTATTGATACATCTGTTTCCGATTTCAAGTTCTTCTCCGACAACTTCAATTCAGACTACGACTGAGATGAATACTTCTAATCCTCAATTAATTTCTTTATGTATGGCTTTGGTGGCTGTTCACCCAACCGAGTCTCAAACTAACCTGAATTTGACAAACTATTCAAACATAAATTGAAATTGATTCTTCTTTACTTCAAGCTTCGGACAAAGCTTGAAATGTGACTTTGTAGTTTTAGGCAGAAAGCTGCAATACAATTTTTTTTTAAATTAGAAAAAATATTTTAAGGTCAGACCAATTTGAAATTTGAATTTTGGACACTTTGAAACTAAGCGATCGTTGGGAATGAGTACTACACTAAAACTATGCGTCGAGGAAATACGGCCAGAATCACTTGACTTGAAATTAATTGGCGACGCTAATTTTAACCAAACGACAACTTGTGATTAGTAAAACTACAGTTGTAATCAGGTAGTGATGATGCAAATAGGTACCTAATTATATATTTATTCGTAAGAGATGTACTCCTTGCGATACACATGCAACCATGCAAAAAAATGAAATTAGTAAGGATTCACACTAATTGCTAGCAAATAACTACTGCATATAATTTTCATTTGGAACGGGTTTTGAAGCTTCTTCTTTAATGATTGATCGTATACGGTTCGAAAGAGCAAATGTTAAAACTGCGCTTTGTCTTTGTTAAAATTGTTACCACAAGACGTTAATCCTTAATTTTGATGATAGTTAACTGTATTTGAGTTTTGATGTTATGTAACAACACACAAACTTTGTGTTCAACCTAGACGGGTGGGACCTTTTTCGGACACACATGCTGAAGCTTAAACTTTCAATTCAATTTTCATCTTAGACAATGTTGTATTTAAATAAAACCTAGGTACGGTCCTAGTTCCTTGTTGCAAACCTAAACAATGTAAACTTAGCTTACGCATTTATTCTTACTTTAATGACGGAAACTGCAAAAATAATAAGAAACGTCAGGTTAGGTTATCAAAAACTTTGTATAAGTTAAGAAATTTATTCATTAGAATCACAAAACCTAACAAAATTGCAATGAAATTATTTTTTGCAATTCAAACAACAAATATAATTATCGGCAAGTATTGAATTAATCAACTCGTTGATTTCATTAAAAATGAAATAAAACACAACATTGCTAATTAAATCTAATGTAACAAAATTCTTATTAGTGTGTGTTCCAAGTGCTGCGTAAAAGCATCAACCGTGAAACATTTTAGTACAACAAGCCTATATGTTGTAGAAAATTAATTACATAAATTAAGCCGTCATGTTTGCACACACACGAAACATGAGTGCGGTACAATGCTAAGCAGGATAATTACTTTACTTCTGTTTGTTAGCCAATTCTATATCTGGAATTAAATCATTTATTTGTTGAAGCACTCTTACAAAAAAAAAATTAAAGTTTAAATTCACTTTAATCATTACAGAATACTTTTACGTTAAGAATGTTTCAAATTAAAATTTAATGACTAGAGTTTCATGCTAAAAAAGCTTAAATTACAAACTTAACACGAATAAATCCTCTGCCGTTACTATAAATCTTTGCAGATAAAACATAAGTAACAAACGCTTGATTGGGTCAGTATTCGCTACAAAAAAAGGTTGAATATAAATTTAGTAAGAACGTTTACTCTAACAGCGATAAACAATTCAAAATGGTAATTTGCTTCTTAAAATTGGTACTGCTTTATACGGCCGTTATTGTTAAGTAGTCCAATACACTTTATTTTTAAAGCGATCGCAATCTACCTTTGAGTTTAAAAGCTTTTTTTGACATATAGTTTCTTTAAATGAAATTTAATATAAATTATACTTAATTGTCAAAATTCTTAATACATAACATTCTTTATCTCATTAACTAAAATTAACTAAGCATCCAAAACCTCTTTCTTGTTGTAAATTTTCAAAACTCGTGTATAGGTTGAAATTACATTTAAAGACATGAAGAATTCATCACGTTAAACACGCTACATTTTATTTTATCTAATTAACCAAGTCTGTACATATCTATTGGCATTTAAAAAAAACAAAAAAAAACTTTTTTGGGTAACAATTAATAACAATTAACTTACTACAAATAGTAACCACAATAAGTTCAAAAACAACAACAAAATATAGAAAGAAAACTATATCCGAAAGTTGTAAGCATACGCCATCTGGCGGTTATAGATTAGTGCAGAACAGAATAAGAAAAGAAACCAACTGAAACAACTTTTCAAAAAAAATACAAAATACTATCAAAAAAGGTAACACTAGAATGATCAAAAAGAACAAATTTATTTATACTGAAACGTCCCAAAACATTCTAGACGATTATCAAAACAAAGTGTTTTAGTCCAGAAGATGAAAATATAAAAGATGCAAAAAGAAAAACTCAGTTTTAAAGTGTTAAGTGCAACGTAAATGCCGAAAAGAAGGTGCCAGTGTTAAATAAATAAATGCGTTTAGTAATTAATATAATATCCGCAGACGGGATACCGTTACCGTTATATATAAATTACTTAAGGTTTATAATAATCCATAACAGCGTAACAAATTAAAACAAATTAAGTTTTAAATTCGTCACAATTGGCGTCAGATGTGAGGTCGCATTATCTTTCGGTAATTTAATATCGAACGTGTGATTATCGCGTTTGCATGCTGTAACGTTTTTCGATTGAATACTTCTGACTTAATTTAACATTTTTGGAGTCTCTGCGTGCGCAAGTCGCTGATGCACATTACTCATGCGTGATTCGTAGCCATATTGTTTCAAGCATCTTCCGTTGAACTTTCAAAAGAAGCGGACGTTCCTGCATAACGTGCAGAAAAATTCCTCATGTTAAATTTGAACTGTGGAATTCTGCTTTAGTAGCATGCATTGAAAAATATCCGCTTTCGTCGCTGTTGATTCGCCTTTGTTTGTTTTAAAGAAACCCGTAATCTAAAGGGGTAAGTGATTTCTTTGTTCTGTACAAGTGTTGTGTAACCATTTGATTTTGCGTTTTAGTTTCTTCTTTTTTTTTGTACGCACGAACTGAAAGTTTTTTAACTATGAGTTACGTTATGCTCTGGTTAATACGTTCGATTTGATTTGTTTGGATACGTACAGTTTCAATGGTTTTACGTTACGTTTTTGAATACGAATATTACGATTTATGTACGATACGATTATGGAAAATTTCTGATACGTACGTTCCCCCTATTCGTTTATGAAGTTATGGTTAATGCTCATCGATCTAAGGTGATAAGATAAATCAAATTAAACAAAAACAATAGAAAGTAAATCCGGAAGATTTCCAAGTATGGCGTAATTCATTTAAGTCACATGATGACCACGCCCATGCGCTGAAGTTACGAACAGCAACAAGTGATAACTACCTAACCTTCAATAACACGTATGTACCTAAACAACTTAATTAAGTGTTAGTTTTAAGATTTGTTTATCAGTTGGTTTCAATATTTAACCGTTATAAATTTAATATAAAAAATATTGTGGCGTCCAAATTATATTCCAAATTAGATTTCAAATTAGAATTGTAAATATTAGTGTACGAGTAGAATACCCCGTCCTGATTATAATTAGTAATATTTCTCATTGCTCTAATGTTTGTGTGTTGTTTATATTTAATAAAATTATAGAGCTAGCACGGTGCATTATTATTATTTAAATTTTAATTATGTTAGTAGTTACACATATTTGGCACGATTAAAGTTTATTCGTTTTGTATTCGTTACAATGCGTTTTGTAGTCATAACAATTAGTTTTTTGTAGTTTATTTAAACTGTTCGTATTTGTTTGAAGTTTTTGAAGTCATGAACATTGGACTGGCAATTCTCAGAAAATGAAAGAAAAACTGTCAAAACATTCAGAAAAATGCTAAAAAATTAAAAAAAAGCATTGAAAATCAAATAAAAACTACTAAAGAATAAATACAAATTAGTGTAGAGAACCAGATTGAAATTGTTCGAGAAGAAATGCAAAACAGTATTTTGCATATCAAAGCTACAAAAAACAAAATAAAAGTAAAAGACAAATTAGAATAGAAGTTGAAAAAAATTTAAAAATCATAAGAGGTAAATTAAAGCAAAAATTAGAAGAACGAACGCAACTGATAGAAAAATAATAAACAAAATTAATTACCATGGTGAAGAAAGTGTCACTAATAGACCATCGAAGAAAAAAACAAGGTTGTATCCTTAAATTTTAATAGTAAAGTTCCATGTTCAACCTACCACAAACAGTATGAAACTGCAGCTATAGCTAATGGTTAGAACAATGAGCAGAAAGCGACGTACAAGATAGTGACCTTACGTGGAATTCGCTTCCCTTAGAATTTTAAAACTGTATCTGGCCACCACCAACGAAATTACAAATGGTTAATCTCATGTCTAGAAATAAAACATGAACAAGCTTAATTGCAACAGGTATACCAAACTCAGTTAAAAAACTCGGTTTCAGAAAGCTGCATAAAGCATTCAAAAGTTTGAGATACAGCAAAACGCGCCGAGGTAGCCGTAAACTCCGCTAGAAGTACCCGCGCAAACAGAAAAAAACATCGAAAAAATAGTGCAACGTGTGTTTCGCGAACAAAAAGTTCGTGGAAGCAAAGTGACTTGCTGAAACTGCGATCTCGGGTCTAGTACATTTCGCCGCGACCGTTTCGCCGCCAGGACTGTTCGCCGTGAAAACGATTCGCCGCACAGTTTGCAGAGGGATGTTTTCACGCAAATATTTTTATGTTTGTAAACATTTTGTTAAACAGTTTGGAATTTCTAATTGCACTTGTATTAAATTAATGGAAAGGGTCAAGTTAATAGGCAAATTACTAAATTTAATGGCATTTTGGGTATAATTATAAAATCTATGTTTAGATAATTAAACTATAAATTACAATTTAATTAGAATTATATTAACAAATACAGCACAAAAATTTTAATAACCCTGATTATCATTAATGAGTCCTTAATATCACATTAATATAAGTACTTTCTCTCAACTATAAAAGAAAATCATGTTGGAAAAGTATCTTAGTTGTTACAAGCCTTAGGTCTTACGAACCTTGCACGGCCAACTCACACTGTCGGAGATAGTGGAGGTTCAAGAGAATAATAATTAATGGCGCCAGATCATTTATAATTAACACTTCTGCCTCAATCAAAACAGACGGTCCAAGCTTGCAACAAATTTTTAGATTCGTAATCCTTGTTACTCTGATGTTCGGGTAACCACAATAAAAGAGAAAAGTATGTTACCATAAAAGAAAGATTAACAGGTATAAAAACTTTAATTTAGTAACGTAGATGATTAACAAGAGTATATCTAATTCTCAATGCATAGATGCCAGCAGTATCGGCAACACACAATACATAGGTTAAAGCGAACAGCGAAGAAAATTTCGTAATGATTATTGTTTGTACACAGCATGCGATACACACAAAATAATTAATGAAACTACCTTAATGGTATTAAAACAATGATCGTAATTACGGAAATTAACATTAGCCAAAGTTCCGTGAGTGACTTTTCTTACAGCGACAAAATAATTAAATAAACTTACCCACAATCCAGTACCTACTTGGTCGAAGAAAACGTTTTCCCCGATAAGTGAGCTTAGAATAAATTTGAGTAGCAAATCGCGTCAACACAATGACTCACGAAATCAAGATCTACAAAATTGTTAATTACTGCTAAAAGAAAGTACACATAACATAACCCGATTGTCGAATGCTGTTGTACACATTCAATGAAAGTTGGTTTCGCAGGTGTTTGCTGCATGAGTAGGATCTCGAAGAAAAGTCCTTGTCTTCGGTTTTTTTAGTTTTAACCGTAGGCGTTATATATAGAGCTATACTCGTCCCATGGAAGTATTTATCAATATTAATCCTTCATTATTCTTTATTGAATAGAAACATGTGGGCCAAAACGTGGTGGAACGGCTATCAAATCAAGAAGAAATTACAAAGGAATTCTAACCAAACGGATTTAAATATCTTACCCTGTGACGACTAAATTATTTTAAAAACGTAATAAAGTTATAATTTGATTTCCATTACAGAGGATAATATTCGAAAATTTTCTTTAAGCGACATACGCCATTTTATGCAGTTGTCAGCTTAACGACTTCGTCGTAAAATGACAGTCACAAGAAAAGATCGGCAGAGGGCGTCAAAACCGGAATCTAATTTTAATTCAATATACAGGGTATTACGTTATGAAAATTTTGCACGTAACATAGTGCTAGATTGTTTTGTTTTGTTTTTGAAAAGCAAAAGTTCGTGAATAAGGGCTACGAGTACGTTTTTGATCGGCTATCAGCCGATGGTGCAGTAAAATTTTGGCAATGTGAAAGAAGGGGGCGTTCACATGGATCCAACGCCGCAAAAGTTATGGTTGATGTCCAAGTGACAAGAATGAAGAAAAGAGCAGAAAATACAATCGAATTAACATCGCAGATTATTAATAACTGCTTGGAAAATACTAATCAGGCTTGCCAAGGTGCTTTACCGAGTACATCTGCTTTGCGGATGATAGTTCGACGAAAGCGTAACGCCATAAGAAATGTTTCACCAAATCCTCTCAGCGTTGAAGCACTTGTAATTCCACCAAAATATTGCGAGTATAATGTTGAAGAAGGGTAACCAGAGAATTTCTTGCTGTTTGATAGCGGACCACAACACGACGGGATCCTTATATTCGGACGCCAAAGTAACACCAACACTTTGGCAGACTGCACCAGTGTATTTGTTGACAAAGAAAAGTTACTTACGATGCACTGTTTGAGCAACTTCGCGTTTTAATGCCGAATTTGCATCCGCAGAACATATATTGTGATTTTGAAATGGCAGCGTTTAAAAGCAGTGCTGAAAAATTTCCCGATTTTGAAATACGTGGGCGCTTCTTCCATCTCGCACAAAATTTAAAAAAACATGTGGCGGCATTACGTTTACAACGTTTATATAACAACGACGCTGCTTTCGCAGGCAGGCACGGATGATAACGGTTATGGCATTTATTTGTAACGTTAAAATAAGAAATTAGTAGTTCAATTCGCAAGTAGGGAAAATGTCTCGGTAGGTATTATGAAACTTGTCAGGACCTTTCTGCTCTTGCGCCAGACTGTCACAATTACGACAGCATATCCGCAGTTCACTTTACATTAAATCTTTGTCGAGTTTATTTACTTGTATGCCCGGGTTAACCTTCACCGTTAAATTGTGTCAGGCTGCAAATTTATAATGCGTTTATTTGTGGAAGGTTGAAACGGGGTAAGTGGTATACAATTTTCTTTATTGGGGGTTTAAATTGACACCTACTAATTTTCTATAGCGGATTTTGGTAGTCACCAATTGTCCGGCGTTATCAATTAAGATAACCAACAGGTGGTCCTATTCGGAACATTCCATGACGTCGAAGTAGCGATACGTACTGATAATATCCACCGTCGAAGGTTGAAAACCGCCAGAACCATCCTTTTCTGTTATGAAGTCAAACATGGGAAATTTAATCGATTAAGTCACAGGGAAACGTTGCGCACTTACATTCGGAATCATTGGATGCCAACCAAACCTTTTTTTTGGTTGTGTTAACAGCATATGCTCGTTCCAATCGGGATTTAAGATTGTTTTAGGTACACCAAGTTCGGAGGTTAGCTAACAGTCCGAGTGAGGTCCAGCCTGTGAGTATTACTACTTTAAATTTGTTATTTGTGTTTCGGGGACTAGATCGTTGAGGACCGTACGTGCATGGTAACTTAACACAATTAATTCTATTTTTGCGCTTTGCGAGTTTATCGTTTGTGCACATCGAATCTCGAAGGCTTAATTTGCTTCATTTGTTTACGATTTAGGTATATGTATTTATCCAGTTAGACGCTATATGTATATAATCATCTAGTCCGACAAGAGCAGTTTGTTGCACGGTGTGTTGCTCGCCACTCGGCACAATTTTTAATTTAGTCAACCTACGTGTGAATGTTTTCAAGAATTTACATTTCTATACTTGTTTCAACTTCTGTGATATAATAAATATATATATTCGGTGTTATTATTTTTGTAATGTTATTTATTCTTCGCTTACTACGAGGCGAGTTAGACGGTCTCCCTCGACTTTAATTTTTCATCGTCTTGGCGCCTTTTTTTAGATTCACGTTATAATCACACATAACAAAGCCTGCGATCCCTCTCCGAAGAAGCTGTGCTGGCCGTTGCTTTGTTTGGTTATGAGAAGACCGGTGGAACTTTTTTTATTTTGACAGCTCAACTCTAGAAACCCGAGTTTCTCGTAACATATTCCCATAGAGGACATGGAAAAAGCGCTAGGTGATTTGGGAAACTTTCTACCTGAAGAAATTCAACCTGTTTTAGACTATTTTGAAGACAACTACTTTGGAAGACGAAATCGAAGAAGAGGTAGACGTCGCCCGTCCATATATCCATTGAGAATATGGAATGTATACGGTACAAATAGCCATGCGGAGGCAGGCCATAGACGATTACATACCAAACTGGGGTTGACTAATCCTGTAATTTGGAATTTTATTGAATGCCTTTCAAAGGTGCAATGTGGGAAGGATTTACATTAGGAACCACTTGTGGCCGAGCAAAATCCATTGCTAAAATTAAAAAAATACAAAGACGCAGACGAACGAATTATTCGTATCGTTCGGGAATATCAGGAAAGAGACACTATCGAACATCTTTGCGGAATAACCCATAATTTTGAAATGGATTAAATGTAATGCAATGTAATTATGTAAGTTTATATTACTTTATTGTTTTAGAATAAAAATAAACAAAAACAATTTATTAGCATTTATATTAAAACTTCTTGGTTCACCGTCACCGCGGCGAACCGTAATCGCGGCGAATCGTTTTCACGGCGAACAGTCCTGGCAGCGAAATGGTCGCGGCGAAACGTACCATTCCCTGCAATCTCCGTACAATGACGCTGTATTAGTCCAAAAGAAGACAAGAAAAACATCAGGAAAACTAGAACAAGTCGGTCGAATTAGGCAAGAAGCGACCTCAAAGAGGCATGCTTCAAAAATTACCAGCCAAATTGCATCGCTTATAGAGCACTTGCACAGCTTTTACCTTGATGAGAAAATCAATAGACAAAAAGCTCGAGCGCAACAAAAATAATCATTTGTCTTGATATCTTATTAAAAAAATGAAGAAACATCACCCGTAACGGTACGATTTCGAACAGCGTCTGACAAAGAAATGCTTACACACGGACAGATATCAATTGGTCTGGGTAATTGAGTACTCGACCATCAATTACTGGTAGCCGACATCACGGAATAAGTCATCCTGATAATAGACGTTATGAAAAACATAGGTTCCATTATCCATTTAGATATAAAGAATGATATCCTTAAGATTGACAGTAAAAACATTATTTTTTATTTGTCAGCAAAAGCAGTCGTACGAGTTGTATTGAGTAAAAACGTGACTCTGTCTAGAAGGATTAAAAATGTTCTTATGTCACGCTTAGAGAACAATCTCTGAGAAGGGTGTATTCGCGTTATTCGGCCAATAGAAAGATATCTGATAAAAAAGAGACTACTAGTTGGGTGCCACAGTAGGCAATGTACGCCAGCATCTCAAATTGTAAAATAACATGGCTCTGTCATCTTATTTTACTCATGTTACTGGTAGTCTAACTACCTATAAAATAATAAAAATATCACTACCTATACCGTAAGAAACCGCCTTTATTAATTCTAATTATAATTTTAAAAATAACAAATATTTTAAATATAATTTTAGAAAAAAGCGTGAGTAACGTTGCTGATAAAATAGATATATAAGTAGCCACACCGCCTAAAAGTTTTCCAAGTTTTACGGAATACCGTTCACTATATTTATTGAACCTACCTACCTACCAATACTAAATAACTTTAAACCGTTTACTTTTTGTGACAATAACCACTTATCAATACTATAATAAAGTATCTTCGACATTGTACTACGATAAAAATACGCCTAATAGAATCAAGCTCTGATCCTTATAGCCAATTGTCACTGGACGTACTCGCCTGGAAACAGGACTTATCTGCTTTAATTTGTTTAAAAAAAAGAATTCTACGCCGTACAATTTCTATTTCGATAACCAATCATTCAACAATTTTACCAATACTTAGATGCCTGGAGCTAGAATTTCATTAAATAACGATCTTAAAAACACTTATCGTAATATTTACCATCATCGTATACATTTTGTATATTTTAGAGTTATAATTTATCTTATTTTATAAATAACAAATGTATTAATTTGCTTTTAGTTCATTAATAAACCCTGGCCACGCTGACTACCTAATTTCGACCAACGTTAAATAAAAGAACAAACTTAACTTAGAAACGACGTTACATGGCGCCCGAGCAGGAACTCAAATAATTTTATTTTACAACGTAGCCGTTTTATAGCCGAAAGTCAGTGTGTTTTCCAGTCCGGACTAGAAAACCAGCATGAAAATTAATTTTTATTTTTCAGAATTAAATTTTTTTAGTTTTTTTCCAGAATTATATATACTTTTTTTTCAAAGCTTCTTTTTTTTATTACGTTTCTACAGCTTAAAATAGTTTGACTGGCGTCCGAACTACTACACATAAAACATGACCGACGAAGCACGAACAACCAAAACTTTGGAAACCAACGTTCGTGTGAGCTCGTGACCTCGTGCACTAGCGTCTTTATTTCAACTACAAGCTAAAGGCACCGTTAAAGTGTTACGGTCTAGTCTGGTGTATTTCGTTTATACCGGACCTTCCGTTTGTTTCTGAACCGAGTACCCGTCCTCCACTGATAGATTCAAAAAGAGTCTTAGCCGGTTCTTCGACCAAAAATCCAATAACCGTCAACCTTTCAGTAGACGCATAAATTTGCAATTATGTACAAAATTGGGACTTGCGCTTTGATGGCCGTAGTGACCGTATATCCTTATTGAGACGTTTGGAAAAGCTACAGCAATGTTATCAAATCAAGGGCCAGAACTATTCTTAACGCTACTAAAACTTCTTAAAGATGGGCTGTTATTATGGTACCAAAGCAACAAAACAATTAGATGTCTTGGGGTATCTAACACCATCTGGTATAAAACGCAAACCGCCCGAGTTCGTGATGTTAACTTTGATTAGACGCCATAAACAAATTTGTTTTAAAAGTCAATTGGTACGTATTTACAACAACTTTTGAACAGAATACGCATTTTATATCCGAAGAAAAGACTTCTTAAACCTAGAACTACTCGGGTTAACCGGCAACTACAAAGCACTTTCAATAGACAAACCGCTATATCACCATACTTGTCAGGTGCATTTCTGCAAAACCAGACCCATGGCAGCGATACAGGAAACAAACCAACCTCAACTGTCTTCTTCTAAATATTCGACTTCTATTGCTCGAAATATGCCAGACCAGTAGTATTTTTGATAGATCAGGTTGACTGTTTTAATCACCCTTTAATGTTCCGCATAAAGTAAATCGTGGCATTCGCTGATTACCTTTTCTCCATCGTTTGTAAGTACGCACAATTTTCAGGCGATGTAAAAACCCCACCGTTTCACCACTTTGTCCCTAATTAAATCAGAAAAAAAATCACCGAAAACCCTGAAGACTACCCAAAATATATGATCAAAGAAAGAACGCCGGGCGCTGCTCCTGCCGTTACTGAGGGTTCACACCACTTGGAAACTGTGTATACCAACCAACAATAGAAAAAAAGTATTTGGCGAATGCCAAAAAAAAGATGGCCAAAACCGTCAACCAAATCTAAAAAATACTACTGGCCTGGCATATTTCGAGATACTGCTAAACAAGTACGAACATGTAAAACGTCACTAAAACACAAATCGTCCACATAACCACCGGTAGGAGGGATGTACTTTTCGAAAACGAATAGATCATCAAAAACCAAAAGTACCGACATAATAAGTTCTGTTCCGCTTTGGCAAGCCTAAAAGAGTAGTGTCTGACAACAAAATTCCATTTGTAAACTAAGTCTTCTAAGGTTTACTAAGCGAATATAGAGTAGAACATAGGTTAACTTCTTCTTACGCCCCCAAAACAATTCAATAGAACGAGCTAACAAAATAGTAGGCACCATAGTAGCGCAGTTTACTCATGACAACCAACAGATGTGGGATTGATGGTTACCCGCAATATCTTTCGCTATGAATTACGTCCTCCATTAATCCACCGGATTTAGCTCCGCTATGCTAAATTTTGAGAAAGAAT
Source organism: Aquatica leii (assembly GCA_035610365.1). Lineage (NCBI taxonomy): Eukaryota > Metazoa > Arthropoda > Insecta > Coleoptera > Lampyridae > Aquatica > Aquatica leii. The sequence continues at coordinate 641,213 of CM069436.1, forward strand.
TAGAAGCACCCCGATCTTTATATCCCAAAACCAAGCTAGTCAATCACACAATTACCCTACTTCCCTAACAGCAAGCTAAACACCTACAGCGACTAGAAAAGCTACAATCGCTTGCCCGGACACATCTTGTCACAGCATTCGTAACCCAAAAACATGACTACAACTTAAGAAGAAGACCAGAAGAAGATGAAGGAAGTACATGTACAAGAATTAAAAATCGCCACTTACAAAACAGATTAATGTCGGTTGGCTTTAAGTAATAATCACTTAAGGTTTTTTTGTACATCTGGAAGTAACTAAAACCCTAGATTGAGATACGAAAAAAAATCGAATTAAACAACTAAATTTAAGTTGTTTAACAGCGCGCATTTTTCTTGTAGCAATCTCACAGAAACGAGTGACGTCAGTCATGCAAGCAAAATAAAATTTGGTTCAATTAACCATTCTATTAACGTAACATAAGCAATGTACTTCCAAATCTTCTTACAAAAAGTTTTTCTCAAAAAGAATATAATTTTACAAAAAGCATCACAAAAAATAATATACGTTATTTTCGTCGAAAGTTTCATAGCATAACTCATTCACATGCAACGCTCGGTCGTGTGGTTTTGCATTGCATTACCGTTCGTTATGCTATGATGTACTGTCAACGTTTCTTACGTAAATTACTATTATTTAAACGCGGCCGAAAATTAAAACCAAAAGCAACGAAAATATAGGAAACACGGAATGTATCAACTATTGCGCCTACTCTCGTATTTTTCTGCAATGTTATTATTGTATAATGTCTTTACATTCTTTGTTACTTAAATTTCTATTAAATAAATAGTCGATCACATTAAAACGTCGGTTATATAACACACGAGTCGTGTTTTTATGCTCTTATGTTCTAACATATCAGTAGACTATTATAAAAAATTATTAATATTTTGCAAAATCGAAAACTAATAAATAACAAACTAACTAAACCGATTCCTATTTTATTATTTATGTCAATTTCATAAAATCACGAAAACTAAAATCGGTAACGTTTAATACCTCAAGTTTGTATTCTTTATGTAAAAGTGGAGCTTATGTCATTAAGTTAAAACTTAGACGATATACTTCGTGATACCAAACTTTATTCGCACGACAAGATTACATTATTCTAAATTTCTACAAAAGGGGGATTTCTAACTTAGATAAGACTAAATATTATCACCGCTTTTTAAAACAAGACACGCCATTCGGAACACATAAATAAAACTTTAACAAAAGTGCTACTATTTTTCCTTAAGTGCGCGAAACGTTTTAAGGGTCAATGCAATCGTTTTTATAGACGTGTAGAAATTAAACGCTAGATTTCGTTGTAAATCGTTTGTTTAATTATACGTTTCGGTAGTTACCAATTTAGAAAATAATTCAGAAGTGTAAACACGAAGTTAATCAAAAATCTACAAAATTAGTTGTAAAGATTGTAATCAAATTTATATTGGACCAAAAAAATTGAAACGTTTTTTCTAATAAAATTATATAAATTTGACCCAAAATCAAAACTATACGTTATACTAATTCTTAGCAGACGTAAACGTGACAAAAAAATATTTTCGTGTACCTATGCGTACCTGATTCCCCCAAGTCATATAGAAGATTTAAAAAAACTGCCGTGAAAAAGATTTAAAACGGCAATTTAGAAATCTCTCAACGTTCTAATATAAAAAATTCAAATTACCCCAACGTATTTTGTGAGTATTATTTACGGTGTCTACTTTTCTTCACGAAGCCGACGTTTTACTCATCAAATTTCTTTAATTTTCTGTAGTAATCTAAAATGTAAATTAAATTTACATTTAATATCGTCGTAAATAATCGAATTTTTAAACTAATTGCTAATTAATATTCTTCCGACTTTTACGTAATGTTTTTTCTTCTTTATTGCAAAATTATTTATACAAAGTCGTTTGAATAATGTTATACAAGGCTTTGCTGTATTTTCGAAGGATCATATAAGCCGGATTGCGTTTAACTCTTTCATTAGTGTAAAAGGATTAAACGTATTTGTGTAAGTAATTAAGGTAAATCTCTCAAATGCAGCTACATCAAAGTTTTGCGGTGCGTTAATGCATGCTTGCACTTGTTTATCTCTTATAGAGCACAACGGTAAAGTGTCTTTGTATAATGTACCGAAAATGATTTAGTTCAGCCTGTATATGCAAGCGCATAAATCTAATAATAAAAAGCGTGTAGTTTCAGCAGGTCATATAATGTAAATTGCCACGTTGACGTATTCCGAAATATGCCCAACGACTAAGTAATAAATGAATTTTTATTAAAATTTAGTATCTATAGGTTATGAAAACAACTTTTGTGTTAAAAACTGTCAATTAAATTTGATAAATTTTATGGGAAAAGTTCTTAATTATAGCTCAAACAGTGTTTGTAACGAAAATTACGTGTTGATTATTAATTGATTATTTTTTATAAATATCATATTTAACATTCCATTTTTATTAATAAAAATATTTTATTTCTGACAAAATTTAATACAGGTGTATTTTGTTTAACGGCTTGATTCTAAAATTTTTGTAAAAAAAAAAATTTTCAGCATCTATCGACAAATTTGAGCATAAAATATTACGTAGAAACAAATTTGATCGTGCTATACTACATAACATTCTATATTTACATTTACATTCTATTTACTTTTTTTTTTTTTTTTTAAATACATTTTCTTATCCCTTCTCTCCCCTTAACTTTTTCCTCCTGCTCCATACTTCCTCCATCCATTCCGCTCCTTTTCCGTTTTCATCTAAGATTTCCTCTATTTTCATCACCTCTTCTCTTAGTTCCTTGCATTTCTGTCTCATGTGGTTAAGGTCTTCCGTTTCTTCTCCACATAACCTGCACATCTTTTCTGGTTCTTCTTTCCAATATTTGTTCCCTAACTCCTCGTTGCCACATCTCAACCTTGCTACCATTTTTTTCTTTTTGTTGCTTTTATTCTCTCTATCTTTTAAATATTCCGGCACTCCTTGACCCTTGATATCTTTATACTTCCTCTTATATCTGCCCTCTTTTATCTTTTCCATCTTTCTTGTTTTTTGATGTCTCTATCTCTCCTTATTATTTCTTTTGTTATCCCTACTCCTTCTTCTCTTAATCTCTCCACTTCTTCTCTTGCGTACCCGTTTCTTTTATAATACTTTTCTCTGCCCTCCTGCCCGTACTTCACTTTCCTTCCCTTTATTTCTTTCCAACATTCTTGCAGTATTTTGCAATCTGTTCTTTCCCTCATTTCTTCCTCGTATTTTATTGCTCTTTTTCCTGTCTCTACCCTTATTTTTTCTATCTGTACCTCCTCTCTCACAATATACCCCGGTGTATCCCTGTCCAGTTCTAACATCCATCTCCAGTATTTTTCCTGTAGCCCCTCTACCTCCCTCCACTCCTTCCAGCCCCATATTTCCGCTCCATACATTACCACCCCCTTTATTAATTTTTCAAACAACAATTTTCTTTTTATATTTATCTTGAATACTCTTTCCCCCACACCCCAGACTTGTCCTATTAACCTGTTTCCTTTCTTCACCCTTTCCTTTATGTGTTCTCCCTCTTTATTATCCTGTTTCATCGTGTAGCCCAGGTATGTAAATTCCTTCACTTGTTGCACTTTCTCATCACTCCATATCCACTCCTCTCTTTTTCTTTTCCCCCCTCCTTTTCTAAATATCATTATCTTTGTTTTCTCCGTGTTTACTTCTATTTCTTTTCATGTATTTTTCTAGCGTTTTCATTATCTCTTTCATTTCCTTTTCCTCCTTAGCCACCAGCACTATGTCATCCGCATACGCCAACGACCATACCTTAGCTTTCCCTACCACTATCCCTCCTGTCTGTTGTCCTCTCATGTCTCTTCCAGATCCCCCGTATATACTGAGAACAGGCTTGGGCTCAGTGGACATCCCTGTCTCAACCCTTTCTTTGTGATGAATTTCTCGCTCTCTTCCCCATTCACTTTAACCCTGCTCCTCGTTTCTTCGTAGATTTCCTCTATTCTTTGTATTAATCTTTCATTGATTTTTTTTTCATATATTCCCACAGCTTTTCCTTATTCACTTTGTCAAAAGCAGCTTTTAGATCTACGAATAGTGCCACCATTTTCCCTCTTTTTTTTCTAGTTCTTTATTTGCTAAGTGTTTCAGTATATATATGTTGTCTATCGCCCTTCTTCCTTTTCTGAATCCCGCTTGTCCGTACCAAACTTCTTTCCTCTATTTCCTTCTGTAGTCTTTCTTGCAGTATTGTCGCATATAATTTGTATGCCGTGCTCAATAATGTTACCCCTCTATAATTCTTGACTTTATTTTTTTCGCCTTTTTTATGGATTGGGCATATTATTCCCTCTCTCCATCTCTCTGGAAATCCTTCCCCTTTCCATATTTTGTTTAGTATTTCCGTCATCCTTTTTGCTACACTTTCTCCCCCGTATATCCACTCTTCTCCTTGTATCCCATCTTCTCCTGCCGCCTTTCCTTTTTTTATATTCTTTATCGCCTCTATTACTTCTTCTTCACTTATTCTATCCCTATCTCCTTCTTTCTGTCTTACTACCGCGTTTTTTCTTTTTTCTGCTTTTGTTCTTCCCCTCCCAACAGGTTCCGAAAATATATCTCCCATTCTTTAATTTGTATTCCCTTTGTCGTCATGTTTTTTCCTCTGTTTCTTTAGGTACTTCCATACATCTTCTTCCGTTTTTATTTCTTTGATCTGCTCCTCTTGTTTCTTTTTGTTTTCTTTCTTCTTTCTGTCGCATGTTTTTGTATATTTTTACTGCTTCTTTGTATTCTTTTTTTTTTCCTCCCTTTTTTCCACTGTCTTAATGCTCTTCTTGCATTTTTCTTTGCTTCCTTGCATTCCTTATCCCACCATTTCTTCCATCCTGTTTTCTCCTCCTTCCATTTTCTAAATCTGACTCTCTCTGTTGCTTTCTCCATCATCTCTCTCATTTCCTCTACACTTTCTTGTAATTCCTTCCCTATCCATACCGTTTTCCCTATTCTCTCTTTATATCTTTTTATACCCTCTTCTGTCCACTTTTTTTTAGTTATGTACTTCTGCTCTTCTTCTCTCTCTTCTCTTTCTCTTCCTTCCATTGTCAATTCCAGTGGTTGATGGTCTGACTCTACCCTTTCTCCTACCTTAAATGTCTTTACCTTTTCTGCGGCCTCTTCATTTGTCATTACAAAATCTATTATTAATTCTCCCCTTCCTCCTATGTACGTAAATTCCCCCTTTCCATCTTCTTCTCTGTTCCCGTTCATTATTTCCCACCCTTTTTCGTTGCAAAATTCCAGGAGTTCTTCTCCCTCTTTATTTATCACCTTGTCCTTTGTTTGTCTCTTTCCCGTCCCTTTTCTTTCTTGTATTCCCCTCTCAACCCCTATTCTTGCGTTGAAGTCCCCTCCTTTTATTATCAATCCCTCTTCCTTCTCTTCTATCATCTCTTCTATGTTTTTCCTTGTCTCTTTCATTCTACTGCTATAAACCGTCACTACTTTTATTTTTGTTTTTCCCCACTGAATGTTCCTTTCTACAACTCATCTTCTCTGTTGCACTTTCTCTTTCTTTTCCTGGCTCAATCATTTTTTTCTTATTCCCGTTATTATACCCCCCTTTGCTCTCCCTTTTTTTTCTCTTTCTGCATGTTGCACCACCCACTCAAATTCCTCCGGCAACTCTTCTTCCCACTACTCCCATTCTTTTTCTTCCATCCATGTTTCCTGTAATCCCACTACATCCTGTTCCTTGATGTACTTCCAGAAATCATGTTCCTTGTTTTTATTCCCGCTACGTTCCAAAACAATACTCTCAGCTCACTCACCTCCCCTGTGCTTCTTCCTTACTTTTTTTCTTCCTTCTTTTTCTTTTCCATTTCCATCTCTCATTATTCCTTTTCTTTGCCATTTCGTCAACTTTCTCTCCTTTACCACCCCCTTTGCCCTTTAGTTTTGCCTTTTGGTTCCCCAATTTCTCTCCCCTTTCTCTGCTCAGTCCCCTATCCTTGTCGTTCCATATGTATCTGTCTCCGTCTATCTCCATTTTTCTGTACCCTACCATACTCTTTTTCCTTCCGCTCTTTTTTCCACCGCTATGTTCATTATTTTTCTTTGCACTCTTCTTTCCTCCCATGTCAAATCGTGACTTATATATATTCTTGTAGTCTTTAATCTCTTCTTCTCCGCCATTACCTTCTGTTTTTCCTCCCATCCTCCGATTTCCGCCACCACCATCTCATTTTTCTTCTCTTTGTTTATTACTGTCACTTTTTTCACCTCTACTTTTACATTTAATTTTTCTTCCAGCATCACTGCTAAATCTTTTTGTGGTTTATCACTTCTCCACCCCTTTATCACAATATTATTCTTTCTTTTCCATCTTTCCTCGTCTTCCGCTTTTTTCTACAGTTTTTCTATTCTCTTCACCAGTTTCTCTTTTTCTTTCTCCCACTTCTTTTCTCTTTCTCCCATTTCTTTTTTCATTTCTTTAATTTCTTGTCTTATTCCTTGCATATTTTCTTCCATCTGTTTCATCATTTCTCTCATTAATTCTTTTAACTCCTCCATTTCTTTCCTTCCTCCTTCTGTTCTTGAGGTTTTTCCTTCGCTCTCCTCCGATATCTTTTTAATGTCTGGTGATCTTATTGTTTTCTTTCCTCTTTCAAATATTTGTTGCCTTTCTTTTTCCTCTTCCTCTCTCTCTCTTTTATTCATCCCTTTCCCCCTTTGTTTATTTCTTATTTATTTATTTATTTTTTAATTTAATTACCTATTTATTTAATTTTTTTTATCAATTTTTTTTAAATTTATTGTTATTATTTTTTTTTCTTAATTCCGCCTTACCTTCTTTTCTTATTGTTTTGTGTTTTAAAACGTCACCCTTGTAGCTAATTCGCTTTTATTTCGCTTTAAATTTTTTTAATAAATAACTTAAAAAACTCACTACAAGTTTTTCGAATAAGTTATTTTGTAATTTTAACTTTAAATGTTCCTTTTAACATAAGGAGATTTATAAATTTCCGTAAATTATTCAACCTACAAAAAAATAAAATTCGTTATTTAACCTAAACATAATTGAGCTTTCCTGGGAACAAATTGACGATAGCACACCTGAGACAATATACCGGGTAATTCAACGTACTGGAAAAGTAGATTGCAAGGTTTATTTGTTAAAAACAGTTAAAAAAATGTTATATAAAAGTTGCTGTATTGAATGTTTTCTATTTACTAAAATTCTTTTTTGGAATACAGGATGCTCCGTTTTTATGTAATAATGACCAACACATTTTTTTACAACTAGGACATATACCTTATTTTACTTTCATTCTTTGTAAAATTTATAATAACATTTGTATAGAAAGTTTTTTTCATTCATCAAAAGGTTTTTGTCTTTAAAAAAAAATACGACAATTACAGGATTGTAACAAAAAATTAACATCTCTTAAAGCTTACAACCTTTCATCTCAATTTTATGATATTAGCTACGTTCTAACGTGTGATACTGTAAAATTTTCAAAATATCTTTCAATGTGTTTATTTTTTTTTTGACATACAAAAACTTTGATTTTTCAATAGGATCATACACTTATTTATGCATTTTTAAGTTTTTTGTTCAATTTTAAGCAAATTTAATTATACATATCATATCTGTATTATTAACCGTTCTTGAAATATATAATTCAACTTTTAATATCGAATTAGTTTACCTATTTAATAATAAAAGTAGAAATTTAAAAAGAATTTTTTTTTCAAAAGCAACTTATGCTTACAAGAAAATGTGCATAACTTCGAACGCCTATTTAATTAAATTTTTTTATGTTGAAATGTTAGAAAATTATTGTTGTTGCCAAATAATTATTTTTATTATAATTAAAATAGATTTAAAAAAATTGTAAAAAATTAAGTGTCAAATAGGTAAACTAATACGTATATTATTTGAAGTTGAATTTTTTCAAGAACGGGTAATAATACAGATGTGATGTGTAAATCTAAATTTCCTTCAGATTCAATAAAAAATTTAAAAATTCATAAATAAATATATGATGCTACTTAAAAAATCAAAGTTACTTTACGTCAAACCCAGTAAACACGGATTGAAACTGTTACAGTCACAAAATTAAAACAATTGTTTCATTACGTTGTTTCGTGTTAGTTCCATTTTTATATCATTTACATACAATCAGTTTTAAATCGTTTCAGTACTTGCAATTTTTATCCCATAATCAGCAACCGTCTAAAAACGGATTTATTAAAACCGAATATTTTTTAAATAACTAGAATTGGTTAAAGATCGATTAAATAAGATTGAATTATTTTCAAAACAGTGGAATCGTTTTAGTACAAACGAATACTTTGTGATTAGTCAGCATTAGTCGTTGCTATACTTTTGATTACTGTCGTCAACGCTTGCGCTGCAAATTGATATCTTTTCACTTGTTCGGTTGTAGTTTGATAAGTGATGCTGTGTGTACAATTACGAAATGGAACAATAAACGGTAAGTCGAAACATTTTATTATAATCCATAAATGTAATCGATATTATTATTATTATTATTTCTGTTCTTTATGTATCATGTTTTAATTTGTATAAAAAAAATTTAAATTAACACACATGGTTGCGTTAAGGTAGATTATTGCGTAAATCTGATGATACTTTAGGGTTTATAATTACAGTTCAATTCTTCAAGTTTTCTATACGATTATGTACAGTTAAAGGTATTCAGTGTTTTTATAACTTTCTAATGATTGCTAAAGTGATATTTATATTAAGTTTGTGTTGTTTTTGATTAAAAAAATGTAATTAATTTTGTGTAACTCTATGATTGTGTATGTATATAAATGAAATATTTATTTCTATGTTACAGATGCGGTTAAAAGTTGCTACCCAACAGTAACTGATGCAGTTTTCGAGGCTTCCGTAAAAAGACCACATCCAGGAAAGTTGCAATATGTAAAAAACTCAATGTGATATTGTATTTAAAAATATTTATTGTGCAATAAAATTTGAAACGTGCATTCGAAAATGTATTATTATATTATTGAAAGAATTGTTTTAGTTCATTATTGAAACAAAAAAATCATACATGTATCGATCATTTAGTATCAGTTCAAGAATGAAGCTTTTGAAACGTAAACCGAATGCAACATTTAGTTTGCAACAGATTTGAATTTAAAATACCGAAACTATACTGATTCAAATAAGTGAAACAGCGATGGACTTATAGCTATTTTATTGCAGTTAGGTTTCTTCTATGTTTGAAACAAGAGTGAATCATAATTTTTTTGTTTTGAAACTGTTACTAAACATTATCAATTTTGTGTTTACTGGGAATATGCAAAAATGTATGGAAAAAAATAAACGCTTCTTCTTCTTCTCTTGTTCTTCTTCCATACTCATACGCTTAAGGATGTCGGATTAGATTTCTTCTGATACCCACTTTTTCAATCCCGTTTGGCCCAGTGCTAGATTTTTCATTTCTGCTATCGTCTATCAAAGCGGCGATTTAGAATTTAAGTCACTTGCTATAATAATTGGGACTCCTTTTAGTTCATCCAAAACTCTGTCTAGATGTTGTAGATGAATACGAACATCCTCGACTGAGGGTAACTACTCCGACGGGCTTCGCGCTATTGAAAATAATAGCCGAGAAATACCGCATAGAAGTGAATTCAGTGATCCTGTTGAAGGGCAAGGCCACCCCAGCGAGCCTATACCCTAAACCAGAAAGATACACATAGAGCTCTTAGGTCGTTGTCGGAGGAGAAGCCCATGACTCCCAAGGTTGCAGCACGAGAACGCTGTAGATTCACTTGCGCAATCCTAAGAGTCAAAGGAGCGTCCTCACTGTCCATAATCAGTGTTAGTAATGTTGGTGTCAAGCCAGTTTGCAGATGCAGGGTTTCGTAAGGTGTTTGGGCAATTTTTAGTTTCGTGCTTTTCAGCACAAATACCGCATTGAATTTCGTTTTTACATTCACCTGATTGTTGACCAAACTTTTGGCATTTATAGCACCTTATGATGCATACATGGTCATTGACCCTGCATGAGTTCCATGCAACGTAAAGACGACAACTGGGCATGAGGTATTCTCCTTCCTCCGAAGCTAGTTCAATTATCCAATTGCAATTGGATCTATTTTTGGACCAGAATTTGAATAGCACCTTCTGGAGTTCTCTGGTCTGTTGCGTTATTTCATTAGTGGCAGCATCGAAGTTTTGCTTAAGAATCGCCTCCTTTACCTATTCGGAGGAGAGGTTGCTAAGAACGTCCGTGATAGAGATCCTAGGAAGGATTTTGTCTTGACTAGGCCGGTTTTGTCAAAGATATCCGCTGGGATCTTGGATCGGTTTTTTCGAACTCCAAGCGAACGTAGTTTTGTCTCATTTTCATCACTCGGTCTAGTCTTAGACCAAGCGTGGTAGAATTAAGGACTGTGAACTGTGGATTTTGGGACTGGCGGGACGGATTTACCGGAAGGTACTTTCACTCTGCTACTCTGCTAGACTGAGTTACTTAAGCGTAAGAAACAAAACCAATGGTGACTTGTTAGATGCGACATGCTTTTGGCAAGAGTAAATCTACGGAAGATAGCTTGGACGCGGGACAGTACATCCAGTAATTCAGTTCGTCTGGCAACGGATTCTTTGAAGCTAGAAATCAGCTTAGACATAGTTAGGACTTCTGCTTCGAAGGATTCTTCGAGTGTGGACAGTTAGGAGTCATCGGATTCGTCGTCGGACTCGGCTTTGCGACGACGCTTGGCACTGGCAGACTCAACCTCCATGGCGGAAGCCGAAGGAACGAGAGAAGATGCGCGCGACTGCGCGACTTCTTAGGATTACGGCAAATAACTAGTGGCGACGTAACCCTTTCGCCGCAACAGGATATTATTGCCGTATAGGACTTATAACGTGAGTTTCGTTGCCCACGTTTAACCACGTAGAGGTAGGGTTTTAAAGCTTTCCGTGTAGAGAAATTTACACTATAAAAAATCAAAGTATATATAATAATTAACAATTTAATAAAATCGCCCGGTCTTAATACCAGGAATCGCAGTTGCTCACAATTTAGAAAATCAGCTAAAGGTTACAGTTTTATTTGCATATTGAAGAGAAACCAGAGTTCCGTTGCGGCTCACAGCAAACTGCTGACATCGTCAATACCTTGACTGATATTCAAACAACCTTGCAGAATGTATCAGCCAAGCTTTCTTCTTGTCTGTTCCCATTCATTATTTCCCACCCTTTTTCGTTGCACATTTCCAGCAGTTCTTCTCCCTCTTTATTTATCACTTTGTCCTTTGTTTGTCTCTTTCCCGTCCCTGTTCTTTCTTGTATTCTCCCATCTTCCCCTATTCTTGCGTTGAAATCCCCTCCTACTATTATCAATCCCTCCTCTCTCTCTTCTATCATCTCTCCTATCTTTTTCCTTGTCTATTTCATTCTACTGCTATAAACCGTCACTACTTTTATTTTTGTTTTTCCCCACTGTATGTTCCTTTCTACAACTCCACTTCTTTGTTGCATTTTCTCTTTCTTTTCCTGACTCAACCATTTTTTTTGTTCCCGTTATTATACCCCCTTTGCTCTCCCTTTATTCTTTTCTCTTTTTCACACCACTCCTATTCTTTTTCTTCCATCTATGTTTCCTGTAATCCCACTACATCATGTTTCTTAATGTACTTCCAAAAATCCCTTTCCTTGTTCCCGCTACGTTCCAAAACAATACTCTCAGCTCACTCACCTCCCACTGTGCTTCTTCCTTACTTTCTTTCTTTCCTCCTTCTTTTTCTTTTCCTTTTTCCATCACTCATTACTCCTTTTCTCTGCCATTTTGTTAACTTGTTTTCCTTTATCGCCCCCCCCTTCGCCCTTTAGTTTTTTGCTATTTGGTTACCTATTTTGTCTGCTCAGGCTCCTATCCCTGTCGTTCCATACGTATCTGTCTCCGCCCATCTCCATTTTTCTGTATTCTACCCACGCTCTTTTTTCCACCGCTATGTTCATTATTTCTCTTTGCACTCTTCGTTTCTCCCATGTCAAGTCGTGACATATATATTTTTGTATTCCTTAATTTCTTCTTCCACGCCATCACTTTCTGCTTTTCCTCCCATCTTCCCATTTCCGCCACAACCATCTCATTTTTTTTTCTTTTTTTTTATTACTATCACCTTTTTCACTTCTACTTTTACGTTAAATTTTTCTTCCAGCATGAATGCTAAATTTTTTTGTGGTTCTTCACTTCTCCACCCCTTTATCACAATATTATTCTTCCTTTTCCATCTTTCCTCATCTTCCGCTTTTTTCTGCAGTTTTCTATTCTCTCCACCAGTTCCTTTTTTCTTTCTTGCACTTCTTTTCCCTTTCTCCTATTTCTTTTTTTATTTCTTTAATATCTTGCCTTATTCCTTGCATATTTTCTTCCATCTGTTTCATCATTTCCCTCATTGATTCCTTGAACTCCTCTTTGGTTCTGTTCTTGAGGTTTTTCCTTCGATTTTCTCCGTTATCTTTTTAATGTCCGGTGATCTTATTGTTTTCTTTCCTCTTTCAAATATTTGTTGTCTTTCCTTTTCCTCTTCCTCTCTCTCTCTTTTATTCATTCCTTTTCCCTTTTTTTCCTCCTTACCTTCTTTTCTACCTTTTTCGTGTTTTAAAACGTCCTACTTGTAGTGATTTCGCTTTAAATGCAATAATTTCTATTAATGCAGGTTATCTTTTATCGCTGACCTTCTTGATTATACTGTTTATTCACCTTAATCTCACTTGTTCGTTACAGTTTTATACTTTTCCACCACGGTTTCTTTTTTTCACTTAATTTATTTATTATTTTACACCCTTCCTCCTTTATTCACCCCTTTTTCACTCCTTCTTCCCTCTTACTACCACTACTAACTCCAGTTCCTTCACTAACTATCTTCTCCAACTTCTTCAGTTTTTTACGTTTCCTTAAACGACCTTCTACATCGAAAGTTAACGCACAAAAATATTATTGATATTGGTAGCACCAAATCTTGAAAACCGACAAAGAAAGTCAAAAATAATTTTGAAAAATGCACACAAAGTTATTATTATACTTTAAAAAAGAACGTATAACAAAAATTTAAAAAAAATTAACATAGACAAATACTCAAACGATTATGGCATCATTTACAAAATTAAAAAATTAACTTAAATGATAATATAAGCGAAATAAAGTGAAAATAAATAAATCTTTTATCTAATATTTTTTTTAACTTATGAGTTATATTAATAACTCTATGCTTATTCATTTTTTACAGTTCAATTTCATTTTCATAAATTATTAGATATACATATATAAGAGAACATAATCAGTCTAGACTCCAGACAACTTAGTTATTGATTATCAATTTTAAGTAAATGATAATTATTTAATCAATATTTGTATATGAAAATTAACGTTGTATCTTAAAAACTATTGATTAGTCATACATTATCTTTTATCATTTACGCATTATGCAAATTTCAAGATAATTCCGCGATGGTAAAAGTTAGATAAAGAATAAAGCCATTTGGTATTGAAATTTTACTTTTAAAGATGCTTTTGATGTAAATAATTTTGAATAATAACGCATATATAACTTACCGCAAATAAACCCAGTCACGTCACGTAATATTTAAAACGAAAAAAGAATAAATCGCTGATGTATACATTAAACAACTCTTTGAATGTATGTATTGCAGGTATTTTAAAAAACAATTCACTTTATAGAATAGTACATTGTAAGTCGACAAACATAAATTACTTTTTCAATATGCTGAAAAAAGGAAAATCAGGTTTTGGTGAAGTTCGCTAAAAAACAAAAATAAAGCACTGATAGTATAGTACACCAGTTAATTTTGCTAGTATCGCAGTTTGTTAAAATTAAAATGTTGTACATAGTTATCTTTGAATCAATATTTAATATAAAGAGTTCGCGTACCAGTGACGTGGCAAGAATTGAATTAAAACATGAAACGTTATTACTAATGACACGTAACACGACACTCCTCAAAAGTGCCGGAAGCATTATACACCTCTGTATCATCAATCTGCTCAATCAAGAGATAAGTCGTACGTTAGTTTTATAATTTTAAAAGTTCAAGTATTAGTTGACATTATTATGACTGTGTATATTTGTTAATTATCACTGGTCTGCAAAAAAATATTTTTTATCGAGCCCTGACACTATTCCGGGTGATTCTTATGTAAAATGACGTCCTAAATCCAAATATGTCTCCCGTTTTCTTCCATCACCCAACATTTTTGAGGGAGCCCCAAATCTCTAATTTTACCACTTTTCGATAAATTAATTATAATTTATTTATCGAACGATAATAATAATTATAATAATTATTATAATAATAAATATATGGACATGAATTTAATTTAAATGGGAAAAAGAACTATTTTAGCTATAAACAGTAATAAATAAAAAGATATTCATCGTTACTTGGTGCTTGCTTTCCTTTTATACCCTGAGGTACAGCTCTCTCGTTTCAAAAACCAGCAGTACTCCGCCAACATGCTTGCATTCCACTTCCCTGAAAATCTCTTCTCCAGCTTAGCGATGTCTTGATGGAACCGTTCCCCGTGTTCATCCGAAACTGCTCCTAAATTTTCAGGGAAAAAGTCCAGATGTGAGTGAAGGAAGTGAACTTTAAGAGACATGTTACATCCTATGTCATTGTACGCTAAAAGCAGTTCATCGACGTCAACGAAATAATCTTCACTTTTGTGGTTACCCAGGAAGTTCTTACAAACGTTTTGAAATGCAAGCCAAGCTCGTTTTTCTTTTCGATTTAGGTATTCAATAAACGTCGAATCTTGGAAGAGTTGTCTAATCTGGGGACCAGCAAAAACGCCTTCTTTGATTTTAGCTTCGCTAAGACGAGGAAATTTAGTTTTCAAAAATTGAAATCCACCACCTGTCTTATCCACTGCTTTCACAAACTGCTTGATCAATCCAAGTTTGATGTGTAAAGGTGGTAAGTAAATATTTTCCTTCGGAACCAAAGGATTGTGGGCGACATTTTTCTGATCAGGAATAAGATTTTCTCGCAGAGGCCAGTCTCGTACGATGTAATGTTTATCTCGGACTCGGCTATCCCATTCACAAAGGAAGCAGCAATATTTTGTGAATCCTGATTGCAGGCCCGTGAGTAGAGCAACAACTTTTAAGTCAGTGCAAAGTTTCCACTTATAATCATGATAACTAATTTTATCAATTATTCTGAAGTCATTCCCATTTGCCAACAGGACAACTTTTAAGCTTGTTTTTGATGAGTCTATAAACAGTCTCCATTTGTCTGGGTCACATGGCATCTGTAGCTCTGTCATCAATAAATTTGCATTAGGGCAGAACACTAAACTTTTATCTTCTGAGAAAAAGCATTTCAGAGTTGCTTGTCTGGTCCTGTAAGAAGATATTATTACTCCCTTTTCTAAGAGATTCCACTGTTGAAGTCGCGATCCTAGGAGCTGAGATTTAGTCTTGGATAACTGCAAATCCCTGACAAGATCATTTAATTCCGATTGAGTGAGGAGGTGAGGTTGCCGAGAAACTAAATCTGCGGAATACTCTTCATCATCATTGAACGTATCATTCGAAGGCCCAGGTTGTGGCTCAGAGTCTTTTAAATCAATTTCCGGCTCTAGAGTATAAGTGTTTGGGGGCTCTAGGATTAGCAAAGTATCGTTATGAGGAACAGGTCTTAGAGCTGACGGAATATTGGGATACTGAATTGTATGCTTACTTTTGCTCGAAAACCCGACGGTGGAAGTCATACAAAAGTAACAATCTGTAAGATGACAGCGAGGTTCACGCCAAACCATGGGCACAGCAAATGGCATTGATTTACGGGTACCTTTGAGCCATTTATTCAAACTACTGTAACAAGTCGTACAGCAAACTGATGGAGCCCATGTCTTGTCCTGGTCGCCAACTTGACAATCAAAATACAATTTATAAGCTGTTTTAACAAGCGGAGAAAGGGGTTTTCGTTGCGCTTTTAAAGTTAATTCCCCGCAGACATAGCAGAAGCTATCGGGATGATTTTTACACTCGCGTGGCATAATTAAACAGTAATTCAACGCCCGTCATTAACCACAAATCACACTTAGTCACTTGAAAGCATCCGGAGTAAAAGTAGTTTTACTATTTTACACAAATGAACAAAAGTGAACACAAAATCCAGCACGTTTAAAACGTCGACAAGTTAACTCTGCAACAGCTACAGATGTACTGATCGAAGCAGTTAAGCAAACAATGTAATATACTATAATGAGAAGAGTAATGCAAGTTCAAGCCTGTCGAAAATTCCTGTTCAAACCTGCATGTGGTATTGAGATCGCCAGCGTCGTGCAATGAATCTTCCTAACTGTTTATTGATATTTTTTTACTGTTCTTATATATTTGTATTTTATTGTTGTTTCTATATACATTTTATAGCAAAACTTTTGCCATATACTTTGGTATAAATTTTATTACCTGCTTTGGGATGTTTAACGGCTATAAGTTAAAACTCTAAAAAAAATGCAAAAAATAAAATAAAAAAATAGGTGGGTGATGGGTAAAAACGGAGCTCATTTTTGGATTCAGGAGCTCATTTTACATAAGAATAGTCAAGAATGGTATCAGGGCCTATTTTCATGCAGACCAGTGTTATTAATCTATTTTGTATCTAATTGACTGAAATTTGTTTATTAGAAAATATACAACCAATTTCTTAAAGAGGCATACTGGATTCAAGATTTGTTCTGATTTATGACAATGCCCATCCTCTGAATCTGTAGAAATAGCTTGAAGAGCAGTGCTTCCAATCTGACGAGAAGCTCAAAGAGACCGCCACAACTCAAATCAATTCGTTGCGTTAGTGGAAACATTCTATAGAGAGAGTATTTCAAAGCTTGTGCACAGATGTGAGAAATGCTTCAATCTTCATAGTAATCAGGTAGAAAAGTAATTTTCATTACTATTGGTAATAAAATCATTAACATAAAACTTACTAAGTCAATTGGATAATTAAAATGTATACCCAAACTTTTTTTTTTCAATCAATAAAAAAGATAATTAAAATAATTAATAATTACAATCGGCATGTTAATATTTATTACCTCGATTTGTTTTTAAAAAGCGCTCCGCGTTCCTACTAATTAAAGCGCTTAATTACCGTTTACGGTAAATTAAATTTCGGCTACCCTTTGACGCGTATAAAAAACAGTTGTAAATTTATAAAATTAAAGGTACGCGAAATACGATTTTCATAAATAAAATATAGACAAATTGGTTAACTACAAAAGCTCGTGCTGTTAACGAGTGCTGTACAAACTGTATTATAAAAGCATTCGGACGTTTAATTACCATTAGTTAAGCGAATCATATGTCCATAAGCTTTAGTTACAACGACCAGAAAACCGTCATTAATTACGGCATTCTCATTACAACCAGAGGATGCTGCAGTTAATAAACAGAAGTCATCGCACTGTGAAATGTGAACACTGCAATAAAGTGAGAAAAATTACCTTTTCCGAACTTGTAGTTATTAAAATAAATTGTCGAAACGGTTAGACTCTCTTTGGTGTTATTAACGTTTCATTTCAAATAGTCGACTATTATTTAATTTATTATACATTTATGTTTAGAGATAATCATTGTAGATGATTTTTTGCAAACATAATTTTCATTTTTATGGCGTCGAATTAACTTAACGAGAAAAATAATAATTACCGTTTAATGAGAATTACATATGTAGAAGTTTAAGATTATTCAACTTAATTAAAAGCAACATAAATTAAATAAATTTTTGTTTTATAAGCTACTTGGATGCCGACAATTTTTTTTTAGAATTGCTGTTTAGTTCATTGTTATCGCGTTTACAGTATTTTCAAACACATTGTCGTATATTCACACAAAAAAAAATAAACAGAAACATAGTTTACAAAGCTTTAATTTTAGTTAGTCGTTAAAACTTAATCAATCTAAATGATAATATTCTACCGCCGTGCCACCTCAAATTCTAAAATAAGTAAATACCTAAAGAAAATATGTAAATAAAGTAATTAAAATTTATGTTTAGATAAGCATGACAGTGTAAGTTATGTCGTAACCCAATTTTTGATTTATTGCGTAACATTTTGCAAAATTTACATGTTTAGTAATTAACTATGGGAAAAGCTAAATCAATATAATTACATACAAGAGATATGTATACAATAACGGTAACGTTTTGAACCGTTTTGTAATTAATTCAATTTATATTAGAAAACTGTGTATTTATATGATTAGAATGAAGAATGCTGTTGGTGTTATGTTTACTTCTAGTATTTTTTGGAGGAATAACAATTACAGCAATAAGAATTGAGAATTTTTTTAATTATTTTGTGTTGACATTACGTTTCGCACTACTAGTGCTTTTTCAAAAATCTGTAAATATAATATATTTTAATAATTAGGTAACATTTAATATTTTAGATTAAAAATAAATATTAAGAACACATTTTGTTATTTACTAATTATAATTATTTTGATAAATACTAAATAGATTCCTAATGAAATCGTGAAATTATAAAAGCAACTTACCGAATTTTCTATTTTAATAATTGATGTCAATTAACTTAAAGGAGGGAATTTTCACCTCCATCAATAATTTTAACATTTTGAAGAATTAATTTTATTTTAATTATATATAAAATTTATTTTATGAATAGGAAATACTACTATAGGTTTTGAATCTTTTACGGAACTAACATGCATGTGGAAATATAATGTTAAGAATATGAATGGTGATAAGAATTTGTGAAAAGTATTTGAAAATAAATTTTGATTTTATAAGGAAGAAAGTAATAGTAAATTTTAAATGTTAATTAATTTGTTTTTTAATTTAATAATTTAAATGTTTTATGTATTTATGATTTTGCAGTAAATGTTACTTAAATTTATGATGTCATTACGGTAATTGATCGATTTATTGTTTTTTTTAATTTCAAACATTTCTAGAAAAAGTCTATTGTTTAAATTGGATTCATTATATAAAATTTTTGGGTTATTGAAGTCAAAAAAGTGGTTTTTATTAAACGAATGTTCCACTAACTCTGTTTTGTTATTGGTTTGAGTTGTGTAGTAACTTTTTACAAAGCTTTTATGTTGTTTTTTAGTAACTGTTTAGTTTGTCCAATATACACATTCGGACAAGACAATCATGATATACTGTAAAATTACATTAGATTGAAATAGTAAAGGGGTAGAATCTTTTAATTTTGTAAAAAACGTTGTTTTCAAAGTATTAGTGTTTTTAAATGAAATTGTAAGATTGTAATCATTGAGAAGTTTTTTTATTCTTTTTGGCAAATTTTCGACATATGGTAAACTAAGGTAAAATTTTTTGTTAACTAGATTGTTATTAAATTCATTTCCTAAACAATTAGGTTGTAAATTAATTATTGTTTCTATGGATTCTTCTTTGATGTAATTAATTTTTTTTAAACGTGATTTTATGTTTTTGTTTATAAAATTAATTGGATAATTGTTATTAATTAGTATGTTTTTAATAATATTAATATTACTAAGATGAAATTGTTTTGAAGATAAATTTATTGCACGGTGTACTAAATTATTTATTACTGATTTTTTATAAGAAATCGGTGTGCTAGAATTATAATTTATGTATCTATCTGTTTTGATATCTTTTTTATACCAATTGGTGTCGATAGTTCCATTGGTATTATGGATTATTGTTAAATCTAGAAAATTTATTTTATTGTTTTTCTCTATTTCACAAGTAAATTTTAATAATGGATGAATATTATTGAACCTATTTAGAACATTTAAAACTTTTTATGTAATATCATAAAAATATCATCGACATATCTTTGATACAAAATAATATTACGAGAGTTATTAAGTATTATATTTTCTTGATCACCGATTACTAAATCCGCTATAGTTGAAGAAATTGGTTGACCCATTGCTAAACCTTGAATTTGTTTGAAAATTGAATTTTTATAAGTAAAAATGGTTGAGTTTAATATTAAGTTTATAGCTATATAATAATAAATTCATTTTTTGGTATTAATGTATGTTTTTCTATTTTTGTCCAGTTGTGATTGATTGAATTAATAACTTATTTGTGAAATGGATAAAGAATTCAATGAAGTTGAAAAGTTGTCATTAGTATTATTTGAAGTAAATTTTTAAAAAAAAATTTTTTTGTTGTAAAATTGTAGTACAAATGTCTGTACGAATTTTATTTTGTGTATCTGGTGTTAAATTTTTTATGTTTGTTTCAATGTTAGCTATTATTTGTTCTGTGGGAAATTTGTCTGGTGTTTTAAAAAAATTAAAAATATTAAAGTAAACCTTGAAAAAACGTTACCTTGTAGCTTAATTTCAAATCTATTATCAACTTTAATAATTCAAAATTATATACTAAAAAAAATATTATTAACATTCACAATAAAAAATTAAAAAACCTACTAACCATTAAACAAGAAAATGATTATGCAGTCAATCAAAACTTAATTATCAAAAATTACCAAAAACAAAAATAGGATTGCCAATTTAACTAATGTTAATATACCAACAGAAGTTATTGAAGTCATAAAATATGGACCAAAATTTAATCTACCCATTACAACACCAGACAAGCTTCCCACAGAACAAATAATAGCTAACATTGAAACAAACATAAAAAATTTAATTTCGTACAGACATTTGTAATACAATTTTGTAACATAAGAAAAAAATTTTAAAAAAATATTTACTTCAAATAATACTAATGACAAATTTTCAACTTCATTTAATTCTCTATCCATTTCACAAATAAATAAAACAAAAACTTTTCTAACACAACACCCTGAAATCATTATTACCACCGCTGACAAAACACAAAAGACTGTAATTATCAATAAAAAAGAATATAACAATAAAATGACAAACATTCTCAATGACACAAATATTTATAAAAAAATTGATAAAGACCCTACTGATTCAATACAAAATAAATGTAACACAATTTTAAAATCTTGGCTCAACAATAAATGGATAAATATAATCACTTACAAAAAGCTAATTTGCAATAATGGTTTACGCTCAAGAATTGACGGTCTACCAAAACTCAATAAAAAACAATAACCCCCACTACGTTCCATAGTTTTAACGTGTACCAGTCCTTTATACCAATTGTCAAAATTTCTTTCAAAAATCATTTCAAATATAACTGCTCAAAATAAATACAACATAAAAAATTCATGGTTATTTAAAGATAACATTAGCAACTTAAAGATTTCAAATCAACATATTATTTGTTCTTTTGACATAGTATCCATGTATACTAACATACCTCATAACCTAGTTATTAATTCTATCAATCACAACTGGACAAAAATAGAAAAACATACATTAATACCAAAAAATGAATTTATTATAGCTATAAACTTAATATTAAACTCAACCATTTTTACTTATAAAAATTCAATTTACAAACAAATTCAAGGTTTAGCAATGGGTCAACCAATTTCTTCAACTATAGCGGATTTAGTAATCGGTGATCAAGAAAATATAATACTTAATAACTCTCGTAATATTACTTTTTATCAAGGATATGTCGATGATATTTTTATCATATTACATAAAAATGAAGTTTTAAATGTTCTAAAAAGGTTCAATAATTTTCATCCATTATTAAAATTTACTGATGAAATAGAGAAAAACAATAAAATAAATTTTCTAGATTTAACAATAATCCATAATACCAATGAAACTATCGACACCAATTGGTATAAAAAAGAGATCAAAACAGATAGATACATAAATTATAATTCTAGCACGTCGATTTCTTATAAAAAATCAGTAATAAATAATTTAGTAGACCGTGCAATAAATTTATCTTCAAAACAATTTCATCTTAGTAATATTAATATTATTAAAAACATACTAATTAATAACAATTACCCAATTAATTTAATAAACAAAAACAAAATCACGTTTAAAAAAAATAATTACATTAAAGAACAATCCATAGAAACAACAATTAATTTACAACCTAATTGTTTAGGAAATGAATTTAATAACAATCTAGTTAACAAAAAATTTTACCTTAGTTTACCATATATCAAAAATTTGTCAGAAATATTAAAAAAACTTCTTAATAATTACAATCTTACAATTTCATTTCATGCTTGTCTTGTCCGAATGTGTATATTGGACAAACTAAACAGTTACTAAAAAAACGTATGCAACAACATAAAAACTCTGTAAAAAATTACTACACAACTCAAACCAATAACATAACAGCGTTAGTGGAACATTCGTTTAATAAAAACCACTTTGTAATAGCGAAGGCTTCCACGGCCGGAATCTATACTAACATTAGAATGTCTTCCGGGTTTGGACCGTGTCATAGTTGCAACCGAAGATGCCAACGTTTCGCCCACTTTCGTAAGGGGCTTCATCAGGGCGTGAGATAAATCGCAAAACTCAAACAAGCAATCGAAATCTAACTAAGAACTTCTCAAAAGTTAGGTTATCCACTTGTAAAACAAGCCATAACCTAAACTATGAAAAGGTAAGAAAGAAAACGATAACCTGAAAAAGCAAACGAAAATCTAACAAAGAACCACTACCGAGTTAGGTAATCAACTTGTGAAACAAGCCAGATTCTAAACTAGGTAGAAGTGACTTAAGAGGAAATAGTCTCCGTATTTAAAGGAACAGGATCGTCACGGATGATTAAGCTCGACCCTGATTGGGTTACGGTTGCTAGGGGGCGTGTTTTTGTTAAATGACTAATAACCGGGAACCAAAGAGGGGATAGTTCGAAACCATGATCGCGATTGAAGTTATTGGGGTGTTTGATGATTTCAATGCTTTCTCGGAATTTCCTGTTGAAAAAGAATTGAGATTTGGCAATCAACGAAACTTTATCAAAATCTATCTTGTGACCTGTAGTAAAATGATGTTCAGCGACCGCAGACTTGGAAGTATACCTTTTCCTTATACAACGATCATGTTCTGAAATGCGAGTAATGACGGAACAACCGGTTTCACCAATGTAGACTAAACCACAAGAACAGGGAATTTGGTATACACCTTGAGATGAAAGTGTAGGAAATTTGTCTTTGGGAGAAGGAAGAATCTGAGGGATTTTGCCTGTCGAGTTGAATATGGGTTTAATACCATTCTTACGAAGGAGTTTCCCTATTTGATCTGTAACCTTGATTCTTCCGACTTAGAAATGTTGGATTTAGGAATTTTAGATGATTCAAGGATTTTGCCAGTGTTAATACGAATGGGATCTGAGATGTGGCGAGGAAGATGTCTTATAGAAGACTCAACAGCACATAGAATATCTTCTTTAGGAATACGTTTAGGAGCAACCGCAAAATTCAAACCCTTAGAGAGCACCGATTCTTGTTCCGAAGTGAGAACCAAACTAGATAAATCTTTGGTCCATCGTGCCTTTTCTATTTGTCAACCTGAGAATCTAGACTCAGAACTCCGTCATCTTACTAGAACCTTAGTGAACAATGGTTATGTAAAGCGAGATATTCATAGAGTTATTAATCGTCGTTTACATCCACGTACTCGATTACCTAAGGACATTTCTACTCCCGAATCCAACCCGAAATTGGCCTTTTTACCCTACATTCACAAGGTTACAGGTCAAATAGGAAAACTCCTTCGTAAGAATGGTATTAAACCCATATTCAACTCGACAGGCAAAATCTCTCAGATTCTTCCTTCTCCCAAAGACAAATTTCCTACACTTTCCAATACCAAATTCCCTGTTCTTGTGGTTTAGTCTACATTGGTGAAACCGGTCGTTCCGTCATTACTCGCATTTCAGAACATGATCGTTGTATAAGGAAAAGGTATACTTCCAAGTCTGCGGTCGCTGAACATCATTTTACTACAGGTCACAAGATAGATTTTGATAACGTTTCGTTGATTGCCAAATCTCAATTCTTTTTCAACAGGAAATTCCGAGAAAGCATTGAAATCATCAAACACCCCAATAACTTCAATCGCGATCATGGTTTCGAACTATCCCCTCTTTGGTTCCCGGTTATTAGTCATTTAACAAAAACACGCCCCCTAGCAACCGTAACCCAATCAGGGTCGAGCTTAATCATCCGTGACGATCCTGTTCCTTTAAATACTGTAACGATACGAATCCAGTAATGCAATTTTTTTAGGAAATTCACAATAATTATTTGAAAATTGCGCGTGGACTTTCACCGTATCGTAGGTCCCCACCAAATCCGGTACGATGCGCACGGTGATCCCCGCTACAAAGGCAGCCAAGTGGAACCACCGGGGTGTATAAAAGCGGCCACGCAAACTTGATCGAACTTAGCCTTCTCCTCCGAGATCCGTTTCCAGAAACTCCTCTCCGAGAAACCTTTGCTAAAACCAAACCTGATTATTACTTTTGTGTTTTGTTGACAACCGCTATTACCTGGACTACTCGACCGACCTGTTGATTGATTTACACCGACTACGCCGCGATTCACCTGGACCTGTTTCATTTCGTTCATCTCTCATTCAGTAAAATCACCGTCACCGCCACGAACATCATTCAGAGTAAGTGTAAAATTTGTAAAGTCGTGTATCCGTTTGTTCCTGTTGGAAGTGTTAATTCTCCCGTGGTTAGGAATTTGCCTGGCCCGAGGATTAACACTAATTAATCCAATTTCCGAGTGGTTACATAAAGGCCCTTGTGTAAAGTTTGCGATCTTTTTGTGGTTGGGTAAAGCCCGGCTCGAAGATTTAATAATTCAAAGAAAAGAACTTTATGTAACTGAAGGAGCTATAAACAAACAGCTACCGTAAAACTTTAATTAGTAACGCGCCGTGGAATCATATTCACCTGATCATTAATTGTGCATTAAAGTTACCGTAAAACTTTAATTAGTAACGCGCCGTGGAATCATATTCACCTGATTATTAATTGTATATTGAATTTACCTGTCCAGCTTTTCCGAGTTCACCGAATTTGTTTAGTTTCATTTAACAATCGAATTTAACGTTATTGACCTTGAATTTTTATTCAATCAAAGGTTTTAATTACATTTTGTGACACATTCACGATCCACTCAATCAAAAGTTGTCCACAATAGCACCGTCCACCGACCTGTAAAGTTTCATAATTATCCGAGCCGTAATTACCTACTTTTAATGAAATTTTTGGAATTAAGAAACAAGAGGTCAAAGTCCGCCGTCGATTTTTCAAGATTTATCAATTGCTTACCTGTGTGTTTCCTTAACTGCTTTTAATCCCCGTTCTCCCCTAGGTGAAATAAAATCACCACCCCTCACACTTAGCCTGGCAGTAATTAAAAACCAACAATTTAATAAGGTAATAAAATACGCCATATTAATACTCTGTTGTAGGACTGATAACCGAGTTACCGAAACCGCCAATAGAGGGTAGCCGTTCCGGACCAAAATAAAACTAAATACAGGGTCAACCGACCAGAAAAGAAGCTGTTTATTTTGTTTATTATTGAGTAATCACTTGTTAATTAGTATAATTACGTTATTTTATCCGTTGTTATTATATTAATACGATTCATTTTGTATTCGGTGGTAATAATAAGTATATGCATTGTAAGTTAACAATTATTTACTTCAGTCTCCACTTAGCTACCCGAAGCACCTTAAAGATAAAGTACCACCCAGACAGAGGGGTTGGTACAATACGGAGACTATTTCCTCTTAAGTCACTTCTACCTAGTTTAGAATCTGGCTTGTTTCACATGTTGATTACCTAACTCGGTAGTAGTTCTTTGTTAGATTTTCGTTTGCTTTTTCTGGTTATCGTTTTCTTTCTTACCTTTTCATAGTTTAGGTTATGGCTTGTTTTACAAGTGGATAACCTATCTTTTGAGAAGTTCTTAGTTAGATTTCGATTGCTTGTTTGAGTTTTGCGATTTATCTCACGCCCTGATGAAGCCCCTTACGAAAGTGGGCGAAACGTTGGCAGCTTCGGTTGCAACTATGACACGGTCCAAACCCGGAAGACATTCTAATGTTAGTATAAAAACCACTTTTTTGACTTCAATAACCCAAAAGTTTTATATAATGAATCCAATTTAAACAATAGACTTTTTCTAGAAATGTTTGAAATTAAAAAAAACAATAAATCTATCAATTACCGTAATGACATCATAAATTTAAGTAACATTTACTGCAAAATCATAAATACATAAAACATTTAAATTATTACATTAAAAAACAAATTAATTAACATTTAAAATTTACTATTACTTTCTTCCTTATAAAATCAAAATTTATTTTCAAATACTTTTCACAAATTCTTATCACCATTCACATTCTTAACATTATATTTCCACATGCATGTTAGTTCCGTAAAAGATTCAAAACCTATAATAGTATTTCCTATTAATAAAATAAATTTTATATATAATTAAAATAAAATTAATTCTTCAAAATGTTAAAATTATTGATGGAGGTAAAAATTCCCTCCTGTATCCATTTACTATTTATCAAAATAAATATAATTAGTAAATAACAAAATGTATTCTTAATATTTATTTTTAATCTAAAATATTAAATGTTACCTTATTATTAAAATATATTGTATTTACAGATTTTTGAAAAAGCACTAGTAGTACAAAATGTAATGTCAACACAAATTAATTAAAAAAAAAAAATAAATAAAAATAAAAAATATATTCTCAGTTCTTGTTGCTGTAATTGTTATTCCTACAAAAAAATATTAGATGTGTATTTATATGTTTTTAAACGTAAAAAAATATTTGATATTTGTACCGAAAAAGCATAAAACATTATTAAAATCTAAACTTAAGAAAAACAAAATAGACAAATTTCCAGATGTAAAACTATAATGGAAACCAAACAAAAGAACAAGAACACATCTATGCGTAATCCCGCCTCTTGCATCGCGATTACACTACAGTAGCGTATACGTTTACTAGTTTGTGAACGCCATCATTTTATTATAAAATTTTTTGTTTTAAAAAAAGTTACTTAAGGTTTAATTGTAGGTACATAAATGATTACTGTTATAGGCGATATTCTAATTCAAATTAAATCCTTTTTTAAATTGTATCTATATCATATTGAATTCAAAGTCAAAACTGTGTATGAATTAATTTATTTCAACTTATGCGAAGAACAAGAGGACTATGTCAGAGAGAGAGATATGCCTTCTAAGCTCTTCATCATGAGATGAGAACAAAAAAGCATTAACATCAACGGAGCCCGTCCGAAGCACCTAATATATGCCGATGACATCTTGTGATAGCAGAAAACTAAAACAATTTCCAAACAATGCTGCAAGAACTCAACATAAAATCAATAAAAGTTAGACTAAACATAAACAAAGTAATGGCCAACACAGAAGACAAATCAGAATAAACAACATAGAGTACACGTATCTAAGACTACTGAGACCAAACAAACAAAACCAAATGACAGAGATCACTAGTGGGATGAAACTGCTGAAATTTGTTATCCCTATTCCATAGCATGCTGGCGTTACAACATTTTGTCATAGCTTCCGCCATTTCTTCAGGTGTGTTCACATCTTTAGATGATACGAGCCGGTCAAATGTATCCAACAGTTTCTCGTAAACACAAACAAAATAAATAACAAAAAAGTATTGGATACAATTGGCCGGCTCGTTTCATCTAAAGAGATGAACACACCCAAAGAAATAGCCGAAGCTATGACAAAATGTTGTGACGCTAGCATGTAACAGAAAAGGAATAACAAATACATTGGCGCTAGTCTGTACTAGTGAAATGAGAAATTAGCCCGATTAGGAAAGGAATCCCAGCAGAAAAAAAGACCAGCCGCAAAAATGCTAAGACAAATTCCATCACAAAATATCAACAATACAAACAACTGAAAAATAACGTTCGTAGAGCAATTGAAGCAACCTTGAGTAGAGCTTGGATTAAATTATGCAAAAGTATAAACCATGACCCGTGGGAAAAAGGTTACAAATAACCACCAAAACGTGATTGTGATCAAATACGCACGGTGATCCAAAGTTTATTTCCTTCTCGGTCACAGAAGGAGATAAACGTAGGCGGCAAAGAGATTCGGGCGAAAAAAAGCACCAGGCCCTGATGGCATACTGGTAAAAGCCCTAGTCGATGTGGTTATTAGCTATTCTGGAACGCTGACACTATTAATAAACAAACTACTAAACTCACAAGTTTCCAGCGATTTAGAAAAAGGCCATAGTCGTTCAGCTAGACAAAAGCAAAAACTTCCCTAATGACCCTGGTTCATATAGACCCCTATGCTTGCTTAACACAACTGCCAAGCTGTACAAGCTTTTGAGTAATAAAAGAGTGCGAGAACGCATTAAAAAGACGGAAGGTTTATCATGCAGACAAGTCCACAGTGGACGCAATAGAATCGGATGACCGGTGGATCAGGAACACTAAGACAAACACCAGGAGGACTAAACAGCTATGTGCAATGGTCACGCTAGATGTTAAGAACGCATTTAATACACTAGCATGGCCAGTAATAATTGAAGCACTGGCCTTAATAGAAATTTCCATATATTTGATTAACATCCCAAATAACTACCTCAACCAGCGCAAGTTACTAATAAATAGTAGAAAACTGAAACTTTTAAGGTGTGTTGCACAAGGCTCGGTTTTAAAACCGGCATTGTGGAATGCCTCGTTTGATAGGTTATTACGGGCAAACATAAAGGAACACGCGCAAATGGTTGCCTCTGAAGACGATCACGCCTTTTGACCAGCGCCAGAACCGAGGACAATCTTGTGAAAATTACAAATGGGGCTATTAACCGGATCGACAACTGGCTTAAGTTTCACGATCTGTATATAATCCCACACAAGACAGAAGCGGCTGTATTTTCGGGTAAGCGACGCACAAATACCATCTCGTTTAAAGTGCGGAGCTGCGTCGTCACCCTGGAGAAGAACATCAAATACCTCAAGGTCCACATGGATAAATATCTGAACTACGGACATCATGTCAAAATGGCGGTTGCCAACGCTGGTAGAACGGCCTCGGTTATCTCACGCGTGTATCCTAACGTAAATGGGCCGTAAATGGCGAAATTATGCTTAATATCATTAGTGGCCACCTTGTTCATGATGTACGCAGCACCTATATGGGTTGATGCACTAAAAATTAGGAAATACCAATGTATAGTCCTCAAAATACAAAAAAAATGAATCAAAATATCATCTAGCTATAGAAGAGCCACTGAAGCTGCACAGATATTGGCTGGGACTTTACCTTGGAATTTACTTGCCAAAGAAAAAAGATCGATTAGAACAAGTGCCCTTGGCAAAAAAAGTCATCAAAGCGACAATTCATAACTGGCAAGTAAAGTGGCAAAACGGCCACAAAAGTAAATGGAGAAGACGTTTCATTTTGTTTTATTTTATTGAACCCTGGGTAGGTATTGCCATCTACCTAAACGGTATGAAAAAGAGATCTAGGCCACTTTGCGCGTACTGTGACGAGGTAAACGACGTAGAAGATACGGCGTTGTCTGTCCTCGATAGACCAGTATCAGAGGAGTACTAAACATTTTAACCCCCGAGTCACTGATTCTACATATGTTACTATCGCATAAACAATGGGCAAATATCAGTAGCTTGCTGGTCCGAAGAATTAAAAAGAAAGAAATTAAATTCCTGAGACTGGAGAACACTGGCATAGAAAAATACCACAAACTCGTCACAAAAGATGAAGTTGCATTCGGCAAACTAAACTTTATACTCAAAAATATAAGAATACTATTACAAGACTACTAACAACTCAGGCTAATCGGCAAGCGGGTTGCTAATCTTGTAATAAAATAAAAAAGCGCCAAAACAAGTAAATATTAGCCAATACAAACCTTGTTTAAATATGTCGATCGCTGAAAAGAACAAATTCGCAAAACAAATTTTAACAACAATATATTTGTGTCAAACAAGAGAGGAAAAAAAAGTAATAACAAGATTAAATTCATCAATTATAATATGATGGAACCTTATCGATCAGTCAACACATGTTATAAGTGATTGATTTTTTTTAATATAAATGTGACCCGATCAACTACCTCGTCTACTATGCAGTCGCAAAATAAGTCGACAATAGACAATAATGACAATGAATCGTAAAAAAAAGTAAAACATGAGCACAAAAACTTACTCAACCAACAATTCTTCGTCACAAGTAGTAACGTTCACTACTCTATTTTATTGGATTTAAGAACAAAACTGGTATATAAGTTTATGTACAACGGTTAATGTTATTTTGTTTTTGCCTATGACTGCGTTCAGATAATCAAAGAAACTTGACGTCAACGTACTCAACGACAACACATAAGCTAAAGTTACAGATGAGATAAAGTTTGCGACTGAAAGTAAATTTAAGTCAATATGACCTACGTTATAATTACATAAAATAAGTTATACGACGAAGACTGGCGGTTAGTGAATAACGTTGAAAACGATTACATAAAAACAAAAGTCTACGATACGTCCTTTCCAATTACATAAAACGTGGCAACCCCGCGAAACTCGCTAAAAAAAGTAAAAAGATAACGTGATGACGCTATCTTTGGAATTGCTTTCCTACCTAGAACGTCGTGTAATTAACCAAATCGCCAAATTCAACCGATACTTGGAATACTTTTTCCCCAGCACATCCGCCAAAAGCGTAATAGAAATCACTAGCGAGAAAAAATAAGCAGAAAGAAAAACTATTTACATGTAAAATAACACTCAGATACATAAACGTTTGCAGCGGTTTCAAAAAAGTAAAGATTGAGTAAAATGACCGTGATTTGTTGTATCTCTACCCGTAAAGTGATTTGACGATCAGTAGCGGCGTGTTAACCAGTGCAGCAGTGAGTTCTAATTTAAAATAACATATTTGACAATTACGAAATAACGACATGTTATAATAGCATAACGTCTGAGAAGGAAGGTATTGAACGAAAGCATTTTATCAGTCTTTACCTATGGCGCTCAAATCTGGATCATGACGCAATATAGCAAAAACCCAAAAAGCAATAGAAAAACAAATACTGCACATCTCAGAAAGAGATAAAAAATAGCACATAAATCAGATTAAAAACCAAACTGACAGATATGAGAATAAGTATCAGCAGGTAAATAGAAACACAACACAAGAATAACATACAACACATGAAACGCTACAAAAAGAACAATGACGCACATGAATCAACACAAGCAGTAAACTGGGAAGAGTAGAAGGAACTGAAAGTCTATACCCACAGATAGGTAGAAAAAGGCTGACAAGAAGAAGAAGACAAATAAGAAGAAGATCAACTCGTTAGTCAGAAAAACTAATTAAAGATTTACCAAAGCATTATAAAACCAATTATCACACACGGCTGCTTAACAAGGCTAAGCATGTGTAATTTAAACCCACAAAAATATTAAAAAATTAAAAAAATTGGTACAATTGTGTCTTAAATGATCTAAAAACAATCTTCTTCTTTTTCTTAAGTCTTGTTAACATAGGAACGTCTTCTGGTTACAAGGTTAGCATGGTCCAAACCCGGAACACGTTCTCTCTCATGTTAGTATAGACTGACAGTCGAGGAAACTTTTGCTATTACTTAATCTTGTGTCTTGTACTTTTCTATCGTTTTGCCTCTTGAAAAGCAGATGTCTAGCTTTCGTACCATATTTTGTGAAGCGGACCGAGAAGTTTTTAAAGATGAGTCAAGGTTTTGCCTTGTAAATTCTGGTCGCCGCCCAAAAGTCTACAGAACACTAAACAAAAGATATTTCGCTTGTAACATTCAAGATAAGACTTTATATGAAAGTGGATTAGTGATGGTATTGCAGTGGAGTGGTCAATCTGCAGTCCAGACCTGAGCCCAATAGAGCATCTTTGAGACATAATTAGATGCCAGTTTTAGAAATCAAAATCCACCACCTAACAGCTGAGACGAGCTGCGACAAACTCTTACTTGCGTATGAGAACACATCCCTCAAGGAACCATTGGATTTCTAATTGAAAGTATGCCACGACAATGTCCGGCTGTAATAGTATCTAGAGACGACAATTAAAATAAATTAAACTGTATTTGTTACGTGCGAAATGTTCATAACGTAATACCCTGTATATCGAATTAAAATTAGATTCCGGTTTTGACGCCCTCTGCCGATCTTTCTGGTTACTGGCATGTTGCGGATTCATTTTGAAGTTGTCAACTAATTAAGACGGTCTGTGCCGTTGTGAATTGACCTAATCCAATGTTTTATTAGTACATCCACTGTCATGGACAGGAAATTATAAGTTAATTACGAATTTAACGTAATTTCTTCGGCACAGGGTAAGATATTTGTATCCGGTTTGTTAGGATTCTTTTGTAATTTCTTTATTAATTTGATAACCGGTTCGCCACGCTTTGACCACATGTTCGATTTAATAAAGGAATAATGAAAAATTAATACTGTTGTTAAATACCGTCGCTGAACGCTTAAGATTCTGGAAGGCATGTTATCCGCGACGAAGGCGAAGTCTTGACCAGCATTTGCCTTTGGGATGTTATTTCTTGTACGCCAGTCGATTGTGATACCCACCTGTTCGTAATTACAACTAACAGCATTCGATACAACGGGTTTTTATATCTTATTTCCTTTATTATTAACGATTTTGTAACTTCCTATCTTCGTGAGTTATTGTGTTGACACAATTTGCTATTCAATATCTATTCCAGTCTCACTTACCGAGGAAAACGTTTTCTTCGCTCAAGTAGGTACTGGATTGTGGGTAAGTTTATTTAATTATTTTTTTGTCGCTGTCAGAAAAGTCACTCACGAAACTTTATGTTAATTTCCGTAATTACGATTATTGTTGCAATACCATTAAGGTAATTTCATTAGTTATGTATCGCATGCTGTGTACAAACGATATTTATTACGAAATTTTCTTCGCTATTCACTTCGACTCAATTTATGTATTGTCTGTTGCCGATACTTCTGGCATTTATGGATTGAGAATTGGATATACTCTTGTTAATATTCTATGTTACTAAATTAAAGTTTTTATACCTGTTAATCTTTCTTTTATGGTAACATACCTTTCTCGTTTATTGTGGTTACCCGAACATCAGAGTAACAAGGATTACAAACCTAAAAATTCGTTACAAGCTTGGACCGTCTGTCTGGATCAAGGCAGAAGTGTTAATTATAAATGATCTGGCGCCCTTAATTATTATTCACTTGAACCTCCCCTATCTCCGACTGTGTGAGTTGGCCGTGCAAGGTTCGTAAAACCTAAAGCTTGTAACATATTAGTGGAGTATTAATTTTGCGGTTAAGTGTATATTTGTTCCTTTATATGAGATCCCTCAGACAGCCAGAGATTCTTGAAGCTTTATTCATTTCAACTTTTAAGTACGTACATTGCATACATGGGTTTGTTGTTTACAACCAATTTATACCTAGTGGACTCTTTTGCTATAACTAATAATTCTGTTTTCTCTACAAAATCTGCATATTAGAGTTTTTTGATTTGTTTGAAAAAGATAGGTCGCTGTAGATCATCCTCGTTATCAGCCATCAAATTTGCGTCGTCAACTTTTTATACACTATTGATAATGACATTAACCAAGATTTGGCTCAAACTATCGCCTTGATAGATTTCTGCTAGTGCTGTGTTATGTTAAAAATTTCGGTGTGATTTTCATCCCGTATAAGTTTTGTCCTGAAACGCCTACTTTTTGCTACATCGACGTTTGACGAATGGAATTATCTGCGAAAGAAAAACCATTTTTCCGTTGACTGTGGTACGGTAATTATATAACGTATGCGCCTGGTGAGAATTTCCATCTCTAAATATTCACACATATCCACGTTATAAATGAGCATAGTACTTTTGCTGCTTACGTGACAGTATTTCTGAGCAATTTTGGATACCCACACACATTCTATTAATACGGAGATTTATTAACACCTGTTCATTCATATTAGAAAAATTCCTAGGATAACTTCACAATCTACCATGTAGTGAATAGGGTGTTGCACCTACGTTGATTAAGTATATTAAAACCTTCAATGAGTTACTACAAGTTTAGTTTCATGTACTGCGTGTTGCCTAACCGAAAGGAGCTTGCATCAACAATAATCTGATCTGTACCTACGTACTAGCAATTGATCGCCTCTGTGTAAATCTACCTCACTCCTCTGTTCTAACCTCTCTGTGACAAAATGAAAATATATTCATGTACAGCTTGTGTGTTGTCATTTATTCTCTTTCAGCCTTAGATAGATTTAAACGGTGTTTTCCATTCTAGTTTACAACCGTTTTGACGCCTTTTTAATATTACTTTATAATTACATTGACACCTGCAACCCGCCTGCCGATTCAACTGAGTTAGACGCCAGCTGTTAAGCTACCGGATAAAGAAGAAGGGTTAGAGAGCAAGATTAGTACCCTACTCACTGTAAAAGAATCCAATGCTCAAAGTACTATTAATAGACCCTCAGAAGAATAATGAAAGTGAGAAACTAGGTAAGATTAGTAAAAAAAATAGAAGGGAATAGTAAAACAAGCCAAGATCCACTCAATATTGTATCGCAGAAGAAAAAAAAGTTAATTTTTTTGCCATTTTACGCTGGAGTAAAATAAACTGATTGTACATTTTGTGGTTCTATGAGCAAATAACACAATTTGTTATCATACTTAACACTTTTCTTGTTTTTTTATTATCAGTGTAAAACTCAAATTTTACATTTTTTGATATTGCAAAATTACGTCCGGCACTTATAAAAAATATCGTTAAGACATTTAAATTTAGTCTAACAAAAATTACTAAACTTTTTAATCGGTTTAAAAATACTGATAAATGAAAGAAGAAACAGTTTTAAAAATGTGACGACAAAAACAAAAGAAATTATTTAAAAAATCACAAAAAAAATCCCTAGACGTGGTGGATTCTAAAAAAACTTTTAAAAAAAACACCAAAATAGGTAATTACGGGACGACTACAAAAAAATTATATTGCTTTTCCAGTTATACCAGAACAATTAAAAACAATTTTAATGGTAATATTCAAAAATAATTATCTCCGAAGTTTACTAACATAAAAAAACTAAAATTGGTTTTGTTATAATAAAAAAACTTGCGTTTTCTAATGCGATAATAATTATGTACAAGAATTTCATCATTTACTCTTAAACTAGTCTAATTTCAATAATCAAAAAAATTATTTTTTACAATAGAACACACTGTACATTATTTTTATAGTTAATGTAAATTTTAATCCTCTTTCGATTAATGCACAAACAATTACAATCAAGTTTTATAAAAATCTTTATAAATGCGGAACAAATTCGAAAGAAAATTAAGTTTTAGAGTAACGCATAAATTAATATACAGTGTGTTCCATTAAAAAAAAATTAATTTGATGTTTAAAATTTATCAACTTTAAAATTTTCTATTATAATAAAGACCAACATTATTTATTAATGTTGATAAGCTTTGAAGGTATAAATTTTTCCATATTACAATGTCGCTTTAATAATAAAATAAAAATAATAAATATTACAGTAAAGCCTGCCAATGCAACTACTTTTATTGTTAATTTTATGAAAGTTTGATTATTGATATAAATCGTTACATAAAAGTTATGTATTCTAGTTAAAAAATAAATAGTATTAAATTCGTATTAAAATATAAATATAAAAATTTAGAACTAAGTTTTTTTAATGTTTTTAATAAAAATCACAGAGAACGTATCTAAAAAAATTATAAACTTGAAAAAAAAATTAAATAAGATTATTACAGCACTGAAACAAGATAAAAGTGTAATATAATATTCCATAAAAATTTAATAACGTTATTTAAAAAATAAAATTCTTGGAAAAATAACATTTATTAAAAATTATTATATAAGATTTGTATTAAATTTGAAAACCTCTCGGATAGAAGCAAATACATTAAATAAATACAAAAAGAAAGATCACGTTCTTAATCAAGGACTTAGTCGCATTTTTTTTACTGAAACCTTAATACTTCACTTGTTTATTATTTTTTTATTTGCTACTTTATAAGTATATATTTTTTACACTTCTATTCAATTTTGATTTAACTCTGTTTATATAAGTATTGTTTAACTTAAAGAAAACAATACTTTTGTTAAAATAATTGAAGATAAATTTATTCAATTTTAAATATTTTGCCGTCTGCTAGATTTACCAAATAGTGGTTCTATGCATTGTAAATAAGGTTTTATGGTGGAGTAAATTTATGTAATGTGCGTGACACGCTTTGTTGGTTCCATTTTCTAATAGCTTCATGAAGTTAGAGTAGTACTATAACGTAATTGCAGACTTCATACAATTACTTAAATTGTAATTTTTATAATTGTTTTTTTCTAACTTAGAACAATTATAATTTGTTTACTTACTAATTATTAGACGTTAATATGAAGTTCAGAAGCTTACCTGAAACAAAAACATCAATTAGTAAAGAATAGATAAAATAATAAATTTTCAAGAACCAAAGTATTTGCCATCGATTAAGTTAAGCATGTAAATTAAATTTCTTGTGTAAGAATGTATGAGGTTAACCAACAAATATCCTGGGAGTAACCTTTTCCCCCTTAAAGCTATTCGTGTAAAGTTTCGTAATCCCCAGACAATAACAAACTTAGAATAAAATAAAATATTACATACATTAGAAAGTTTAAATATAACATTAAGTTATTATAATACATTTCAAAGTAAATAAAAATTTTTGTTGGCTACCACTGCTTTTTTCTGTATCCTGCTATTGTCCGGACAAACAAAATCAGAGAAATACAAATGTATGATTTCTGTGTCTTATATTTACAATAAGTTTATATAAAATTCTATATGCTCTATTCCTACTCAGTAACCTTACGTTCATAATGCTGAAGAATTTTTATATAACATTTTTATAGTTCGATTCCTTCAACTATATAAAATAAAACTTTTCAATATGATGAATAAATCTAATGCAGTATAAAAGTTTTTTTTATAAGACCGTACGTAATATGAAAGTATCATGATAACATATATAGATTCAAATTACTTTAAAGCGTGAAAAATAAGATGTCAAATATGAAGTACAACCAGGCCCGGAACTGAAGGAGGGCCTGGTTTTTTTTTCCCAAAGTAAGACTTACACCTATTAATATATAGAAGTTTTTTATTATTGTCGCTTCTAAAAAATAATTATAATGGCTCTTTCCCCCCTGATCCATAAAGCTGGCACAAGCCTGCATACAACGCGTCAAAAAATTAAACTCTTTTAATAATAATAAAACTAAAAAATTATTGAAACTAGTAATTGTGAACAAGTAATATTTTATATTACAGTAGACTTTCTTTTAATCGGCCTCGGTCTTTCGTCTGTGAGAATACTTGTCAGTTAACTTCAGCTTTATAGAGTTCGTGGCAAATTGACCGACAAAAAAATATAATGCAATAACAACAGAAAAAAAATTAAACGCTCTAGAACGTTTCGATAAAAGTGAACCAGGGAAACGTATCTGATAAAAACTGTGTGTAGAAAAGAATATCGTGAACGACTGACACCGGAATCGTAAACCCATTTAAATGCACACTTAGAAAACCTACAAATGAGTTGATTGGCAATGCTTTCTGCTCATGGTTTCAGAAAGTACGTCAAAAAATATTGGCTGATGCTGAGCACGAACCCAAAAATTATAAAAAGCTTACGGGGGCGGCAAGGCAAAAACTTAAAAAACAAATAAAATCGGGAGCTCAGACAACCGGTTTCACTTCAATGGCGCTGTCGCGAAAGCGAAACCCACCCATACAGGAAGCAAAGGCTGGCACGTCAAGAAGAAAACAGCGATACCAGACGGCGCACGCAATTGCACCAACTACCGAAACAACAGGGGCGCATAAACGCAACCTTTCTAGCAGTACCAAAGCAAAGAAAGGAGTCAAAGAAACCCAAAAAAAGATATTCAGGGACACTCTAACGAGAATTGCTCTTGCAATTATATCAAAAGGATTCTTTGAAAACACCATCAGTCCTGAATAATCCGAAATCATAAATACCTCGATACTCGGATGGATTGACGAATTGGAGAAAGAACAACCTTCTCCGCGATTTCAGGAAAGTACCCATAAAAGAGGATTCTTGAAAATAACGTGCGCAAACAAAGCAACCAGAGAGTGGCTAGTCGGCACGTCAAATATTAAAAAACCACTGAGGTAGGATAAAAAACTAGAGATTATTTAACAGCACTAAAACCGGTTACTCTGCTGAAAAGAAAATCGGTACAGAACAACATCAGTACCGAAACGTGCAGGGTGGTTAACGCTAAACCAGATTCTAAAGAAACCTAATACGTCCTGTTTATAGACATGGAGTCCTGGGAGAAGGTGAAAGCGTCAACCAATCAATTGCACCTTGGATTTTTGAGGAATACTCTCCGGGCGCTGACCGACTCCAAAAAAGACAGCAAAGAACCTGATGCTACAAATGATGTCCATGAGGCAATGAATGCAAATCCAGAGCTGGAAAGAACGTGCTGACAGCAAATCTAACGCTG
The DNA here is from genome assembly GCA_035610365.1 of Aquatica leii. Taxonomy (NCBI): domain Eukaryota; kingdom Metazoa; phylum Arthropoda; class Insecta; order Coleoptera; family Lampyridae; genus Aquatica; species Aquatica leii. Next base: position 679,812 of record CM069436.1, read on the forward strand.
AAAATCGTTCAAATAATTATACATCACTGTAGAGCAGCCTCAGCGACCCTCAATGCTTATATCGTGACACACGATATTGATATTGCTCTTGTTCAGGATCCATGGATCCTCAAGGGAGCAATAAAAGGATTGAACTGTCCTCCAGGTAGATGGCTGCTTGCAGCCCAACTTGTGCGCAACCCTCGCACATGCATTATTGTAAAAAATGCACTAAACTTAACGCCATTGTGAGATCTATGCTCTAGAGACCTAGTCGCAGCTAAAATATCTGTAGTAGAAGAAGGCATCAGCAGAAAGTTCATTATCAGAACTGGTTACCATCCCTACGACCAAACAGGACCACCGCCGCCGGAGAAAATCCACAGGCTGATTAACAGCGACACCAACAAACCGCTGATTCATGAATGCGATGCCAATGCACACCACACCTTGTGGGAAAGCATAAACACAAATCCAAGAGGTGAAAAACTTTTAAAATTTATTTTTAAAGGCAATTTAGACATAATAAATAACGGAGATGCTCCTACGTTTATAACCGTGTCGCGCAATGAAGTTATTGACCTTACGCTTGCTAATCCAAAAGCGAGCAAAGTGATAAATGTGTAGCATGTATCAGATAAACCTTCTCTATCTGATCATAGATAAATTTGATTCAACATTGAATCAGACAGGAAACTCGTAATGGAATACAGAAACCCCAAAAACCAACTGGGATTTGTTCAACGAAACTTTAGCGGGCCAAATCAAGAACTCTCCCACAGTTGCAAAATCAACGCATGAGCTAGAAGCTGTTAAAAAAACTGTCAAACGAATCCCCTACAGGATAACTTGGTGGAACAGGGAGCTTGACGAAGCAAGGGCACGCACCAGAAGGCTATTTAATACAGACAAAAAAACGGAAACTGGGATGAATACAAAACCAGCCTCACAACAAACAACAATGCCATTAAAAAGGCAAAGAGAAACTCATGGAGAAAGTACTGTAAGGACGTAAAAAACGAACCAACAAGTTCTCGACTCCAAAACGCTCTGAGCAAAGACCGCACTAAAAACATCGGTTCTTTGCTAACCGAAAGCGGAAAGTTTACAGACTCGTTAACATCGTTAACTAAAGTTCCTCAGCACCTATCAGGATATAGAGGTACCAAACAAACGAGCACCCAAAAGGAACTGGGAGAAAAATAATTAATCCTGATAACTTAGAATGGGGAATCAATACGTTTAAACCCTTTCAGTCTCCAGGAGCTGATGGAGTTTATCGCATCATGCTGCAAAAAAGATTTGCTGCTCTTCGAAACGCAGTATGCAAAATTCTCAGAGCCAGCTTAGCACGTACGCTCAGGAAAATCTTACAGACCGATCGGGTTAGCTTCCTTCATCTTAAAACTACTTGAAAAAGTAGTCGACAGGTATATACGGGACGGGGAACCAAAGGCTTCGTCTCTGTACCGAAACCAGTTTGCTTACCAATCTGAAAAATTTTGCAAGCTAGCAATTCACCAACTAGTAAGCAGATGTAAAAATGCAATACACTACAATGATATTGCATTGAGTGCTTTACTAGATATTGAAGGAGCATTTGACAATACTACCTTCACTTTAATTGCAAAGGCAATGGGGAAAATAGGAATCACACCTCTAGTCCGAAACTGGGTTAACTCAATGCTCAGGAATCGCACGGTAACAACTACTTTGAACGTTAGCACTGTGGGAGCCAAAGTGGCTAGCGAGTGCCCACAAGGCGGAGTGCTATCACCCCTACTGTGGTGCCTTGGCATTAACGGCCTACTACAAGAACTAGAAAACCGCGGGGTATTTGCTTTAGGATACGTCGACGATTTCACTATTATCACAAACGGGAAGTTTAGAGCAACTGTATCGAACATAATGCAAACTGCACCGTCAAAAAATGGTGCAAAAACCAGGAACTATCAGTGAACCCAATTAAGACGCCAATCGTTCCCTTTACCAAACGACGAAAAACGGATGACATAAAACAACCTACGATGTACGTTCTCAATGACAAAAGAATATCTGGAACTAACTCTTGATACTAGACTGACTTTCAATGCTCATCTAAAAAAAAGTCACATCGAAGGCCATCTGGGTTCTTAATACAACCAAACGCATGGTCGGCCACACATAGGGATTAAAACCCACAATGACCAAATGGTTATATAATGTGATAACGATGAGAACTACGCCCACAGCAGCCATGGAAGAACTACTTTCACTTCTACCATAACACCTCGTTGTAATGATGGAAGCAAGACAAGCAGCATACAAGCTGCAGATTAATAAACACACATCAATTACCGGGAAAAACAAACCGAGTATATACAACGTGCTGCGTGAAGAAACAATCTTAACCTTAACCAACTGCAGAAAAAAATATTACATTTTAGGGAAATTTTAAGTGATAATACCGTTACGAGACGAGTCGACAAAAAACATTTAGCCGGGCGCGGATAAAGGAACTATCTGGTACACAAATGGGGCGAAAAATCGCAACGGTACCGGAGCAGGAGTATATGTAGGCAGGCATCATGGAAAGCAATTTTCGCTGACCTTGGGTAAATATGCGTCCGCTTTTCAAGCTGAAGTTACTGCTACTGACTGGTGCGTCAGGAACATTATCGACTCATGTCTGACAGATAAGCAGCACTACTAGCGCTAAGATCGTCAGTAATAAAATCCAAACAATGTAAAGAAAAACGTAATGACGGACGCACTAGCTAAAAAGAACACAACAGGGACATATATCGGATCTGAACCCGTCTTCTTCTTCTTGATTGGTTGATCGCCTACATGTCACATCTCTTTCTTTTTTCTTGTTCCTCGATCGGATTTTGGCATTTACGATCCATTGTGACATTCCAACACGACGTGCACTGACTCACGATATTCGAGTAGCAAGTGAAGCTTCTTGTTCTTCTTTATTTACTCTTATTTCTTTTTCAATCTTTGATTCGGTTTTGTTTTGAGTTACGCAGTTTGAATTTTTCTTGTATTGGTACACTTTAGTGTTTAGCTTTTTAGAACTTTGTGGTTGTGACTTTAAGATTGCTGATTTTTTTTCTCTGTCTGTTAAGTAGTCCGAGCAGTGTCGACTTTGATCAGAATCTTTTTTTTTTCCTTGAGATTTCTTCGTATGTTTTATTTTCTTAGATTTTTAAGGTCTGTTTTTTTGGTGGAGAAATCTGCTGACGACATTTTGGTACAACTGTCTCAGGTTTCTTTTTAACCTTTTTTTTTATAATCCGCATATCATAATTCAAGATCTGCTTTTTACTTTTGAGTTTAGTTGGTTTTGGGGACTAATAGTTAGGGTTGGACTTAGATCTGTGGATTGGGGTTTCATGGGATTTTAGGTTGTTGTCTAAACTTCTCTTTTTCCTATACACTTTTTTTCTATTGGTTTGCTCAGGATTTTCGCACGGTAAGGTCTATGGGACTGCGTTGTTTTCTAACTTTGCTAGCGTTTCAACTTTTGTATACTTTACAACGAGTGGCTTTCGTTTGCAACCTTTTTTCTGTTGGTTGAAGTCTTTTTGGTTCTTGGAAGTATCATTCCGCTTTATGCGACTTTTGAGCCACACCCGGGCAATTATACTTAGCAAACTGAGGAAACCCCTTTTATTTGCGTTTTTTTTTAAGTTGGATGTTATTTTATTTGAGTTGGGTTTAAATATTAGGGTTTGATCCTTGACGTATGCCTAAACTTCTGTCTTCTTTTAAAATTTTTCTTGTCGTCTCCAGATTTTAATTTTCTTGTGAGGATTTGTTACATGTCGTTATTTTGTATTCTTTGAAAAAATTTATTCTACATTACAATTAACGGCTGCACTGTCTAAGTACGCTACTGATTCTCCTTATAAGTAGGGATAAACTATATATATCGCTGTCAAACGTCCATTTTTACTTTAATTTTACCGGTTGGAAATCGCTGGTACCTGGGTGTTATTTTAAGACATGTAAGCAGTTTTGTTTCTGTTAAATTTTCCTCGGCTTTGATTTCTATTACGCTTTTAGCGGATGTACTAGGAATAACGTATTCCAGGTATTGGTCGAATTCGGTGTTTTGAGTTAATTCCGCGACGTTCCCAGGTAGTAAAACAATTTTCAATGATGGCGTCATCATCTTTTTACCTTTTTTCAGTAAATTTTGGGGGATTGCCGTGCTATCTTTGTAGCCGACTGGTTTTGGGATATGTATGTCACCTGTAGAGTCCGCCTCGTTTAACATAATCGGAAGGGACATCGTATTACTCGTTAAATTACTTGGTGCACATTATTTGGTATAACATAAGTCTTCTTGCATTTATATTTATTACTTAACCTATGTCAGCTTTGTACCTACTACTTTGTTAGTAACGTAAAATTTTGCTTTATGTAATTTGCTTTAATTGTATTCATTAAGTGTCAGCCTTCCGCGTAGTAATCTGTTTTGTGTGCTAACGTTAGATCATACTGACTTAAGCTTGCTTTCAGTCGCAAACTTTATATCATTTGTAAGCTTGCGTGTTGTCATTCAGTGCGTTGACGTGACATTTGTCGAGTTTCTTTGATTATTTGAACGCAGTCATGATCAAGGACAGAATAACATTAAACGTTATGCATAAGCTTGTATACCACGCATGGTTTCCTTTTTCAATCAGATAAATGAGACTGTGTTACGTGCGAAATTTTCACATCGGAGTACCTTGTATATCGACTTAAAAATTAGTTTATGGTGTTGACGCCCTCTGCCGGCCTTGTTGGTTACTGAGAGGCCATTTTTGAAACTGTCAACTACGTGAGCCGGTCGGTGTCGAAAATTTTGACCTGATTCCTGAGATTTTAAGTGCATCCATTGTGATGAGTACGAATTTATAAGTCAATTACGAATTTATTACAATTTGTTCGGCACAGGGTAAGATATTTTGTCTCCAGTTTATTAAAATTCCTTCGTAATTTCTGTATTAATTTGATATCCGGTTTCGCCACGTTTCAATCACATGTTCGATTCAACAAAGAACAACGATGCATAATTACGATTGATAAATACCGTTACCGAACGTGTAAGATTTTGGAAGGGCATACTACCCCTACGAAAACGAAGTCTCGACAAGCATTACGATGGAGAGAGAACCAACAGCATTCGATACAACGGGTTCTTATATCGCATTTAATTTATTATTATTATTATTATTGATTTTGTAGTTTCCTATCTTCGTGAGTTATTGTGTGACACGATTTGCTATTCAATATCTATTCTAGGCTGCTAACGGGGAAAACGTTTTCTTCGAGTAAGTGAGCACTGGATTTTGAGTAAGTTTGTTTGATTATTATACTCACGGAACTTTGATTAATGTTAATGCCCGTAATTACGTTTACTGTTTACATACCAATAAGGTAATTGCAATTATCATTTAGAGTGTATCGCATGCTGTGGACAGACAATATTTATTACAAAATTTGCTTCGCTATTTCGATGTAATTTAACCTATGCATTGTGTGTTGCTGATATGTCTAGTAGTTATGAATTGAGAAATTAAACATACTCCTGTTAATCTGCTACGTTGCTAAATTAAAGTTTTTGTACCTGTTAATTCTACTTGTTAATCTTTCCAGCATTTATGAATTGAGAAATTAAATATATTCCTGTTAATCTTCTACGTTACTACATTAAAGTTGTTATACTTATTAATCTTTCTTTTATGGTAACATACCTTTCTCTTTTAATTGTGGTTACCCGAACACCAGAGTAACGAAGTTTACGAACCTAAAAATTAGTTACAAGTTTGGACCGTCTGTCGTGATCGAGGCAGAAGTGTTAATTAGGATTGATCTGGCGCCCTTAAGTATAATTTTCTTGAACCTCCCCTATCTCCGACTGTGTGAGTTGGCCGTGCAAGGTTCGTAAGACCTAAAGCTTGTAACAACTGGTAAAAGTCACCTACAATTGACGAAGAAGTATTTGCTTTTTTGCAATTCATTTTTGTCATTGTCGATTGTCGACTTACTTCGCGACTGCAGGATGGACGGAGTAGTTTGATCAAGTAATATTTGTATTTAACTTGAAATTATTCACTTATGACATTTGTTAGCAATTGAATGTAATTGGTTGTATGGTGGGTTGCCTAAACGAAGGAGCCTGCATTGATGTTATAGCTGTGATATTACTATATTATCCGACAAATTTCTAATTGTTATTGGCTTATTTTGACGACCGTTCTCTCATCTTGAAATAAATGTATTCTTGTTACAAATTGTGTTTTGTCAATTTGTTCCTTAGCACACCAAGACTTGTAGCCCGCTTGTCGATGCAACTGAGTTAGGAGTCAGCAATAAGCCAATTACTATAAACTAGAGTTCCAAATAAAAAATGTGAACCAAAAATAATTGTCCTATACCTGCCATTTTTGGGTGTTACAACTTGGTATTAACACCGTGTATATTAGTTTAATATTTAGCGTTTTTTCTTCTAACTTTAACTAAAATTCAAAACTTTTAAACAAATTTTCTACCAGATGTAAATTTTCAATACACAGTTTTACGTATATTTCGATTTTCTACTTTGCAACTCTAGCGTATTTTATCGTTGTTCTAAAACTGCGCTAATTATTGGTGCTTTCAGTGAGGGCGGTTCAAAATATATATTTAAGAGTACAAAAAGCTGACGATTATATTTTAGATAAATGCAAACAAAGCACATGAAAATCAAGTGTCGGATGTTATGAAACACGAAACACGAGGACTACAAAGTGAAAAATTGATTCTTTTCTTTGTCAAACGAAAATTGTTAAACTAATGTGATTCTTTGATCATAACATACCGTTTCTGAGAAAAAAACTGCTAACTTTTCATGCATCGCATTTATACTCAAGAGCTTATCAAGTCGATTTATGTTAAGTTTTATAAAGTCAATGTTATGGTAATCAATAAATTTATATGAATACGTTGATAGATGTAACATGGCGTTTCAATTTATCGATAACTAACATGGTAAACGTTAATACGGCGTGCGTTGTTAGAGATAAATTCAAACGATCCTCATGATACAATTGCTACGTTGTTATTACTCTCTGCTTATATTAAGTCGCTTATTAAATCCCGTTTGGGAATAATAACGTCTTAAGTGTAATTTTAGTGCTGGATGCACAATATATCCTGCTCGTTTAATATATACGAGAAATTAAGCGGGACCAAGCAATTTATATTAAATTGCATTCGGCACTTGTTAACAAATCTCGATGTTCAACTAGACGTATAATTTAAATTTACTATGGGAAGTTCAGATAGTTTGTTGTAATAGATAGCAACACAATTGAGCCATTTTGATATTGCAAACTTTTATCCAATTCGACCTTGACATATAATTTATTCCACCCACTTATGTATAAGTGGATTAGATCATATGTGGCGTAAGATTTGTCATATGTACTAATAGCACAATATGTGACAAAAAATAGTTTGCCCACGTCTTTTTAACTTTATTAAAACTTTCCTTGCTTTGTCGAAGACTTCTTCGAGTACATAGACTATAGTTTTTTGGTGATTTAGACATGGAAGGTAAATACAACCTGAAAAACCTAATTTTTACTAGATGCTTTAAAAACCCTCAAACAACAAAACGTTGTATTTTGCAGACATTTTCCAGTATCAAGAAAGTAAAAACATTTAGAATGTTTTTAGTCTGATTTGAATATGAATAATTGACATGAAAAATGTCCAATAAAAATATTTCCATTTTACAGTACTTACTTTCTAAAACTTTTTTTTAACGTACTGCGACAAAGAAGATAAATACACAAATAAAAAATTAATTTCAAATCCGTAAGTTACGACTTTGGACATAAATTTACGTTTCGCAGATGGTGGTTAATTTTAAATGAACATTCAGATCGATACGAAACACACTGCGATTATTTTTTCTTCGAATCTACAAACAAAATTAACAAAAAAAATTGAAATCACGTAAGATAGAGATCGAATAAAATTTTTGGAGCATATTAATATTATGTAACTAATAATGTTATGGAAACACTTACTTCCTGGTATTTATCTTAAGCATTTTCGTTTTTAAATTTTCAAGAAATCTTTTTACCTCAGCTGTAAAAAAATTACGACATATTTTCTAGTTTCGTTCTTTTAAAATTTATGCTTAAAAGTTTTACCTTTAGTAGGGGCTGACGAGATTTGATAAATATCGGTGTAAAATAATTTTACAAAGAGATAGATAGAAGATGAAAATTACGGCAACAGTCTTTACATGAAATTGTACTAAAAGAGTCAACGTGTACTTCAATTCGTAATTTACGGTATTGTTAAATTCATGATTTAAGTAAAAGTGTCATGGGTTTTTCGTATCACTGTATAACCCCAATTTCGAAATTTCGCGGTTTAAGAAGAATTAAACGTTACCAATTGAAAGTCACTTCTCCTGCAACTGTTTGGCCTGTCACCTTTACCGCCCGCTAAATCGACGTTCCAAATAAGTCAAAGTATTTATCGTTTATAGTTAACTGTAAGTGTGACCAAAATGTTTTAAAAATCCTAATTCATGCTATAATTTAGTTTTAAATTGTTTTATAACTCCCATAATAATTAAAACTACCAGACGAGTTTGTTGGTGAATAAGCACTTAGAAGGTATTAAACGTCGTGTCTTTATTTGGCGCCCTACCGTTTTAGTCTGTATTTGATTTTCTTTTCCGTCTTTTTCTTTGATATCCAAAATTCACAAACTTCAATTATCGCATCACTTACCCTATTTCACTGCGCAAACCGATCAAACTTTATGTTAAGTTTTTACGATAACACCTTGAAGCACGTAACAAACACCGTCTGTTATTATTATGTGAAAAAATCGATTTATGAGAGTTGACTAGTACATATATTTTTAGTTATTGTGCCTTCGTCTACTACTGTTAAGCGAATCAAAATGCCTCGACGTCAAAATTATTATGTCAGCGACTCTGACAAGGGTAGAATTATTGACTATCAAGATCTTGGTTAATCCTATCGCAAAATTGACCGCCGTGTTATTTGTACTGCAATGACAGTAATGTGTTGTAGACAGAAAAAAGTAGAAAAACACAAAAAAAAACAACGAGTTAACCGAGACGTTCCACAGAGCGCAAAGATAGGCGCTTTAAACAATTGGCTCTACGAGACCATTTTATTACTACACGTCAAACTGCTGACCAATAATTTGAAAAAGAAAGTAGACCTGTTACTATGCGCACACTATATCGCTAAACTTTTGGATCTTTTTCATACCGTTCTACCTTACTACCTTTGTCCACGCGTCTTTTTTCAGCAAGACAACGCACATCCTTTTACTGTTCGTCGAACAATGGACTTCCTCCAAACAACAAGCGTTAAGGTTTTGCCATGAGCACTCCGTTCAACAGATTAAAATCCCGTCGAACATGTGTGGGATGTGATGGGAAGAAGACTGTCCACTTTACAGTAGTGCACAGTGTCGCCAAACAGATTTTTTTTCGGATTACACGTTAATAAAATTTCTTGCAAATGTTTTATTCTTGATGTAAGACTACTATATCGTCAAAAAATCAAGTTAAAAAAAATATTCATTTTGGGTGTAACACTTCTAATGTCACTGAGTATTTAGAAGAAAAAAACAGAAAATACCTAAGAAATTACTGATCAATCTCATTACTGACCCACTTATACAAATTTCTGACAAAAATTATCACAAACAGACTCAACATATTTCAATCAAACGAACAAGCAAGTTTCAGATAAGGATACGCTGACCACATACACACAATGCGCCATCTTTTCAGCATTTGTCGATTTTGAAGAAGCAGAACGCTTTAATAAATGCACTAAATCGATCTCAGTTCAATCATAGATACATAAATTTTATAAAAGTTTTTTGTGACTATGCAAAAATACCGACAAGTTTACAAAGGAACACAGCCAATAGTTCAAAGCTTTTAACTACAGCCCTAAAAGATATATTTAAATCCGTAGAATGAAAAGGCGTCGATATAAAGTGTAAATACATAAATTTGCAGAACGTATAACGTCCCGTTAGAGTTCATTACCATTAAAATTCAATTTTACATTCGTTTATTTTTGCAACTAATATTGCACGTAAATTTATTCAGTTTGGCAACGTCGCGTGGTATTTCAGAAGCGTCTGCGTAGTCGACTTGAGTATTGGCTTAAGCTTCCATTTTCCGTCTGAGCAATCTTGCGAGTTCACGTGAGTGATGCGAGGAAGACAAAATTTTCTTGATTATGGCGTAAAAATCCATGTAATTTAATTTTTATTCATTCCATCTAATTATTGGTGAGTTTACCTTTATTTTGATATAATTTTTCTATTGAATTCAACATTTTTAGTGGTTTCGCAATGTTACGCAATCGTTAGACAAAGGAATTTATTTTGAAGGCCGTTGCTACGCAGCGTGAGTATTTATATTTAAGGTCTTTTTATTTTCTGGTATTTCGTTTCTAACTGGATCTTTCATTTTGGTTTTGTCGTTTAATTACTGGATTTTTCGTTAATGGAGTTTATTATACATTGATATTTCATGCTTGCTGGTGTGTTTTGAAATCTACATTCCTTTAAAAGAATTTTATCACAACAACAAAGTATGTGCTAAAAATAGAAGATATCCGATAACGTTATATTAAACATGGTGAGTCAACTAAAATTAAGTTACTGCATTTTACCTTCAAATAATTAAATTGTGTCATTAAAACTGTTCACTCGATAACAAATTAACCGTTTACTATTTTTTTTGCATTTAATATTAATTACTTATTAGGTGTAAGATTTTACGCTTTTTATTCATCACCAATTGAAAAGGTGATTGGCGCCCTAATATTTTATTTTAAATCCTGTTTTATTTCTAATATGTTTAATTCAAACATTGTTCTTTAATGTAAATAGTATATTAAGTATAATTAATAAATTTAAGGAGTTCACATCTTTGTATTTACTTGCATTCAACCCATACCCAGAGGTCTGTGCTTACGATTGCTACCGTGGTCAAATTATTATTTTTACTTTTATTATACGTTCTTTATTCCGTCACTGTATTTTTATTTACAAACGTATAAAAACCTACACAAACAGCAATTATAAAAAACACAGAAATAGCTACACCAATACAATGTAATATACATACAGGGTGAGTCATTGAAAAGGAAACACCCCTGTTTTGAGACACTTAGACTAATTTCTTAAAAAACGCTCGAGCAGATTAATTCTTGATTTTTGCCTGACAACTTTTGCTGTCAAACTTGACATTGACACATCAACCCCCTAGCTCCAGCAACCCCTAATTCAAAAACTTAAATGTGGAACGTGTTACGTGCATAAATTTCAAAAAGCAATACCCTGTATATTAATTACATTAGTTAGATTTCTACTTTCGACGCCCTCTAACGGGTTTACTTCACTTCCTGTCTGAATGAATTTTCTAACACCATCGGCGTATGTTGAAACTATGATATAAAACGACAACGTGTTTCTATTAGTTTATTCATCATAGTGTAAACTTGTGTGTTAGTCCACATGTGTTTAGTGTATGTTACTTACAAATCAATAGACTGATGTATTTCCTTTAATTTTATGTGTGCAACAACATTCGAAAACCGAGTTTTTATTTTTAATTCCTTTTAGCATTAATTAATAGTGTGATTTTTGCTTTCGTAATCCATTGTGCTGACACGATTTGCTCTGTTCATTAATATTCCAAATCGACTCAACGAGGAAAACGTCTTTTTCGGGCAAGTACTAAATTGTAGGTAAGTCTTATTTAATTACATTTGTGTCATCATTAAGGTCTCTCACGAAAATTTGGTTTGTTATTCTAACTTACGTAATTACAATAATTGTTTTAATACCATTTAGGTATTTTCATTAATTATTTTGTGTGTTGCATGCTGTTAATCATAGACATTTGTCATTATCAATTTAATTTTCTTCGCTATAAACACCCTATGTGTAATTTAAGCCTATGAATTGTGTGCTGCCGTTCGTTCCGGCGTTTATATAACCTTTGTTGAATAATTTACGATTAACTTTTGTGCTAGTTAAATAACTTAATAAAAATTCTTGTGCTCGTTAATAATCGACAATATTAAATTAGAGTTGTACATCTCTATCTTTCTTTTTTTTTGTCCGTTGAGGATTACGAACCTAATTTTGAACCTTGGACCTTCTGTCTTGATCGAAACAGAAGTTTTTACTTAGTGAGATCTGGCGCCCACTAAATACTATTTACTTGAATTTCCCCTATCTCCGACTAGTGCGAGTTGACCGAGCAAAGTTCGTAACGCCTATAAGCTTGTAGCAAAAGTAAACCATGCGACCCCTCATTTGAAGCATCTCTCAATTCTCTATGCGGCAGTAAAAAAAGTAAAATTTACGCAACGGAACCAGAGATTCTGAAAGAGTTGCGTTAGCGAATTATTGAAGAATGCCGCCAAATTATGCCACAGAGATCCTCTAAAATGTAAGAAAAATTTTCGAGCAGAATTTGTATCATTGTATGAAAGTTAGTGACGCACAACTTGAGCATTTTTAAACTAATAAAAATGTTTTCTAACGATGAATTTTGATGTTTTAATTTTTTTCTACACTTTTAAACAATGCATAAACTTAAAAACAATCATGCACTCACATAAAGGATAAAGAGACCTTTAAAATGAGGGTCACTCGACCACCTTACCATAATTTTTGTTTTTGTTAGAGATTGTTGGGGCTTGGGGGTTTATTTGTTAAACTCAAAATTGACATCAAAATGTGTCGTTCAAAAAGTCAAAGGTAGTGTGTTTTAGAATTTTTTCCAAACACCCCCACTTTAGTTAATCTAAAAGGTGGTTTTTATGGAGACAGAAAAATACATAAAATTAGTCTAAGTGTCCCAAAACAGGAGTGTTTCTTTTGCAATGGCCCACCCTATATATCTGAGACAGAAAATATTATTTACAAAAAAGTGCCAACAAGATAAAGTACGATGAAGAATAACAATAGAATGAGTCACATACCGTAACCTTAGTCATGCATTTAAATCAGATTTTCCACAACACATAAAAACTGAAATAACAAATATTGATAAATACGTAGCTAAAAAGAACTGTCAATGGGCAAGACACATTATGCGAACGGATGACAAATAGAAAAAAAAATGTCCAAATGGAAGCTAAGAGTGGAAAAGCGTAATCGTGGTAGACCTAAGACCAAATGGAAAAACGGCATTCAAAAATTGCTAAAACACATTGGATTAGCAAAACATCAGATGGAAGCTGATCAAAGATTTTTGGAGAGACATATGTCCAACGATGGAGTTGTAAATGTTAATAATGATGATGATGATGACATACATAAAGCATTCTCAAGTAAACGTAGTAGAAAAACAAAATACAATAGGATATAAAAAGACAAAACAAATAATAATGAATTGTCAAAAGTGTTGCCGTGCTGTTCACACGACAAATTTTCCTAGAGAAGCTACTGTGTTATCAAATTTTTCACGTGTATCAATAATCATTAGGTAAACTTCTTTAGGCGCAACTTGGGAGTAACTTAAATTTGTTCCTGACGGAAGTAACGCCACGTCACAGCTCACCGGATTTTCGCTGTTTAAAAACAGTAACTACTGTGCTACCAAGCTTATTTTGTCTTTTCATATTACTTTTTGGTTTATATTTGAATTTTTGTTGTTTGTGTACAAATCTATTCATTTAGAACAATCTATTTCAATTTACCTTTACAACATTTGGTAAGTATTTTTAGGTTAAAATTATTTCTATTTACTTTTTAACAACAATTTTATTTATTGTATTTGTAGTACATAACCAGTAATAATCATTAATTAAAATAACTTTTAGTATTACAGTTTTAATCCATAGAAAGCAGAACCTAAAAAATTGTTCATTCCGAAACACGAAACATTATTCGTAATTGGGGTAACAGCGGTGAACGTTGTAAGTTAATTTTACACTTGCGTAACTCAAAATAATTTTGAATAAAACAACGTAAAATTCGTAATGTCATTAATTTTTTTGATACATAACAAGTAGCTTGTCATGGAATGCATTTAATTGAAATCAATTCTAAATTTCCTGCGTCTACAATAGAATAATCTTCCAGTTTTTTTTTAAACTTGGATTTCTTTACAAGAATTGTTGTAATACACTTAACCCAAATAACAAAATGCTCGTAAAAAGATCTTTTTAACACCATTTCTCGGGTTTCAATTAGACATTATTTTGACCACTTTTTTCATATAAAATTTGTGTCGAAAATTCCGCATGAAATCGGTATCTATAAACTGTCGCTATCATTTTTGAGGCATCAAAATGATACCATCTATAAGAAAGCTGAATGTCACTGTGATGCCAAAATCATATCACATGATTATTCCATGATTTTGTTATCAAATTTGTATTATTTAAATTATATGCTCCCATGTTGATTAATACAAATATGCACAGTATAAATAATAATTATATTTTTTAGCTTTACTATGTTTAGTGAAGATATAAACTTATAATATAACACTGTAATTACAAATTACATATTGGAATACAATATTTAAAATTTTTATATGGTAGTAGACATCGTTTTAACAAGCATTTAAAGTTAACGTTTATACGGACAAAAACGAACATTCTTCGTAAGGCTTCGGTACGTAGGAGAATGCCGCAAATTGTGCTGATTAGTTTATAATACCGCCAAAATAAAATGAAATTGTATCTTAATAATTTCTTTTATGTACACCATTTACCGTAAAAAATTATTAATATGTTCTATGGTGAAACTTTAATGTCCAAATTATATCTATTTACTTTTAATAATAATTATTATTCCACGAGTTTGAATTATTATTTAATTATTTTATTATTGTGTCTAAAATAATTTATCTTTTTTTACAAATTGTCTTTTGCACAATAGATTAAATGGATAACTACACATTAAAAATTGCCGAGAAAAATATTATGCAACGTTTGCAAAATGACCAATATGAAAAGTATTTATAACGCTTTCATGAATTTTGTATAAACTAAATTGATGCTTTGAGCGTTTAAATTGTTGCGTTGAATTTATAACAAAATGATGCATTGACAACGATAGCGGTGTATATGTTGGGTGCAAAGCGCGAAAACGGCCAATGATCGATTTTTTTGCTCAACTTTAGGTTTGAACGTTTCAAAGTAGCCAAAGCCCGAATTCGAATTTAGTTTCCGGCTTTGGCCGTCTAAAATCAGCCAAACCTAGGATTGTGCAATTGCGAAGCGACCAAAGCTGGTCAATTGTTATTTCTCGTCGCGCGTAATTTGGAGCTTGCCTATAGCAGTGTGGTGCCAGTCTAAGATTTTCCTTGACGGAGTTTACACGTGTTGTTGCGTTTATGCGTTTAAGATGTCTGGTATAAGTGAACATGTTAAGTTAAGTTAAGAGGTACGACGTTCTAACCATTGGTAATGTCGAAAAGCTTATAAAAAAGCAATCTACAAATGAAGATGAAATAAAATATTTTTGCGATACAGATGAGTTGTATGAAATTATTCACAAAACCCATTTAGATACAAGACACAAAAGAACACGGTGTATGGACAAAAAACTTAAAAGAAGATACTGCAATATCACGCCTGATGTGGTTGGTATTTATTTAAGCCTGGACAATGTCAGTTAAGAAAAAAACAAAAAAGAAAAAGACTAGTTGTCAGGCCAATTTTGAATAAGAACATGAACTCTAGAGGGCAGGTGGATCTGATTGATATGCAAACCGAAGCAGACAGAGATTATAAATTTATTTTAAATTATCAGGACCACTTGACAAAATTTGTTTTTTTGAAACCTTTGAAATCCAAAAGAGCTTCGGAGGTAGGTTATAATCTGTTAGACATTTTCTGTATAATAGGTGCTCCTTATATCCTACAAAGTGACAATGGTAGGGAATTTACAGCAGCTGTAATAAGAGAAGTTGTTGATATGTTTGAAGCTAAAATAGTCAACGGAAAGCCAAGGCATTCTCAGAGACAGGAAAATGTCGAAAAAGCGAATCAGGATGTAAGGGACATGTTGGTTTCTTGGATGGCAAAGAACAAGAGTACTAACTGGGCCGACGGACTGCGATTCGTTCAGTTGAAGAAAAATAGATCGTTCCATCGAGGGATAAACAGAAGTCCATATGAGGCAATGTTTGGGGTTCCTATACGAAATGGGCTGTTGGATTCAGATATACCTCGGGAAACTCTGCAAACTATTACCAGAGAAGAAGAACTGGAAAACATATTAAATGATAATCCTAATGTGGGCGCTTCAGCGACTCGGATACAGATGACGAAAACCATGCAACTTCACATGAAAGCTCAAGCGTTAAGCAAGTTTGTTACAAGTTTTGATGGTTTTACGAACCTGCACGGACAACTCTCAATCGTCGGAGAGCGGGGGGTTCCTAGATACATAAATTGAAGAGATATATAAGGGCGCCAGAGCTTCCCCAAAGTCACGTCTGCCTGCTCACAACAGAATGGGAAGAAACTTGCAACTAGTTGTTAGGTCCGTAATTCCTCTACTCAGCTGTTCGAGTAGTCAGAAGCAATTAGTTAATACGATGGCCATAGGAAACAGGTATATTGTCATAAAAGAATATTTAACCAACATAACAATTTTAATGTAGAATCACTGAGGTTTATCACAGTATATAATGGCTATTAAATACAAAGAAAATGCCAGTAGCATAGGCAACACACCGTACATAAGTAAACTACCATAAGAATCTATAGCGAAGAATAGTTTGTAGTAAATAACGTTTACATAAATTAGTATAATAGCATTACTGACAATCAAATACAGAAATAAGACAGTACTACGCTAATGTTAACTTATCCTAACACAGCGTATAAACTTAATATAGCATCAACGTTAATCAATCGGTATTACACAGCATGCACAACTTGACATAAGTAAAATTTATTACTTAACTAGTAAACAACGATAGTGATAATTATAGAATTAATAACAAAAGTCTCGTGAGCGACCCGACTTACCAATAAATACAGTAGTTTCCTTTGGTGTGAAGAACGTACGTTCCCCCGACACACAACCTGCAAACAATTTGAATCGCAAACCGTGTCAAGCTAATGTCTCACGAAATCACATCTATAACAATTATTAATTAAGATACAAACAAATATAAAGAATATAAACCGGTTGTTATATGCTGTGGTACCCCTTTTCTATGATTACGCAGGTATCTGCTGCCAAAGTAGGATCTCGACAGTTCTTAGTTAACCTCGATACATTCGGTTTTTGCCATAAGTCGTATGCCTCATAGAATATTCGTTTGACGAGATAAATGGACTCCTCATTAACAATTAACAATTAGAACTAAGTATTCGCACGTGGCGGAATGGCTGTCAAAATACAGGAAATTACCACAAAGTTTTAATAAATGAGAGTTACAATCTTACCCGGTGATGACGCAAACGAATTTTAATGGTATTTCACTTATAGATTGGTCACCATGATGGTGTATAATTTTAGAAAATGTTTACTTGTCACTCCGCCGGCCATTTCAAGTAGTTTCCAAGTTGAAGAGCTCGTCGTAAAAGACAGTCACGCGTAAAAGATAGTTAGCGGGTGTCAAAACTCGAATCTAATTTCACGTCGAAAATCCATAGGCGTACCTAATGAAGATTTCAACCGTAACAACAAAGGCGTACTTAATGAAAATTACCGTAACAAGTTCCACAAAAACAAGTAAGCATTAGTAGGTAAGTGGGCAGAATATACACTTGCACGTGTTTTTTTATAGTGTTACTGTACAGCTGATAATTTATGCGAGATTTGCATTCGGCAAAAAAAATCACACAAGCACGTGAAGCATCGTGCACATCGCAAAAAAAGCAAGCTGATGAAATGCTGCATAGGTCGAGCAAAAAGTTTCCTTCTGTTAGCATTGGACAAAACGTTTTGATATGAATATTAAACCAAAAATCGAACATTATTTCCAGCTTTGATCGTTTCGCAATTGCACAATCCTAGGTTTGGCTGATTTTAGATAGCCAAAGCCGGAAACTTAATTCAAATTCGAGGTTTGGTTACTTTGGAACGTTCAAACCTAAGATTGAGCAAAAAAATCGACCATTGGCCGTTTTCGCGCTTTGCGCCCAACATATACAAACCACCAAGCTATAAAAATCGTACAAAATAATGTTGTATCAACATATTTTCAATAAAGTGACACTCGGATGTCAATAAATTGATACCAATGCTGATTGGGAAACTTAATCCAATTGAATCCAACTAGAGTCCGGTAAAAAGAAAAGTTGCCCTAAATAATATCAAACAGCAAGATTTTGATTAAAAAGTAAGTTCTAATTTAACAAATGAAGATTGAGAAGAGCAATGCAACCATGTGTTACATTTCTTGTAGAAATCAGATGGTTTAGTTAATAAGGTTGTAGAAAGTTTAACGTTTACAGTTAATAATTGTGATTCAGATAAGAATGAGCAAAAAACTAAAGAAAAAAAATGTTTAAGTAACGATGATTAATCAATTATTGATCTCGGTCATATTGTCTGTTATTTAATAAATAAAAAATAAATACAATGTTTTGTATTTTGTCCCTAAATGAGTATGTTTTCACTTTCCAGTTTTGTAAATTTTTTAATAAAAATTTGTTAAAAAACCGTACTAGTTGTCGTTAACAAAATTTTAATTAATCATTAAATTAAAACGATTATATTCGTACAGTAATCAAGAAAATTTAAATAGAACACCCTATACATTTTTGTATTTTAACACTTACAGGCTCAATTTATGTACGGTTTAGTATGTTAAAATTGTCGTATAATATACAGTCTTCACAATTAATTTTCCATTCCCAGAAACTACCAAGTACTCAATTGTTCATACGAAAAAAATTTTTCAACTACAACTTATGCAACCAATTATGCATTCGCGTAATAATCATTTGGGTTGCTTTACATTACTTAAAATAGCAGAGGTCTAAGAACATTGTATTCTGTCATCTTTTTACTTCAATCGCGCGTAAAACTTACACTTTTTACATTTTTTCTTTTCCAGTGTGCTCAGGCTACTTGATTATTAGTTAGAACAAAAAATTAGATACAGGTGTATAAAAACCAAATTTTGTTTAAATGCAAATATACAAATGTACTGACGACAAATTATGATATAACACATTATTATGCAATTAACACTTAAAATTGATTTGATATACTCGCCGAAAAATGCCAATTTCGCGGTAATTGACAAACATTTTAAAAAAAGAAATTTTTTGCACTGAAAGATATTGAATTGATGCGGTTAAGTTAAGTACAAAATCGTGTTCGTATTATTTTTATACAAATAAAATTATTTTTAGATGGAAAAGAGAATAATTTAATATAGAATTCTGAATTTAAATTTGTCGTTTAAATGTATGTTTCCAGTTTTATTTTACTATTCACGTAGCGTATATTGATAGCTTTTAAAAGTAAAATAGTTCGAGTTTGACTTGACAAGCCAACGAATGGTAATGTTATTGTAAAAACTAGAAGAAGTAGAGATAGAAGTGTCTTAATACAAATTGTTTTTTTTTCTACTTTACTTTATGTAACATATTAATGGTTGTTCAAGTTTCTCAAAAGTCAGCAAAACAAGATTGGTAATCGCATTTAAGGAAGTGATTACAACGGTTAAGAATCTCAAGAACAACTCACAATTGATGCTTTTCTCCGCCCGAAAGTAATAAAGTTCTTTTCGCAAACAAAAAGTTTTATTTGTACAAACTTTGTTTGCCACGCGTATATTACGTTTTAATCCGATAATAGTGTATGAATTGAAACGATTAAAAACGCATAATGGCCTCTATGGTTGGAAATAATTTGTTTTTATGTTGCATATAAACGCGCGGGCGTGTATAAACATTTACAGCGTGTTTGTGCTTATGAAAGTCATTTGCTTGGATACGAATACACCTCTAGAGAGTCATTAGCGAGTTCTGTACAAACGGAATTGTTGATAAGTTTATACAAAAATTGCATGGAGCGATATCCAGTAACTAACACGTTTTTAATGTAGGAATCCCATTTGATTATAAACGACAAATATGTTTGAAGTATAAATGCATGTCTGCACGAGGTTTCAAAAGTAATTACTTTTAAACGTGGATTTTATATAGATTGAATTGCAAGTTTTTCAAAGCAAATTACATACATCTGAAAGCAATTTTATCTAGCATAAAATATATACGTGCATTATGGACATTGAATTTCGTAAAAAAAATTCAATTTGTTTCCAGAGCTTGGTCCACTTTCTAGAGTGCACTAGTCCTATTTCACTTTGCACCATAAGTTTTTGTGTAATTTTGCATTCTTAGCTACTTCACTTCATTCATTTGTATATTTGACTTATTATTGCCCTCAGTGTCGATTTTGTTAATGTTTATCATTCTATCATCTTTAGTTTTCACTATATGTTCTAATCATAGTTTTTAATTAAGAGAAAATTCACCATGAACACATCACTAAAAGAATACTTAATTCCATTCCACACAAACTGATTGATTTTGCCGTGAAGACTTTCCTGCGATCAATAAAAGTGGTTTTCAAATCTGTGGTAAAGGAAAACTAGAATCTCGGTTAATATTAAAAGGATTTTTAATTATTTCAATAAATTCTCTAATTTTTCGTTGATAGTAATTAGAAACATTCGCCAAAATTTTAGTGTTTTCAAACATTTTAGTACGTGTTCCGCCACCGCTGACTTTGAAGATTGTTTAAGACAACTACTTTGATGCTTCTTAATACAAATTTTCACGCTTCTAGCAGTTTCTTCTATGTATGCAGGACCACAAAAGCAAGGAAAGCTATAAACGCCCAATTTAGAAAGAGTAGAAAACCGAGTAACGATGTTCTGTTTAGACAAAATTTTTCCTATACGTTCGATGATACCTTTGACATTGGGTAGATAAGCGATAGAAGATTTTGGGGTTGACTTACGAAAACAGTTCTATAGACTATGAATCTATTATTGATAAATTCTGAAAAGGGTGATGATGAGACAATTGATTTAAATATCATTAATTAATTAATAGCCTTTATTGTGTCATAAAAAGAAATTTTTTTTAACAAAGAATTCGTATTTTAAACAAAACACAAAATTATCCTACTACACTACATGTAATTTTCTTCTCCTATTTAATACCTCCTCCATCCATCCCACTCCTTCACCCAAAATCTCCAACCTTCCTTTCTCCTCTTCTCTTAGTTCTATGCATTTCTTGTGCTCTATATTTTCCCACCCTCTCCACATAGTCTACATCTCCTATCTTTATCTTCCTTCCAATACTTATTCTCGTGTTCTTCATTCCCGCATCTAAACCTTGCTACCATTTTTTAACAAATAATTATTTTCGGGTTTTGAACCGCGTTCCATATTTACACTTTTCACAAAATTTATAAAACTTAGAAAACTTACAAACTTTAAAAAATTTACAATGTTTGACGTTTCGACAGTCGACAGTCGTTGACTGCTAGGCCAAGACGACTCGCGTAAGCACCAGAAAAACTAGAAAACAGTGCACTGGTCACGCTAAATGTGAGAAATGCATTCAATTTTCTAGCGTAGCCAGTAATAATTGAGAAATCGTACAAAACTATCTTAATAATAGAAAACTGATAATACAAAGCTTCAAAAATTTGAAACTCTCCAAGTGTCCTACGGAGTCCCACAAGTGATAAAGATCGGTTTTGTAACCGATTTTGTGAAATGTCAGATTTAATAGTGTACTAAGAATAAACATCGTTTCACAAGACCACGCCATCGCGTTTGCGGACGATACTGCCCTAATGATCAGTGCAAGGACGGAAGACGAGCTCGCGAAAGTGACAAATATGGCAATCACACGGATTGATAATTGGTTTATTAATCATAACCTGAAGATAGCGACGCCGAATAATCACCATGTCATTTAGAGTACATAACCAAATAATATTAAATACCCCGGCGTTTATCTCGACTAATAGTTGAGCTACGGCCACCATGTAAAAATAGCGGCCACCAAAGCCACTAGAACGGCATCGGCTATCAAAAAAATTATGCCGAATGTAAATGGAAACTGGTACTTGCAGTGGTCGCTTCGAGTGTATGGATTGTATCACTCAAAATGGAGAAGTACCAAGACATAGTCCAACAAGTACAAACAAAAGTAAGCATTAGAATTACATCGAGCTACAGAATTATAGCAACGCAATCAGCTCTACTCTTGGCTGGAACTATACCTTGGGACCTACACTAGCAAAAAAAACCTATTGTAAAAGTAGATAGACTAAACAAAAAAACTAGCAAGAGAGATGACTCTGCAAAATTGGCAGGCCGTCTTATACCCAACATCAAAACCTGTCTGGGTAGACACCATGGAAAACTAAATTAACATGTTACCCATGTATTGTGGGGTCACGGCTGCATGTACTGTGAAGAAGTGAACAACATGGAACATACAGTGTTTGCCTGTACACAGCCTCAGAAAAGAACTGGTCGGGTTGACCTCCGAGCGATTGATTCCTCAAATGCTAAATAGCCGGAAATATTGGGCGAAAATCAATAGTTCGGATATTAAGTCAGAAAGAAGCGGACTACATAAAGCTGGAGAAGACTGGAAACACCGCGAGCTAATAGGATACCGCCCAATAGGCACTAATATTATTTTACTTGTTTACTATACATAGTATAAATCTATACTACGTTAAATAAGCGTATGCTGTATTTTGTTCTCAAGGTTCAACCAAAGTCACTACCACACTAAAGATGACAAAAAAACTGGCCATGGCTAAGGTTTTGGCGTTTAAAAGTGAGTATGTCTAATAACTGTTGTAGACACTTTTTTGGCGATGTAGCTTCGCTGGAGTTCACCACGCTCTCACAATTTAAGATACTGGGGTACATCGGCTTACCACGGTATTTTTTTTCAGCGTTACTAAATCTGAGTTGACATTTAAGATCTTTACTGGTGTTCACTGGAACTAATATTCTGCCATCTATTAGCCCCTTTTCAACCAAGTCGTCGTCCATTAGTTCAATACCGCGAATAGCACGTCACCACTGAATAAGATTTGTTGCCTTTTGTGACAAATAAAAACAAATTTTGTCACTATTAATCCTAAGGATACAATCATTCATATCCAAATAGAGCTCATACTTCTTTATAACGTCCATTCCCAGGATGACTTCTTCTGTGATGTCGGCTACCAGTACTGATAGTCGAGTACTCCACTTTCCAAACCAAAACCTCCATCTATTGTTCCTCCTCTATTTTTTTCCTATAAACTTCAATATTTTTATCTGTTCAGACCTTTTTCTCCCCCCAAACTCTGTATACATTTTTTCTTTCTCTTTTCCAACCTATTAGCTTTATTTCTAATGGCTGATGGTCAGAATCAATCTCTTCTCCTATTTTAAAACTTTCTATTTCATCCAAAACCTTCCCACTAACCATTACATAATCTATTATAGATTCTCCCCTCTCACTTATATATGTATATTTTCCTCTATCATCTTCCTCCATATTTCCGTTGAGTATAATCCGCCCCTCACATAACATTAATAGCTCTCTACCTTGTTTGTTTAATGTCTTAACCGACGTTACTCTTTTTATTTCCTCCCCATTCACTATCATACCCCTATCTTCTCTAATTCTCGCGTTAAAATCTTCACCTATTATTCATTTTCTTCTCTCTTCTTCAATTAGCAGCTGTTTCTAGTTTATTATTGTTTGTTTCATTTCTTTACCGTACACTTTTACCCTCCTCTTGCCTTAATATTTGAATTACTACGATTCCTTGCTCTTGCTTTTTATTTTTCTCTTCTTCTACTATCCATTATTCTCTTACTCTCGATATTATACACCTTTGCGCTCTTCCTTTTTTTCTTTTCTTGTCGCAAACTGTACATAGTATAACCCCCTGGTAAATTTACTTTCCATCTTTACTAATCTTTCTCCTCCGGCCACGTTTCTACTAAACCCACAATGCCAAACCCTCTTATATACTTCCAAAATTAAGCTCCTTTATTTTTAACCCCTGCAACCTATTTCCTTCGTTTTTTTTTTGTCGTTTTCTTTGATCTTTGTCTGGTAATCCCCATTTTTTTGTCTTTTACCCCCCTTATTTTTAGTTTTTTGGCCTGCTTCTCTAATTTATTTTCTTTTACGTTCCAGTGCATCTTCTCTCCCTCAACCCATAAATTCATAAACTCTATTTTTGTTCTTTTTCCTTTTTCTTTTAGTCTTCTTCCTACCATCGTTATATTTTTTTGTACCTATCCACTGGGATCATATCTTCATTTATAAATATCCTTGTTTCTCTTAGACTTCCTTTTTTTAAATATTTCTAGCTTATCATCTACGGAATTTTAGCAGTATTAACTCCCTCGCTATTTTAATTGCATCTCTTATACCTTTTTCCACTCCCAATTTATTTTTAAACATGTTATCCACTTGCTTTTTACGTTCTTCTATTCCCTCTTATAACCAAATCCTTCCTTCTCTTTTCCCTTTCCAGTACTTCCACTCTTCTATCCAAATTTTCTATCTTCTCTTCCATGCTCTTTTTTTTCTCCCACATATCGCATATCTCCTTCCGATCTTCTCACTTTTCTTAACTCCACCGTGATCTTTTCAAAATTAATTAGTAATTTATTGTTGTCTTCCCTCATCTGCTTTATTTCTCTAATCATCTTCTTCTTTTTGTTCGCTTACTCCTTGCAAAAACTTGTTGCACAATTTCTTGGCTTTTGTTTTTCCTTTCCGATCCTGTCGATTCGGATTCTGACATGATTCTTTCCAATTATGTTTAATTAAAACCCGCCTACGCACTTGTTTACTTTCATCAATCAGGTCTGATACTAATGAGTTAGGATGTGTTTCTAATCGTAAGAGATAATTTTCACTACTTTCACTGTCTTTATTTTCAGGTCTTTCCGTATGTCTGTGTTAGGTGCATAATAGGGAGCACTGGTGATTATACGTAGCGTCTTCAACTAGAGGGAGTAATCAGTATCATCTGTTGCGGTTAGTTCTTCTACGTGTTCGTTGAGATACTCATTTTTTGTTTGTTTTATGAGTTCTTTAAGATTTCGGACTGCTGTGTTAAATCAGCGTTTGTCCTCTGAGACTCGACTATGTTGCCAAATCCTTCGAAGTCGCCGTTTTTCAGCAATCTTTTTCTTTATGTCAATTGAGCAATTTTGAAGTGTAATAGTAGATGATAGTTATGGTGTGGCACTTGAGGCGGCTAGATGGATTGTTAGGATTAATGTTTCAACCGCTTCTTCAATGTCTTATTCTGTTCTCAGTGTTCTCAGTTGTTAAGTTGTCCTGTAGTACTTCTCTAAAGCAGTTCCAGTCGGTTTTGTTATTAGTTAAAGTTGGAGATCTAATCTTACTTATTAGTGATATACTAATTGCTAATATGGAGCTATGGTCCGAGGATAAATCGAGGCACGACGAGATTTCTAGGTAACCTTGAGGTATGCCTTTGATTACAAAAAAGTCAAACAAATCGGGGATCTTTGCGAAATCAGTAGGCCAATAAGTTGATAAGTGGAAAGGTAACCCAGCTGATTTATTTGTATAATAGATAGTAGTATTCTACCTCTTGGGTTGAAAACAGGAGAACCCCAGAGGAAGTGCTACGCATTAAAAGTAGGGCATTAGTAGTAGCAATACACAGCAGAAATACTAAGAAGTCCAATCCAGTCCTCTATAAATACTGTAGTTGCTTGGAAAAATTCAGAACAGTATCTTGTAATTTCATGATGTTTTATATGGTGTTATTAAGATAGTTGGTGTTATAGGTATCGTAACTTCGTATATTAAAACATGACGGTTCTGTAAAATGTGTTTCAGAAATCAGTAATATGTCGATCTTGTAGTGTGATAGAAAATTTTCTATTTCATGACGGTGTTTCACCAAACCATTCACGTTATACTGGACTATTTTGAATATTTGAGCCGTTATTGATTATTCGAGTTAACTAACTGCGTCACTAAATTTTTTAAATCTCTTATTTCTTCCATGAGTTGATCTGTTAGTGTAATGCGACGTTCCCTTGTCCACATTGTATCTAAAACCCAAATGCTGATACAGATACGATTTCGTCATTTGGCAATATGATCCTTAAACGCTCAACAAGTTTCTATGTCATTTAAACTGACTTCATCAAAATATTCATTTTGCTATAAAATTAGATAAGAACTTTACCATTTTTGAACGTTTTAGTTAATCAAAATGAAGATGATTCATTATCACATTCAGTTTATCAAAAATCTACCCATACAAATAGATATTTAAATGAATTGCATCATCATCGCTCTTTTCAGAAATTATCAGTAGTAAATTCTTTAGTGTACAAAACTGTTTCCTTAAGTCAACTCGAAAATCTTCAAAAAGAGTTAAATTATATAACCAAGATGTTAGTCACAAACAATTACAATAGAAAAAGTATTAAACAATCTATTACAAAGTTTACGTTTGCAAAACCAAGACTAACAGCGGAATTTATGTTAAAAAGCGTAGTAACGTAAGTTGCCCATGTTCGTCGACTTTTAGATTATTCCACTGCGACCTATCTGTGTAAGTTTGATACGAGAAAGTTATTTTATTAGTTAGTCGTTTAGTACTTATATTGTCTTAGACAATTTTTTTTAATAAACTTTAGTGTCCTGATAAAGCGCTCACTTGCAGCACAAAACGGTGCCATATAAATAGTATTAAATGGTTTGTTTTGCCCCTTCTAAACAAAAAATTAAAACTAGTTAGGATAATAATTAATTCAAAATTGGCACTTTCCCGGAAATTACCCGTTAACTATATTCTTGTGTAAATAAAATTATGATTTTTTATGCAGCCACTAAATATCCAAATTTTGTAATTACTTTGACTTATGGGTTATTTATATATTTAATTATAAACGAAACCAAAAATATATTATTACTGTTGTCATTTCGTTGTTCTTTAATTAGTTTCATAAATTTCAATGTTGTTTTCTATAGTATTTTAATCACTTAATGAGACAGTAAATTCGTGGCATAAACTTATTACAAAAACGATATACATATATGTATAATAGAACTAAAACAGTTTTGAGTTTTCAGTACGTAAAAAGTAAATAAAAAAGTGTAACGTAAAAATGTAATGTATTTTATTTATTTACCTGGAAGCTTAAAATGTTTATTACACGCTCATAAGTAGAGCTTAGGGCATAAGTGACCACGTCCTTCAATTTCTACCTGAACGTGTTCATTTTCACTGTCCATGACTGTGCCAAACTACCAATGACTAAAGCATCTCCTTCCAAATAGTTTTAGAAACCAAAAACATTACCATAATTCTCAGCTCATAAAAAAGATCCTATAAGTGGAATATTCTTCTCTTTATTCGTCCAAGAGAATTTGAAGTTTAGTTTCTACTACTTTGATTTACAAAAACTTCTTCTTATTATTTATAATATTTCTACATTTAGACTTCCTTAGTCAATAATTAAAACTAAAAGCTTTTACTTTGATTTCTATTTTAAATATAACTCTCAACCTAATTGTTAATTTCTAAAGAAATGTAACAGTTTCTCAAATATTACCAAATTATCACATCCATAATGAAACGTTACAACTTTTTCTAATGTTCTCCACTTTCTCACATCTTTAACAAGTTTTATTTGCGGTCTCATACCTGCAATAAGTTTTTTTTTCATGTCCAATCATGAGGACACCTTGGTAATTTATTGGAAGTTTTCAACCTTTATATACTTCCTATTTTTCGTCTTTCTCGCATTTATGCAGTACTTATTTCAGTTTCCAAAAACTGCATAATTTAGTTTCATGGTGTAAATTATCATTAGTAACTGCCAACGTAAGTTTTTTTTTATTTCTACTAATTGTTGATCAGTATTACAATTTTTGCCATTTATATTTCTTGTATAATCTATTGGGAACGATTTTTCTCATTTCTCTGATTATTTTGCGGTTGACATGTTTTTTGTAACTTCTTGTGATGGTACTATTATGCCTTCTTCTTCCTCTATCCACGTTTCGACAAACTGTTTTTTATAGCTTGGTAGTGATTCTATGCGACCATAGATCCATAGATGTGGAGGACAGGCACAACTCAGAAAGAAAACTATGAGTTGTGCCTATCCTCCACATCTAAGGATCTATGGTCGCATAGAATTACTACCAAGCTATTAAGTTTTTGGAGGAGTTGTATCGTTCTCATAGTAACTGTTTTTTATCTTTCTTCTTTTTTCTATTTTCGCATCTTGACCTTTTCCGGTTAGTAGTAAGTTGAATTTTGCGTTTCTTTTCGTATTGTATTAATTTTTTACATTATTTGCTTTACTAGTGTTTTGTTTTATAAATTGTCCCATAACAATCTTAATTGCCTTCCACTCTTAACACGCCTTTCCTAAATTTTTGCTTTAACAATTACTTTATTTAAGTTATTTGTTACAAGGATTTTTTCATAACTTAATTGCTGGCGACTATCTCAGTATGATTAGGCAAGCGGATCGCGATTAAAAAGGCGCCAAAACGGTTTTAAACTAGAACTGAAGACACCGTTTAAATCTATCCGCAGCTGAAAGAAAACAAATGACAACACACAGGTTGTAACACGAATGTACATTTATTTTATGATAGAAAGAAAAGTTAGAAAAGAGAAGCGAAGTAGATTTATATAGATGCGATAAATTACTAGTATGTAGATACAGATCACAGAATATAATTGTTGATGTAAGTCACACTTTTATATTACAAAAGAACAAATTTACATTGGTAAATATAACACAAATATGCAATATCCCGATGATTAAATCCAGAGCGTACGGTTTAATAATAAATTACACACGAGAAAGTTTTATAGTTAGTTGTGACAGCTTCATATGTACATACGTACAGTCGTGCGTGTAAACGACTGACAACGTAGATTAGAATAGGACGTATGCGGCAAGCTAGCGGCACCTTCCCCAGAATTTCGATAAAATAAGCAATCACGTACATATCCCGTTATCACCAATAAGTTCCCTTTAGTTCATACGATCTATGAAGAAAAAACCTGATGCGCCGCCAAGTTTCCTTAAAATTAATACTGATGTTTAGGTAAGTCGGCCTTCCAATCCATATTGTAATCGAAGATTTTGATATCCTCAATCAACGTATGTGCAACAATCATTTTACTACGTCATAGATTTTGACGTAATGATAAGAATTTTCCCAATATAAACGAACAGATGTCAATATCTCCGCATTAATGGAAGACCTGTGGGTATCCAAAATTTCGAATGACAATTCCGGGAAAATTAAATTAAACTACAAAAATATAAACCAATTCTTACAAAAATTGAAAGCCTCAACGAGCGCGTACGTTGGAAGATCATGTGCAAACCGTACCGCTGTTACCAGAAAAGATAGTTTTTCTCTCTTGGAAAATTCCATTCGTCAAGAAATACAACAAATTGACAACACTCCGAATGTAGCTAATAGTGGACGTTCCGGGACGAAACTTATACAGTACGAAAATCACACCGAAACACACAACATAACACATTTAGGTAATCTTTTTCATTTTTCTTGTTTAGTTTAATATTAATAATAATATTGGCTTAACGTTTCTTAAAGAATTAAGTCGCTCCTTCAGACTCACATGTCTTCTTTGCTACTTTTCTTTTCATTTCTTTTAGATTTTTACCTTCTCTTTCCAGCTTGTGATTTATAATGTCATTTTTTTTATCTTTTCCATTCATCTCAACCTTGGCCTTCTCTATGGTCTATCTTCTATTGGTTTCTATTTCAGTAATTCCTTTAACGTGCCGTCTTCTTCGTTTATATGTCCCAATCATTCTATTCTTCTAGACTTAATTTTATTATATTTTCGCCGTTCTTCCACTATTTCGCGATTCATTCTTTTTTTACTTTCGTTCTCAATAATCTTCATTAGTCATATAATTGCTCTTAGAATTATACTCCCATTTGTTCTTCCTCTAATGGGACATTGAGCACATCGTTTCCATTGCGTAAGTCATTACTGGTATAATCAGTGTCTTATTAGTATACAATTCGTTTATAATTTTTGCATACCTCTTTGTCTCCTTTTTTGTAAAACGCCACAATAATACCTGTATGCGAGTTTTTTTTGTATTCTTTCTGTGTTCCTAATCTCTTTTATTAGCTCATATAGTTTTTTTTGTATACTTTTATGATTGTTTTTAATCATTTCTCAACTATTTTTAGAGCTATTCAATTTTTTGTCTTGCTGTCTGTTTCTCGATTTCTTCATACGTTGGTACTGTTATTTGTATATCGCCTCTAGTTTTACAATTGCCATCTTGTGTTTCTAGACGATCGTTTATTTTTTATATTTCCAGCAGTTTCGCAACATTCCGTTTTCGTTTCTCATTCCTCTGTTTTTTATTTTTTTATTTTTCTATATAACTCCTTCACATTATTTTTCTTGCTCGCCGTTTCCATATTTTTCATTACTTTGTTCATCCATTCGTATTTTTTTGGTTTCCATATCATTTCGTCTACTTGGATTCTGCTTGTTTTTATGTTCGTTCCTATTTGTTATCATTCGCCACTACTTTTTCATCTGTTAATTTTCTGTATCATTTGGTGAACTTTTAATAACTGTTATTGTCTTTTGGTTTTCTATCTCTTCTAAACTAAATTCTTTGTTTTTCACTACTTTTTGCCGTACATCCTTATGTTTTTGGTTTTTTTTAGATGGTATCTAAGTTTTTTTCTGTATTCTTGTCGTCAGTTCCATCGTTGTTGTTCTATTTTTTCTTTTTTGATATTTTCCAATTCCATTACTTTGCAGGATATTCTTCTCGTGTCGTCTTTTTGCATATTTTGTCTACTTTTTCCACTAGTTTTTTTTGTCTTCCTAATTTTCTTCTGCTATTCTATGGATTATCATGTTTTTCCTCTCTATTCCAGTATCTTTATTCTTGTTGCCTAACCTGCTATTTGTTTCCTTAATAGTCCATTTGTCTTCTTCTGAATAGTTACTGCATTCAATTTTTGTATTTAGTTCCTTTCGTTCAGTTGTTACTATATATTCTACTAATTTTTCTTCCATTTTCTTTTGTCTACTTTACTTTTGGTTACTTTTTCTAAATCTGGCACCGTTACATTACCTCTTTCAATGGCCTTCCTCTATCTGCCGAAATAACTTCTACACTTTTAATCTGTATCAAAAGGATACTTTCACTTCCTTGTTGCTGTAATAAACTGCTTTAATACAATTTTTTTAAATTTTTTCCTCAATAAAAATCATTTTTCTAAATCTTTCTACACTGTTGCCACACAGCAGTTTATTTTTATTAATTTTAGATTTAGTTTGGTTCGTATTAATACAGTTTGTATTTGTTACTTTTAGTAATTCTTTCTTATTGGTATACGTATTCTATTGGTAACATAAGTTACTTATTAATCTAAACAAAGTTAATTTTATGCAGAAGTTCGCACACCACTACTTGAGTTTTTTCTTTTTCGATTTTAAATTTAAATTATTTTCTGGTACCATTACATAAATCTCACTATGAAATCATTGTAAAACGTTTTGTAACAATGCCAATAAATTTAATAGTACAATTTTGTGATTCAACCAAAACACAGCATCTTTAAAAAATGATTAAATGAATCTGAATTGCAACAAATAAGTTTGCTCAAACGGGTTAAAACATCAAGTCTTCAACAAGTTTCATTTCAAATAAAATTGAAAAACATTAATAAACTGCTTTTGTTATAAAGTGCAACAGATTAGTTTATAAAAGTAATTGCCGTATTTTCCTGATTCGAGGTTTTGCTTAAGCAATTAAAGTAGACCCTTTTCCCATTAATTTAATAAAATTCAAATAAAGATTGTTCACACTCTATTCCAATTATATCCCTAGATTACATTAGTCCCAATGCGACAGTCGAGATTTATTTTGCATTAACGAATTTATGTAACGAATACATTTCTTCTTGTAGATTTTTAATAAATATTTACGTAACATTAACTTTAAAATCATGTGTCAATAGTAAGTACATTCGGTAGTCAAATATTTTTTATGTACTTTAGACCAAAGCAAAGTACTTGTTGTTTTAGTATTGTTTGTTCATGCAGAAAAGGAGAAATCCCAACAACAAATATTGCTCTTTACTTTGCTGTTAAGTTTAGCGTAAATAGTGGTTTATAAATGACTCACATTATGGTATTTGGCTTTTACAAATTGAATTTGTTACGTTTGAAGATCTCTATTTTTATAAAAATTCCTTAAAACGTATTTTAAGAATTTTGAGAAAACTTGTTTGGCGTTTAAACTATTCCCAAACCTAATTTTATTATGCATTCGTATTTACATTATATCAATGTTTCAGTTGAGTAAGCATTTACTCTTTTTTCAGTTGAAAATGTGACAATTACAATTGTCGGTTTAAAATACATTCTTCGATTGGTTTTATTTCGTCTAGTGTAAATAATTCTAAAATCATTCAACAATCAATTTAATTGCGATAGATGACGAAGTACTAGACGAAGTGTTTTTAAGTATAATTCAAACTAAAACACATTTAAAAAAATGTCAACACAAATTAGAACCAGTGCTGAGGAGCTAATGCGAAAGAAACATAATCAGTTTTAAACTCAAAGTAAATGTAGAAGAAATTATCTACAAAGTCACACCCTAAAGCAAAGAAAATTAAAATTCATAAAATTTATACATCTCTAAAAACACACGTTTTATGTAGGTTTTAAAAAATTGCTATTTAAGCTGTTCTAATTAAATTCCGCTTAGGTAAACTGTTTTACGATGGAAAATTTTTTTTCGCCCACTTTAAAATGAAAATGATTTAATCCACTTTGCACGGCCATCGCACAAATTAAAAATTAACAAAAGACAACATCAAACGATTTTCCGTATCTTCTAAGTAAGCAACAAAAAAACCGTGTGCTTTATAATGTAACCTTTGACCTTCATTAAGTTTCCCATTTCCTTTTTAAATTCAATGCTTATGATGAAATTGAGAAAAATGTAACAGAACCGAGTTTAATAATGTAATGAAATATCACAACCTCCACCTTTTTAGATTAATACGCCCCTGAACCCTAAGCTGGGATTATGAACGAATCGATTTTGTATTGAAAGCTCTTTTCCCTTACAAAATGGTACCTTATGATAAAGGACGAGATTACAGTCTTGAAGATGTAACCCTGGAGAAAATTAAAAGTCATTTTGTTATATTTCAATGATGGAACTATTGCAATTCTTGAGCATACGTTTTTAATAAAGCTCAGTTTTTAGAAAAATATCAATTTTCGTAAAAGCCAAAATTGGTACAAATTTATTTATCTCTGTGTCGCAATCTATTAACAAAAACCAAACTTTTGTTTACATGTCGTGGTAACGTATTTTCAATTGGATTAAGTGCTTCAGCTTAAATTTGCGTACGAGCACCGATGTAAATTTATTGATGTTGAGGAAAATTAAACAACTTGCGAAAACAAACGCTTATACGTGGAAATTTAAAAGTTCGAATAATCAAATTCCCTTTAATTTGATAATTTTATAAGTAAACGTTGTTGTTCTATATGTTTTTCAAAACCGCACCACATACCAAAAAATTGTACATACATTTTACAACCATTTATTTTATATATACACTCATATTTAAAGCGATAATAAATAATAAAAATAATTTTCCCGGATGGATTTGGCTCCCTAAACGTCCATACTTTACAATGCCGCTACAAAAACTTCAGTGTTAAACCTGTATTGTTAAAATATTAAATTTTATTTATGCGCTCTAACAATTTGAAAACTAGAAAAAAGATAATTTGTAATAAACTAAGTAAAATTCAGTAAAAAACAATCTTTATCGGTTAATCGTAATTATTTGTAATTTAATTTAACAATTAAAGAATTGTTGTCAAATTAAAAATTTTTGAAAAAAAAATTTGTTAAACAATGTTTTTTGCGTAAAATAATGATTTAATACATTAAATTTAATCTATATGAAGTTTGAAACCGAGATTTAAAAAAAATCTCGTTAAAACGACTAGTACAAACTTAGTATCTTCATTTTTTTTGTTAAAATGATTATAATTACAAATTAAGTTATAAATGTAAAACGTCGAGTTGGAGTAAACGCTTCAAAAACGCCTTCAAATTTTAGCTTGTCGCGTTTGATATATTATTTTACAACAAAAAATTCAAAATTGACTAACGTGTATTTTACAAAAAACGCCAACTCTTATTATCCAGAAATTAAAAAAAAACGTTATACTTTCTAGTAACTTTAATAATACAAATCTTAATCAAAACAAATTAAAACAGAAAAAAAAACCAATAATCTGGTAATGCTTTAATTATCATATTAAAAAAGTTCTCAGCTTTCTAAATATAATAAATAAATAATTTTTTGTTTTTTAATAAAGTTTATAAACAAAAACCTCGTTTTGCTAATATGAAATTATTTTTAATACTTAGCCGCACTGCATAGCTTTCCAAAAATTCATATCGAATCTAATTAATATACATTTATTGTTCGAAAAGCTTATTATTACTATTATTCCTGTAATAACGGCAGAATATCTAAAATTTTTATAATCAAAACAAATAACTTTTAGCATATAACCACTTACCAATGATTATAATTTACCCACCTAAATAAATACTTATTTCTAATAATTAATTTAGCATTCACTTTATATAATTCAATTAAATTCCTCAATATTAAACTACTCAATTACTTGAATACAAATTACAATAATCGATTATTTAAATATTTAGCAATTTATAAACAAAAACAATTAATGTTTAATTTAGTTTAAAATAAATATTGCGATACGAAAATTTGGTTTATTGCAATAATATTTATAAACTTTTTCAGAATACGTCATGCCCCCATTTGTTAGAGATAGCTGCATTAATTTCAAAGCTTTTTCGTTACGTAAGGGAAACGTTTACCCCTTCCGGTTTAATAGCTCGTGTTGCTTCTATAAAAGAAATTTAGAAGGTTAAACCAAATACCTATTTTTTGACAAGCAAGAAAAACCTACTACATGCAGAAAACTCTGAAAACCATTACTTTAAACCAGTGATTCCCAAAGTGGTCTATATCGACCCCCAGGGGTCTATGATAACCTGCAAGAGGTCTAAGTCAGCGAAAAAAAAATTTGGGGGTCTCAACATACACTGATAGTACCTATTTACTTACATTATACTATCGTATAATATAAAGACATATACATTATTTATAAAAGTACCTATGAAGCAAAAAATTTATTATAGATGTCATAAAGGAGATGATAAAAAAAAATGTGCTACATATGTGTGTGTTTTTTGTAGAGTTCCATTTTACAAGAGTTGCTACGAACGAAAAAAAGGGGTAATTAAACTAAAAGGATCACTTATAATATGTAGACAACATATCAGTAGCTACATAACCCCAAACAAAAACAACAACACACGAGGACAAGGTATGACAGTCGAAATTGCAAAAAAGATTATCATCGAACATGCCACTAACTCGCATGAAAACGAATACCTAAAATAACAAAATAAAATCCTTAAAAAATTTAACACTGCATTAAAAGAAAAAATTAGCTTGATTGAAGAAGAAACCAAACAAATACACCGACGTTTGCCGCTATCCTGAGCACACAAAATGCGAGGGGAATGATAAACGAAAAAGTACCTGCCTTAGTTATAAAACAAACAAAAAATTTGAAGAAACGGTTCAAGATGTAAACACCTCGATAAAAAACTTAAAAATAGGAGTAAATAAAACTATAAAAAACAATAAAGTGTAGAAAAAAAACAAGAAAGAAAAAATCAATGAACTAATTGTTACGTGCAAAATTTTTCTAACGTAATACCCTGTATATTGAATTAAAATTAGATTCCGGTTTTGATGCCCTCTGCCGATCTTTTCTTGTGACTGTCATTTTACGACAAAATCGTTAAGCTGTCAACTGCATAAAATGGCCTGTGCCGCTTAAAGAAAATTTCGAATGACATCCTCAATAATGAAAATCAAATTATAATTTCATTACGCTTGTAAAATAATTTAGTCGTCACAGGGTAAGATAGTTACTTCCGTTTTATTAGAATTCTTTTGTAATTTCTTCTTAATTTGATAGCCGTTCCACCACGTTTTGGCCCACATGTTTCTATTCATTAGTACTTGGGATTTTGGGTTACTTATTTTGAGATCATTTTCAACGGTGGTTTTGTATTTAAAGGTTGGGGTTTAAGAGGATTTTAGGGCTACTTAGTCCTGGACGCTTGTCTAAACTTCTATCTTTCTTATATTCTTTGCTTTTCTCTGGAATTCTTTTGATGCTTACGTCCTTACTGTATTAGGTTACTGATTGTTTGTACCTTACTTTTTGGTATCGCGTTATGCGCTTCGGAAATTAGTAAACCGTGTTGGTATTCTTCTTTGCTTTTGGATCAAATTACTCTTGGTTTCTTGGAGATACCTTCCGCTTCGTGCGCTTCTGTTACAGTTTTGGTTGGCGGTATTCTTAAGATTCTGGAAAACCTCTGTCTCTTCGGTATTTGTGGTAATCTGATCAGATTACGCGGGGTTGGGTGTCTTGGAATTAGGTTGGTTTTGGATTTAAGGGTTCTATCCTTGGCGTATGCCTAAATTTCTGTCTTCATTTTAGCTTTTGTTTTGTTATCTCCGCTCCACGCTTTTATCTTGCTGGGGGGGAATTCTGTTACGGGCAAAATTTTTCTAACGTAATACGCTGTATATTGAATCAAAATTAAATTCCGGTTTTGACACCCTCTGCCGATCAATTCTTGTGACTCATTTTACGACGAAATCGTTAAGCTGTCAACTGCATAAAATGGCCTGTGTCGCTTAAAAAAAATTTCGAATGACATCCTTAATAATGGAAATCAAATTATAATTTCAATACGCTTGTAAAATAATTTTGTCGTCACAGGGTAAGATAGTAACTTCCGTTTTATTAGAATTCTTTTGTAATTTCTTCTTAATTTGATAACCGTTCCACCACGTTTTGGCCCACATGTTTCTATTCAATAAAGACTAATGAGGGATTAATATCGACAAATACTTTCATGGGACGAGTAAAACTTTATATATAAGACCTACGGTTAAAACTAAAAACACCGAAGACAATCACTTTTCTTCGAGATCCTACTCATGCGGCAAACACCTGCGAAACCAACTTTCATTGAATGTGTACAACAGCATTCGACAATCGGGTTATGTTATGTGTACTTTCTTTAAGCAATAATTAACAATTTTTGTAGATCTTGATTTCGTGAGTCATTGTGTTGACACGATTTGCAACTCAAATTTATTTCAGGCTCAATTGCCGGGGAAAACGTTTTCTTCGACCAAGTAGGTACTGGATTGTGAGTAAGTTTATTTAATTATTTTATCGCTGTCAGAAAAGTCATTCACGGAACTTTGGCTAGTGTTAATTCCGTAATTACT
Source organism: Aquatica leii (assembly GCA_035610365.1). Taxonomy (NCBI): domain Eukaryota; kingdom Metazoa; phylum Arthropoda; class Insecta; order Coleoptera; family Lampyridae; genus Aquatica; species Aquatica leii. The sequence goes on from CM069436.1 coordinate 717,314, forward strand.
ATCATTGTTTTAATACCATTAAGGTAGTTTGATTAATTATTTTGTGTGTATTGCATGCTGTGTACAAACAATATTTAATACGCAATTTTCTTCGCTGTTCGCTTCGAGTTAACTTACATATGTATTGTGTGTTGCCAATACTGCTGGCATTTATGCATTGAGAATTAGATATACTTGTGTTAATCATCTACGTCACTAAATTAAAGTTTTTTATGTTAATCTTTCTTTTATGGTAACATACCTTTCTCTATTATTGTAGTTACCCAAACATCAGAGTAACAAGGATTACGAACCTAAAAATTAGTTACAAGTTTAGACCGTCTGTCGTGATCGAGGCAGAAGTGTTAATTAGGATTGATCTGGTGCCCTTAAATATAAACTCCTAGAACCTCACCTATCTCCGACTGTGTGAGTTGACCGTGCAAGGTTCGTAAGACCTAAAGCTTGTAACATATTTCCTGAAAAATACTCTTGCGAAAATGAAGAGCTATTGAAACCAATCATCAAAATTGTAGAAATAAATAATAAATTTAAACCCGAAGAACTAAAACGAACAATAATTCAACAAAACCCATTGGAATACACAAACGACACCGACGTACAAAACACATACATAAAACATGTGCCGACAAAAAATACATACACAGCTTACATGCAAACCTCCCCGCGGATATACGCGGAACTAATGCTAAAGAAAAAAGTATACATAGGCTTACAAGCGTGTAGAGTATATAGCCAGCTTAACACAACAAGATGCTGAAAATGCCAAGGTTATGAACACTCAGCACAAAAATGTCAAACACTGGCATGCAAATACTGCGTAAATGACCATTTATCAGAAAAATGATCAGAGAACAATAAAAAAACATGTATAAACTGCAGAAACGCAAACGATAGACACAAAACCGTAAGAAAAATCTCACATTATGCCTATGATAAAGAGACATGAATCCTATAAAGAAAGAAAGAGATCATCTCGAAAACAGACTTCCTGATGAGAAAAATAATTGAATAAACATTCAATTCCCCAATAGAAATTTATGAAAACTTTAACACTCTCAGAATTGAAAACTTGACAGAATGCAAAAAATTACTCAAAAAAGGGAACGATGGATTAATAGTTTACACCTGAACATCTGTAGTATAAAAAAACACTATGAAGAACTACTAATCGTTAACAAAGAAGTAGAAGAGATATCAGACGTAATTGTCTGCTCTGAAACGAGACAAATTGATGAACACTTATTTAAAATCTCAGGCTACTCAGTACAATATAATAAAGGAGCATTAAACCAAAAAGATGGAGTCCTGACGTATGTCAAGAACGACCTACATAACGAGCACCTCATCAGGTTTATTAGCCCAGTGGCAATAAACACGAACAAAATAAAGAAAAACAATGTAGAATATGAGATATTCTCAATCTACAAGTCGCCAACTCTAAAAATACACGATTTCGTCGAGGAGCTAAAAAATTTTTTAAGCAAAAAAAATGATATCCTAGACCCGAGGTCCCCCAAAAGAAAGATTCCCAGAATTAACAATAATCATTTATTATGTATATATATATATATATTAAGAGAAATTCATTGAAGGAAAGAGACAACTTGACGGTTGCGCCACTGGTATAAATTACATATATATAAATTACACAACAATTAAAATACAATGTTAACGCAGGTCTAAAATAGACTCTAGAAGCAAAAGATTGTGCTAAAATTAAATTACGCTTCCGCAACTACAATAAACGGTAGCAAGTACACCCGTGACCGCAAGTTAAAATTAAAAAAAATAACACCGCCCGTAGTCCTTGACGTCAAGTTCACGTCCGGTATAAAATTCGTCAATCATTCTGTTATTTTATAAGTACAGTTAACGACTCCGGCAGTTTGTAAGAAACCAAACAGAAAACAACCCCAGAAAGAAAGCTAAAACAGCGAACATTAGTTGGTACGTCTCCACCATCAACCACGTGCGAATACTAACCTACTTTATGACTTTGGTTAGAAATATGTAGATATTTTGTTTTACGAATGCGAAGAATTTCTAAAATAAAACGTCGTTACGTTAGATGATGATCGATAAAGAAAAACCTCATTTTCTTACCAATCCGTCTCCGCCACATCCATTACAACGCGTACCACCAAATAAATTGAAATCCGTAGATGACCAACTACTTTCGCGCGCCCTCTACGTGCATAAATCGAAGAATATAGTTCGAGGTCAGATATCTCACACGGTTAAAGACAAGGTTGCCTAACCATCAGGCGAATTTATGCCGATTTACGAATTTACACGTTACAAATTCCCCTCTAGCAAGAAGTGAGACCCACGGTCGAAACAAATCCGAACGCAGCAGTAAAGAGAACTTAGACTGGAACTTGCAATGAAGTTCGTTACCAACTAAACAACACATTAAAAACCAAACCCAATCCAGGAACCAAAACCCACAGAAACCCAACCCGATAAATGAAGGAAAAGAAGATTTCAAAGTTTCCTAAAATCAATCAAACCTGACTCGGACTATAGATGCCTAAGCGAAATGATACTGAAAGAGAAACCAAACTCCAGAGAACTTAGAAGGCCAATATCATGAACCTAAACGTGCTCGTTAAAGCCACCAAAAAGTGATTCCGGATATGAATAAACAACGAGACGTTATTCCAAGTGAGAAGAGACGACCCAAGACAACAAGAGGAAAAAGAAGAGAAGAAAAAGACGGAAGTTTAGACTAGCGTCAAGAACCCAAAAGCCCTAAAATCTTATTGAAATCCCAACCCCAGTCATTAAGCAAACCTAAACATAGACATCTCTGAAGACACAATAACCTCAAACCATAAAACTCCACACTAGAATTACTGAAAATAGCTCAACCTGTATAGACCACTGTTTCGTTAGGACAAATAGAACGACCGAAAATTGGATTGCCACTGTTATAGAAACCAATATAACGGATCACTTTCCAATAGCAGTTAAGCTGTCAACAAACAGCAGAAGAAGAGATCAAAGCGAGACTAATAAAATAATGATCACAAGTTATAATAAACTAAAAAATACACAAATTTCTGCGCAAATTTTCTGACTACAACCATCCAAGAAGCTATTACAGAAAGCCAAACAGAAAAAAAATCAGCACTAGAAACAAACAACCTTGGATCACGACGAAAATAGTGAACCTCATACACAAAATGGATAAACTATATAAAATCGCATGCAAAACAAAAAATCCTACTGATCTGGAAAATATCCAAAAAAAATCAAGATATGAATATTTCAATAAAAAAACTCCAAAATAAAACAACGGACCAAAAAAACGTTTGGGACGTGGTTAATGATTTCATACAAAGAAAAAGCAACAAAAAGAACGAAACTCAGAATTGTGTAAAGAAGATGGAATAAAAACATCTAATATTCCAGAACGAGCCTACTTCAATAATTTCTCCACCAACATAGGTAGTAAAAATCTAGGTAACGAAATAAAAACTAAAAAACAAGAAAAACACAGAATAACAAAAACTATTGACACATTCTATTTACATCCGGTTAACGAAAACAAAGTCTATAAAGAAATAATAACAATAAAAGATGGAAAAAGCCCAGGACATGATAACCTAACTTCAAAATGTCTCAAGACGATCGCACCTTAGATTACAGAACCATTAACGCACATTATAAATACAGTTTTTGGCACAGGAATATTCCCAAGAATATATAAGAAAGCCATAATAAAACCTATTTTCAAATCAGACAAAAAAAACTACGTGGGAAACTATCAACCGATATCCTTAATATCAAACTTAGCAAAAATAGTGAAAATAGTTTATATAGAAGAATCATGCAATTCGTCAACTAGCACAATATAGTACACAACAACCAATTTGGATTCAGACAAGGACAATCAACAAAAGACGGCTTAACAGAATTTACAAAAAGAATATATAAAAACATTGACAACATAAAACCCACGCTCTCAATCTTTGTAGACCTGGCAAAAGCTTTCGATACATTGGACTACAAAATACTACTCAAAAAACTTGAATTGATGGGTATTAGAGGACTATCTCTATCACTACTGAAAAGCTATTTGACACAAAGAGAACAAAGTGTTAGAATAAAAAAATACACAAGCGACATGGAATTTATGAAATATGGTGTCCCTCAAGGCACAGTCGTAGGTCCACTTTTATTCATTCTGTATATAAATGACTTATACGAGCTTCCAATAACAGGAAAAATATTCTCATTTGCTAATGCCAAAAAACATGGCAAGAGGTCTACGACACAACAAAGTTTGTGAACCTCTGCCTTAAAAAAAGTGGTCACTACTTTATATATATATATAATCATATCCTTTCGCACCCCGTAAGGTATAAAGGTGTGACAAAATAATAAATATATACTCATTTGCTTTCTATGTTATATACAAATTTTGCCCAATCCCTTTTGCTAGTAGCCAAGATTACTGCTTGCGCTATGGTGCATCCTTTCTTAGCTAATATTTCTGTTATCTGCTGGTTACATGTTATAATTGGTCGCCCTCTCGATTTCTTTTCATTTTTCTGTATTTCCCATGCTTTCCTGACACGTCTGTATTCATATGAATAAGGTGTCCATACCATCCAAGTTGACACGCTTGTACCTTGTAACCGGCGTTGAAATTTGGTCGTGAATCTTTTGTAAAAGACCCCGTATTCAAATATATTTTGCTTAATTTTTAAACGATTGAGTAGTTCCGTGAAAGCATCGAAAACGTTCACTAGTTTAATTTTATTACGTCAATTTAAGTTTATTTGTATTTAATAATTATTTCCCAATTGTTTTTTTTTAAACGCATAAAGGTCCGTGGTCTTCATTATGATTTAGTATTTTATTTCTGGTTATTGCATTGGATTAACAACTTTATCTAATTTATGGTTTCCTTTCTGGAATGAAATTTGATACATTATCTTAGTATCTACTTTTGTTTATTTTAAACCCATTTTCGAGCGCGATTGTTTCATTTGGTAGTTTACCTGTGTATGCGATTTTCATGGGAAAGTTCTTTTCGCTGTGCGTACGTGACGTGACGCATGTGGTGACAATATTTTTCATCTTTGTTAATTTACTTTGTTTAGTGTTCCATCTTTTACGAAGATTTTACGGCGCAAGTTTGTTGAATTAAGTGGGATTACGAGGTGATATAAGGATAAAATTTTGATTTTGAAGACGGTTGTTGTTGTTGGGTTCTAATTAAGAACACCGGGTATCGAGATGTAGTCAAGTGTTCGAGGTGCCTTTACCCTACCGTTATGTAATACCGCGCAAGTTAAATAAATGGAACCGTGAAAATTAAGTGGTGTGGTGGAATTGTTGGTTTTCCAAATTCGTAATTTTACGGTTTAATGAACTTCATGATTTTCAAAGTTACGCTAACGTTTCGAGTTAGATTTGCTATCGAAGTGTTGTGTTAAAAATCCAGTCTTCGCTTTTGTGCGGATTTCAATTTGGTATTAAAAGAAACCTTCCGCCGTCATTCCATTGCTTGGGGGTCCCACCGATTCTCGATCGACTTCAGAACACATAGACCGTCCCGGGGTCGCTTTATCGCCTAAACTCAAAAGCTTCTGGAACCGCTGTGCCCAGCAGTTCTCCTGGTACAAACAATTGAGTCACAGTATTTATTAAATTTGATATTATCGTGAAGTGAACCGCGATCTAAATGTTTTAAAAGCTTTGAATTTGAATAAAATGAAATGTAATTTTACAAACGCTGTGTTTGAAAACAAAGTTACGGACGTTTATATATTTTTTATTTTTTTGCTTTGTAATTTGCGGATTAGTTTAGTTATGCGGACAAGGCCTTGAATTTTTTTTTGTATTTGAATTATATTTTGTGAAAACTATTTAAAGCTTCATTTATTTTTTTTTTAATTCTAATTTTTATATTCAGTTTGTGAATTTTTGTTTTTTTTTATTATTTCATTTTCTTATTCAAGTTTGTTTGATTTCTATTTTTTTATTTTAATAAATGTTAAATTGTTAAAATGTAAGGAAGCTTTTATTCATTCGGCCGCCGCGAACGTAAATTTTTAAGAGAACATTTCAGAGTCGAGCAAGTTACAACTCAAGGTAAGTTCCAGGGGTTGTAACCAACCAGATGAGTTTCTGGGTTATCAAGGGTCCAGAAGCTGTTATCATCGTGACCTTGATTGGCGCCCTAACCGATTTTGAGCTATTACCCTATTTTATTTCGATTTTATTGACAATCTCGTTTCCAAGTAATCACGGATTTTTGAATATAACCCACCCCGTCTCCACTGAGCCCGGCATAACACCGTTTATGTTACTGTATTTCAAGCAAGTGCTTTTGTTTCTACTTTTGCATGTAACAACCTCCAATATTTTCCTGATGGTATCATTACTTGTTACATTTAATATTCTTTTCAAAAATTTCATTTCCCTACTCTGAATTTTGCTTCTCACCTTTTTCGTTCCAAACGTCCAAATTGTGTTATATATATATTTATCTTGGTTTTCAATGTTACCTCATTTTTCCTTAGGAGACTGTTTTTAATTGGATGGTACACATTTGCAGCACTTTCTATTCTTGCATTTATTTCCGTGTCTTAATGTCCTCACTCCCTACTCCGACATACTTATAGGTGATTACTTGTTTTATTGGTTTCCCATTTATGCATATATTTATAGTAGTCCGATTTTCCGCTGACCATAACTTTAGTTTTTTGTTCACCCACTTTTAGTCTTTTTTCCGCCAGTTTGTTGACCCAGTTGTCTATATTACTTTGAAGGTCACTTTCACTTTTAGCAAACACAACTATATGGTCGGCAAAAACACATTCACTAATCCATACCGGTTCCATGATTTTCTGGACTACGTAAAATTTACTAGCTTCTCTTTTTGTTTCCTTAATGACATCATCTAGTATTATATTAAACAACATTGGGCTTATGACTCCTCCTTGCCATATACCTTCGCTCACCGAAAAATCTTTTGAAAGCATGTTCTAACGAAGTTTTTATTGTTCCTGTATAGACTCATAACTGCTTGTGTTAGGTTCGTATCAACTCCTGTTTTTGTTAGGCATTGTTCTACCAATGGTCTCAGTAATCTGTCGAATGCTTTTTCTAAAACTAGAAATGCTAGGTGCATTTTTACTTCTGTATTTTTTAGTCTTAATTACTATAATGTAAAGATTTAGTCCTGAATGCTTCGCCTCGTTCTAAATCCGCTTTGTGACTCTTCTAACCAAGATTCTAGTTCTGTTACTAATTGTTTCTCTAGTACCCTTTCATACACTTTTAACACGTTGCTTAACAAAGTGATACCCCTACAATTACTGCGATCTCTTCTATCACCTTTTTTGAATATTGGCACTATTACACCCACTTCCTCTTTCGGCAAAGTTCGTTCACTCCAGACTTTGTTACATGAGCACTCCAAGTTTTGTTTTGGCTAGTAGTATAGTATAGTAGTCGCTAAATATTTCCTGTTCTCTCTTCACCCTAACATCTTTTGTTTCAGGTCTTAGACTCTTGCTGACTAATGCGTAATCAATTATTAATTTCTCATTTCTACAGCAAACCTCCCTTGTATATTTGCGAATATTGTTATGTTTGAAGAAGGTATTCATTACTAATAGGTTGTTTTGTATACATAAATCTATGATTCCATTGATATTCCTAATCATTTCGCCATATAATCCTACTACATTTCTTGATGTACTGTCTTTGAACCCCACTCTTCCATTTAAGTCACCTAGAATAATAGTGTTTCCATTATCACATTCTATTACTGATGTGACGTTTTCCAAAAATGTCTCTTTTGTTACGTTATTGTCATCTTCATTTGGTCCATAGAGTGTAATTATGTTTAATTTATCATGCATATCAAAAGCTAACTCACTTTTTAGGATTCTTTCCAATACACAATCCCATTCAGTTAAATATTTTGCCACTTTCTTCTTGAGTGTACACTCCACTCCTCCTTTAGCTCTTTGTTGTTTATCTACTCCGCTCAAAATTATTGTGTCCATTCTTTAGTTCTATAGCTTCTTTTCCTTTCTTTTTAGTTTCCGTAATTGTCAATATATCTATATTAATTTCTTCAAAATTTTTTATTTGTTGATTTTCTTTACGGTTAAGTCCTCTAATATTCCACGTAGCTAAGTTTGAACCTTTGTGTTCTTCTTGTTTGTTAATTTATGTTATCATCTAATTAGTCCTGCTCCTTTCCTTAGTTGTCATTTGTTAGTCCGGTTTATTTTCTTTTGGCCGTTTTTTGAATCTTGGATCTTTATCATCTCTTTTCTTTCGTCCCATATGTGTATTGCGTTATTAATAATAAGTTTTTTATATCTAATTTTTACCGTTTTGTCATCTTCTTATGAGGTCTTTCTTTTAACCTTATTTGCGTTGTCTTTTCTTTTAACATTAATCATTTTCAATGTATACTTTGTGCCTTATAGTCTTTTCTTTTGTTGCAAAATTTCTTTCTTTCACAATTATGCACTTTTACAATTACTGCTTGCTTGTTTTTATCTTTTCTTACTGTGAAAACTTGTTCCATTTCTGTATCTATTTCTAGTTTTTCTTCAATCCATTTTTGAACTGTTTCCTTGTTTTCTTTATTTACATCATCCAGTCCTTTTATGACGATGTTCAGTTTTTTCTTTTCTTTTTCTTGCCTCTTTAAATTTTCTTCCAGTTTAGCGATTCTGTTTTCCAGGCGTGTTTTTTCTTCTTTTCATATACTTGCCTTTTCTTCCCACTCTTCCTTTAATAGTCTAAATTCTTCTCTCACTTCTTTATGATTTTTATTTATTTCTTGTTTGAATTCGTTTTTTAATTTTTCTATCTTGCGTAGATTGACATCTATTTGTAACAGTATATCTTCTTTTTGTTTTATTTAGTGTTGGTATTTGTGTGGGATGTGCTCTCTGCTGTGGGGGATCTTTGCGTTTTCTTACTTTTTATAAATATTTCTTGTTCTTTAGTTTTATCCTCTCTTTTCCTTTTGAAATATTGTTCTAGTTGCGTTTGATCACGACAATCACATTAACTTTGTGCATTTTTTACACAAATTTTGAATGAATTTGATTTTATTACACTTATTATAACAATTCAATGAAGCAGAGTCGCGCTTGCGATATTCACGCTGCTGGACTTTTTTGCTACTTTATACCAGGAAAAAACAATGTACTCAAACTTTTTATGGTAAAAAATTGGAACTACTGAAAAATTTTGTTACGGCATTAAATTATCCTGGTGAAAAATTTCACCTTTACGATTGAACCATTCTAGTCGTTTTTTGTTCATTGTTGCATTTAATTTGTTTGGTGGTCGACAGTAAACTACAGAATTGATCGTTTAATTTTTTGAAAGCAGCTTGAATAACATTATAACTTTCCAATCTCACCGAATTGACAGTAAAATGTTTTTTATGGTGGATTTCAGCATTCGAAGTGGTTTGTGGTGGTATACCATGCCTAGACCATAATCGTTTTTGAATAAAGTTAGTGTAAAGAATCAATTTTTATTGCTAGTAATGATTTGTTTAGAAAACGAATTGAATTCATTGCGTTTAAGATGCCAATTTATTAGAGTACGTGTGATCCAAATATCAAGCTTTTTAACAAGTTCCATACGTTTTAAATGTTTCTCAAATGCTGCGTGTAACTTTTTTGCTATTTTTCGTACAGATACACGACGATTCGATTAGATTATGGCTTTGATTTAGTCATCATCAAGCCCACCAGGTTGACGTGAACGATGGTCATTTTAGATTGAAAAATCCCCAAGATCAAATTCGTCAAACAAATTTTGGCACTCTGTTTTTTATGAAGTCTTCACAATACATTTAGCAGCTTGCGCTGCATTCTTTTCATTACTGAAAAACTGATACATGGCAAAAATGCTCGTTTTTCCACTCCATAGTAAAATTGAAGTCAAACCAATGACTTTTAGCAAGGATGCGATGCGCGCAATTTATTTCTGAAACAAAGTAAGAATGGCAGCTAACAAATGTCAAAAGAAAAAATTATAGTGTAGTAGACCAGCCTAATCTTTAGTAACGCAGTTTTTTTTACTTTGAAAAAATAAATAGTTATATCAATACTAGTCTTTAACTTAAGCTGTAATTATCCCTTTACCACAAAAATAGTATTGATTAAAGTAATTAAAAAAGATTAATGCACAAACATCGGCTACAAAAAAATTTAAAACTTAACATAAATCATCTAAAATCATATTAAAGAAAAAAAATATTTTCTTACGTAACTATGTTTTTAACTTAAAATTTAAAAAATAAATCTTACTTTGCTACTAAAATTATTTTAATGTGTTGAATTTACGTTACGTTTTACAAAAAATATGTACACCAGTTTCTTACATAGAATACATTTAAAAATACAAAATATTTAAATAAAGACGCGTGTACTTTAACTATAATGAAATTTCTCTTTGTAAGCTTTAAACAAGCAGCTCCGCATTTTCTTAAAAGCCTACGCTACGATCTCTTTAATGTACTTTATACAAACGGTACATTTGAAATGCTTCTAAATTTTACATCTTAACCAAAAAGCAAAGTTAAATAATAAACTCAGTCTGGTCTATAAGTGTATTGTTAACTTTATAAATTGTCGACGAAATTGTTTGGTACTGCAGCCCCGACGTTACATCAAAATTCGTTAGCCGTGATTCATATTTGCAGTGATTCACATTATCTAACATGTGGTAGACCATCTTTCTAAAGAACATTTATCATCACCATCAGTGTACAACAATATGACATTAGGGACATCATGTATGTACATTAAAGATAAAATCTTATTTAATTTATAGGCCGCACTTGTGGTCTATTTTCTGACGCAAGAATTTACTTATCATATACATGACGAGAAATCTTTTAAAAAAGTAACTAGTTTTTTGAATTTTCTTTCAAGTTTTAAACATTCTACTTCGAGTTATGCATATTTTATTAATAATTCTATGTGCCTGAAAACTTGCACAATTTGAAAAAGTTTGTATGTACCAAAAATGCAGTTTTATAAGTTTGAAAAGTTTTTATTGTAACTTAAGAATATTGAAACGTATCAACGCAGAGGATAATAACAAAGCGTAAAATTACATTTAATAAAAAAATATAGTATTTGATAAAGTAATTTATTCTCGCAACTTGGCAAATAAAATTAGAACAAAGATTTGAATACGTTTTCTAAAGAATAAAATTTAATAATAAATAAAAAAGGGTACAAGAATTTATGTGTTCTACTTGTATCGTAAATAAAAAATGAGGTTAAAGCGTCCGTCAAGTTAGATTTCAATATAAGTTTTTATTAAATTCTAAGTTGGCATATTATACATACGCAATTTTGTGTTTAAAATACGTGATGTGTATTTCTTGTAACCAAATTGCTTGCCGTAACACCTGAGTTCCAAACTACTTAGAGTTTTATTTCATTTTTTTTATTCTAAATTTATGTTTAAAGTTTTCATGCTCACTTTAATGTGCACGTAACAAAAAAAGCTAGCAAATATTGGACGTTGAAAAGTAAATTCAAAAAAATATCGATTAAAAATGGTAATACTAAGTCGTCCAAAAAATCAGCAATTTTAACTGACAGTCTTAAGATAAAAAGCAATCATAAAAAAATATATTGCAAAGCCAAAAGTACCAAAATAAATTTCCCACTCCAGATCAGAATTGATAGATGGGTTAAGAAAAAAAAACAAGAAAAGAAACAACATTACATAATTGACACAATCTATTTAGATCCTACTAATCACGTTTTTGGCAATCGTAAACAAACAAAGAAAACTAGCACTAAAGTAAAAAGTTTCCAAATAATTCTTGAGAAAGGTTTTTGATTCTACAATAAACAATTTGTAGTACTTAAGTAAAAATCCAAATATTAAAAAAAAATTATAATTATTTTAGAAAAAACGTAAGCTGCAAATATTAAGTCAGCGATAAAAGAACCAAAAAAGCAAGAAAAACCTAATAAAACTGTACCCATAAAAACTAAAAAAGTTTTAAAATATTTATCTGTAAACAATACACAATAAATATTAAAACTCCGTCCAGTCATCATTAGTCATCCCCACCCCTCTGCATTTTCTGTCATCTTGAAAAAACCAACGAAAACAGTCACTTTACTTCGTAGTCAATGCTTTATATTCGATCTTGTAGAAGAAAAAAATTCCTATAAGAATATTTACATTGTTTCCACAACCAATAGCAAAAGAGATACAAAGCAGCAAAGAAAGACTAAAATCGCAATTCTAGCAAAATTGTCACTTTTCCGCACAAAGGAAGGACCGTTATTCACATGGTGAGACGAGGAGGATATCCATGGTCAACCCTACTTGTTGTTTAGCCTCAGATTTATTAATCAATTTAACACCTGAATGGGATAAAACTATAACAATTTGCTATATATAGTTGTGGAAACTGCATTAGAGTATTCCAGTGCTGAGGAGTCCAAATAGCACGAAACAGCAGTCCACTGATCTCTAATATGGTTTCTGCAATTATGTAAACAAATTTTGGCACTTGCGTAGTACAGTTAGAAATATTGTGCCGCGTATAATTCAAATACATTTTTTTGAAATTTGCGGTTGTAATATTTACTATCTAACTAACAACTTCATAGTTTCCTACATGTAGATTAACTTCTACGTAGCTCTGTTCCTATGAGATGGCGTTTAGCCTCAGATTTATTAATCAATTTAACACCAGAATAGGATAAAACTATGACAATTTGCTTTATATAGTTGTGGAAACTGCATTAGAGTATTCCAGTGCTGAGGAGTCCAAATAGGACAAAACAGCTGTCCACTGGTCTCTAAGATGGTTTCTGCAATTATATAAACAAATTTTTGCACTTGCGTAGTACAGTTAGAAATATTATGCCGCCTATAATTCAAATACATTTTTTGAAATTCGCGGTTGTAATATTTACTATCTAACTAACAACTTCATAGTTTCCTACATGTGGATTAACTCGTACGTAGCTCTGTTCCTACGAGATGGCGTTTAGCCTCAGATTTATTAATTAATTTAACACCTGAATGGGATAAAACTATGGCAATTTGTTTTATATAGTTGTGGAAACTGCATTAGAGTATTCCAGTGCTGAGGAGTCCAAATAGGACGAAACAGCTGTCCACTGGTCTCTAAGATGGTTTCTGCAATTATATAAACAAATTTTTGCACTTGCGTAGTACAGTTAGAAATATTATGCCGCCTATAATTCAAATACATTTTTTGAAATTCGCGGTTGTAATATTTACTATATAACTAACAACTTCATAGTTTCCTACATGTGGATTAACTCGTACGTAACTCTGTTCCTACGAGATAGCGTTTAGCCTCAGATTTATTAATCAATTTAACACCTGAATAGGATATAACTATGGCAATTTGTTTTATATAGTTGTGGAAACTGCATTAGAGTATTTCAGTGCTGAGGACTCCAAATAGGACAAAACAGCTGTCCACTGGTCTCTAAGATGGTTTCTGCAATTATATAAACAAATTTTTGCACTTGCGTAGTACAGTTAGAAATATTATGCCGCCTATAATTCAAATACATATTTTGAAACTCGCGGTTGTAATATTTACTATCTAACTAACAACTTCATAGTTTCCTACATGTGGATTAACTCGTACGTAACTCTGTTCCTACGAGATAGCGTTTAGCCTCAGATTTATTAATCAATTTAACACCTGAATGGGATAAAACTACGGCAATTTGTTTTATATAGTTGTGGAAACTGCATTAGAGTATTTCAGTGCTGAGGACTCCAAATAGGACGAAACAGCTGTCCACTAGTCTCTAAGATGGTTTCTGCAATTATATAAACAAATTTTTGCACTTGCGTAGTACAGTTAGAAATATTATGCCGCCTATAATTCAAATACATATTTTGAAACTCGCGGTTGTAATATTTACTATCTAACTAACAACTTCATAGTTTCCTACATGTGGATTAACTCGTACGTAACTCTGTTCCTACGAGATAGCGTTTAGCCTCAGATTTATTAATCAATTTAACACCTGAATGGGATAAAACTATGGCAATTTGTTTTATATAGTTGTGGAAACTGCATTAGAGTATTCCAGTGCTGAGGAGTCCAAATAAGACGAAACAGCTGTCCACTGGTCTCTAAGATGTCTTCTGGAATTATATAAACAAATTTTTGCACTTGCGTAGTACAGTTAGAAATATTATGCCGCATATAATTCAAATACATTTTTTGAAATTCGCGGTTGTAATATTTACTATCTAACTAACAACTTCATCGTTTCCTACATGTGTTTATAATTTTTGTATGTAATAGTGTAGTTATTGAGAAGTATCCCTTTTGTTTTTTTATAAACCTAAACTATCACTGATACCACTAACTAATATCATCTTTGGTCGAGTGAGATGTGTACAATGCACCATCTCGAACAAAGACTTCTGATCACAATTTGTGCTTCATGTGTGAAGGAAGTATGGAAGAAGGGATATCGATTCATGTAGAGGGGAAAGGAATTGAAACCATTCAGAAAACAACTATCAAAACAGGGCAAAATCATCGTTTTAAAATTCTGCAGAAGAAAGAGGCATGCACAGTGCATGCAAAAAAACTATTGTGACTAAAGAAAGATTAAATCTGACTGACGTCACAAATAGACAAGGCAAAACCTTTTCCGTCACGACCGCTTCAGTCGATAAGTGAGCTATTTGATTTCAAACATTACTGTTTTTTATATAGCAAATAAACAGCCTCTAATTACAATGAGCTTCAGCAAAAAAAAAACTGTTGACAAACGTAAGCCTTCTCATTTGGTGGAGAAGCATAGTATTTAAAACAATTTTTTGAAAACTTGGAGACGAATGGGCTTAGAAATAATTAATCGAGTTTCTTCAGACTTTAATCTTATTGCAACTGACGCACAATACCATCACTATTGTCAGCAAAGATTGCCAGACAGTTGACACAACGATAAAAATCGCTTAGCTTCATTGATAACGCCACGGAAGATGTTTATTCTTTTTTGGATAAAAACAACGAAAAATGCCAAATCTCATTTCAACAACTCATGAATGCAATCAAGTAAATTGAAGTAAACTAAAAAACAATAAAATTCCTTTTGCTGCAGAAGTATAAAGAAAATGCCCTCTTGGTAGAAAGAAACACCTGACATAAAATACTCACTGACGATTAGTAAGAAAGTAAAAAAATGAATCCTGAAAAAAAAGAATAAACAGAAAAAACAATATCACAGGATACCAACCCCCTGATCAGTTTTTGATTCACTAATTTTTATTGACTTCTTGAAACTGTGATTTCCAAAAATAAGAAAAGCTTTCTTGACAAATAGTGTTGTGGATTTGGACTTTTATTAATTAAAAACGCGTTTCCAAACTTAACTTATATTGTTCATCCATGACTTGGGGAACTCTGCATACGCGCACGTCTAATGTCATACTGTCTATCAATCCATATATGCAACATTCCCTTCGTCTAATAAATATACATTCTAATATATGACAAAAAAATTAGTAACAATAATTAACTAAATCTAAGTTTAACCTCTCTGGAATTCTAACAACCCTACCACTTTTTGTTTTATAATTTTTAAGATTTTGCAAAAAGGTTTCTTCCTCACTATTTTGATTTGACCCGTTTTCTTGGTTTTCCAAATTATTAATTTCATCGGTTTTATTATTAATATTTAATTCATTAGTTTCAATAATTTGGTTTCTGTTTCGGCGAAACACACCACCGTTATCATCCTCGATTTCATATGAACGCGGAAAAGAACTTTTGCAATCACTCTTCCTGGTGTCCAAACTTTATCGTCAACTTTCTTTTTAAAAACAACTGCTTTGTTGTTTTGAATTTTGCTTAACGTTTTCGTATTTCTGTTATAATAAGATTTGATTCGAAATTCATTTTTCGATCTTGGTATTTATTTCTTTTACTTATTCTTGGCTGAAGATAAAGTTTAGAAACTGGTATTTTATTATTTAAGTTTCTATTAAATAACAGATTAGCAGGCGATGGCATTCCATTTTTAGGTGAATTTCTAAAATTTAATAAGGCCAAATATGGATCAGAATGATCATGGTACGCTTTTCTCAATAATTGCTTAACAATTTTTACACTAGACTCCGCAAGTCCATTGGATTGTGGATAATTTGGAGATGAAGTTGTATGTTTAAAACCATACTGTTGCGAAAAAGTTTTAAATTCTCGACTTGAAAATTGCGTACCGTTATCAGAGACAATTTCTAAGGGAATGCCATGTCGTGCCAAAATTGACTTAAGGTGTAAAATAACCGTATTAGACGACAAATCTTCTAATTTAGCAATTTCAATAAATTTACTATAATAGTCTACAACGATAACATAATACAATTTGTTAAATTCAAAAAGATCAGTACCCAATTTTAGCCACGGTAATGAAGGAATATCATGAAACTGAATAGGTTCTTTAGAATTATTTACTCTATACATAGTACACGTTTGGCAATTTAAGCAAACATCTTTAATTTGTGCCTGAATGCCTGGCCAATACAAAACAGTTTTTGATCTTCGTATACAAGTTTGATAACCAAAATGTCCTTCATGTATTAAATTTAGCATCATCTTTTGCAATGACATTGGAATAACAATTAATTCGTTTTTAAAAACTATGTCATTAATTATATGTAACTCATGTCTTATGTTCCAAAATGGTTTTACAATATTATCTACATTATTTCTATTTTGTGGCCAACCATTTTGAATGTATTCTATTAATTTACGCATCATAGGATCTTCTTTAGTTTTAAGTTTAATTAATTCTCTTTTCTCTATTGATACTGGCAAATATTCAAAAGTAGCGTTAACATGACAAACAATTTCATTATTAAATTGATCATCATCTAAAATGTCATTCTCATCTACATTTGTTAAATATGACCTACTTAAAAATCGAAATAAACATTTTTTACCAGGAACGTATTTAACAACAATATCGTACCCTTGAACTTTAAGCATCATTCTTTGTATGCGAATAGGGACTTTATTTAAAGGTTTCTTAAATAACGTTTCTAATGCTAAATGATCGGTTTCAAATTTTACTTTTTTCCCTAAAATATATTTATGAAATCTGTTACAACCAAAAACAATTGCAAACATTTCTTTTTCTATTTGAGCGTATTGTTTTTGACAATCAGATAAAGCTTTGGAAGCATAAGCAACGGGACGGCCATCCTGAACTAAACATGCACCGACCCCTTCTGAACTACAATCGACAGATACCACTGTTTCTTTGTTGATATCAAAAATTTGTAGAACTGGAGCATTAGTTAATAATTTTTTAATTGTTTTAAAAGCACTTTCATGAATTTGTTGCCAACTAAAAATAGCATCTTTTTTAAGCAAGGTTCTCAATAGTGCTGTAATGCTTGAATAGTTTACAATAAATTTAGATAAGTAATTTGTTAATCCAAGAAATCTTTCTAAATCTTTTTTATCTTTTAGAGATACTATTTCCGTAATGGCATTAACTTTTGATGGGTCTGGATAAACACCATCTTTATTTATTATGACACCCAAAAATTTTATTTGTTCTTTACAAATTTTTGATTTTTCTTTGTTAAATTTTATATTATTATTTTTTGCAATTTCCAATACTTTTTCTAATCTTTTATTGTGTTCGTTAACTGATTCCCCAAATACAACAACATCGTCTACATAAAAGGATACGCCTTCAACGTCTTTAAATATTTCTTCCATTCGTTCTTGGAATGCTTCCGTAGAAACAGATAAACCAAATGGAAGTCTTTTATACCGATAATTACCAAAAGGTGTAGCAAAAGTACACAATTTAGAACTAGCTTCATCAAGCTTAACAGTCCAAAAACCACTATTACAATCTAATGTTGTAAAGTACCGCGCGTTGCTTAATTTTTCAATAGTATCCTCTACAGTAGGCAATTGCTTATTTTTTCTGATTATAAATTGATTTAAATAACGCGGATCTAAACACACTCTCAACGAATTATTTTTCTTTTTCACTATAACTACCGAGTTGGCCCACGTAGACGGTTCGTCTACCTTTTCAATAATATTTTGACGCAGCATTCTATCTATTTCATACTTAAATGGCTTTATCATTGCTAAAGGAACTCGCCTCGGAGGGTCAGCTTTAGGTATCGCATTAGCATGTAAATTAATGTGATATTCATTATCAAAACAACCAATGCCTTTAAAAATTCCCTCAAATTTTTTTAAAATGTCATTAACATTATTATTATTAATATTTAAAACATTTCTACGAATTAAATTTAAGTCAATGCACGTTTTAAGGCCTAAAATTGTAACACAATCTGAGTATACAATAACAAATTCAATGTTAACAGGTTTGTTATTTGATAAATAACATTTAATTGTACAAACACCTTTAACAGATATGTTTTTACTATCAAGTGTAGTAAGTTTAAATTTGCCATTATTAACAATAAATTTAGGATTTAAATCTAAACTTTTATAAAGGTTATATGATAAACAATTAACTTGCGCGCCACTATCTAATTTTACTTTGATCTCCTTATTATTAATAAATAAAGATTCAAACCATTCATTTGTATTATTATCGCTTGAATATATGTTACCTACAAATATTTCCTCGATTTCTTGATTTGGTGTAATACTTGAACCTTCGACTTGCGCTACGTGAATAAATTGACCTCGCCGGAAAGTATTCTTCTTTTTACACACGCGGGCGTAATGATTTTTACCATGGCACTTCGTACATGAGACACCTTTAGCAGGACAGTTATGGTTTGGATACCATTCGTTACCACATTTAAAACAATGTCTGTCTTTTTGATTTGAATTTTTAATTTGTAACTTAGTGTTACGATTACCGGACAAGTTTCTTCTATTAACGTGCAGCATAACGGATTCTTTTTCTGCCATTCCAATTTCTTGCACTTGTTTATGCGATAATTCAGCAGCTTTACAAATGTTTACGGCTTTTTCTAAATTCAAATTGTCTTCTCGTAGTAATCTCTCCTTAACCGTAATATTATTTATACCAACAATTAAAATATCGCGCACTAATTCTTCTCGCATATTTTTAAATTCACAGTTTAAACTTTTATTATGTAAATCAGTAACAAAATCGTCAAACGATTCATTAGCAGTTTGTACACGTGTAAAAAATTTATGTCTTTCCAGTGTGATACTCTTTTTTGGAATAAAATGTTCATCTAACAACTTTTTAACGTTATCAAACGTTTTTTCCTCTTCTGATAAATTAAAAGAATTATAAATTTCCAAACCTTTATCACCAATACTATGCAATAACAGGGCAATCTTACGCTTATCAGAAGTGTTTTCAAAGTCACCAGCCGTTAAAAAAAAATCAAATTTTTGATACCATTTTTTCCATGCCACAGAATTGTTCCACGTATCCAATTTCAGCTCACTAATAGTATTAATATTAGCCATTGGTACATAATTATTAGAACTTGACGCCATTCTTCCTTTCTTATCTTCAATTGACATGTTGCGTTTCCTTAATCACGTTTATTTCAAACACACAATTTAATTTATGTCTTTTATTTACACTAAATTTTAACTTTGTTTATCATTTTCACGATTTACATCTGTTTACAGTTGTTTACAGTTGTTTACACCTGACACCATGTTGTGGATTTGGACTTTTATTAATTAAAAACGCGTTCCCAAACTTAACTTATATTGTTCATCCATGACTTGGGGAACTCTGCATACGCGCACGTCTAATGTCATACTGTCTATCAATCCATATATGCAACAAATAGTAACGGAGATATGTAGCCATCTCACTCGCTGTTATCGCTGCAGCACGACCTCGATCTTTTTAGGCATCTTTTCTTACCGGATTGAGTGTATTTATGTACAGAAAGTTTTGTTGGATACAATTGCTTAAAACATCGTCTATCTGTCAACCTCCGCCATTCCTGTTAAACTCGAGAAACGATAACGCTTTCTGCCAGTTGGTTTTTGACAACGCTGACTTCAATATCAATACTATAGATGACCATAGCAGTTTTCACGTCATGGGCGGAATAATTTGTGCGACTACATACAATGCCGTGCAACAGAAAACGTTCAGCGCTCATAAAGGATGAGTGCAACTAAACTAATGACACTAGATTTATAAAAAAATGTATAAAAGACGAGTAGCTTTCAATTCCACCTGCGTACTACGAAGAAAATGTTTCCATTTTTACGCTGCAAGTCATTGGCTATATGCCAAAAGTACTCATTTATATGTTTCCGGATTGAAAGACAGAATGAACCAGCTGAAATATGCTAAATTTACTAAGGAAAGGTATTTTACCAAAAGATCGGACAAGTTCTTGTCAGAAATTTGAACAGACATAACCATAGAATAAAAATTGAAATAGATAAACATGGGAAAAGGATTGATTTCTGGACGGGGCATAACATAGAGCACATTGATAAAATGGAGACTAAGCATGGTTGACCTACAAGATATAGGACAAGAGATGGAGTAATTCACTAACGTCACAACATTTTTTTCTGAACAACATATAGAGATGAGGACCACCAAAATTACCCGAAACACCCAAGATGCAAAAAAACTGCAGCAGTAGTGTTTATATTATCCACCATTCCAGGAAACTGGCGTGATTATGAGCATTCGCTCTGGAATAGTGGAGTGCAATCAGGTCAATTGTTACAAGGACCACAGATTGGTATAGCAAGAAGGATTGTTAGATTAACTTTTGGTGATGTTTCCTTAAAGAAGAAGAATACCATGGTATTTCTTGCAGTTAATAAAAACGCTTTGAAAATTTCAAATGAAAGACTTTCTTTCCTATGAACTGGTGTCATATCGATTATCTCTGTTCAGCGAGGATGGTACGCGTAAAGACACTAAACCTGCTTTGTATTCTGCATTTACACTGCTTTCAATTGAATAAGAATCAAAATGTGACATTCGAACAGATTTGCGTAAATTACATCAAGCTGTTACAAGAATTTTCTCGTAATTTAAATGCTGGCAGCTAGCTCGATATGATTTGGCAGGCGAGTCGCAAGTCTTGGTGTGCTAATCTTACAATAAATTTAAAAAGTGCCAAAACAAATAAATAACATCCAATACGGACTTTGTTTAAATCTGTCGATCACTGAAAGAAGCAATTTGCAAAACACAGATTCTAACAATAAGATAGTTATTTCCAACAAGAGAGAATAGGAATTAAAAAAGAGACAAAGGTAGACCAATAATAATTAAATAATGATTCGTCAACTAATATCACAGCTATAATATCAATGTAGGCCCTTCTGATCAGGCAACACTCCATACAACTTATTATGTTCAATTGCTAACAAGCGTTCGATCAATTACTTCTTTTACCATATATTCATGAAACAGTTGACAATCAACAATTATAATAATGAATTGCAAAAAAAGATAAAAGTATCAGCACAAAAACTTACCCAACCAACAATTCTTCGTCACAAGTAGTAACATTTACTACTTGCTTTTATTTGATTTAAGAACGATATATGCGTGGTATACATGCTTATGTACGAGGGTTCTGTTATGTGCTTAACTTATGCTTTGACTGCGTTCAAATGATGGACGAATCTTGACGGATGTCATATCAATGTACTTAAACGACACTACATAAAATTAAAGATGATTCAAAGTTCGCAACTGAAAGTAAAATTTGGTCAGTATGATCTATGTTGTGATTACATATAATAAATGTTTCGCTGAAGACTGACGGTTAACCGATCAAATGGAATACAATTAAGTAAAAGCAAAGTTATACAAGACAATTAAGTATTACGCACAAAGCCGACATGATTATTAGAGAATTAAATACAATCACAAAAAAATGTACGCTATGCTAAGTAAGGTGTTTAAAGCTGATTGACTAATTATAGAAACAATAAAGAAATTATATAATCCTGAAGCTTCAGAAAAGTATGTGAGTCATCTTTTGCTACTCCTAATTTACTAAATGAAATGAACTTCACATGTTACATCTCCCTATGACAGCCGTGTATAAAGATAAAGTGGCAGCCCCCCGAAATTCGCTAAAAGGTTAGGAATAACGTGACGATGCAATTTTAGATTGGTTTCATACCTGGAACGTCTAGTAATTAACCCAGTTGCTTAATACCTGAATAAGTCTTTCCCAGCACACAAGCTAAAAACGTAATCGAAATAACTAACGAGGAAAATTCAGCAAAAAGAAAAACCACTTACAGTTAGCGGATTAACCCTGGTACAACGTTCAAAGGCAATTTAAAAAACGTAGTGGAGGTTCAACAGCGATATCGATATCACTCCCACCCGTCAAAGTCATTTGAAAATCAGTAGCGGCGCGCAAACCAGTGCAGTAGTTAATTTTAACTTATAATAATATTTTTGACAAATACAAAACAACGACATGTGACAAAACACATCCCTCATCGTTATGGTTGTTCTGTGATGGTTGTTTTTGATGGTTACCAAAAGCACAGAACGGTAAGGACGTTCAAGGTCTCAGCTGATGTTATATTCAAAAAAACCAACTGTCAAATTAACACCTCAGGAGAAGTTACTGTATAATGATCAAAACAGAAACGCTTTGTCACACTGCTTCAAACTGCACTTGAGACTTCTAACATCACCACCAAACGAACTGTAGAAGATGCTCGTCAGCACTACTAATTCCCTATCCTCACAATATAAAGCTGTTGTGAGCGTGAATGAAAACGTTGATCTGCTTGTTTCACTCCTGCAACTAAAAACGTTCATATCCGAAAACCTGGGAGAGATAATTCACCAAATCTTTTCTTCACTTTTGCTACTATTGCAGAAATTTCTGAGACGGAGTTTTAGTCCCATTATATAGAGGCTACTCAACATTTATCATCAGTTATGCTAAGCTTGACTTGGCAAAACCTCTGCGGATGTCAGATGCAGCTTACTTCTATTCACTTAGGATATACCACTAGGTGATACAGTGATTATGTAATCACAAAAATCCTCTAGAATAGGAGTGGAGATTCTGAAAACAATATTTGCAAATGCCTCGGCGATTGTACTGCATGATGTGGCTGCAAAAAAGTTGCACTGAACTGCAGCTTGTGCAAATATTGTACTAAGCAGTCTTGCAAAAACAGACACGAAATTGTAATCGATCAAGACAACAATGATGATTACTTTGCTGAATTTGCCTAAAATAAAAACCCCGTGGATGAAACCACTCAGCGTTTTCAACCAAAATTACCATTAATTACCTAATTTTCTTTGATGTAAGTTCAGTTTATGATGACACTTTACTGGTGTACGCCAAAACGTGGTTACATGAGATTTATTTTATCAATTTTGCTAGAACTACGATTTCACGCGCCGTTTTTTGTGGTTTTAGCAAACATTTACGCTTTTCACTCCCTAACCATCACAAATAACATTTAAAAAAATGAAAACTACCCAATTTAATGTAGCGTCGCACTTTTTTTACCGCTGTGGCGACTGGACTGCTAATTATTATTATTTATTGTTAATTGTCTAGTCATTCGGTCCTACAATGGGTTACGTTACCCTTACATCTTTCTCTTATCGTACTAATATAATTTGTACAGAAATTTGTAAACTAAAAAAAAACAAAAAAGAAAAAACTTTATCCACTAAAATCTTCCCATCACCATCTTATTATTCTAAATCGATAGTCCTAACCCTCCCCTCTTATCCTTCTTTCGTTTACTGCTTTCATCCAATCCAATTCCTCCCCCTCCTCCCCAAGCAAAGCCTTCCTCCCCCTCTTTTGTTCCCTTAGCTCGCCACACCCCCCACTCAAGTGTTCTATGTCCTCCCATCCCTCCCCACATAATCTACATCTCCTCATTACATCCTCCTTCCAATACTTATTTAAATTCTCCTCATTTCCGCATCTGAACCTAGCTATAAGTCGTTTCTCTCCTAAGCTTCTCCTCCCCATCAGATACTTAGGAACCCCCCTGGACACTATATTCCCATACCTTAAGTTGTACTTTCCTTCCCTTATCTTTCCTTCCCTCTCTTGCACCTGCGAGTCTTTATCTCTTCTTACTATCTCCTCAGTATTTAACCTTCCTTCCTCTCTCCTTTTTTCCACCTCTTCTATTGCGAAACCTCTTCGTTGGTAGTAACGTTTCCTTTCTTCCTGCCCATATATGTTTTTGCTATCTTTTACCGTCCTCCAGCAACATTGCAAAATTTTACATTCTCTCCTTTCCTTCATTTTCTCTTCATAACCCATCGCCCTTTTCCCTGCTTCTATTCTAATCTTCTCTAACGTTCCCTCCTCCTCTATTATGTAACCCAGCGTCTTCTGTCTAAACCCAGTATCCATTTCCGATATTTTATTTGTACCTTTTCCAATAGGTTCCACTCTTTCCAACCCCATACCTCCACCCCGTACATCATCACACTTTTAATCAATTTTTCAAACAGCCATCTTCTCTTCTCGATCTCCTTCCCAAATACTCTTTCCCCTAAACTCCATACCTGCCCTAATACCCTGGTACCCTTCTTTGCTAACTCCCTTATATGCGCATCATCTTTATTATCATACCTTAGCCTATATCCCAAATATTTCACTTCATTCACTGCCTCTATCTTCTGTTCTCCCCAACTTAACTCCTCCTTTTTCTTCGCTCCTCTCCCTTTTTGAAAAACTACCATATTAGACTTTCCCACATTTAAACCCAAATCTTTCCTTTCCAGATACCTCTTCATCGTATTTATCATACCTTTCATCTCCAACTCATTTTTTGCCACCATGACCATATCGTCTGCATATGCCAATACCCACACTTTAATCCCTCCCTCCATAACAATCCCACCACACTGACCACCCTTCAACACTTCTTCTATGTGCAAATAAAATAGGGCTAAGAGGACACCCCTGCCTTAGCTCCTTCCTCGTCCAAGACACTTCACTAACACTATCCCCTATTTTTACCCTATTCTTAGTTTCTTTATATATCCCTTCAAGTTTCCTCACTAGTTGTTCCTCTATTCCCTTTTTCCTTAACACCCTCCATAGCTTTTCCCTATTCACATTATCAAACGCAGCTTCTATGTCCATAAAGAAAGCGTATACCTTACCCCTTTTCTTATCTAGCTCTCCATTTACTATCTGTTTCACTATATAAACATTGTCTATTGCCCTTCTTCCCACTCTAAATCCCATCTGCCAATCTGGTAATAGTCTTTTTTCTTCCACTTCCTTTTCCAACCTCCTTTGTATAATCATGGCATACAATTTATAACTTACATTAGTGACACTAATCCCTCTATAATTCTTTACCTCCTTCCTATCCCCTCCCTTATAAACCGGCAGAATTAAACTTTCTTTCCAACTCCCTGGCAATTCCTCTCCTTTCCATATTGTATTAAAAATTTTTCTTACATTTCCTCTGACTCGCTCCCCTACATATTTTCATTGTTCTCCTTGCGTACCGTCCGTTCCTGCCGTTTTTCTTAATTTTAATCTATTTATTGCCTCCTCCATTTCCTCTTTTGTTATCTCCCTCTCCTCCTGTATTGTATTTACCTCTTGTAATATCACCTGCCCTGGTCCTTCTCTTGTTCCCTCCAAACGCTCCATACAATAACCGAACCACACCTTTATATCCGTTAAACCTCCTCTCCTCTTACCTCTTCTTCTCTCCTTGTTTTAAAAATTCCCACACTTCTCTTTCTTTCTTTATTTCCTTTACTTGTTTCTCCATTTCCTCTTTATACGACACCTTTCTCTCAGAACATACATTTTTAACATTCACTTTCTTCTCCTTATACTCCTGCACATCTATTTTACCTTTCTTCCATCTTCTTCTAGCATTTCTCATCTCTGTTTTTGCCTCTCTACACTCTCTATTCCCGCCCCTATTTTCGTTCCTCTTTTTTCCTTGTCTTTTCTCAAACCTTTTCTTTTCTACTGCCTTCTCCATTTCTGCCGTCAACTCCTTTAATCCTTCTTCCCCCCCTACATCTCCCCAAATCACTTGCTCCAACTTCATCTTTTATCTTACTATACTATCCTTAGTCCACACCTTATTTACTCCCCATCCCCTCTGTTCCTCCTTAATTCCTTGCTCCTTTCCTTTTAAAATCACTTCCAGTGGCTGATGATCCGATTCTTCTTCATCCCCCACTTTAAAACTTTCTATGTCCTCCCACATCCCTCCACTCACTATCACATAGTCGATCACCGATTCTCCCCTCCCTCCCATATAAGTGTAGTCACCTCTGTCCCCCTCCTCTATATTTCCATTAAGAATTGACCACCCTTTTTCCTCACATATCTCCACTAACATTTTCCCATTCCTATTAACTGTCTTATCCATGCTAACTCTTCTCTTTACTTCCCCTCCAATAATCACTCCTCCCTTTTCCCCTGTTCTCGCATTAAAATCACCCCCTATAATAATCTTTTCCTTTTCCTCCCCTGTACCATTTTCTCAATCTGTTCACTTATCATCCTCATATCCCGCCTATAAACTGTTAACACCATATATTTTTCCTTTCCTTCTCTGACCACATAATTTTTTACAATCCTTATCCCTTGCTTCTCGTTTCCCTCCTCTTCTTCAACCGACCAGTTCCTTTTTATGCCTGTTAGTATCCCTCCCCTTGCTCTACCTTTACTTTCTCTTCTTGTTGCTTATTCTTCTTATTTTTTATGCCTGTCACATTCCAAAACAATAATTTTATTTGATTCTGCTTTTCCATCTCATTTTCCTTAAAACTTGCTAATCCAACATCATTTAATCCATCCTTCCCTCCCCCAAATCTTAGTTTTTTGCCCCCTTCTTCACTAGAGTTCCCCTCTCCTCGTCCCAAAATCTTTCTTCACCTTCCGCCCACGCTTTCAAGAATCCTATTTTAATACTTTTCCCCTCTCCCTTCATCTTACTCGCCTCATATCTTATCTTCTTTTGTATATCTATTTCCCTTCTCGTCATGTCATTGTCTAAATAAATGCTCGTACCTCTTAACCTTCTTTTTTGCTTACATACATCTAACTTATCCTCAAATGTACCCATCCTTACTAACATTACACGCTCTGCAAACTTTCTAGTTTCTACCACTGTTTTCTCAATATTTAAATCCTTCTTCATCCAATTTTCCACTGGTTCCTTTTGCTCCTTCTTTCCATCTTTAACTTCCATACCTCTTATGATTATGTTTGTTCTCCTTTTTTCTTTTTCGGTTTTTTCCCAGCTTCTTTCTATCTTCTCCAATCTGGCCTCCAACTTTCTATACTTTTCTCCCATTTCTTTAAATTTCCTTTTCCATTCTTCATTTGACTTTCTTAACTCTTCTTTCATCTCCTTTACCTTCCAACTTCTTACCCATCTTAATTTGTTCCTCTCTTATACTTTTTACCTCCTTTAACAGTTCTTTACACATTTCTACTAAATCCCCCTCTTTCCTGTCTTTACTTTCCGCTACCGGTGATTTCCTTATTTTGGTGCCCTTCCTGAACACCTACGCCACCGTAGCTTGCCTTTTCTTTTTCCTTCTGACCACCCTTCCTCGGAATCCGACATAATTTCCCTTCTCCTCTAAACTTTACACTGAATAACTGTCTGCCTTTTTTGAATAACGAAATGTTAATTATATTAAAATAACGAAAAATAATGGACTGCTAATTGATGAAGAGGATGGTAGAAAAAGTTTAAACAAAAAATTTAAAAACTTAAAAAAAACCAGTAAATATTGTACAGATTATTAGTTTATCTAACAAGAAATACTAAAAAGTGTGTTTACTATTAAGGCGTTTACAATATATTAAAATTCAAAACCAAAATTATACAAAACCAAAAACTTTTAAAACAAATTTAAAGATTATTAAAAAAATTACAAAGTCTGCTTCAGTTTAAAATTTTAAATCCGCAACAACTCGAGTGTTAACTTACAAGACCAAAATCTTAAAATCCGAAAAAGTTTAAAAACTTTAATATATTTGCATTTTCTCATTTCTTTCTGCTTTGCTTGAATATTGTTATTTAAAAGTACGTAGAAATTCAACAGTAGCTAAACAACGCGTGTATCTTATTCAAATTAAGTTTTTAAAAAAATACGTAAAAGTAATTAAACTAATGTTTTTATTTAGTAACAAAAAAATTAAAAACGTAATTAATATAATACTTTTAAGTAGAAATTTAAACTTGTTTAGTAAAATGAAGTTGCTTGACAATGCGATGGTAAAAATCCCAAAGGCAATTTCTTTTTAACTTTATATAACACACCTACGTTTTTAATCAAGATTGTTCTTTCTAATCTTATTTTAAAATATCAAATAGATGCTTTAATTTCCCATTAAAAATAACGCCCAATTTTACCTACAAATTTCTAATGCCTCATGATTGTGTAGATGCACTTATATGGCATTGAAATCTCAACAGGTTGTCAATTTACTTTCTTAAAAAAATTAAATAACATTTTAAAACCAGTTTGATGGCTTTAAGGTTTAAATAACTTTATATTTTGACGTTTGGGCAAAGAAATATTCGAATTTCTTACGATTGTACCCAAAAAAAATTTATATGACACTAAGCAGGATTTTTACCTTTTACGTTACAAAAACACGCACATCGTGGGCATGTTATTATTTTTGTGCTTATTTATCAAAATCGTGTTTGATGGGTTTGATTTTAACTTTTAACGTTTAAAATTCTACTTTAAAAGTATATGTTGTTTGTTAATAGCAAAATAAATCTGTGTCTTTTATTTTGTCCACTTAAAAATAAATAATAACTTAAAGATAGCACCAACTTCAACTTTCCATCTTCTTTCTAACCGAAATAATTTTCAAAAAATAATTTTATGTAAATAAAAATTTCTTCGTTTAATTGTAACTAAAATAAAGTATTCTTTACTTTTTATTGATCTTAACAATAGTGGTTGTATTCACTCAAAACCTTAAACCTTAAACCTCATTCAAGAGAAT
Organism: Aquatica leii; assembly: GCA_035610365.1. Taxonomy (NCBI): domain Eukaryota; kingdom Metazoa; phylum Arthropoda; class Insecta; order Coleoptera; family Lampyridae; genus Aquatica; species Aquatica leii. The sequence goes on from CM069436.1 coordinate 746,312, forward strand.
TTCATGTCGATGTAGATTTAAGAGTTAGATCATGTTTTCATAGATCCCATTATCAAACTTAGACCAAATTTAACTGCAACCACTCCTGAAGTACCCTATTTCTAATTAAAATAAAAGAAATCTGTCAGCGTGCGTGGTAAAGAATGATTGTTGAACATACATTAAAAAAATATTCCGACAAAATGAGAACCGCCTCCTTTCCAATTAAACTGAAAAAAAATATCGTCAATAAATAAAAACAATTTTATCAAAAAGATTAAATCAACCGACTAAAAACACATAAACTAAGAAACACAAAAAAAAACATAACAAAAAAACCAATTGAAAAATTGTCAGAAATGCTAATTGATGTTTTTAAATATTTGTAATTACGTTTTTAAAAAAACTTAAAAAATTAGACAAAATCCTTAATATTACCAATATAAAAAATATAGATGAGAGAGTATACAGTGTGTCCGAAAAGTATGGAATATATTATACAGGTCGATAAATATGCACTTTATACGAAAAAGTTGTAAATAAAAGTTGTTTATCACTTAGTTATCTACCACCTGGGAGATATCAATTTAAATTTTTGCTGTAAACAAAATCGCAACTAATAACACTTACATTTTTTTAAATGGCAAGGCACGTCTTTATTATACTCATTTGATAGAGTCTTTTTTTCTCTTTTCAACCATATGAAACTTGAATACCTTTACATCAAAAAATTTTCAAGAAAAACATGGACATGTCTAACAAATTTATTTTACTGAGCAGTATTAATCAGGTACGTAATATCTAGCATTGAAACAATTGAATGCACTGTCACAATAGCAAATATTAAACTTTAAATATCTTTACATAAAATTGTTATAACAAAAAAATGTATTTAAACTAAACTTACAATAAATGTTCAAAATGTAAACCATTCATAAATTTGATTTTTAAAATCATCGATTGCTTTTGAAATCATATCTCGAGTTATAGCTCTTATCTCAACTCTAATGCGATTTTTCAAATCTTCAACATTATCAGGTCTATTTACATAAATTTTGCTTTTAATATAGCCCCAAAGAAAAAAATCTAGTGGACTTAAATCCGGCGAGCGAGCAGGCCATTCTATCGTACCTCTTCTGCCTATCCGTGTATTTTGAAAAGTATTATTAAGAAAGTGGCAGACATTAATTCCAAAATGTGGAGGTGCCCCGTCTTGTTGAAGCCATATTCTGTTATGAGGTATATCTGGATCTACTTCATGTGGAAATAACTCGGCCAAAGCAGGAACTAACTCAAATCTTAAGAAATCGAGATAAATATTCGCCGTTAAACTACCTTCAAAAAAATATGTATGCTGGTATTGGGTGTGTCCTTCTAGATACCAGTGAGGATTTTGTGAAGATCAGTAACGTGTGTTTTGTTTGTTAATTGTGCCGTTTAAACAAAACGTGGCCTCATCAGTAAAAAGGATATTTTTATGAAAATGTGCATCTCGATCAAGTTTGTTTGTTATTGTTTCACAAAACTCCAGCCTTCTGTCCAAATCGTCTTCAAATAATTCTTGAACTACACAAGCTTTATAAGGATGATCTTTTTCTTTTTTTAAAACGTCATGTACAGCCGATTTATTCAAATTATGGTCTCTAGCAATTTGCCGAACAGAAATTTGTGGATTTTCCTCAACAGACAAGAACACATTTTCTCGTTCCACATTACTTAATGACAAAGGTCTACCAGTTCTACTCGCATCTTTCACCGAACCTGTCTCTTGAAATTTCCGCCAAATTTTGCTTACCGTGGGCTGCGAAATGTTTAATTCTGGATGCAAGTTATTAAATAAATTACATACTTCGTCTTGGGTTCTTCTTCTATCTCCATATCCCAGAATCATTAAAATTTCAATTCTATGTTTCTCACATAATTGAGCCATATTTCAAACACAAATAAACAAATAGCAAAGTGTGACAGTGTTCTAAAATGCATTCAATTGTTTCAATGCTACATATTACGTACCTGATTAATACTGCTCAGTAAAATAAATTTGTTAGACATGTCCTTGTTTTTCTTGAAAATTTTTTGATGTAAAGGTATTCAAGTTTCATATGGTTGAAAAGAGAAAAAAAGACTCTATCAAATGAGTATAATAAAGACGTGCCTTGCCATTTAAAAAAATGTAAGTGTTATTCGTTGCGATTTTGTTTACAGCAAAAATTTAAATTGATATCTCCCAGGTGGTAGATAACTAAGTGATAAACAACTTTTATTTACAACTTTTTCGTGTAAAGTGCATATTTATCGACCTGTATAATATATTCCATACTTTTCGGACACACTGTATATCCTCAGATATACTAATGAATTCATTTCTTTAATGTACACTCGTTTTGAAAAAAACCGAGACAAACTTTTCCGCTCGTTTCCCTGTAGCTGGTCCTATCAAACGCAGTAAGGATCAATATCTGTAACCGCGAACATTGAAGTAAAAGCACAATAAAAGAAAAATTAATTTTATTAAAAATATTATTTGTCAATAATAGATACCTTGTAATGTGCTAATAATTGTTAATTTTTGTATTATTTAAAACGTAAGGAATTCGCACATACATATCTATGTAAATAAATGTTTTAAAAAATCACTTATTAGAAATTAATAATACATTTCAAGTAAATAGTAGTAGTAGCACTATATTTTCATGCGTGAAAAGAAAATTTTTGTTTTAACCGTAAAACCAATAATTTTCTGTGATTACCTTTACTCAAAAAATACCGTAATTACATCGACACTTCATTAAATAATTCTAATCCACAAAATTTATTATATTTCTTTAAACAATATAAAAATGTCCGGCTTGCCTGTTCTAATTTAATTTAATTGAAATAAACCAATAGAATTAATATTAGTAAAGAAAATTCCATAATTTCTTGATGGGTAAAAAACATGCCGCTGTAGAGAAATTCTGGAAAACAATAAGTCAAATTCTCTTTTTTAATCAAAACATTAAAGTTTTATTTCTTCGTCGGTCCTACTTGGCGCAAATAAAAGTTAAAATCCTTTTGAATAAGATTAAATATAATTTTTTGTAAGATAGTGATTACCGTTAAAATACCCAAACTGCTTAGAGAATTAATGATTTTGGATAAAATAGGGCCAACAAAAAGAATTTGTAAATTTGTTTTTCTTGCTTTTCTAAAAATAATGTCCCAATACAATTATCAAGAGACGTGCAGACTAAGATTTGGGTAAAAAACTGCGCATCCTGGTATGGCCGGCAAAAGGTCTCGATTTTAACACCATTGAAAACGTTTGAACTAAAGTCATGTTATTAATTCGAACCCAAGAAGAACCAAATTTTGCTCTACGCTTGTTGATGCAATTGAAGATGCGTGAGATGCCATAAACAAAGATTCCATTGAGGCATTAGTATCTATATCCACATACATAACTACAAAATTTACTTTGCTAATATTATTACTATCGGCTTGTTTCAATTAAATTAAATTAGGCCCGCCGAACGTCTTTGTATTGTTTAAAAAATATAATAGCTTATGCAGATTAGAACTATCTAATTGAATCTCAACATAATCACAGTATTCTTCCTGTATTCACGTATAAAAGATAGTGCTACTACTATTTACTCAAAATTTATTATCAATTTCTAATTAATGATTTTTAAAGCACATATTTACACAAATATGTATATGCAAAACGCTCATATCATAACCAATATTAACAAATAATAATATTTCAATGTTCTCGGTTAGAGATATTGACACCTGCTACAGCAAAACGAGAGGTTCTGACGGTCAAATCCTGTGTACACTATTAAAACTTGATCACAAAAAGTTTGTCTCAATTTTTTTTTAAACAAGTGTACATATATTAAATTTTGTTGCTGAAAAGAGGGAGAAATGATGGTTTTGCCTCAATTTTAGGGTGATACGATTGAAGTTAAAAGAACAAATATGAAACAAAAGTGTTCGTAACAGTTTGTAATTTATTTTAAGTTAACATTTCGGAAGTGTGATTTTTACTAATTTACCCGGCGCAATTAAAAAGTGATCTTAGTAGAAAATTTTTTCATGTTTAAAATGGCGAGAGATAAAAGGAATTACGAGAACAAAAATAACGACGTCTTCGAGATATTGTAACAACTCCGAAGAATGATAAATGAGACAGATGCGAAAGTACGATGTGAACTGACAAGTGACGTCAGAGAGGAAGAAGAAAGGAAACAAGGTAACCAGAACGAGTATATCTGTTACAGTTCATGGCAATAGAAAACCAAAAACGAGAAGGAAAAAAAAGAAAACGAGACGAAATATTTACGAACATGTTAACTCATTTAATAACATTTACCACAAAGACGATCAGTAAATTCAATTAATGAAGATGAAAGTTTTATACCACATTATATCCGATTTGTTTAAGAATATTTCTACATATAACATGGAATTAAAGGCACAAGGCTGTGACTAGATAGAAAATATGAAGAGTCTTCAAGTTCTTCCATTTGGAAACTGCAAAATCACACCTAGTTGGAAGAGCATAATATTGGTACCAAACCCATCGTGAGAAGCTTACAACCTTTCAAAGGTTGTAAAATTATTTTAGGAAACATTCGTTAGAGAAGTACAACTGATAAATGGAATAAGATAAATGCTCAAGTACAAACTAACCACGAAAGAATAAATTTATATATTAATGAGTAGCTAAAGTTGTGTATGCAAGTGGGATCGACTTTTTTTGACTCGAAAAAAACAAATTTAGATTGGAATATAGGATCGGATGCTATAATGTACAGGAAATAGACAAATACGGTAATACTATCACATGCCCTTCAGCAATATGTAAATAAACATCTCAGAAGAAAGAACATGTAAAATCAAGTGCTGGAAACAAAAGTGAAAAATACAGTTCTCGTAACGTAATTGCTGGCAGCTAACTGAATATGATTCGGTTGCCGGATTGCAGGGCTCGATTTAGTAATTAAAAAGTAAATTAAAAAAGCACCATAAAGTTTGGAAACTACAACGGAATACACGGTTTAAATATATCGCAGGGTAAAAGAAAACAGAAGACAAAACACAGGTTGTAACAACAATTTATTCTATTACAGATAGCAAGATTAGAAAAGAGAAAACAGGGTAGTATCACATAGATTAGATCAATTGCTAGTACATAAGTAAGCATGACAGGTAATAATTCTTGTTACAAACCCCATTCGCTTGGGAACGCGTCGTACATAAAATTAAACGAGTTTGCCTAACTTCTACATTTGTTACGAGAAAATCAGGTTCTTCAAGTTGGACAACCAAGAATAAATTGTTACTTTGGCCTTCTTGTAACAAAACAAATCAGCGGCTAGCACAGCTTCTTCGGAAAGGGATCGCAAGCTTTGTTATGTGAAATTATAACGTAAATCTAAAAAAAAGACGCCAAGACGATGAAAGATTAAGTTAAGGAGATACCGTCTAACTCTAGCCGTAGCTGAAAAATAATAAATAACACCATAGAAATAATAACGCAGAATATGTATATATTTATTTATCACAGAAGATGAAGAAGGTACATAGATATAAGTTTTCGCAAATATAAACGTGACGCCTAAATTTACTTTCGCAAATTTTAAAATTGTAGACAAACGAAACAATTAAAGCCCTCGAGACTCAATACGCACTGCTTATGAGTTTGTGAAGCACAAAAATATTATCAATTATGTTAACCTAACCTAACCATCAAGTACAAATTTAAAAAAAATTGAAATAGTAATACTCACAGCTAGGTTTTATCCAGTAGGGGATTAGCTAATTCCGTACTTGAGTTACCTATAATCTAATATTAAACCCAATATTAACGTAAATATAATGTTAATACAAGTAAAAAGTCCCCTTTATCATTCAATCATTTAAGAACGCAAATGCGCAGCGTTTACCTTTGACTTAGCGGAATAACTTTTCCCAGTTTTCGTAATAATCCGTCTCCCAAAAGAAGGATAATCCTGAAGCTTTTCAACCTTTGTCGGTGTCTAAGCAATAACGTTAACACTAACGTGACTTCATGGAAATTTTTCGACCATCAGGTGTTACAAAAGTTGCAGGTGGATCGGACCCGCTCAAGAATTAATTTAAGCCCTCAATACAAAAACGTTATAAAATTACATACCCCAAAATAAGCTTTCACTCAACACTACGTAAAATTCGCGGACATATCCACGTGGAGTATCGTGAACCAACTTAATATTGAAAGCTTTTTGTTGGGCCGGAAAGACCGCTAAGAACAGTGTGTGATTTACAAAACGTTAGCAGCAAATGAAATCGTTTTGACAACCGACAAATTTTATACTTGAAAAATTTTTATACTAGAAAATTGAACTACCAAATTTTTTACATAACAAATTCCAAAAGTAATAGTTTACAATGGTAAATATACCACAAATATTCAATATCTCGGTGATTAAGAACACCAGAGCACACCGTTTAATAATATTTTAAATAATTTTGTAGTTAACTGTAACAACAAACATCATATGTACGTACAATCGTATGTGCAAATAACTAGCTACGTAAGTAAAAATAAATTAAAATAAGAAATACAATACTCACAATTTGTATTTTTTTAAAGTATGCGCCTAGCTAAAGGCACCATACCCAAAATTGCTTAAACTACGCTTAAATAAAAAACCATGCACAAATAGCGTTATCACAAATAGATTCCTTCGGTTCATACGATCTATAAGAAAAAACCAAATGCGCCAAACTTTCCCCAAGCAACCAAAAGTTTTAATATCCTCAATAATGTAAGTGCAACACTCTTTTTACTACGTCGTAGATTGTGACATAGAAATTTTCCCAATATGAACGAACATGTGTCAATATCCCCACATCCAAAATTGTTCAGGACAATTACAGAAAAATCAAATTAAATCACAAAAATAGAAATCAATTCATACCCCAGTAAGAACTTCACATAATCAGCAAAAGTACTACACCCATTTATAACGTAGATTAGTGTGAATATTTAGAAATAAAAGCACCACAGTAACCAGAAAAATAAATTTTTCCCCTTGAATAATTCCATCCTCCAATAAAACAACAAAATGACAGCAAACACTCTGAATGTAAGGAAAAGTGAGTGTTACGAGACGAATCTTATACGGTATGGAAATCACGCACATGTCTTGGCAATGTGACAAATCTAAGTAAATAATCTACTATAATTGTAAAAAACCATCACGCATCAGTAAAGATTGTCCAAAGCGTACAAAACCACAAAAACTCAACCGCAGGCAGGCAGAAAAATTTGAAAATAAACCAGATGGACAAAGCGAAAACCCAACTCAATTTATTAAAAACATTTTTATAAATGATAATGAACCGTTAAGGTGTTTTGTTCATACTACATTGACGATTAGTACTATTACATTAGAAACAGTACTAAAATTAGGGTTAAATATACAGGCTAACGAAAAAGTTGACTGGTTATGGAGTAAATACTGTAAAAACGCTAGGCAATCTAAGTGTTAAAATCACTTTAAGAAATGTGCACTTTAGTAACATAAATTTGTTGGTGGTACCCAGTAGTGTTCAAATTTATGACGTATTATTGAAACAAAATTTCACGGAGGATCCTGTTTTAGCATACATCCATGTTGTTTCGGTTTTAAGAACAAAGAACCCTTTAGTAATTTGAAGGTGTTGCCACTACTACAAACGGAAAAGTTTTTAAAATCTAGAAGTATCACTTTAGTTCTAGTTCAAATAGAGAATTCGCATTTAACATTGCCAGTAATAAATGAAAGCAGTGAGACATCTATCTAAAGCAAAGTGATTATGTTGACAAAATTGTACGAGAACGATGTGAGTTCTTAAGCGAAAACAACTCTGACTCGAATAATAGTAAAAAGTAAATTCTGTGATGTCCGTGTTACGTACTCTAAATCTAAATTGCGCTACCCTGTATATCTTGGTTCACTTGAAGTTAGTCATTTACTTCTCGACGCCATCTTGTAATAAAAAATAAAAACAAACATATAATAAAAATAATAATGAACGTTCAAAATATAAAAATATATTTATCGAAAGCAAAAATACTTATTTTACCACGGCAGCAGTCGAAGCACAGACCTCTGGGTGTGAGTCTGAATGAAAGTAAAATACACAAGCGTGAATTCCTTTAATTTATTTGCAATTATATCATAATACACTAACTATTTACATTAAAGAAAAATGAACATTATTATTATAACTAACTATTAATCGATATCAATTCAAAAGTAACAAACGATTAATTATTTACCGAGTATGTATTCCGAAAAGTTTTTGAAAATTAATTTGAATTTAAAATGTAATAAGTAGTAGCATTCCAGTAGACTCACCATATATAATATGACGTTATCTGATATCTTCTATTTTTAGCACATTCTTTGTTGAAGTGATAAGATTCTTCCAGCATAAAATAACGAATCAACCAAATGTAGATTGGAAAGCAAAACAGCAGGCATAAAACCAAAATATAAATCCAATGAATAAAAATCCAGTAAATAATAAACTCCAATAACGGAAAATCCAGTAAATAAAAAAGACAAAACAAAAAGAAAAGACCAAAAGACAAGACCCTAATTATATATAATTAGAATGGATTTTAATTGACATAAATAATTACATTGCTTTAGATGCAACGGCCTTGAAATAAATTCCTTTCTAATTGTATTACGTAACATTGTAAAATCACTAAAAATGTTGAATTCAATAGAAAAATTTTATCAAAATAAAGGTAAACTCACCAGCAATTAGTTGGAATTAATAAAAATGATTTTGTATGCGTTTTTACGCCATAATTAATAAAATTTGTCTTCCTTGCACCACTTATGTGAAAGACCAAAGATGGCTCAAACGGAAGTGCCAACTTAAAATCGATTCCAAGGGTCGATTCAAAATACAACGCAACGTTGCCAAACTGAATAAATTTAAGTGCAACATTAGTTGCAGAAAATAAACGAATGCAAAATTGAATTTTAATTGTAATGAACTCTAACGGGACGTTACAATCTAACGAGCATTGTGCTTTTAATTTTCTTTTTTATGTCGAGGTAAAGTATGAAACATGCCTGTAATAGCGAAGGCTTCCACGGCCGGAATCTATACTAACATTAGAATGTCTTCCGGGTTTGGGCCGTGTCATAGTTGCAACCGAAGCTGCCAACGTTTCGCCCACTTTCGTAAGGGGCTTCATCAGGGCGTGAGATAAATCGCAAAACTCAAACAAGCAATCGAAATCTAACTAAGAACTTCTCAAAAGTTAGGTTATACACTTGTAAAACAAGCCATAACCTAAACTATGAAAAGGTAAGAAAGAAAACGATAACCTGAAAAAGCAAACGAAAATCTAACAAAGAACCACTACCGAGTTAGGTAATCAACTTGTGAACCAAGCCAGATTCTAAACTCCGTAGAAGTGACTTAAGAAGAAATGGTCTCCGTATTTAAAGGAAAAGGATCGTCACGGATGATCAAGCTCGACCCTGATTGGGTTACGGTTGCTAGGGGGCGTGTTTTTGATAAATGACTAATAACCGGGAACCAAAGAGGGGATAGTTCGAAACCATGATCGCGATTGAAGTTATTGGGGTGTTTGATGATTTCTATGCTTTCTCGGAATTTCCTGTTGAAAAAGAATGGAGATACGGCAATCAACGAAACATTATCAAAATCTATCTTGTGACCTGTAGTAAAATGATGTTCAGCGACCGCAGACTTGGAAGTATACCTTTTTCTTATACAACGATCATGTTCTGAAATGCGAGTAATGACGGAACGACCGGTTTCACCAATGTAGACTAAACCACAAGAACAGGGAATTTGGTATACACCTTGAGATAAAAGTGTAGGAAATTTGTCTTTGGGAGAAGAAAGAATCTGAGAGATTTTGCCTGTCGAGTTGAATATGGGTTTAATACCATTCTTACGAAGGAGTTTCCCTATTTGATCTGTAACCTTGTGAATGTAGGGTAAAAAGGCCAATTTCGGGTTGGATTCGGGAGTAGAAATGTCCTTAGGTAATCGAGTACGTGGATGTAAACGACGATTAATAACTCTATGAATATCTCGCTTTACATAACCATTGTTCACTAAGGTTCTAGTAAGATGACGGAGTTCTGAGTCTAGATTCTCAGGTTGACAAATAGAAAAGGCACGATGGACCAAAGATTCAATAACAGAACGTTTCTGTGCAGGATGATGATGAGACGAAGCATGAAGGTATCTGTCCGTATGGGTGGGTTTTCGATAAACAGAATGGCCTAGAAGTCCGTCGGGCTTACGAGTCACAAGAACGTCAAGAAATGGAAGAGAACCATTACTTTCGATTTCCATAGTAAATTTGATATCTAAGTGTTGATTGTTAAGATGATCAAGAAATTTAGACAATTCAAGATGACCATGAGACCAAACAATAAACGTGTCGTCAACATATCTAAACCATACTTTAGGTTTTAATATTGATGATTCCAAAGCAACCGTTTCAAAGGATTCCATAAAAATGTTAGCTACAACAGGTGATAGAGGAGAACCCATAGCAGCACCAGAAACTTGTTCGTAAAACTTATTATCAAATTGGAAGTAAGTAGAGGATAGACACTTTTCAATAAGAGGAACCAAACTCAAGTCCTTGCCATGTTGAGACAGAATCTGTTGGATGATAATAAGCGAATCCTTAATAGGAACTTTAGTAAAAAGTGAAGTAACATCAAAGCTCACGAGAAGATCTTGGGGTTCAAGTTTTATAGTTTCTAGACGTTGAATAAAATGCTGGGAGTTGAGGATGTGAGAAGAGGTTTTACCTGTAAACTCGCAAAGAATGTTGGACAAGAACTTGGCTAGCTTGTAAGTAGGAGATTGGATAGTACTAACGATAGGTCGAAAAGGAATACCTTGTTTGTGAATTTTGGGAAGTCCGTATAGACGAGGTGGTTTAGAATCTGATGGGGTAAGTCGACGTTTAGTTTCAGGAGGTAGATTGGAAGATTTGATGATTTGGCTAACCTCGCGTTCAATCCTCGAAGTGGGGTTATGGGTTAGAAGAGCGTAAGTTTCCTCAGACAAAATAGAATTGATTTTCGTAACATAATCAATATGGTTCAAAACTACAGTGGCGTTGCCTTTGTCGGCTGGAAGAACAATAATATCAGAGTTCTTACGAAGACTTTTTAGAGCTGACTCTTCCGACCGAGAAATGTTGGATTTAGGAATTTTAGATGATTCAAGGATTTTGCCAGTGTTAATACGAATGGGATCTGAGATGTGGCGAGGAAGATGTCTTATAGAAGACTCAACAGCACATAAAATATCTTCTTTAGGAATACGTTTGGGTGCAACCGCAAAATTCAAACCCTTAGAGAGCACCGATTCCTGTTCTGAAGTGAGAACCAAACTAGATAAATTGACAACCGTCTTTACTGAGTTAGTAGTAGAAGAAACTTTACGATTCTTGGATTCCAATAATTGAAACTTTTTGAGATGACCTTCAGTGGTTAGTCGTAGAGTGGTATCAGACTGCTGGTAAGTAATGGTGTCAAAGAATTTCCAATCATCCGGGGATAGAGTGTTGGCCAACTCAAGATGAAGATAAAAGAGTTGTTTCGAAATGGTGTCTAACTCTCGCCTAGTTTGCTTAATCCGTTCGCGTATCAACGCTAGACTAGCACGGTGTAGGTAGGTAGCTTATGGCTTGTTTTACAAGTGTATAACCTAACTTTTGAGAAGTTCTTAGTTAGATTTCGATTGCTTGTTTGAGTTTTGCGATTTATCTCACGCCCTGATGAAGCCCCTTACGAAAGTGGGCGAAACGTTGGCAGCTTCGGTTGCAACTATGACACGGCCCAAACCCGGAAGACATTCTAATGTTAGTATGAAACATGCCTGCTTGAATTTAAATAAAATTTTCTTAACATCGATTTGTTGTAGCGATATGTCTTTTGGAAACATATTTAATTAAGTAGTTTATTCAACGCAGGTTAAACTTTTTTGAATTAAGTGTAATTTTCATGTAAGTTTCGTAACACCACGTGCCACCTCTAACGTGTGCCACTATCCGTTATATGTAAAGGTTAAAACCTTCAAGCACCCTTTTGATAGGTTACGAACACTCTAATACCTACCGTATCACGCTTTTTTCCAAATACCGTTGTCTGAGAATGCAAAACCAAAAACACCTTTTATAACCCGAGATGATATAGGTCAGCTAGACAGAATGTGTATTATAATAAATTCAACAACAAAAAAGTTACAGCAAATTTTCAAAAATGGCAGTTTTCAGTTTTTTCCAAATAAAAGAAAAGAAATTTGTTTATTTTGCCAATTGTATAGTAAGAAGGTATTACATTACACTATTTTATCCACTTAACCAACTATCTGCAATTGTTTCCGATATACCAATGAGCCTATGAAAATAATCACCCTGTAGAAAAGAAAAAGCAACAGGAGCATTAAAAAAATAAATAAAAATATTTTTATAATTCTTGATGAACAATCAAATAGAAAACATAAAGAAATCACAACCAATATAAAAAAAATGTGGAAAACGAATTTTTCGTTGAAAAAGCTTTTTCATTTGTTATCTCATTAATTTGAATTAAGCTTAAGAATTTCTGCTGAATAAAAAATTAAAATTAAAAAAAAAACACGTTAAGCCTTATGATATTTGCCTCCATTCAGGATTTTCCAGAGGTATAATCTCTTTTATGAGCACACGTGAGATGATTTGTTACATTACAACGCGCCACTCTCAAACAAAAACAACATGAAAGACCGCGTTGTCTGCTTTAAAACAAAGTAAAATACAGCGAAAGGCTTACAAAAGTTATTTAAACTTAAATCCTGAAATTTGCACTAAGCCCTTGCTGTAAAGTAGTTCTAAACTGCTTTGACAAAACTGAATGACACTTGGTATTGCACGGAACGACGAATTTAGCCACTTTCACAATTTATCCAATTTATGTACATATATAAAGTTAATGTTCTGTAAAAACGTGATCTGCGCTATCTATAACAATTTTTTTAGTCTTACCGAAAACATAAAAATCGAAACATACTTCTTTACTCAGTTTTGCAAATAAAAGTGAACATCGGTAATGCACAAAGCGGAAGAAAATTTCAAACGTACAACAAAATCGTATATTTCCCGTATTTTAAAGTTTCTTATATATACGTAAATATGTATTTATTTAAATGCGTTTACTTTAAAGTTTAATATGTATGATCATTAATAATAATAATAATAATTAACATGTCATTATTTAACATTGTATATTGACCTAATAGATAATATAAATCCTGCAATTTGTAGATTTGATAGAATTCGAACAAAGTATTAATTGTAATTATCCTATTTTATTCTGATTTTTAAATAACATTAAATTTTATTGAATTATTATAACAGCGCATAAAGACCATAATACAACGGTATGTTAAATAGATTTGATTAAAATTATTTCCTATAAAAAACCCCGATTAAATTTTGAAAATTATCATAGACAACAGCCACAATGTTGCGGTTGGAATCTGAAAATTTTCAAGCAATTCAAGATGCTCTAGATGAGGAAATTGAACAATGGCGAGACAAAAATTCTGTAGAAGCATCAATGATAAAACCACAATTTATTGTTTGTTTGTTCGTCTTCCATTCAATGTTAATGGTCGCAAATGTACTGAGTAAATATTTTCAGAGAAAAGATGCCACACTAGGTCAGGCCAGTGATATCATAGATAACACTATAAGTAGCTTTGAAGAGAAACAAATTTGAGAACCTGTGAAGTGAAATAGAAAAATTCTCAAGAGAACAATACTGTTGTTTGGAGCCTTTAAGGATTTAAAAAAAAAGAAAGCAACCACAAAGGCCTAATAAATATCTATCTGACTTACCAAGTAATGGACAACGTGATTGGCAATATGAAAAAACGATTTGAAAATCATCCCCTTGCAAGATCGATTGATTCTTTTATGAAGCTAAATTTGGATCAAGCATTTGAGTTCGTCGCCAATTATCAGAAGGCCTTCAATATCGAAATTTCAACACTTCAAGCTGAAATTTTAGTGATACGAAATTTATTCAAAAATAAAAAGCTTGAAATCACGTTGGAAAATCTAAAAGTTTAAGTGAAGGGGGATCTGACTCCAAATCTTTACAAATTACTACAAATTGCTGTAGGTCTTCCAATCAGTTTAGCTGGTTGCAAAAGAAGTTTCTCCGCGATGAGGCGGATAAAAACATGGCTGAGAACCACAATGGTACAAGATAGATTTTCAAATTTATCACTTCTCTGTATCGAAAACGATTTAGTTAAGCAGAAATTGTCGGCTAAACAAGTTCTCTCTGTTTTTATAAAAACAGGTAGAAAACTAAAATTAGTTTGAAGTTTTTTTTATTCATACTTATATTACATATTTCCTAAATAAAATGTGAAAACAAGAAAAGCTTTTACTTAAAGTAGGTATATGACAAACCATGATGATGAAATCCAAAACTGTTTAAAATTGAGAGTGATAACAAGATTGACGTAGTTTTCATGCGCATGCATCTATAAAAAAGTGGTGTGTACGCCCCAACAAAATTTGTGTACGCACCCCTCCCCAAAAAAAGTCCGTGGAGTCTGTCCTCCTTTGAAAAATTTTGTAGTTTCGCCACTGAATACGATTGAAATAACTGTGACGCGTGCCTTTTTCTTCCTAAGTAAAATATGGAAATGTAGGTAGCAAAATCAACCTGTTTTTGCTGCAAAACGTTAAATTCTAGTCAAAAGCATTGTATCGCTATTTTGCTACCAACACGCAATTTTTCCGGAACACTCGCTCCAAAGACTTCCAATGAACAAAATTTCCCATGCGTAATTCAATTCACTTTGCTACAAGCGTAATAGTAAACAACGCGTAATTAAGTGAAAACCAAGGTAGTTGCAGTTCAAAGATTTGGAATAATTATAGATTACGTGCAGCGAGCACTAGAATAAAACGTCAAACAACATCGATCAAGTCAAAGTATACACATGGCGATTCCTTCCTTCCTTTAAGGAAGATTACCCAGCTGCAGTTTCGTGTGCTTCTTAACTTAGCTTGGGTTAAGTCAGCAAACGTAGATAGAATTAGTTTTAAAACCTGTAGAATCGTTCCTTTTAAACCTGGTGCAAGACCCGACTATGCTTTTCTGTCAGAATCCACAAATTCCTAAGCTTCTAGATACATCTTTTATTTCCCAAAGTGATATAAGTATCGTTAGTGATAGAACTATAAATACTGTCGCTATTTGTGGTCCTAGTTGGTCAATAAACGATAATAATGCTGGTACTTCAAGAAGCTATGAGAATGTTCTTGTGCCTGAATCCTTTGAACAACATGAGAGTATATCTAAAAATATAATTCCCTCAAAGTTATTAGTCAACATACACGTTTCAAACTATATCAACAGTTTTAATTTTTTCGGAAAAACATAATTGCCATAAAAAAGAGTGGAAAATTAAGATAAGATAAAAAAAACAAGCAAAAAAAAAAGAAGAGGAAAAGAAATAAGAATAACGAAAAGTTCGAGGAACTACTATAAACCAAGAAATGAAGTAAAACAAATAAGTATAATAAGGACTCTGAAAAGAAGGACTCACCCAAGAAACTATCAGGTGCTGTTCCGCAAAAAAAACTTCAGCAGCAAGAGAGAATCTAGAAACCTGAGACATCAGAGACAAAAGCGCACTTTTTAACACAATAGGAGACAAGCCAAAAGATTGTGGACACAAAACGCAACCGATCAGAAAACAGCACTTCCACCACAGCAACATAACCACCATATTCAAATTGAAATAATGCGACTAGAATATCTAAGTGTTGTCTTAAGCGAATAAAAAGCGGACTTTACTAAGACTGCTCTAGACACATTAACTAAAGAAGCATCGGCTTCCAGATTCTATGGAAGTAACCTTAAATGGGGTTTCTATTAGCGTCCTGTGCGTTCTATCTACTGAAAATTAGCTAGTGAGGACCGTAGAAAAAACCCTGGTCAAGTGTGAAACTTAACATCATCGATGCTAAGGACGTTCCAAAATCAGCTAGAGTCATGGTATGGATTTCAGGACTCATCGTACAACCAAAAAAGGACTAAAGCGCTTAAAGATTCAAAATCCAGAGCTTCTAATAGAAATCTCAAGTGTTGTATATAAGAAGGAAGATCCGAAAAGACAACAACTTATCATTCTCAAGAGTAAAATGTCGACTAAAGACCTTTACTTAAATCTTTCCCGAGTCTTATTCAGACATCTGGAAGAGAAAAAGGAAGAGAGAGCAAAAGAGGCAGAAATCGACAAAGTAAGGGCGAGTATCAAACCAACGACATTGATAGGAAAGACATCCCAGCTGTAAGGCAATCTTCACGGTCTTACAAATAAACCTAATCATTTTAATGCAATGTCAATATTGTACTGATACCAAAACCTTGGATTTATAGAGGGACTAAGTATGGGTTGTGACTAAGAACCTATTATTGTAAGAGAAAACCATTCAAGAGCTTGCATTTTAACAAAAAACAAAAAACCTATTCTGCGGACAAAACAAAATACAACTGGTGCTCTGCTGTGTACACCATACGGTTTGGGAAAGCACTAGAATCAACAAAAAAAGTGAGGGACTTTTAGAATTTTTTATTAGTAATAAAGTAGAAGTCGTAAATCAAGGAAACGAGCCTACTTTTGTCACAGATACAAAAAGGAAAGGAATCGGCATTAGGATCGGCACACCATCACTCTTTAACCAGATGTAAAGATATTGGTCATCAGAATGTGCTGGACTACAGAAGGCTTTATAAAAACATAACCTGGGTAAACTGCGGTCATTGCAAAAACCACAAGAAAGTTATACTTTATCCGAAAAGAAGACTCTAGAAGTAATGCTAGAAACACACTTTGACATACCTAGAAAACGAAAGTTAAAAGAGAACCGGAAACTGGCTAACAAGCTGGTAGACAAAAGCAAAATTATTTAACCTGCAAAGTCTTTTGCGCCATATAAAGCTTCAGGTCCCGATGGGATATTACCAATCATGCTTATGTGCTAAATAATTGGCCAAAAGTAAAAGTAGTTTTTGTTCTTAAACCAGAGGAAAAATTATACGCCCAGACAAAATATTTTTGTCAAATTAGCTTGACATCTTTTATGCTAAAGATTATTTAAAAAATAATAGATAAACATATTTAAGAAGAAACACTGGGTGTAGCACCTTTGCATCGACACCAATATGCTTACCAAATAATATAAACATAGAGAAAGAATTTGATAACACCTCGTATGACTCCATTAGAAAGTCTGTCAAAAGTCGAGCAGTTTCCCGGTCCGTAAGAGAATAGACCAGCTTTGTGGTAACTGGCAGAGAAATTACAAACTGGGCAATGTAACCAGAAAGGTGGTTGATGCTAAAATATGCCCGCAGGGAGGGATGTTATCTCCTCTATTGTAGAGCTTAGTAGCAGTCTACGGAAACTTGACCAGAACGAAATACATGCGCAAGGATGTGCAAAAGATTAAAAGAGTTATTTCAAATCTAATATCAAAACTGAAAATAGTGAAAAATTTATATCAAAAAACTGTTAAGACAACAATAGTAGTCTTTACAAGTAAAAAAACCTTCAGTATTTAAAAAAAAATCAATTTTGGAAAAAGGAACTTCAACTGAGCAATACGGTTAAATATTTGTGACTCTCTTTAGACATTGAATTAACCTTTAACGTTTACTTAGAGAAACCAAACAACAAAACTACTCGATAATTTTTTTTCTGATAGGTAAAACATGAAGACTAAAACTGAAAATTATTCTTTAGGTAAAATTTAGCAAGTTACAAAGACTTGCGTGTCTTCGAATCACAATGTCAACGACGCCCACTACAGCAATGTAAACTTTGCTAGATTGTCTTCTACATTTAGTGGTAGAATCAAAAGCTTTGGCAGCAGGTTAAAATATAACAAAAAAGAGAACACTCGTGCTAGAGTAGAGAACCCGTCCAATTATTCACTTCCACAAACCTGATACTTTATTAGGTAGTTACCGACAAAGAAAAAAAGGAAAATAGACAACAATCGAGAAAGCAACAAGCAATCATCTGGTATACAGATGGTTCCAAAACTGCACAAAATACAAGAGCGGAAATCCTTAGCAGTAAATCAGAGAGTAATTTTAGCGTAAACCTGGGCTGTTTAGTAATCGTATTTCAAGCAAAAGTTATTGCAATATTGGCTTGTGCTTAAGAAACCCTTTCAAACTAAGAAGATACAAGTCGTTACCAATAACCAAGCCTCAGACTTGATAGAGCAGTTGGAGATTGTGTTAACTCGCTAGTTCGTCTAGCTGAGTAGAACAGAGTTACTCTACAATAGACAAAAGGACATCAATGAGATCAAGGAACTAAAAAAGCAGAACTATTAACAAAAAAGTAACTGAAATTTGTTTAATAAGGCCTCACTATCAGAAGAGAGGCAAAAAAATACTTCACACTGGTTGCCAGCTCCTGAACAGTCTAAAATGTTTACCACAAAAAAAATAATCAAATCAAGTAAAGCCAAATAAGATGAACTCTCGGACTCTTCTCGCTTCTAAAAGTGAAAGCCAATCTTGAATGTAGGAAGTGTCCAGCTTTAATAAACGCCAGATATTTGAGGATAAGTATACGGACCGAAAGTAATAGAAAACAAGTCCATAAGTCTGACTCCAAAATTTATTGAGGAAGTAGAACTTATGAGCTGAAATTCTATGAGGCACAACAAGCTTAGAGCTCAAGGGCGAGAGCTAATTAGAACATAACCCAAAGAATAATAAAAAAAATTAGAGAGAGAAAATAAAAATAAGAAGCAAATAACTATTAATAAAAGGAAGAAAACTCAAAAGAAGAAAGAATAACTTACGTCATACTCAGAATTTGGAGATATTGACATTAATACAATTTGCAACGATAATCTTCAAGATAAAGGGATTATTGTGTATAGTGTAAAGAGAATTACAAGGAAACGTTTCGCTCGACATATAAAGGCTGCACAAGATTCTAAAATAAATGCAATTACTATCAGAAGCGAGATTCTCGAAAGAAGAAAACTACAAAATAGTTAAATGGTTTTAACTCTAATTTAGTAACGTATGCCAGCACTCCATCTATTTCTAGGAGATGGTCCATCTAACCCAAATACCCCCTGAGACAAATGAACCACCGATTAAAAAAACTTTAAAGGGTAAAGGTCATACATACATATTATAAAAATATATACCAAATCCTAAACATTGCAAAGTTTTAGAAAAAATGACTTTAAAAAACGTGGTCCTACTATTCCGGACTTACCCTATGCTAAAAACAAAAATAATGAGAAACACGCAAGAAAACGAAAGATAAAAATATTTAAGATTATCTAACGATCTAATAATAATTAGTAAAAATGCGGAAAAATTACAAATCATGATAAGCATACTACATAACAAATCCAAAAAAATTAGATCCAAAATAATAATGCTGAGAACAAAAATAATGAGAAATAGACAAGAAAGCGAAAAAGAAAACTGCTTAAGATTCTCGAACAATATTGAAATAATTAGCAAAAATACGGAGAATTTCGAAACATGATAAGCAAATAAATCCGAAATCCAAAAAACATTGGATCCAAAAGAATTATGGTGAAAACAAAAATAATGAGGAATACGCAAGAAAACAAAAGATAAAATTATTTAAGATTCCCGAACGATATAATAATTAGCAAAAACGCGGAAAATTTACAAAACATGATAAGCAAAGTAAATAAGAGATCCAAAAAAATAGATCCAAAATAATTATGCTAAAAACAAAAACAATGAGAAACATTCAAGAAAACGAAAGATAAAACTATTTAAGATTCCCAAACGATATGGTAATAATTAGCAAATATGCGAAAAAACTACAAAATATGATAAACAAGCTAAATAAGAGATAAAAAAATTGGATCCAAAATAATTACCTATGCTAAAAACAAAAATAATGAGAAACACGCAAAAAAACGTAAGATAAAACTATTTAAGATTCTCGAACGATATAGAACTAATTAGCAAAAATGCGGAAAAATTACGAAACATAATAAGCAAATTAGATAAGAAATCCAAAAAAAAATTGGATTCAAAATAATTGCTAAAAACAAAAACAATGAGAAACGCGCAAGAAAACAAAACATAACTATTTAACATTCCTGAACAATATAGTAATAATTAACAAAAATGCCAAAAAATTACAAAACATGATAAGCAAAGCAAATAAGAGATCCAAAAAAAATTAGAGCCAAAATAATTACCTAAAAACAAAAATAATGAGAAATACACAAGAAGACGAAAGATAAAACTGCTTAAGATTCTGGAACGATATAAAAATAATTAGCAAAAATGCGAAAAAATTACAAAACATGATAAGCAAATTAAATAAGAAATCCAAAAAATATTGGATCCAAAAGAATTATGCTAAAAACAAAAATAATGAGAAACACGCAAGAAAACGAAAGATAAAACTATTTAAGATTCACGGACGATATCATAATTAGTAGAAATGCGGAAAAATTATAAAACATGATAAGCACACTAAGTAAGAAATCAAATAAAAATTGGATCTAAATAATTATGCTAAAAACAAAAACAATGAAAAACGCGCAAGAAAACAAAAGATAAAATTGCTTAAGATTCCCAAATGATATAAAAATAATCAGCAAAAATCTGGTAAACATAATAAGCAAACTGAACATGAGAACAAGTTGGATCCAAAATAATTATATTAAAAACAAAAATAATGGAAAGCATGCAAGAAAACGAAAGATAAAACTATATAAGATTCCCAAACGAAATAGTATTAATTAGCAGAAATGCGGAAAAATTACAAATCATGATAAGCACACTACAGAAATAAAAAAAAATTAGATCCAAAATAATAATGCTGAGAACAAAAATAATGAGGAATAGACAATAAAGCGAAAACGAAAACTGCTTAAGAATCTCGAACAATATAGAAATAATTAGCAAAAATACGGAAAATTGCGAAACATGATAAGCAAATTAAATAAGAAATCCAAAAAATATTGGATCGAAAAGAATTATGGTGAAAACAAAAATAATGAGGAACACGCAAGAAAGCAAAAGATAAAACTATTTAAGATTCCCGAACGATATAATAATAATTAGCAAAAACGCAAAAAATTTACAAAAGATGATAAGCAAAGTAAATAAGAGATCCAAAAAAAATAGATCCAAAATAATTATGCTAAAAACAAAAGTAATGGAAAGCATGCAAGAAAACGAAAAATAAAACTATTTAAGAATCTCAAACAATATATGTATAGTAATAATTAGCAAATATGCGAAAAAATTACAAAATATGATAAATAAGCTAAATAAGAGATAAAAAAAATTGGATCCAAAATAATTACCTATGCTAAAACAAAAATAATGAGAAACACGCAACAAAACAAAGGATAAAACTATTTAAGATTTTCGAACGATATAGAAATAATTAGCAAAAATGCGGAGAAATTACGAAAAATAATAAGCTAATTAGATAAGAAATCCAAAAAAATTGGATTCAAAGTAACTGCTAAAAACAAAAACAATGAGAAACGCGCAAGAAAACAAAAGATAACTATTTGTCATTCCTGCACAATCTAGTAATAATTAACAAAATTGCCAAAAAATTACAAAACATGATAAGCGAAGCAAATAAGAGATCAAAAAAAAATTGAATCCAAAATCATTATGCTAAAAACAAAAATAATAAGAAATACACAAAAAGACGAAAGATAAAACTGCTTAAGATTCTGGAACGATATAAAAATAATTAGCAAAAATGCGAAAAAATTACAAAACATGATAAGCAAATTAAATAAGAAATCCAAAAAATATTGGATCCAAAAGAATTATGCTAAAAACAAAAATAATGAGAAACACGCAAGAAAACGAAAGATAAAACTATTTAAGATTCACGGACGATATCATAATTAGCAGAAATGCGGAAAAATTATAAAACATGATAAGCACACTAAGTAAGAAATCAAATAAAAATTGGATCTAAATAATTATGCTAAAAACAAAAACAATGAAAAACGCGCAAGAAAACAAAAGATAAAATTGCTTAAGATTCCCAAATGATATAAAAATAATCAGCAAAAATCTGGTAAACATAATAAGCAAACTGAACATGAGAACAAGTTGGATCCAAAATAATTATATTAAAAACAAAAATAATGGAAAACATGCAAGAAAACGAAAGATAAAACTATATAAGATTCCCAAACGAAATAGTATTAATTAGCAAAAATGCGGAAAAATTACAAATCATGATAAGCACACTACAGAAATAAAAAAAAATTAGATCCAAAATAATAATGCTGAGAACAAAAATAATGAGAAATAGACAAGAAAGCGAACACGAAAACTGCTTAAGATTCTCGAACAATATAGAAATAATTAGCAAAAATACGGAAAATTGCGAAACATGATAAGCAAATTAAATAAGAAATCCAAAAAATATTGGATCGAAAAGAATTATGGTGAAAACAAAAATAATGAGGAACACGCAAGAAAGCAAAAGATAAAACTATTTAAGATTCCCGAACGATATAATAATAATTAGCAAAAACGCGAAAAATTTACAAAACATGATAAGCAAAGTAAATAAGAGATCCAAAAAAATAGATCCAAAATAATTATGCTAAAAACAAAAATAATGGAAAGCATGCAAGAAAACGAAAAATAAAACTATTTAAGAATCTCAAACAATATATGTATAGTAATAATTAGCAAATATGCGAAAAAATTACAAAATATGATAAATAAGCTAAATAAGAGATAAAAAAAATTGGATCCAAAATAATTACCTATGCTAAAACAAAAATAATGAGAAACACGCAACAAAACAAAGGATAAAACTATTTAAGATTTTCGAACGATATAGAAATAATTAGCAAAAATGCGGAGAAATTACGAAACATAATAAGCTAATTAGATAAGAAATCCAAAAAAATTGGATTCAAAATAACTGCTAAAAACAAAAACAATGAGAAACGCGCAAGAAAACAAAAGATAACTATTTGTCATTCCTGAACAATCTAGTAATAATTAACAAAATTGCCAAAAAATTACAAAACATGATAAGCGAAGCAAATAAGAGATCCAAAAAAAATTGAATCCAAAATCATTATGCTAAAAACAAAAATAATAAGAAATACACAAAAAGACGAAAGATAAAACTGCTTAAGATTCTGGAACGATATAAAAATAATTAGCAAAAATGCGAAAAAATTACAAAGATAAGCAAACTAAGTAAGAAATCAAATAAAAATTGGATCCAAAATAATTATACTAACTACAAAAACAATGGGAAACGCGCAAGAAAACGAAAGATAAAACTACTTAACATTCCTAAACGATATAGTAATAATTCGCAAAAATGCGAAAAAATTACAAAACATGATAACCAAAGTAAGAGGTAAAAAAATGAGATCCAAAATAGTTATCCTAAAAACAAAGATAACGAGAAACGCGCAAGAAAACGAAAGATAAAACTGCTTGAGATTCCCGAACGATATAAAAACAATCAGCAAAAATCTGCAAAACATAATAGGCAAACTAAATATGAGAACAAGTTGGATCCAAAATAATTATATATAGTAGATTATATACCGTGGTCCAAAGATTACGTAAACAAATTACATTGGAAGCAAAAATACACACCCAAAAAATACGTTTGACAGTTCTTTTAAAAGACACAAAATTGTTTTAAAAAAATTAAGGAGATCACACAGATTAATTTCATTAGAAACAGATACATTTAAAATATTTCTACAACAAATACTGTTTTGTAACAATTTTCAGAAAAACCTGTAGAAACCTAGTACTTGATAATTCTTGGTATTCGAATATTAACTTTTTAAAT
This sequence comes from Aquatica leii, assembly GCA_035610365.1. Lineage (NCBI taxonomy): Eukaryota > Metazoa > Arthropoda > Insecta > Coleoptera > Lampyridae > Aquatica > Aquatica leii. Next base: position 770,240 of record CM069436.1, read on the forward strand.
TTAATTAAATAATTAAGTATTTAAGTATTCAGTTATTTAATACCTAAATTAATTAATGCGTCTTTTATATAAAACATGATGTTCAAAAACGATACGCTAAACTCAACAAACTTAAATATTCAATTACAAATACGCACTCAATTCGTGTTTTTTGTAAAGATACATAATATGAATATTGATAAAAATGTGCAAAAATTTTGTTTAAAAAAAACTTGTAAAATACGTAATCATAAATACATTGTCTAATATATAAACGTAATTATTTTTGATTACCATACTTTCATGGTTTTGTCTATTAATACTTCATTATGAAAGTAACTTACATGTATGGTAACTTCAACATTCTTTCGAATAGTTATTAACATTTACATTGTTATTAACGACAATCTAAAGATTAAAAGTTTTTTTTTAAAACAAAACTCAACAAGCATTTCACATTTCAGATTTGTCTTCTCAGTGAAGTAGAGCTAATTAATGGCCTACAAAAGCACTACACAGTGTCAAGAATGTTTCGTTTGTTGAAATGTAACCCCCAAACTTGGAATAATAGTAGGCGAAACGTCAACAACTTATACAAGCAAAGTAAATTAATTATTATACCATACGCTTTAATCATCAAGTTTAATCTAAAGCTTGCGTGTTAAAATTATAATTTATTACCAAACTTCGTTTTAAAAATTAAAGTAGTTTTTTGTTACTAAAACAGTCATTAGGAGTACTCAAAAACAAATAATTAATCGTGTTTTCGTCCGCTGCGTTAGCATAAAAAGAAAGCATCAGTTTTCTGGTGTTAGATAAGAATCTTAATGGTTAATTAAATTTTTCAATTCAAACAGAACATGAAACATTTAGTTTTGGTTTATATTATCTCAAATTAATTCCATAAAACTATCTGAGAAACTCTTTTTTTTACTGACGTTTGTAAAAACATTCGGAACCGACTATAATCTATATATATAAAAATGTTATGTTGGTTTGGGTACGCTTCAAAAACTCAAAAAGTTCTGCACCGATTGAGTTGAAATTTTAACATGATATAAAATCCGCATCAAAGATTGTTTTTATCTATTTTTTGCATCAGTCACATATCTGCGACCGCGAGAAAACAGTTTTTTTTAACGATCAGCTGTGTACCAGTGACCGCGCCATCTGTCATAAGCGAGGAAAACACTCGCTGACAACCGCAATAGTAATGACAATCTAGGGTAATGACGCAGTCACATGAGAAACAATTTCGTTCCCAATTACATTGTTTATTTACAAAAAAATTTGCATCTGATTCTGATTATTATACAATCTGAATTAAATATTCACTTAAATCAAGAATTTTTGGTGTGATAGTGTTGTGATCGAACTGCGCCTTTCACCAAATCGTAAGTAGAGGTTATATTTTATATCAAAGATGGACAGTAAAAATATTACTAACTGACAGGCAAAATAAAAGGACTTATTATAATTCAAGTGAATTTCTAACAGAAGTGAGTGGTTATATCTTTTTTATTACATCTAACACGTGGACGTAATTATATTATTTAGTAATTATATTATTTATTTTGGATTAACCTCACTTTTAATGTATATAAATATAATTACATTAAATGTCAACCATTCAATCACAATGTGCCACTGCAAAGCGTGGCAGGGTACAGCTAGTAGTTTTATAATAATGATCGCGTAGACGTTATTACTTGTAGTTCACGTTGTTATAATACATTTTTAGTATTAAGCCTTTCAGTCACGAGTTTTCATGCGTGGATCAAAAATTCTTAAATTAAGCACACTTACATTTGGATTTTTTCTGCAATTTTTGGTATAAGCTTTAATGTGGTAAGTTTTTATTTTTCGAAAAAATTATTGTGCACTATGGTGTATACCAGCTTCAATGGATGCAAATTTTTTACTTTTTATTTTTTTTTTGATAGAAACTAAAACAAAGTTAATTGTTAACAACCTTATAACTCATTTATTAAGAAATAACATAAAAGCATATTACAGTACGAGTAAAGAAACTACGAGTTTCGCTCACGAATGTTAGTTTTGTGCACGAGGCGCTAGCCGAGTGTACAAATATACATGAGTGAGCGAATTAGTTTCTCACGAGTGCTGTATAGGATTTTGTTCAATCCTGATCTTGACATATTAATCATTATAATTTATAATAATATCCGGGAGGTCCGCCACCTCCCCCCCCCCACCGGAAATAGAATGGATTAACACTCGAAAAAATCGACTTTTAGGTGGAAACATTCCAAAGATGTTAATCTTTTCAGTATTTTCACCACACAGCATGTCAACAACGAATTCCCACCCAACTCGCCGTCCCTGTTACTGCTGCCTATTACCTATCTGTCTTCGCGTGCCGTCATTCGTCTTTTTGTGCTCGACAAGTGAAGACCTGTGTCTCTGTGCAGTGCATTACACGTGATACAATATAGAAAACAACGGTTTTTCATTCATGGTGGGTATAAGTTACCTTTTAATCGTCACAACTTATTTTTTGTCATGGGAAAATTAAAAAGAAATCGACACAAGTCTTCTAGTATGTAATATATTATTATAGTACTATTTTTTTTAGATCATTGATCATCAAGATGTCTAAACGTACTACATTGAAAGCGTCACTGTTTACCTTTTTTACGAAGGCTCAAAAAACGAACACTGCAAATGACTCATCTACATCTGCTAGACCTATTGTCTCTGAGGCAAGCACATCGTCTTCTTTTTCTACGTATACTGAGATCAGCGAAGTAAGACCTGAAGAAAGCTACTTACTAATTCACCATTTTGATTTGGGAAACTATGTAGGTAACCAATTAGATGATGACTTAAAATTTAGGTTGCTAAGTGGGAAGAAAAACCTTCGATTTCAAACGCAGTGGCTCGATAGGTACCCGTGGCTCGTTTATACGAAAAATGACGGCACACTGTGCAAATATTGTGTAATTTTTTCACATCACACCGTAGGAAAAGGAGGCAATCAGGCTTCCAAATCTCTTGTTTCAGTTCCGTATAAGAAATGGAAACACACAATCGAAGACTTCGAATCCCATCAATCGAAACAATACCATCACGAATCTGTGGTTAAGGGCTCCAACTTTTTGAAAACTATGCAAAACCAACACAACACAACAACACAAAGAAAGCAAGTAGAAGAAAATAGAAAAAAATTATTTTCAATTATGGAAACTATAAAGTTTTGTGGGCGTCAAGAACTGGCTTTGAGAGGAACAAACAATTCTGGCCCTGTTTCTGTGACTGATGAGGAGCCAGTCACAAATGACGGCAATTTCAGAGCCATCTTAAGAATGAGGATGAAATGTGGTGATACAAAATTGCTCAAACACTGCGAAAACATTGCTCTGAACGCGACATATATGAGCGCTAAGGTCCAAAATGATCTGATATCAATTTGCGGGGAAATAATTCAGAAGGAAATTGTAAAATGTTTAAATGAAGCGAAGGTGTTCTCCGTTTTAGTAGACGAAACTTCTGATATTTCGGGACACGAACAACTTTCACTATGTGTTAGATACACAAAAAAGGTCGAAACTTGTTATGTGGTGAAAGAAGATTTTCTCGGATTTGTAAAGGTCGATAATACAACTGCACAACCATTGGCTGACACGATCATAGCTTCCCTGAAAAATCTTCACATTCACTGCAACAATATGGTGGGACAGGGATACGATGGTGCAACTGTGATAAAAGGTGCTTTTAATGGCGTTCAAGCAATAATACTGAAATCATTTCCTCGAGCTCTGTTTGTCCATTGCAGCTCTCATTCTTTAAACTTGGCCCTTTGTCATTCATGTAATGTACCTTCTATAAGAAATTGTCTAGGAACTGTGAAAGCAATCGGAAATTTTTTGAGAGCATCTCCAAAGCGAACAAGCTTCCTTCAAGCACGGATTAGGGCCAACTTTCCTGATGCAACATAGCAGAAATTAACACCAATGTGTGAAACGCGGTCGGTGGAAAATTACAACGGCTTGTTAAAATTTAAGCAAATTTTTAAATCTATTATTGAGACTTTAGAACAATTCAGCACAGACCTGGATATGGAGATCTCAACCAAAGCTTCTTCTTTTCTGAGATCTGCTCTTGCCAGCGAATTCGTGGTATCACTCTGTTTTTTATCGAAGGTATTTGCAGCAACATTAACAGTATGTAAAGTCCTACAGTCACCTCTGAGTTGCAAAATTGCAGGTATGGTACTGAGAGCGTTCGTGAACTTGCCCAATCCGAAAAAAAAGATTTTGGGTATAAAGTCAAAATTGCGTACAAAAGAAATAGGAGAGTTTTAAACGAAGGATTTTACATGAGAGACTTTACTTCTTGCTTTAAACAGTTCTTGAAAGCGTCCCAGCCCTCGTTCTTTGCGTACGATCGAAACCCGCAATGTAGGCGATCCTTCATGATGGCGATGAATTCACGGTAGCTGAGTAATCCATCGCCGTCTTCGTCGAAGATGGAAAAAACTGTGTGGACGAGGTGCTAACTTAAACTTGTACCAGTACAAGTTTTGACGGCTCGATGAAACTCGTCTTTCGAAATAGAATCGTCCGCTAGAGTGTATATTCTCATGGCAATTGTAAAGTCTTCTAGGTTATTCAAACATTGGCAAAATACGTAGAACTCTTCAAAAGTGATTCCTTCAGTTTCTTTTATTCTATCCAATAATCTATCCAAATACATGTCGTATTCGTCCGTATCCAGATAGGTGTATCTCAAAACAATTTTGGCAAAATCTACTTCGGAGATAGTTTGAAGTCCTTTGGAAAATTCGCTAAACTCGAGCTCCAAGGCTTCGGTTTGTAAATCGAGCATAACCGTTTTATCCTTCAAACCGTAATTCTTCTCTGCCTTTAGGTCCAAAAAAGTGGATGATTAAAGTAGTGTCGACTGCATGTTGTCGTTGTAATCCTTGTTCGTCGTCCACGTACTCTTCGGACGGAATTTAAATTTTGTTTAGATATTCAGAAATCCCTAATCCTCTTTTACCTTTCCAAGCGTGTCTAAATATTTTTTCCATAGTTTCCAGGTCCTCTGTACGCTTTCCAACCAATAGTTTACGCACAACGAGAAATTCGTTTTTATCGACCTTTTGATTGCCATCAGTGTCGAACATATTAAAAGCAATTCTAAATCCTGATTGGGGCTTGGTTAAAACAGATAATAGAAACAGGTATTCAGTATACGAGATAATTCCTTTATCTTTTAAATTTCTAAATAGTCTGGAAGAGCCTTGACTTAAACTGGGCGTGTGCTCTTTCATATATTCCATGTCTGAAGTAGTTAACATCTTTCTTTTCAGACGGGGTCTAGGGTCAGCTTCAACAACCGACTCTAAAAAGTCTTGAGGTGTCATGTAAAGTTTCCCGTCATATTCCACCGATGCAAATCTAATAAATCGACATTCCCTCGATGTGAGTTTGACAACTCGTACTCCACCTTCTTCATTGTTTTTCGGTTGATAAGCCAGGACGCTTTTATTTACGAAACACTGATAGGCCGTATAAATGGCAATCGTTCCTCCTGCTACCAAAACAATGGACAGTGAATTAGATGCATGATACTTGACTGAAATTTCTAACTAAATTTGTCAATTTTGTTTGGAGAGCACGGAGGATCGATCTGCCAACTATCGCCATTTTGCTGTAGAACTTTAGACACATAGTAAAATTACACTATGAGATGGCTCTGCCATCAAACACTTTTGAATTTTAACTTCGTCATACTTAAATATAAGCTATAAGAGGAGTCAATGCAATTGTGGGAACTACATTAGAGTGTATCTCCTACTGCTGATGAGCCCCACAAGCGCGAAACGGCCGTAGTTCACTCTGGTGGCGTTTACACAATTGCATTGACATTGCTTACTCCAATGTCCTTTTACGTTGTGGTTTTATCCCGACAAATTATTCAAAGCAGATTTTGAATTTCACGGGTGTTAAACTAATTCAACGTGTTTACCTTCGTTTATAGCTATTTACAGTTAACTTTAGACACATAGTAAACTTACACTATGATATGGCTCTGCCATCAAACACTTTTGAGTTTTAAAAACCCTGACGCGGTGCAAAAACGAAAAAGGTTGCATACGGGAGTTTTTTTTTTGAAAGATCAGAAGTTAGTTGAATTTATTTCGATATGCGTTTGTAAGTTTTTTATTTGATTATTCTTAAAGAGATACGATGAATTGAGATACTGTCTAACGCGAGAAAATTGAGAATAACTATTTAAATTTAATTCTATCGTTTAACAAGGTTTTTTGTTTGTTTTTTTGTTGTAAACGGAGAGAGCAAATTTAATATTTTCTTTTCTTTGTCTTTGGCAATTGACGGGTCGCTTATAAGATTAGTTTTACTTTTTTTGCGCCGAAAGATCACGCTAAGAACACCTAGAGAATGTAATAAAAATGCATGTCGATTATTTCACGTCGCGAAATGTTTTTATTGCAAGTCCAGTCTGCTGTAAGTCTTCTTTAGATATGACAAGGAATCGCAAACGCAACAAACTGTTTTTAAACTGTGGATACACATTTCCAAAAGTGAAATCTCCACTTCGAAACTTTTACATCTGAAAGGATGTGGCAACCTAGCCCGAATCGTGTCATAATCTTAGAAGCTGTTGAATTGTGAACCGTTATAAAACTCTGGTAAAGTCCAGTAATGATTTTGTTTTATAAAATCTTAAGCTTTCGCGGTTGTTATGTTTATGATTATAAGCGACTTTCGGCTTAGACCGCGTCGTAGTTAAACACCCAGACTTAGGCTTGGTCCTAGTCTCTTCTTGAGAGCCAAAACAAGAAGTAGAACTTGGCCTTTGCCGTATTGTCGTTCGTGAACCCAAACAAACTGACGTTTTGCAAGACATAGCAGCTTGCATCTTCAGAGTGGTAAATGTCACTGAAATAAAAATGTACATGACGATATTTATACTAATAGCGATTAGCGTGAGTAACAAACCTTATCTTTCTGTTGCCGCTTGACTGACTTCGTTATTACTCGGAGTAGGTGTTTGTGTCCTTTCCAAGAAAGTCGATCTTTGTCTTAGAGGATATAATACCGGAATGCCAAGATTTGCTGAGTCTTAAACCGTCTTCTATTTCCACAGCTTCGTGGATTAGTCTGGGAAAGTAGAAAAGAGTTCTAGCCAACATTTTAGGTTGGTCGAAGTTCAGCGTGTGTCCTTGGTTCCACACGTGTTCTGTCACTGCTGATTTGGTAACTCTGCGGTGTTTGCAGTCAGCCATATGGCATAAACCTTCCGATAGTTGCAAGATTTGCGATATCTGTGAATTTTTCACTAGAAAACTGATTTGTCATTATTAGATCTTCCGCAACATACATTCCAAAATGTAGTAGATCCATATTTTTTTTAGGAATTCCCATGGCCATTGTTTTCTGCCTATATTCTATCGAAGCATTTGATGTAGCTAAATCGATGGTATGAGTTATCATGCGCAAAGTCCATTTACGCGATTTGATAAAGATACGATAAATTGATATTAAAAAATCCATTTTATCAACTCCTCCCATATAATTGTTGTAAACTTTAACAACCTCAGGATATTGACGACGTACTTCTTTTCCACTTTGTCATATCGAGTGCATAAACTCGAAGAACCAATCCCTTTGTAATTCGAGCCAAGTAAAACGGCTGCGTTGTGAAACCATTTGGTTAACACTACGTCATTTTTAGGACTCACAACTTTCTTTATTGAACCGCGACTTCTTTTTTTCATTTCCGATTCTCCAGAAAATGGTGGATTTTTGAAAAAGCCTACCCTGACTGTCGAAATGGCGTAAACTTTGTTTTGGTGCAAATATTTGAACAAATTGAAATTAGAAAAACAATTGTCAAAATATACCCGCAATTTTGGGGTACCATTTATTCGCAAGAACAATTTGAGGACGACACTTGCACGTAATCCAAAGACATCCATTTTTGTTTGGCTCAACTCTGTAGTGTAGTGTAGGGGAAGAAAATCATATAAGAGGCCACTACTTCCACATAGAACGAATAATTTTTTTTCCCTAGGGACTTGGTTTGACTCCAATATATTGTTTCACATTCAGCCTACCCTTGAACGAAATCATCTCTTCATCAAGGTAGACTCAAGCGGTATATCGGCGCATTTCCTTCTAATTGCATCATACAAAGAACGAACTTTCTAAAATCGATCGCCTTGCTTTCCATTTGCAGTAACATTTGTCGCAATTTCGAAAATCTGTTCAGATTCATTTGGTTTGCAATTTGACCAATTTTTAATCTAGAATCCCAGTAACATCAAATTCTAGGATAGTGTAGACAACCCATTACAATATGTATTCCAATGAAAACCTCCATTTCTTTGAAATTATTTTGGACAGCATATAAATTGATTTTTTTTTACTATTAGCAAAAATAGTTCTTCATTCCAGTATTTGCAGAAGAAAAATAGTGGGTTTTCTAATTCTGTCACTTCTTCTTACACGTCTTCGTAAAATTCTAAACTGGGGCTGGTAAATTTTGAATTGTTTTTCCAATCGATTTTTTTGTCAATTAGCGACCCTTCACAAAATCGTCCGCTTGCTGTTTTCTTGAAGCGTCGTTTGGGGCAGTTTTCGGTACTTTTCTGGTTTGCTGTCTACCTGATCTACTTCTCGTTGAAGTGCTGGGTTCAGGAACTTTAGAATTTTCACATTTTATAGTCAACACCTCGACAATTTCTTCTTGTGCCGCTGCTCCTGGCTCATCTGGAGTTTTAGCCTTATCAGTCGCATTCAGTTTAAGCAACTCGACATCATAAAAGTCAAATTTTTTAATTATCATTTGATTGTTGCACTCTAAATACCTTGATGAGGGTCAGATTCCCAGCCCCCATCGTCTTCATCTTCATTGTCCAAAATCTCAATATCAATATCGGAATAGTTCCAAAAGTTCTTTATCTGACAAACCTCAACCTCCGCTCATTTTGAAAAAATGTAAATATTCTGTAATTGTTTTATAAACATATAACACAACAATAAAATTTGATTTGGAGATTATAATTTACCTTTAACAAGATAATTTATTGCAACCAATGAATCACAATGTACATCACCGTGTACACGTTTTCTAACACAAAAAACACACCAATTGTTCAACAATTGTTAATCTACACTATGCACCTTACAAAACACACTTATTCTCACGTGGAAAACAAATGAATCAAACATAAACAAGTAAATTTCTGAAGATCGTGTTATAAGTTTCCTTACATATTGGTAGTACCATAGGTAAATAGAAATCTAGAAATTTATATGTAAATCAGAAAAAGATCCTATAACGTAAGAGAAAATACTCCTCACTGTAAAATATAGATAAGTTAGTTTAAAAAAAATTCAAACTAGCGTACACCACAGTGTACACGGTGACTGGAAGTGTTAAGATGCACACGTAGTCTCAGTCTCAGTGATTGACATGTGATGGTCTAACTTTCTATTTTATTTTATAATCAAAAACACTATCTTTATAGTTTGTTTTTTATTGCTTCATTTCAAGGCCACCTGGTTTGATTGTTTTTGAATGCTATACTGTCTCTTCATCGCCCTTCTTATTTCTTCGAGTAATAGTAGTTATCTCGGAAGAATTGTGTATAGTAAAGCCGACCAGGACACATTTGCGTCCCCTGCCTTTCCCCTTTGCCACAGACATATCATCGCACCTAACATAATCGTAATCACCCATTACCATATTTTTTCTGGTTTGACATGTGCAGAAAATCCTTTTCTGTTTACTCTCATTGTTTCACTACAGAATAAACTGTAGAATAACATTTTCGTGAATACCAGAAAACTCGAAATAAATACCAAAAGACCTATTTCTAAGCGAACTACTATCGGAATAAAAAGTTCTGACCCCTAGGTTTGAAGTAAAATAAAATCAAACGTTAGTTTGCTAAAAGCAATATTATTTAAATTTTGTAAAATATTTGTTAAAACTATATTTATATAAGTTGATATAATATTTGTATATACTTGTCTAATTTAATCAATGTCTTCGTTAAAAGCTTTAATAGTTTAAATAATAGGCATTTCTACAAAAACATTTTATACAACTCATTTCTAAACAATAAAATAATGGTTTTTAAATATTATCTATATTAAACAGAAATGCATAGCTTACATGCACGTGAAAATTGACGTAGACGGCGTACAATTTGATCTTGTGCAGTCGTAAAATGAGTTTTAGCATCACTATAAAGCGGCATACATACATGCCGCGGCATTAAAAAAATGTAATATTTATATAAAAAGAAATTAAAGAAAATATTTTTTGCAAATTTTTAATTGTTTTTAAGAAGAATAATTGCTTAAGGTGTTTTAAACACCTGATTAATCGTTTTCGTCAATTAATTCCTCAATTACATAATCGTATCATTGCCATCGTCATCTGGTAAATCGATAATTAAAGACTCTATCGCAATATCTAATAAATTTAGTTCTTTAAGTTTTTTAAGATTAAATTCAGTGTGCTACCGGAAACCATAAAAAATTCCAAGTATCAAAAATGCACAAAGTCTTTATAGTGATTAGATGCAGACACATTGATAGATGAATCGGCAGACAATTAGAATGTCGTTGCACAGATCGATGATGTCTTCAGGTCATTAGAAGGTATTCATACATTGTTGAATACAAAATTTGAATGTCGTTCTTCATCACCAGCAAACTCCGTTAGATCAGAAGCACAGTTGAAGACAAATAATCGTACAAAGTTTGATGGTTCCTTGAAAAATTTGCCTACTTTTCAAGACTTATTCACCACGTTGATACACGACAATAATTCGTTATCAAGCATATCAAAACTTCAATACCTAATTTCTACCTTGTAAAAAAAACCTCGACCTTGTCTCTGACGGCAGACAATTATAAAATTGCATTTAAAACATTAGTAGATCGTTACCAAAATAGTCGCGCTCTTGCTTTATTCTTTGACAGAATGTAGCTAACCCACCCAAAGTTATTTTGCAATAACCCCACGCACTATACAATCTATTGAAAGAATTTGTGGAAAATTTATCAGCTCTCGATGAAATTGATAAAATTAATCGTTGGAATTTTTCTTTGTTTAATTGGATTCTGACACTCGTCAACGGTTCCAATTGAGTTATTCTCAAACTTGGGTTTCAACTTTTGGAATGCTTAGACAGTTACTTAGCGCTTTCAACTATTCGTTTTGCAGTTCAGAATTGTTAGGGAAAGTTTCAAATCTTTAGACTACTTTGTGACCCAAGCAGCCAAATTTGCTTCATCACAGAGAATTGTCGTAATTGTCTTGGTATCTTGTATATTCGTTCGTCAAGACACACTAACGTAACATTCGACCGGTAGAGTCTTCAGAACCTACTTTGCACATTCCAACCATTATAATTTGTAGTATTTGTAAGAAGTTTCCAAGCGTAACAATTTCTGAACAACCTCGGTTTAGAAACGTAAATTTAGCAGATCCCGACTGTAACGTTGATTTCCTTTTAAATGCTAATGTATTTCCACGTGTCGCTTGTAGCGGTCTCTTGCGTTGAAAACAAAAATGGCCGAACGAAGTTTGATTAATACTCTGTCTTTCTTTGTTTCTAGTCTTGATGACACGTTAAAATTGTTTTACAATGTCAAAGACGCACACGTTTGTTAGCACACTTATTAGATACCATTCGGGTCGTTTCGTAGTTTCGTTGCCGATTAAGGAAATGGGATCGATGCGTTCCCAAACAACCTCGGTTTGGCGGATCCCGACTAAAACGTCTTTTTTGACATCTTATCATTATTATTGATATGCAAACAAGAAAAAACTTTTAAAGGTCTCCTCAAAGAGAACTCTTACAACTTATGCCTCAGAACCAGTATAAACTGGACAGCTTGAGAAATACCGTGATTTTCATTATTCCACACAAACGCTCTAAATACCCAAACGGTTCAAAAAAATTTGTACCTGCAAATTTCTGTAGGTCAACAACGTTTTTCACCTAATTGTAATCTGAATCATAATCTAGATCTTGCATTTCATCTTCTATTCAATTTCACTAAAAGCAAGACTTCCAAAATTCTTGTTTTTTGGCTGTAGACTCAAACGGAAGATCGGCAACAGAATCATCTGAATCATAATCATTTTCCATTTGATACGTCGCCGCCAATGATCTAGATACCGGCAAATCATCGTTGGCGTCTAAATCGCCGTCGTATTCGAAATTAACAGTGTGTCCACAACTAATTTCGTCTACATAAGCAATCAGTTCATAAGACTCCATGTTTTCTAATTCATGTAGTAGGCTTCTTCGTGCCATTATCTTCTAATGACTTTTCTGTTAGACCGTTGATCGTGCTCGCTTCAGCGCCGCTGTAATCTGAAAAAATAGTTCCAGACTCGGACATATAAGCAAAAATACAAAATGCCAAATAGACACAAGCCCAGAGGGTACTATAGACTAAAATGATCAAAACTTCTAAATTAATTGTGTAGACAAATTGCTGAACGTAATCAAAACCCCGAAAAGTAAAAATGTTCAAAACGTAAAAATTACTACGTGAACAAAACGCTAAAAAAATATCTTTTCTTTTGGAAAGTATTAGTTCTTGAGTTTATTTCTTTGACGTTTCCCTATATAGGTATATTCAGGATAAATTTTTGCATTTAAGAGTTTGGAGCTTCAAGGAATTTTTGATTTTTCTCTTTGGTTCTTGCTTTTACACTGTATTGGGTTACTAGCCGTTTGCACCTTGCTTTTGAAAATTGCTTCTGAAATTAGTTAACCTACACGTTAGTACTTGGTCGTGTTCGCTTCATGTGCTTCTATTAGTTTTGGTCGTTAGAGTTCTTTACATTCTGGAAACCGCATTTTTCTTGTGTATCGATAATAATCGGATGGAATTTCACCCAGTTGGGCTTTTATGATTTAGAGTTGGAGTAAGTTTCTAGGGTTATATCTTTGACTGAAGCCTAAAATTCTATTCTTCATTTTAGTTAGTGTCGAGTAGCTTTCCGCCATTTCTGATGCTTATTTAAAAACGGCAATGCCTTTGTAAAAGCTTAGTAGAATCCATGTTATCCAAAGTCATCCCGCAATCAGAAATTGTATGTGTAGATGCATTCTGTAATTTCGGTTTGCGTTAAGGTGAGTACACATCTTTTTTCGGATAGAAACCTAACCTTTATTGAATTGTAGTACGTTACTGTACATTAAACAATTATTTTTTCATTTGTGACCGATTTGAGAATGCGTATACACATCTTCATGCAAAGGCGTTTAATGATTGAGAAAAATGATGTTTATAGAAACAAAGCCCTAACTACGATTATCTATACCTCTAACAATGTCCTGTGTTACCAGAACAATGCAATCTGTTTTTATTCTCTGATAATAACCAACGGAAGATAAGCCGAATTGTGTTGTGTTGACCGAACCTCATCGACTAGATCTAGCCGAAAAGAACTCGCAGTAAGTAATTAAATTGTTTAATCTTTTGTGTGGTTTTTGGTCTGTTTTAAAGCGACATTATTTTTTTATGTATAAATAAGTTTTGGCCCTAGTATAATTATTAAATCAAGTTCATATTAACCTCAACTTAAATAATATATATTATTATTTGACATCAATTTCGTTTTGTTCTTTACTATAAAAAAATGTTTACCGCTATTCCACCACAATTTTGTGTGATAATACACCTTCATTTATTGTTATGCATTTGCGTTAAAATAAATATAAAATTTTTTTTAATTTATCTGCTGTCTGTAATTAAACTCTCGTCCTGGCGCCCTAATTCTATAATCCTTACAAACAGAAGTGACTGACTGTCGTATTCTAATTCCGCCACTCTCAGACTACTATAGAGCTGGCGTTGCCTCATCAGTATTAGTTTTGTTTTTGTGTAGTCGCAGAATTTTCAACCAAGGTCACGTTACAGACAAAAACATTAAAAAAAACATTTCCACAATAGCAATGCATCGCCCAATTTACCACCGATATACGTTATGGGAAAGCGAAGACGATCAAGTTGCCGGTGAGTTGTTACGACTCAACCCCATCAAATCTCGCTAAAGCACAATAGTAATGTGAAAAGCTGTAATTTTTACTATAAAAGAACCGTTCATTAAACATAAAAAAAAATATTTTTTGCGAATTCACATTTATTGTTGACTCTTCTACGAGATCTGTATCTAAGACGATTACAAAAACGTATTTTTGAAAACTTACAATTTATTACATCTAAGTGCAAAAGCAACAACCAACGTACTAGGTAATTATATAGTCGATTTAAAAAGTCTGCAGACAATTTATCTTCTGCCGTTAACGCAGTAATGTTTGGAGAAATGGATGTAAACGAAGCAGCAAGGTCATTCTCGGCATTCCAAAAACCACTTTTAAACGCAGATTTGTAGTTAGCAATCTAAATAAAACAGACTGTTTGAACCACAACAGCGTATTTGATAGAGAAGTAGAAACGAAACTCACTAACCATACAAAAAAATTACAGAAAAAAAAATTACAGAATATTATGTTCGCATGCCAGAAACATCGACGTACTTGACGTTACAAATTTTCCTAGACTGGCTACAATATCAAATCTACCAGCATCCGGAAAAGTTTAACTGATAACAGATAGACACATGTCGCACACGACTAATCTTGACACATTACAATTTGCCGACGACAACTACATTATTATATTCATTTGCAACCGCTTGATAGAACCTTTTTTTAAGAGACCTAAGAAGCATTATTACGATTCGTGCAGGAGAATGGTCAAATACAACCCTAATATTAAGTGCTTCAGTCAGAAAAGCAAGAGAAAGAAGAACATTCTAAAAAAAATCAAAATCTACAGAAAAAATGTTGCAAAAGAAACGCAAGCACGACTCTACCTCTTGAATCTGACAGAGACATAGTCTTAAACGATTCGTCTAGTGCGGAAAAAACGTTTAATAATCTCAAAAATTGGTGCGTCGGATGTCGCGAAGACTATCGTAATCCATCTCTCCTATACCTTCTAAGAGAGATGAGCCAATTTAAGTATTCAGTTTTTGTAGATTTTATCGTTATTTGTTACATCACATTAATCTTTCAACTGCGCCAAATAGATCACAAAATTTTATGTTTACGTTGTACACTCAACTAAACAAAAAACGAGACACCTTAGTTAGTTCGAATTAAATAGTACAAAATATTTTCGTGTATAAATAAAATTGATTGCAACGCGGAACTATTTATTCTTTTGTTCGTCAATGCATGTTTTCGCCTTTATCTTTCTGTATGTTTTAGTTTAACAATCTTTTTAGATAAGGTTAATACAATCAATTTTTTGAGACATTAGTACAAAAAAAAATTATTTGAATGTTGTTAATAAGTATGGATTTAAACGTGTAAAATGTTTGCAAGAATAAATAAATCAAATTTAATGTGTCATTGTAGTTTTGTGAGAGACGGGGGAAGCACCATCACTAGTATAATAAACAAAAAATGTGTATGTCCTCTGTCACCTATATCCTGTTTTACTGTAATACGATAAATAATTCTTCTTGTTGTATTTTTCACGAATGTCAATTAAAAACAATAAATATAAAGTCTTTAGTAGTGCATGCACATACAAATGTTGATTTAAAGGCTTAAATCATTGCGCGGTTTTAGTGTTCGAATTGCTCAAATGTTTATAATTTTACAGACTACTGTGGGACGTATCTGAGTCAAGTAGTATCGCGAGTACACGATAAACAGCACCTTCGGGAGTGGCAAACAAAGAGTGTCTGCGGTGGCCCAAGATTCGGCGTTGAGATAAGCAAAATACAATTTTTTTGTTTACTATACTAGTGATAGTGCCTTCCCCGTTCCTTAAAACGTAATGTGTGAAAATTCAATGACACATTAAGTTTGATTTGTTTATTCTTACGAAGGTTATACCCGTTTATTTATACACAAAAATATTTTGTATAAAAATAAACTATTAAAAACTAAAACAACAATTTAAAATGCGATTAAAACTTAAGAGCAATAGTCTTATATTCACAATATATACAATATAAAATGTATTCAAAAATAGCTTTAATAAAATTTATAGTGCACTGTTTCAATATGAAACTTTTATTTATACACAACATTTCGTATAAAAATAAAATGAGATTTACAGTTCCAAATCGTTCAAAAATAAGAATTTATTAATTTTTTACTTTTTGCGGATAAACAATTTGACCTTCTGGTATTAATATTTGTCTAATTTCTTGAATAGGATCGTGAACGGCTATGAATCATTGCTGATTGCATTTCCTAACAAGCCTAGTTCACACCCATAACTATTTCAATCGAACTAACAAAAGTGTCCCGTTTTTTGTTTAGTCGAGTGTACTTTTTTGCAGAGTTTAATTCATTTAAATAAAGAACTAAATAAAAAGTTTTTAAAAAGTAATTTCTCTTTTCAGTTAGACTATAAAATAACAGATCATATAAAAGAGTTGGCTACTAGACAAACTTTCAAATTTGGAAAAACGTATATATTCTTCTAAATTTTGAAGCCAGAAACATTACAAATTAATAAGTTAAAATGACGGTTTAAAACGATCTCTTTTAACAAAAAAATACAGTAATAAAAAAATTTGAAATTAATGATATTCTAAATGTTTTTTTATTATTCCCAGACAGTCAAAAAACATGTAAAATTGGTAACAGAAACTGCTTAGTTTGTTTGTGTATATGATTTGAGTTTGTGTTTAATCGACAGAGTTTCATCGTTTCGTACAAAATACAATTTTTCAAATCGACAAAAATAATTTTTAATAAAAGTTTTTACACAAATTACTAAACAAGTGTAATTACAAAAATCTAATAATAAATATTTTGTAAAATGCAAAAAATTTTAATGCAGAATTGTTCAATTCTACAAGTGCTAAAATTAAACCAAAAACAAATCGTAATAAAAAAACTTACTTAAGAATTATGCATTCCAAAGTTTTAATTACTGCAGTAAGTTGGTTAAAAATTTTTAGTTACAAGTGTAAAACGCTTAACGACCCTTAACTAGAACGAGTTCTATAATTAGCAACAATCAATACTCGTCTATCTAAAATTTGTGTTTGAATTTTTTAAATGTATGACAGTTTTTTAACAAAAAAGTAAGTTTATAATTTAAAAAAAAATTACATTTTGTCAAATATTTATAAACAAAGCAAAAATAGAAACTGTTTTGTATATTTGTCATAACAAACCAAAAACAAAATTATACACAAGCTAAAAAAAACTGATTTTTCGGATTTGTTTTTCAGAATACAAAAAAAGTTTGACAAGACGTGCTAAACCCTAATGTTTATATTAATAACTTCAGAATCAAAAAAGCTTTACATTAATTAAAGTAAAGTTTAATTTACTTTACGATTCTTATTAATCACACCCAAAACAATTAAAAAATTTATTACCTGAATTTTCCAAAAAAACTGCGCAATTTTCTTACCTGAAACAAAAAGAAATTTTAAATAAGCATTTATACACTAAATCTAAAAAATTTCACACAAAAATAGACTGACATCAATTTAATAAAAAAAATTAAAACAAACTTTACGCATTTTACGTTACATAATTAAATGTACAATTGCTTTTAAATATAGAAACAGAAAGTTACTTCCCTACACCAACAGTACAAACCGCAGTGCTAGTATAAATCATTCGGAACAAAATTAGACTGTAGATGCCAACGAAATTAAGATGTTTTGGCAATGAAAATAACACGTAATTGAATCTAGAGTTACGTAAAAAATAACAAAAAAATTAAATTCGGTTACGACAAAACTACTTTTTCTAATTTTTCGGTAGATCCTTCAAGAAAGTTAGCACAAGATAAATGCATCCCCGGTGACCTAAACTTTAGAAAACAAATTTTATCAATGCCGATAATGATGGACCCACATTTCTAAAAATTCAATTTGTTTTAGTACAAACGTAAAAAGTGAAAAAAGTTTTTTCTTTGGGCGAGAGATTACAGCGAAACCTGATATCTGTGTTTATATTAATTTATTACTTTAATTCGATGTACCGTTGTGTTCATAAACACGTTTATAATTAATAGGAAGCGATCCATTAGTTGGATTAATTAGTAAATTGATTAAATCTATTTTCAAACAAAACTAAGCCCGAGACTAACTGAGATTAAACACAGCAATTATTGACTCTTGCTCCCAATGTCAATAATTATTATTGCTAAGCTGTTTTAGATCAACGCAAAATTACTGTAATAAAATTATTCACATTTATTTACTCCAATTTAATAAAAAAAGCATGCAAAATCAATAATAAAAAACAGATATTGCACGTTAAATATCAAACTTGAAGAATTTGGAAAATTGTTTCCATTGCAAAAAGACCGGAAAATAAAACGAAACAAAAAAATACAAACAAATATTTATCTCCCGGAACCAACAGCAAGCAACACCTCAGTAAACTCAACTAGTACCTGCTTTTACTACTATAAATTGGTAATGTTCATCACAAGAAACAATTTTAAAATTATGTTATGATCGATTAAGGACACATTTTTTTTAGTTTTATGAAAAAACCACAGTTGTACAAAAATAGTCAACAAGACTTAAGAGCATGTACTAGCGAAGGCTTCCACGGTCGGTTTTACAGATTCTTGTAACCGAAGTTGACAACGTTTCGCCTTCTTTCGTAAGAAGCTTCATTGGGGTGTGAGAGAGATCGAAGCACTCAAACAAGGAACCGAAATTAACCAAAAACCTTTCAAAAGTTAGGTAATCAACTTGTAAACCGAAATCTAACCAAGAACTTCTCAAAAGTTAGGTTATAAACTTGTGAAACAATCCATAATCCAAACTCTGAAAAGGTAAAAAAGAAAACGATAATTTTAAAAAACAAACAAAAATCTAACAAAGAACCACTACAGAGTTAGGTAATCAACTTGTGAACCAAGTCAGATTCTAAACTCCGTAGAAGTGATTTAAGAAGAAATAGTCTCCGCATATAAAGGAGAAGGATCGTCACGGATGGTTAAGCTCGACTCTAATTGGGTTACGGTTGCTAAAGGGCATGTTTTTGATCAATGATTAATGACCGGAAACCAAAGTTCACAAACAAGGTATTCCGTTTCGACCTATCGTCAGTACTATCCAATCTCCTACCTACAAGCTAGCCAAGTTCTTGTCCAACATTCTTTGGGAGTTTACAGGTAAAACCTCTTCTCACATCCTCAACTCTCAACATTTTATCCAACGTCTAAAAACTATAAAACTTGAACCCCAAGATCTTCTCCTGAGCTTTTTACTAAAGTTCCTATGAAAGATTCGCTTATTATGATCAAACAGATTCAGTCTCAACATGCCAAGGACTTCAGTTTGGTTCCTCTTATTCATAAGGGCCTATCCTATACTTATTTACAATTTGATAACAAGCTTTACAATCATGTTTCTGGTGCTGCTATGGGTTCTCCTCTATCACCTGTTGTAGGCAACATTTTGTGGAATCCTTTGAAACTGTTGCTTTGGAATCATCAATATTATAACCTAAAGTGTGGTTTAGGTATGTTGACGACACGTTTATTGTTTGGCCTCATGGTCATCTTGAATTCTCTAAGTTTCTTGATCATCTTAACAATCAACACTTAGATATCAAATTTACTATGGAAATCGAAAGTAATGGTTCTCTTCCATTTCTTGACGTTCTTGTGACTCGTAAGCCCGACTGGGCCATTCTGTTTATCGCAAACCCGCCCATACGAACAGATACCTTCATGTTGCGTGTCATCATCATCCTGTACAGAAACGTTCTGTTATTGAATCTTTGGTTCATCGTGCCTTTTCTATTTGCCAACGTGAGAATCTCGGAACTCCGTCATCTTACTAGAACCTTAGTGAACAATCTTAGTGAACAATGGTTATGTGAAACGAGATATTCATAGAGTTATTAATCGTCGTCTACATCCACGTACTCGACTACCTAAGGACATTTCTACTGCCGAATCCAATCCGAAACTAGCTTTTTTACCCTACATTCAGAAGGTTACAGATCAATTAGGGAAACTTTTTCGTAAGAATGGTATTAAACCTATATTCAACTCAACAGGCAAAATCTCTCAGATTCTTCCTTCTCCCAAAGACAAATTTCCTACACTTTCATCCCAAGGTGTATACCAAATTCCTTGTTCATGTGGTTTAGTCTACATTGGTAAAACCGGTCGTTCCGTCATTACTCGCATTTCAGAATATGATCGTTGTATAAGGAAAAGGTATATTTCCAAGTCTGCGATTGCTGAATATAATTTTACTAGAGGTCACAAGATAGATTTTGATAATGTTTCGTTGATTGCCAAATCTCTATTCTTTTTCAACAGGAAACTCCGAGAGAGCATAGAAATCATCAAACACCCCAATAACTTCAATCGCGATCATGTTTTCGAGCTATCCCCTCTTTGGTTCCCGGTCGAAACGGCGAAACGTTGGCAACTTCGGTTACAACAACAATAACACGGTCCAAACCCGGAAAACATTCTTATCATAGTATAGATTCCGGCCGCGGAAACCTTGGCTATGGGTAAGTCGATATTTAGTTTCCGAAAGTAGATTAAAAGATTTGATAATTTGGCTAACCTCACGTTCAATTCTCGAAGAAAACATTACGAGTTAGAAGAGCGTACGTTTCGTCAGACAAAGTAAAATTAATTTTTGCAGCATAATCAATTTGGTCCAAAACCACAGTAGCGTTGCCTGCTGGAAGAGGAGGTTCCTACGACATTTTTTAGGATTAACTCTGTAGTGGTTCTTTCTTAGATTTAGAAAACCCAAAAAACGTTCTCATCTTCGTAAAGACTTAAAAGCAATGCGAAAATTAAATCAAACATGTCTTGGGGTAACGCAACTTTAATGAAGGTAGTAGATTACATGATTCAAAATTTAAACAAAAAATCTGCCTATAAATAAACTGATGCCATTGTTAAAAATGATTATTAAAAATAATCTAAAAAGTATTTTAACTTCCCAGATGCAAACCATGAAAAACTAAATAAACAAAATTTAAGACTTATTATAAATTAGCAATAGTAGGCTGAGCGACAATTTATACAGAAAAGATCTTTTCTCTAAATAAACCATTGCTGCTGGTTACAAACTCTGAATGCCATCTTAGAAGAAAGACGTAGCAAGTTGACTGACATGATTAAAAGTCTAAACATGAAACAAAGTAGTAAAAAATACATGGTGAGTGCTAAAGAGCTTTAGTAGCGACTCCACTGCCGCACTTAAAACCATACTGATGTAACAGCTACTTAAATAGCCACAAAATTGCTCTTAAACAGTAAGACCAAACGGAAGAAACCCAGAATGTACCTGTTTCGAGACATACCAAATGAAACCAATAACCCAAGCACCATAAAAATCGTGAAAAAAACCAAGTTGCTGGCCCAGATACCCTGCGAATAGAGCAAACCGCTAACTTTAGCACAACAACCAAAAGCCAAGCCAAAACATGGCTTGTATTAATGATGAATACCTGCATCCAACGTAAACAAATTCCAAAGATATGGCGGAATGCAAAAGTTAGACCCATCTCAAAGTCTGAAAAAGATCCAAAGGAACAGGAACGAAAAACTTACACCAGAACAAGCTGGGTTTCGTTTTGGCAAATCTTGCTGTGGGGAAGTCCGTAACCTTACCGAATAAATTGAAGATGGCCATCAGAAAAAAAAAAATAACAAGAATCGCTTTCATAGATTTGTCGGCAGCTTGCGACACAGCGATCCACAATCTGTACAAACCCACCAAAGACTACTAACTTACGATGATGATTGAATGTCTATTGCGCAATGAAATGTTTTCAGTTCCACAAGGCCTTTCTTGAATCCTCAAAAGGAATTTGCCTAAAAGCCTTCTTTAAATCAATTTAAGTCAAATATCGAGTATCTCTAAATCTATCTAAAATATCGTTTAAATAAAGAAGTAGATATGCATTCGTCTTAGTCAAAGAATTTAATTTTCTACCATCAAAGCAAACTCTATAGCCCCTTGATTTTTTTTTAACCAATAGCATTGGAAAACTCCGAAGGCTTGTACTAGCCTGTATAATATCTTGTTTTAACATATCATGAATTTCTTTCTTTGCATGCTCAAGAATTGCAGGAGATAAAGAATAATAACGCTGTTTCACTGAAACAACATCACCTGTATCAATTGAGTGAGTAACTCTATTAGTTAAACCTAATTGAGGTCCGTCCAGAGACTCAAATAATTTAATATTTTTTGGCCAATCGAATTTTTGTTTATCACTTAAGTCACTCAACGATTTAATCATTTGAGAATTTGAAGTTTCTGCAGAATGTGCAAAGAATTCGTGGAATCCCTAGCTTTTTTAGAAAATTTTGAAGAAACGTTAAACGCCTTGTAAAAACTTTTGACTTTGAATAACCAACTATTCCAATCAGTTTTGTCAGTCCTATAAATAGGAGCTGAGAAACATTGACTGACATGATGCTTCTCAAAATTTAGTTTTTTTAAATAGGGTAGAGGCACCACTTATGGCCATTACCCTGCTCATGGCCACTCTACTATAATTGGTTGAATAATCAACATGGTGTCTATCTACCAATGACCTTGTAGCTGCTAAAATGTAATTTCATTCAATATTAAGTAGGTACAGTGACAGAAATTTATCTAAGCTGCATTTTAGCTTTATTGCAGTAGTTCGAGTAGTAGTGTCTTGCATGTGTGAAGAAAAATAACTACTTTTGTTAAGAAAGTGATCTTAAATCATCGTTTTGAATCTCCTACTAATGGTTTTTTTTCTGCACTGGAGTCTGTAATTAAGGTAAGCAGATATTTTTTGTTGAATATTTTTCATTGTTCGTTACACTTAGCAGTATGATATTTGTATAATGACAGTGGCCGTTAGTGGAATCAACAATTCACTAGTTACCCACTTGTGGCCATCCTGCTGGCCATAAGTAGATAAGCAAAAACTACTTTTGGCCAGTTTACTTTTTTGTTTAAATAAATACCTAATGTAATATATTTACATAAATGTGTAATATTTCTTTCAGTTAAAATGCCAAAAGCACTGAATAAAACCCATAAAGGCCGAGTAGAAAAGCTGGGAAATGCAAAATTTCAGTATTCTCCTACAAAACTTAATCTTGCTTTAAATGCCATTTCTAACGGAATGGCTGTTGCCAAAGTAAGTCGTGAATTTGATATACCAAGAACTACTTTGTGTAATAAAGTATCAGGAAAGTCTCCAAGAGATTCAAGGCACTCCGGATTCGAGTCTCACTTGGGAAAGGATACTGAAAACCAGTTGGTTGAATGGATACTTGCTTGTGCGAAAATGGGATTTCCAATTGATAAAGACAGGTTACTGACTTCAGTACAAAAATGGGTACGAGAAGCAAATATTAAAACTCTTTTCGTCAACGATCGTCAGGGAAAAAATGGTATTACAGCTTACTTAATCGCCATAAACAACTTTCCCAAAAGAAAGCCGAATACATTCACGGTGGAAGAGATGCAGTAACTGAAGAGAAAATCCGCAAGTGGTTTGACGAGATTCAAACAAGTTTAAGCGAAATTAATGCCACCAGTGCATTAGAAAATCCACACAGGATTTTTAATATGGATGAAACATGTTTCTGTTTAGCTCCAAAAAGTGGTACTGTTATTGGATTACGAGGAAAACGTGTCTACGATGAACGACTATCATCAGACAAGGAAAATGTAACAACACTGTTCACAGTTAATGCAGCAGGAAAATTCGATCCTCCGTTAACAATCTTTAAATATAACCGGATTCCATCTGCTGTGTCTAAAGCAGCTCCTAAAGGTTGGGGGATTGACAAAAATGAAAAAGGCTGGATGACTGCAGAATGTTTCTACGAATACTTCTCCAACGTCTTTGTACCATACCTTAAGGAGTCTCAAATCGAGTTACCCGTTATCATCTTTTTAGATAGACACGCATCTCGTCTGACTCTCCATTTAAATAAGTTCTGTAGAGAAAATGAAGTAATATTAATAGCACTGGTCCCTAATGCTACTCACATCCTTCAACCGTTGGATGTCGCTGTGTTTGCGGCTTTAAACAAAAAGTGGAGGAATATTGTGCAAAAATATAAGATAGAGAACAATGGTCAAAAGATCACCAAATTAAATTTGCCCATGATACTGTCTCAGTTGATTGAAGATCCAAAAATGACATCAAATATAATATCAGGATTTAGAGCAACAGGCCTTTATCCTTTTTCGTCAAATAATGTAGATTATAGTAAAATTATTCTGAGGGAACCCGAAACATACCAAACCCGAGATATTGACGCAGCAGCTGCAGATTGTTTGAAGTACCTAGAATCAAAGATTGATGTGGTTTTGCTAGATGAATTTAAGCAAACAAAAAGACGAAACTACGAATGGAAAGGTAATACTGAAGATAAGAGTTTGTACAATGTTTGGCATCAAATTGCAAGTGATGTAGAAGGCCTACCAAAGGTAGTGAGCGAGGATCCTGCACCTGGAAATGATCTCCAAACCCCTCCGGTATCTCCTCTGGATGCTAGAATTTTAACTGATATGCTCCCAGTTGATAAACCGAAAGAAGTTCCGGCCACATCAAATGATAGTAATACTGCATTGGCTACTACATCTCGTCCAGATAGGGTAGAACAAGTAACACGTAATATTTGCTTCGCTTGAAAAACAATATGTTCAACAGTATTTTATAATGTACTTCCTTATCCAAAAGAAAATAATACTAACTCAAAGAAGAAGAGAAAAAAAGAATACAGACCAAGTGTTATTACATCTGATGAATGGGTGGAGTATCACGAAGAATGCGAGATGCTCAAAATGGAGAAGGAACGAGAAAAGCAAGAAAGGAAACAGGCTCGAGAGAGTAAGAAACAGATGATGACTAAAAAAAGGCGAAAAACTTAAACAAAAGCCAACAAAACATCAAAAACAAGACATAGATTCAGGCTCTTCCTCACAGGACCTTAAAGACTAGGTGGAAAGTGGTAGCAGTGGAGACGATATTGACTTCACGGTATTTGAACAGGAAGACATTGAAATCTTCGAACCCAAAAATCTCAATTTGGGAGATTTTGTACTTGTAAGGTTCAAGCTAACTGCTAAAAGATCGACGACAACGTATAGATATGTGGCTAAAATTTTAGAAATTTTATCATCAGAAGCATATGAAATACAATGTTATAAGACTGCCAATGATGAGAAGACTGTTTTTTATCCTATAGAAAATGACATTTCTACCATAACTCAATACGATATTTTAGGGAAACTACCCGAGCCCACTGTTGAAGACAAGAAGAGAAAGTGCAAGACAATTTTTCCAGATCAAGTAGACATTTCTGAACAGATATAGTTTAATAATGTAACAAACGTTGTTTATAAACTTGTCTCTTATATTACTTACCTATTTGTACCAGAAATTTATTTTTTATCTACAGCTTTATATTTCAATAAATATGTAGGCTTGTACCTATACTTGCAAAATTTTACTTCGCGTTTAGAAAATGTATGGCCAAATGTAGAAACAGATGGCCAAAGGTAGAGAATTTCATGGTTCAAAATATAAAGCGTTGTAATATTTTTTAAATTATATTTAATCTTTAATATCAATTGATTTTCTAAAAGAGCAGATTTTGAAGCATAAAGTGGCATTAAGAAAAAAGGTGTTGTTCCATCTCAATATTTTTCTCAATGCAATAATAATTAAAAAGTTCTTAAAGTGGCCATAAGTGGTACCTCTACCCTACATTCTGGACAATCTCTAACAGTGACAAAAATAACAGAGTTTCTTTCGAATTTGCGAGCAAGTATGAAACAAACGGCCTGTTTCACTACAATTATAACACACCGTAGTTGACTTGGCACTATTAACTAAAATAGGTTTCGGAAGTTTTTTTAATAGTCGAATTTTTAAAATTGGTAGAGTGAACTAGGGTTTTGGAAAAACGTCGATTTGGGTTTTACACCAGAATTTTTAGAATTTAAATTTATGTTAGAATCATTTTTCTTCTTCTTCTTCCAAAGTCTTACATAAAGAAATTAATTGAGGAATAGAAGTGATAGTCTTTAAATCAAGTTGAGTCGCATAATAAAATTGCAAATATCTGTTCCGCTTCAGGTACTGAAATGTTTAATTGTGAAAATTAATTCACCATTTGAGATATAAAAACAGCTGGAGACTATTTAACCAATTGCCTTCGAGATTTTATTTCAGCTAATAAACTTTCATTATAATCTTCTGGTAAGAAATCTGGTTTTAATTTACGAACCAATTCATCCCAGGAATTAACTATTGGACGAACAGCACGATACCATGATAAACCATAATCGGCAAAAAGATCAATTGCACCAACAAATAATTCTTGAGAATTAATTTTACACGCAACTCGAAGTTCATTACAATGTTGAACAAAAGACAAAACCGAAATATCTTTAGAATTACCAGTAAACTTTAACTGCCATGTATAAATTGGTAGAAGATTGAAAAGTTCGCAACAAATTAGAAAAATCGTCACTCGAAAATGTAATTAAAGGAATGGAAGTATTCATATTAGTTGCAGTTGGAATTGAAGTTGTCGGAAGATTAATGCCAACAGAAGAAGTAGACTCATGCTCAATACCCTCAACAAAATAATTAAAATCAGAATATAATGTGTTCCATCAACACTATCAAGCAAAGCTAATGAATCCTTAACTATACGTATTAAGTTAGAAATATCAAGAAATTCGCCACTGAAAGTTATGTAGTTCAACCTACGTAAAACATGAGTAAAGCGTGTGCTTAATCGAAGATATTCGCTCTTTTTTGGTTTAGTTTAACAAATATTTAATAATACATTTAATATGTTCAATTCATCTTATTGGTCAATGACAACTTTTGGAAAATTCGGAAAATTGTTAAATACATTTTTTCAAGAAATAACTTTACTCACGTCCATTAACTTGGACCCCCCACCAACAGAAAAAAGAATTAGACTTCTTGAAAAAATTAGTGCTAATTATGTGCTAATTTGTTACCATATTCAAAATTTTGTTGCTCAAGAAGAACAGTAGAAAATTATAAATGAAGTGGGTGGGGCTAGCTTAACGTAAAACTGGACCCCCCTTCCTCAAAAAAACTTATTGCGCACAAAAAAGCAAACTAATGTCAGGTGGAAATTTGTTGCTAATTTGTTACTCTAAAATAGCATTACCTAATTTGCGAGATTCGCAAAAAAGTTACGTATTCGTTTACATATGAAAATGCTGTAAAAGACTAACACCATGCATGATTTAAGCTTCATTAAAAAAAGATAACAATACAAAATTACTTATTAAAACGTCAAAAATTTTAACAAAATCTAAATTAAAACTATTACATATACCCCCTTACCCTCTTCTTTAAAATAACCACGATGCGTTCGCCGTCCTAGCGCAAGTTAGCCTCATTACCTTTAATTATATTTGCATTTGCAACTTGCTCAAATAATTATTACGTAAAATTCTTCTTTGCACTAAAATTAACAATAGTTTATGCGTAATCGAATTTGTTGCTAACTATAAACAAAAAACGACAGAGAATCGATGTGCTCTCTACGGGACTTTTTGTTGTTTTAATTTGCATAAATATTTTGTTACTTAAATTGTTGCAACGTAAAATTGTTCTTTGCACTATAATCGACAGTAATTTGTACATAATAGAATTTGTTGCTAATTATAAACAATAAAAAACGACGTAGAATTGATGTGCTCTGGTGCGGGACTTTTCATGTTTTAATTTGCCTAAACAATTTGTTACTTAAATTGTTACAACGTAAAATTGTTCTTAGCACTATAATAAACAGTAATTTATACATAATAGAATTTGTTGCTAACTATAAACAATAAAAAACGACGTAGAATCGACGTGCTCTGGCGCTTGACTTTTCAAGTTTTATTTTGCCTAAGAAATTTGTTGCTTAAATTGTTACAACGTAAAATTCTTCTTTGTACTATAATCAACAGTAATTTATACATAATCAAATTTGTTGCTAATTATAAACAATAAAAAACGACGTAGAATCGACGTGCTCTGGCGCGGGACTTTTCAAGTTTTATTTTGCCTAAACAATTTGTTGCTTAAATTGTTAGAACGTAAAATTGCACAATAATTAAGTTTGCTTGAACCTCTTTAGGAGATCGTATATGACCTCTAAACGCATTAACCTTTCGATTACCATTGGGGTCTTTTTTGATCCCAGACCTGTTGTTTTTATTGTCTTTTCTTAAGTTTTTTTTACAAATGTCCCAATATTTTTTTAGCTGATTTTCTTTAAACAATGTTTAATAATATATAACACATTTTTCAATTATTTGTTTTGCGACGTAAACAAATATTGTCGTTGGGTCATATTTGAGGTCGTTGTAAGATACGTCCAAGAGCAAATGACAAAAAATGTTCGAAAACATGTGAAAATTGCAAACTCTTTGTATGTAAACAACATTGCCAGAAATAATAATAAACCTTCTTAAGCTAGATATAGAAATGTAACGCTTTTTTACCTTTGGCGTAGGGTAAGTCCGAAATAGTTCATTTTACCATTTTATATTGATTCTACGTCATTTTTTATTGTTTGTAGTTAGCAACAAATTCGATTATTTGTTTGAATGTATTAAACAATGTTGCTTGATGCGAAGTAATAACATTCTGCTGAACTTTCATTGTTTATTATTTTGAAATGAATATACACAACGTTTCGATTGCTTTGGTATCTGCAATCGTCATCAGGTGAATACTAACAAACTTAGAAACTACTGGAGCTTATATACTAAAGACATGTTCGATGAAGCGTTCAAGCGTACAAAATCAACATAGCGTAACAGATTAATTAACAAAATTACTTAGTGAAGTTTAAGTTGTTTTAGAGGTTCGATTAGTGGTTTCCATATGTTGCTTATCTCGACACTTGGCTGGCTGAAAATTTCTTTGTTATTGTTGATGAATGCCGCTTCTTTAAATTTCCGTTTGTACCAATGTTCCTCTCTGTGTATGATTTTTGCTTCCAACCATTTCATTCGATGTTGGTTATCCCACGAATGTTGTGCGATGCCGGACTTAGAAGTCTCTCCTCTCTGTGTGTGCGTCTGATGTTCTTTCAGTCTGATGTCAAGTGGTCTTTTGGTTTCCCCCACGTATGACTTGCCACACTCACATGGAACTTGGTAAATACAGTTTTGGGAATCTCGACTTGTTTGTGGCTTTGTGTTGGAAATTATACTCCTAATGGTGGTCGATGATTTGAACACTGTATTCAAGTTGTAGCTTTTCCCTATACGTTTTATTGATTCTGACAAACCTTTGACATATGGGATGCTCAGCAGTGAATTGGGCAGTTCTTCTGTTTTAGGTTGCCCCATGGTGTTCAATTGCTTTTTCTGTAAAAGCTCTCCTACAATCTTTTCTGGATAACCATTCTGCCTTAGATCGTTTCTAATGTTTTTGATTTCTTCTCGTAGCCCTTTGTCTGTGTTGCACAACCTGTATGCTCTGTCGATTAGAGATTTTACTACTCCCCTCTTCGTAGATGTGGAATGGTTGGATTCAAAGTTGAGATATCGACCGGTGTGCGTCGGTTTCCTGTAGACAGTCGTTTCCATAATTTTCTTGTTCTTTGTTACTTGAACGTCTAAAAAAGGAGGTAAGTTCTCCTTTTCCTTTTCCATAGTGAATTTGATGGATGGTTTGATGTTGTTCAGATGTTGTAGAAAAAGGTTTAGTTGCCGATTACTGTGGTTCCAAATTATGAAGGTATCGTCAACATATCTAAGCCATGTCTTGGGTTTGAATTTTGATTTCTCTATGGCATAGGATTCAAACCAGTTCATGTATATGTTGGCAACTACTGGTGATAGAGATGAGCCCATTGGTAGTCCTTCGTCTTGAGTGAAGAATCTGTCTTTCTCCTGAAAGTACGAGTTCTTGAGGCAACATTCTAGGAGCTTCATTATTCCTTCTACCGGCAGCGTGGTTCTTTCCTGGAGTTTTTCATCTTTTTGGAGCTTCGTTTGGATGATTTTCAATGCTTCTTCAACTGGCACATTAGTATAAAGACTTTCTACGTCTAAGCTGACTAATTGATCCCGTGGTTGTAGCTGTATTGTTTTCAGAATCTCAACGAAATGTTTGGAGTCTTTGACAAAAGATGAGCTGTTCTTCTGTAGTGGTTGCACAATTGGTAGTAGAAATCTGAATAGCTGGTATGTGGGTCCATTACGGGAGCTGGTTATCGGTCGAAGCGGCATGTTGTTTTTATGTATCTTCGGTAGTCCATATAGATGCGGCGGTTTGCTGTAGTGTGGTGTTAGCATCGTTCTCATCCTTGGTGTTAGATGTCTTTCGTAGAGTTTTAGAACTTGATAGATCTTCCTCTCCAAGCTTGCTGTCGGATCTTTCTTCAGTCTGCGGTAATTCCCTTGATTTAAGACGTCTTCAATTTTTTGGTCGTAGGTGGTGGCATCCATGATAACAGTTGCGGCCCCTTTGTCGGCTGGAAGTATTTTAATGCATTTGTTCTTCCGTAAATTTGTGAGAGCTTTTTCCTCATGTTTAGTGATGTTGGTGTGTTGTTTTCTTTTCTTCTCTAGAGCACTTCTGATTTTCCATTTAAATTCTTCTGCTTGTGTTGGATTCAAACGTGTTGTCTCGACGGCACCAATGATGTCTAGTACAGGCACGTGTTTTGGTGTTATCGAAAAATTGAGCCCTTTCTCTAACAGAGTCGTTTCTGTAGCAGACAGTGGGTGTGTCGATATGTTGACTATGGTTCTTCTTGCGTTCTTTCGGTTGTCGGCTGCTTTCTGTTGGTCTCGTGCGAGTTTAGCCCATTTTCTGTCGTGTGTTTCTTAGTGTAGTTGTCGTACCTTCTCGCAAGTAGCGTCTATTTTGCTGAATATTGGTGTGTAATCTTCTTCCAATGTGAACTCTTTTATCTCCTCGAATCTTTGTGTGGCGTCTTGGAGTAATAAAGTTTTCTTCCATCGATGGTGGTTGATTTGTGCCCGGATAAGCGCAAAACTTGCTCGTTCCAGTATCTTGAGCGCTCTTGTTCCTGGTATCGGAGATTTCACTCGGAAGCCATCTGGTATAACTTGGTTGTCTCTTGCCCTCCGTAAGAATTTAATGTGTGTCTCTTCCTTCCGACACACCCACTGTCTGCTACAGAAACGACTCTGTTAGAGAAAGGGCTCAATTTTTCGATAACACCAAAACACGTGCCTGTACTAGACATCATTGGTGCCGTCGAGACAACACGTTTGAATCCAACACAAGCAGAAGAATTTAAATGGAAAATCAGAAGTGCTCTAGAGAAGAAAAGAAAACAACACACCAACATCACTAAACATGAGGAAAAAGCTCTCACAAATTTACGGAAGAACAAATGCATTAAAATACTTCCAGCCGACAAAGGGGCCGCAACTGTTATCATGGATGCCACCACCTACGACCAAAAAATTGAAGACGTCTTAAATCAAGGGAATTACCGCAGACTGAAGAAAGATCCGACAGCAAGCTTGGAGAGGAAGATCTATCAAGTTCTAAAACTCTACGAAAGACATCTAACACCAAGGATGAGAACGATGCTAACACCACACTACAGCAAACCGCCGCATCTATATGGACTACCGAAGATACATAAAAACAACATGCCGCTTCGACCGATAAGCAGCTCTCGTAATGGACTCACATACCAGCTATCCAGATTTCTACTACCAATTGTGCAACCACTACAGAAGAACAGCTCATCTTTTGTCAAAGACTCCAAACATTTCGTTGAGATTCTGAAAACAATACAGCTACTACCACGGGATCAATTAGTCAGCTTCGACGTAGAAAGTCTTTATACTAATGTGCCAGTTGAAGAAGCATTGAAAATCATCCAAACGAAGCTCCGAGAAGATGAAAAACTCCAGGAAAGAACCACGCTGCCGGTAGAAGGAATAATGAAGCTCCTAGAATGTTGCCTCAAGAACTCGTACTTTCAGGAGAAAGACAGATTCTTCACTCAAGACGAAGGACTACCAATGGGCTCATCTCTATCACCAGTAGTTGCCAACATATACATGAACTGGTTTGAATCCCATGGCATAGAGAAATCAAAATTCAAACCCAAGACATGGCTTAGATATGTTGACGATACCTTCATAATTTGGAACCGCAGTAATCGGCAACTAAACCTTTTTCTACAACATCTGAACAACATCAAACCATCCATCAAATTCACTATGGAAAAAGAAAAGGAGAACTCACTTCCTTTTTTAGACGTTCAAGTAACAAAGAACAAGAAAATTATGGAAACGACTGTCTACAAGAAACCGACGCACACCGGTCGATATCTCAACTTTGAATTCAACCATTCCACATCTACGAAGAGGGGAGTAGTAAAATCTCTAATCGACAGAGCATACAGGTTGTGCAACACAGACAAAGGGCTACGAGAAGAAATCAAAAACATTAGAAACGATCTAAGGCAGAATGGTTATCCAGAAAAGATTGTAGGAGAGCTTTTACAGAAAAAGCAATTGAACACCATGGGGCAACCTAAAACAGAAGAACTGCCCAATTCACTGCTGAGCATCCCATGTGTCAAAGGTTTGTCAGAATCAATAAAACGTATAGGGAAAAGCTACAACTTGAATACAGTGTTCAAATCATCGACCACCATTAGGAGTATAATTTCCAACACAAAGCCACAAACAAGTCGAGATTCCCAAAACTGTATTTACCAAGTTCCATGTGAGTGTGGCAAGTCATACGTGGGGGAAACCAAAGGACCACTTGACATCAGACTGAAAGAACATCAGACGCACACACAGAGAGGAGAGACTTCTAAGTCCGGCATCGCGCAACATTCGTGGGATAACCAACATCGAATGAAATAGTTAGAAGCAAAAATCATACACAGGGAGGAACATTGGTACAAACGGAAATTTAAAGAAGCGGCATTCATCAACAACAACAAAGAAATTTTCAGCCAGCCAAGTGTCGAAATAAGCAACATATGGAAACCACTAATCGAACCTCTAAAACAACTTAAACTTTACTAAGTAATTTTGTTAATTATTCTGTTACGCTAAATTGATTTTGTGCGCTTGAACGCTTCATCGAACATGTCTTTAGTATATAAGCTCCAGTAGTTTCTAAGTTTGTTAGTATTCACCTGATGACGATTGCAGATACCAAAGCAATCGAAACGTTGTGTATATTCATTTCAAAATAATAAACAATGAAAGTTCAGCAGAATGTTATTACTTCGCAAATTCGATTATGTATAAATTACTATGGATTATCGTGCAAAGAACAATTTTACGTTGTAACAATTTAAGCAACAAAATGTTTATGCAAATTAAAACAACAAAAAGTCCCGTAGAGAGCACATCGATTCTCTGTCGTTTTTTGTTTATACACTGTGCAACAAAATTAACGCACAACCAAAAATTTACCTTAAATTTAAAGCAATGAGTTTTTGTCAGTTTTTGTTCGATTTTATTTATTTATTTTTTAAATTGTAGCCTGTTTTCTTGAGAATATCACTGCCTTAGTTGTTTCAACTACAAATGTCATTTTCATATAATACCGGGTGTTTTAAAAATTCCATTTTTTTTTCCAAATTTTGAAGCATCCTGTGGGATATACTGATTACAGCAAGTCATTGCGAATTTAGGCAAATTAAAGCCTCAAGTTTCCTTTACATTTTGTTTTTTTAATCATTTATTTATCTTTGTTACTTCACGAGATATTCAGTGTTATAGAGTAACGTGTTTTTTTATTGAATCGTCCTAGCTATCGTTTTCCAAGTAAGCATTGCTTGAAATTTAATAAAATTCTTTAATACAAATAACAACAATAACAACAAACAACATTGTGTGATACACACCAAATCTTTGCGCTATACGGTTAAAGCTCCATCCTTCACCATGTAATGTAACGGCCTCAACACATTCATCACGTCTTAAGTTTCTGTTTTGCCGTTCCATTATTTACTGAAGATTGTTGGATTATCAACAAAAAAACTGATAACACAAGTTGTCACATTATGACGTTTAATTTTTTGTTTCCATAGCCTCCTAAATGTTTAAACTTTCAAGTCAAATGCATTTTACCGTAAAAAAAGCACATGATAATTTAAAACGGTATATCTCATGAAGAAACAAAGATAAATAAATGATTAAAAAAACAAAATGTAAAGGAAACTTGAGGCTTTAATTTGCCTAAATTCGCAATGACTTGCTGTAATCAGTATATCCCACAGGATGCTTCAAAATTTGGAAAAAAATGGTATTTTTAAAACACCCGGTATTATATGAAAATGACATTTGTAGTTGAAACAACTAAGGCAGTGATATTCTCAAGAAAACAGGCTACAATTTAAAAAATAAATAAATAAAATCGAACAAAAACTGACAAAAACACATTGCTTTAAATTTAAGGTAAATTTTTGGTTGTGCGTTAATTTTGTTGCACAGTGTAGTTAGCAACAAATTCGATTACGCATAAACTATTGTTAATTTTAGTGCAAAGAAGAATTTTACGTAATAATTATTTGAGCAAGATGTAAATGCAAATATAATTAAAGGTAATGAGGCTAACTTGCGCCAGGACGGCGAACGCATCGTGGATATTTTAAAGAAGCAGGTAGAGGGTATGTCTAATAGTTTTGATTTAGATTTTGTTAAAATTTTTGATGTTTTATTAAATAATTTTGTATTATCTTTTTTTAATGAAGCTTAAATCATGTACGGTGTTAGTCTTTTACAGCATTTTCATATGTAAACGAATACGTAACTTTTTTTGCGAATCTCGCAAATTAGGTAATGCTATTTTAGAGTAACAAATTAGCAACAAATTTCCACCTGACATTAGCTTGCTTTTTTGTGCGCAATAAATTTTTTTGAGGAAGGGGGGTCCAGCTTTACGTTAAGCTGGCCCCACCCACTTCATTTCTAATTTTCTACTGTTCTTCTTGAGCAATAAAATTTTGAATATGGTACCAAATTAGCACATAATTAGCACTAATTTTTTCAAGAAGTCTGATTCTTTTTTCTGTTGGTGGGGGGTCCAAGTTAATGGACGTACTTTACTCGTAACAACTTTCGTCAGTTATCGGTGTTTTCATTTCTGGCATCAACGCCTCGCAAAAACAATTCATGGCATAGCTCGTCACTTCTAAGAGCTTCGACAAAATACATTATCACAATACAATAAAATCAAATTCAGTAATAAATCGTAAACCTAAAATACACAACACAAGTAAAAATACAAAGCGCAAAATGTTCATTCAATTCAAAATTTAGGAAATTCACAGTAATTATTTCATTCAAAATTTAGCCTCCAAGTTGGTAGCGACAATGTAATGTAAAATAAAAATATAAAAAAATTATTATTTACTAGAACAAAATTATTTTTAGCTGAGCAGATGTTGGAACACAGATCTCTGAGTGTGAGCTTGAATGAAACAAAAGTACACAGGTCGCAGTAATTAGTTGGAAAGAAGAAAAATAATTTGTAGACGTTTTTACGCCAAAACGGAAGTGTCAAAAGCAATACAACGCGACGTTACCAAATCTAAATGCAAGATTAGTTGCATAAAATAAGCCAATGCAAAAATTGAATTTTAAAAGCAATGAATTCTGACGGGACTTTACAATGTGGAATAATTTATATTGAGCCATTAAAAAATATTTTTTTTAAACGATTTAGTCCTAAAAAATAAAAATTTCAAGACACTAGGGGTACGTAATTTTATTTCGACTATCAAACTTCGATGAGTCATGTATAAATTTATTCGATGCAAACATAAAATTCTTAAAATTAATTAAGCTTTTTCGATCAAAACTAGAAAGTAAAACAATATAGCCGCGCCACAAAAGCCAAGTATTATAAAAAATAATTAAAACTTTACACGAAAACAATAACAATCAAAAACTTCTTACCGATATTAGATAAAATTACTTTTTAATCAATAGATAAATTTATACAAGGCATAAAGTAAACTTTGACTTTATTATAATTTTATGCTACAACTTTTACGATACCACTTTTTTTTTAATTTTACGAGCACTAATACCTATAATCGCGATGTTACAAGTAGCGCTTCACTAACATTAAAAAGAAATTAAGCAGTAATCGCTTACATCAAAATGCTATTCATTCTTTAAGAGACCGCATTAACATACTTTGCAATCAAAACGTAACCAAATCGAATTTTTTCGTATCAAATCTTTATTCGTCAATGTAGAAATTTTTGGATTGCGTGCGTTACAATTTCTAAAATTACAACCAGTGCGCGTCGACTAATCACAACCTATAATTTTGTATATAAAATTAAAATATTTTTTATGTTACAAGAAACGCCAGTTGTGGCAGTATATTATGAACTATTATAATAGTAAAAACATAATTGATTTCTGGTCCCTTCTTTAGAATTTCCAGCGGGCATAAAAATAATCTGCGTTAGTATACCGAGAAGGTAACAAAGATTAAACCCAACAATAGAAATTTTTTGTGACAAAAAAGACATTGTAAGTCTACAGTATTATAGCAAGGCAAATTAAAAAGTTTTTATAGTTCGTTTTAATGTGCCAAATGCTTTTGCAACTCAATATCAATTTTTTTTTAAATAAAATGTTTGATTTAAGAAATCAATGCTGGATTATTTATCTATATTTTTCCTCACCTGTCAAATTTAAATTTTTAACCAATTACGTGCTTAGAAACTGTTTTGACATGACCAATCAAAACCTTCATTCATATTCACCAAAACAATGATCTAAAGCAATAAATTTTAAATTTTCAAATAAAAACCAATATTAATAGTGTGATAAAGTTATCTGTACTTAATAAATTATTTTTTTTATGACTAATACATAAAACCAACGGATACTATACTTTTCTAAAATTGTTAATTAATTGATACCGTTTAAATTACAAGATGAATTTTTTAAAACTTTCAATCACTTTAATTTTTAAACAAATTTAAACTAAAAAAAACAAAAACAAGTCAATTTTAATATTGAGAGGGACGGTTGTTGACATTTAAACGCAACTACACTTAATTTTTTTTAAATGGCACAACCCTATTTGCGATAAATCATTTTGACAGTTTTTTGACACAATAAAATTAAAATAATAAATTTTGTAAAACACGAGGTTTGTTGTACTCTGTACTTATCTGCTAAAAGTATGATAAAAATAGAAAAGAATAATACCAAATAATTATTTTCGGGTTTTGAACCGCGTTCTATATTTACACTTTTCACAAAATTTATAAAACTTAAAAAACTTACAAACTTTGAAAAATTTACAATGTTTGACGTTTCGACAGTCATGTCGCTGTCTTCTTCAAAAAAAACTGAAACTCAAGATATAGGATCCTGACAAGCCTTTATATTACACCGTTCGGGTCAGTGGTTCGTGACGGTTCATTAGTTTTCCGGAACATGTTTTTCCATATTGGCGCTAGATCGATTCCATTATGCCTATTAAAATTGTCGTACTTCTGGATTTCAATAGCTTCCTTGTATAGTCTAGGCCAGAAGTTTTGTGATTTAGCCAACATTGTTGCCTCTTCAAATTTTATCGTGTGACCGGTGTCTAACTAGTGTTCCACAACTGCAGATCTTGTGTTATGTTTCATTTGTATCCGCCTTATGTTCTTTTAATCTGGTAGCTATGTTGCGTCCCGTTTGTCCTATGTAAGCCAGCCCACACGAACAAGGGATGTGGTAGACCCCTGGTTCCTCCACTGGTGCTTTGGTTTCTTTTGATTTTGAGAAATTGGCGGATATTTTATTTGTTGCAGTGAAGGTCATTTTGATGTTTTTCCCTCTAAGTATCCTGGCTATTTTATCCGTGCAGCCCTTTATGTAAGGAAGGAAGGAAGTTGCCACGGGTTCCTCCTTCCTTGGTTTTTCCTTACTGTGTTTGTTAATTGCTCGATATATGTCTGCTTTTCTGAAACCGTTTTTTATTAAGGCGTTTGTTAGGTAACCTAGCTCGGTCTTTAACGTGTTCGGTTCACTGTTCGTCTTGGCCCTGTGTACTAAAGCTTTTAGAACTGCAAACTTTTGAGCTGGATGATGATATGATTCGGCGTTGAGGTATCTGTCAGTATGTGTCGGTTTTCTATATACTTGATGCCCAATTGGTTGCCCATATTTTGAGTGACCAGTACGTCCAAGAACGGAATGCTTCTGTTTGTTTTCTTTTCCATGGTGAATTTGATGTTAAAATCTAACTGGTTGATGTGATCCAGAAAGTTGTGTAGCGTTTCTGCTCGATGAGACCAAATTACAAATGTATCGTCCACATAACGTAGCCAGCATTTTGGTTTGAGGGTAGCGGTTTTTAATGCTCTTTCTTCAAAATCGTTCATAAATATATTGGCGATGACTGGAGAAAGTGGTAATCCCATGACTGCCCCTTCAATTTATTCGTATACAGTATTGTTGAATGAAAAGTACGTGGACTTTAAGCATAGCTCAATTAGCCCGTTAAGGTCCTCATCCAAATCCGCTTTTCGTAATTTGGTCTTGATAATCTTCAGTGCTGTTTGTAGTGGCACTTTTGTGAAGAGAAATGTCACATCAAAACTGACTTATATGTCTTCTGGTTCCAATTTAATTTCTTTAACTCTTGAGACGAAGTGCTGGGAATTCTTTACGTAATGGATGCTTTTTTCCGTAAGCGGTGTTAAAATGTTACATAAGTATCTAGCCAGAGGATGAGTGGCTGAACCTGTAGCACTCACAATTGAGCGAAGCGGTACCCCTGGTTTGTGGATTTTTGGAAGGCCGTAAAAGTGCGGCATCCTGGTGTAAGAATTAGTCGTCTCTTTTGATGTTCCGGGATCGTGTTTGCGGATTTTAAAGCGGCCGAAATCTTTCTCTCTAGAGGTTTTAATGGATTCCTCTTCAATGGTTTGTACACCGAATCTTGTAGCAAAGTATCGATTTTTTTTTCATGTAGTCTAGAAAGAAAGATTTAGGCCGCTGTAAAATTCGCAAGCACGATCTCGGAACATCAAAAGAGACGACTAATTCCTACAGACACCAGGATGCCGCACTTTTACGGCCTTCCAAAAATCCACACCAAACCAAAATGCTGGCTACGTTATGTGGACGATACATTTGTAATTTGGTCTCATGGAACAGAAACACTACACAACTTTCTGGATCACATAACCAATTAGATTTCAACATCAAATTCACCATGGAAAAGGAAACAAACAGAAGCATTTCGTTCTTGGAGGTACTGGTCACTCGAAATATGGACAACAAATTGGGCATCAAGTATATGTATAGAAAATCGACACATACTGACAGATACCTCAACGCTGAATCACATCATCATCTAGCTCAGAAGTTTGAAGTTCTAAAAACTTTAGTACACAGGGCCAAGGCGATCAGTGAACCGAACACGTTAAAGACCGAGCTAGGTCACCTAACAAACGCCTTAATAAAAAATGGTTTCAGAAAAGCAGACATATATCGAGCAATTAGCAAACACAGTAAGGAAAAACCAAAGAAGAAAAAACCCGTGGCAACTTCCTTCCTTCCTTACATAAAAGGCTGCACGGATAAAATAGCCAGGATAGTTAGAAAGAAAAATATTAAAGTGATCTTCACTGCAACAAATAAAATAGCCGCCAATTTCTCAAAATCAAAAGAAACAAAAGTACCACTCAAGGAACCAGGGGTCTACCACATCCCTTGTCCGTGTGGGCTGGCTTACATAGGACAAACGGGACGCAACATAACTACCAGATTAAAAGAACATAAGGCAGATACAAAAAAACATAACACAAGATCTGCTGTTGCGGAACATTTCCTATACACCGGTCACACAATAAAATTTGAAGAGGCAACAATGTTGGCTAAATCCCAAAACTTCTGGCCTAGACTAGCAAGCCATTGAAATCCAAAAGTATAACAATTTTAATAGGAATAATGGAATCGATCTAGCGCCAATATGGAAAAACATGTTCCGGAAAACTAATGAATCGGAACCGTCACGAACCACTGACCCGAACGGCGTAATATAAAGGGTTGTCAGGATCCTATACCTGTCGAAACGTCAAATATTGTAAAATTTTCAAAGTTTGTAAGCTTTCTAAGTTTTATAAATCTTGTGAAAAGTGTAAATATGGAACGCGGTTCAAAACCCAAAAATATTTATTTGTTAAAAAGTACACAATATTATATACAATCAAAGATAAATTTACAAACTATTAATACCAGAAAATATAAATAAAACAAAACAAAAAATTATAAACGGTCAACATGGTCTCCATTCTACTAGAGACTGTTATATGTCGTTATTTTGTATTTTTTAATAATATTTACTCTAAATTGAAATTAACGGTTGCACTGTTTAACGCCGCTACCGATTCTCCTTACGGGTGGGGATAAACACGATACATCAACTAACGGCCATTTTACTCGCCGCGTCATACTCGGTTGGGTAAGTTTTGTGCTCATATTTTACTTTTTGCGATTTATTATTATCATTGTCGATTTATTTCGCGGCTGCGTATACGAGATAGTTTGATCAATATTCTTATATAATTAGTTGTATTGGGGGTTGCCTGGACAAAAAGGTATACATCAATATTATAGCTGTGATATTACTATATTAATCGACAATTTGTTCCTTTTAGTAATCGACAAATTTAAACGAAGTCTGTATTAGATGATATTTACTTGTTTTGACGCCTTTTTAATTTAGTGTAGGACTAGTACACCAAGACTTGCGATCTGCTTGCCGTTAGAATTAAGTTAGTCATTAAGTTGCGAGAAAACTTTCGTAACAAAATTAGGCGCCCAACGTCTAGAGCTCGGTTTCGTGTGTGCGGTTCTAATTCCTTCTATTTTTCTTGATTCTTTTCTTTCTTACTTGTCTTTAGTTGCTTCGACTTCTCACATTTTTGCTTCGCTTCTTTTTGGTTCTTATTCGTATTGACAAGTTGCGTTTTTTAAAGGATGTTGCTTCTCTATTCAAATCGGAATTTCTTCCTGTAGATTATGACAATCGCTTAATAGAGACAATTCGTAAGCGTACAATGGAAGCTAACAAATCGATCGGGATGTACGTTACCACCATGCGGCACTTCTTCTTACAACCGTTAGAACCAATCTCCAATCAAATACAACTTAAGATCGTGCGTCGTAATCTCATTCCTTTTTATCAGTCAGGGCTTGCGTTAATTTCGATTTCTACGTTTGCAGAATTGATGACGTATGGTATCGCTCAATCCAACGCTTCCATAGATGAGTATAAACCACCTACACCTTCTCAAAATACTTCTTTTGAGACATCTTCGGTTAACGCAAGTGAACGCCATGATCGTAACCCGGTTGCATGTTCTCTTAAAGTTTCTTCACTTTCTTTTTCTGTGTCTACTGCTAATTCTTATATAAACCTTTACGTTCGGTTCCTTCGCTTTCTGTTTTGTCGACTGGTTTGTCTTCGATCTCGAGGATTACCGACCAATGGTAAACCAGTTAGTGTGTAAAGTGTCTGTGTCTCCTTGTCGATATTCTCGTTGGTTAGTGATCCAAAATGTTCTGTGCAAACGAATATAAGTTTTCCTCACTATAAGCAGCTGTAGTTTCTGAAAGACCCACGTAAACCTATTATTTACGACCATCACCTTCATTCTACTTTGGGTCATCGTAGTGTTGCCTAGACGTTACTTGTTTTTCAGCGTCATTTTTATTGGCCTCATATAAAACCTAAAGTGACGTTTG
This sequence comes from Aquatica leii, assembly GCA_035610365.1. NCBI lineage: Eukaryota > Metazoa > Arthropoda > Insecta > Coleoptera > Lampyridae > Aquatica > Aquatica leii. Next base: position 812,021 of record CM069436.1, read on the forward strand.
TTACTGTCCGGTTTGTCAGTCACAGAGAGCGCTCGGTTCAGATCAAATGTGCAATCTTGTCACGGCTGGTTTTCTAACAACTCATTCTGGTTTAGCTCAAAAGACTTTTGCAAACCTTTCTAAAATTTGTCATGGTTCTAAAGATGGGCAAGCTAGTTCTCTTTTGTCAACAGCTATTCGTTTCGATATTTCTGGTTATGCTTTGTCGTTTCCTTCTTCTAATCGTTTCCTTCTCTTTCATCGGCAACGCAAACGTCGTAAATGTTAGTTCATTTTTTGCAATCAGATTTCGACTTTTGCCTATTCTTTTGGTTCTCATCTTTAGATTTTGTAATTTGGTTCTTTGGCCATGTTGGCGATATTTTATTGGTTATAGCTGGGATGCTTTTTTCCATTTTGCTGTACTAAATTTCCTTTTTTGCTTAAATTCCTTGTAAATTTCTTTGGGTTTTTTCCCTTAACCATCGTACTTCGGTTTTTCCTTTTTTTTATATATTTTGGACGGTTGCTTGAGCATTGAAGAGTTGCTCACTCCGTTTCGTTTCTTCTACGGAGAGAAGAACAAAACAAACATCTACATGCTGTTTTGTCTTTTCCTCCTTTTTGTCTTACTTCTTTTTCATTTTTTCTTTCTCTTTTCTCTTTTGCTCCTTAAGGTTTGCTTTTAGGAAAATTGTCTCCTTTCCATTTTTTTCTTTTTCTTCCTACATCTTGGTAAGTTGCTTGAACACTTTTTTTAGCAACTTCTTTCTTTAGTATTCACTCAACTATGTTTCTTTTATTTTTCTTTTTTTTCAGTTACTTCTTTTGCTTTAGCTGACTTTTGTTTAATTGTGTTTGGTTTGGCATATCACCATTCAAAATCTGTTTTTTACTTATCGAGTTTAATTAGTTTTGGGATTTATATTTAGAGTAGAATTTATATCTAAGGGTTGAAGTTTCATTGGATTTTAGGGCGTTGCTCTTGACCGTAGTCTAAAGTTCTCTCTTTCCTATATCACAAGTGCCTTTCTTTTGATACCTCCTCTTCTGTTAGTTAAAGTCTTTTGAGTTCTTAGAGCATCAATCCGCTTCATGTTACTTTTGGAAGACATCCGGTAGATTATACTTAGCGAACTAGAAAAACCTTTTTCATTTACGTTTCTTTTTGGGTTGGGTTTGAATTGTAGGGTTTGATCCTTGGCGTATGCCGAAACTTCTGTCTTCTTTTAAGCTTTTTTTAATCGTCTCCAGGTTTTAATTTTGCTGGAAGTTATTTTTTTATTATCTTGTATTTTTCAAAAATATTTATTCTAAATTGAAATTAACGACTGCACTATTAACACCGCTACTAATTCTCCTAACGGATGGGGATAAACGCGATACAGCAATTAACTGCCTTTTCACTCATTCTTTACCACTGTGAACGTTTCTGTATCGCAGTGTTGTTTAACAATATGTAAGTGCTTTTCTTCTGTTGAATTTTCCTTGGTAGTGATTTCTATTACGTTTTTATCGGATGTGCTAGGCAAAACCTATTCTAGGTATTGGTCAAATTCCGCGTTTGGGTTAATTATGCGACATGCTAGGTAAAAAAAGCATTTCCCAAAGATAGCGTCGTCACGTTATTTTTTTACCTTTTTTCAGCGAGTTTCGGGGGATTGCCATGCTGTCTTTGTACCGGACTGTTTTAAGAATATGAATCTGCAGAGTCGACCTCGTTTTATGTAATCAAAAAGAACGAGAAACTGACACCTGTTGTGTACGTTGACATCCGTCAAGTTTCTTCAATTATTTAAACGCAGTCATAGTCAAAAGCAAAATAACGTTAACCGTCGTACATAAGCTTATATACCACGCATATTTTCAATTTAAATCAGATAAAAAAGAATAGTGGAAGTTACTACTGTTGACGAAGAATTCGCGGTTGGGTAAGATAAGACTTCCATGGAGCATTAAGTGCAATCCATTAATCTTCAAACATATACGACAGCTACAGATACACTTCTCTAATAAAATGCGTAGGTGCACACAATCTAGTTAATATCAGAAATTGTCTCTGTTGGGTAAAATGTCTAAAAAATCTGCCACTATTCTTCTTAGAATTTCCAAATATTTTTGTTGATTTTGATTTGCATTGTAAATTTCATAACACGCCCTATTGTTTAAAATAGCACAGAACACATTTAAACTAAATTGTATTTGAAATTTATTCTACCGTAACACATGAAGATTCTTGTCTGCTCAATAATGGTTGCTTTTTGGATGTACGATGTTTTTTCGACCAAATTTAGTTTCATCAGTTTCGCAGCTGCTAAAGTCACGTAATGTGTGTATATTAAAAAAATCCATTAAAAAACAGTACTAAAATTGGTTTGACAAAACTTTCAATGATGATGACGCTGTAACATCGCACTTGATTCAATTTTTGCTGATAAAGACCAAATGTAAAATTATGAAGTTTCCAGAATAATGGTAAAGTGCCATAAACAAAATAAAAAAAAGATATCGTTGATTAAAATCCATTTTGTAAGGTCAAAAACATTTTTGTGACTCATACGATATATATTTCATACTAGTTTTAATTGATAACTTTGCATTTGGTGTTATAACTGTCGTTTCATGTTGGATGACCTCACTTGTCATTTCCATCTCATTAACAACAACGTGAAGCATGTACCTTAATTGCTCAGGTCAGCCATCCAATTGTTTTACATAGAAAATTAAATGTAAAATCAATCGACACTTATAGCAAGAATCGCTGAGCATTTATGGACAGTACTTACTAAATCCCGTCTTCAACATGTGTATTAATTCCTTTGTGCATTAAATAGTTGCTGTTATTTTGGAATATTGTCGTCGAGTTTTGTAAACTCGTAGGAATTGTCTAGTTTGTGACCCTTTTTGATAGCCAATATTGTCAAACATGCTATTATAATGAATAAACTAATGAAACCTCGCTTATAAATTTTGTCGATGCACCTGTACTTAATCAATAATTTGGAGAAGTGAAAGTCCAGCGCACGTCGTGTTTCAAAATTGGTTGTGAAGTAATCCGTCGTATTTGTGATACCATTGCAATATACCTGTGTATTTATTTTCAGATTTTAGGGATCGTTGCACTTACTTACTAGTGCTAGCAAGAAATTGTAAACCGTAAGTAACCCTAAGCTTGTAATCCCATTTTACCGCCGATCTTATAAAAACTGCGACTGAGTATGTTTTTCGATGTCACAAATATTCGGCGTCATTTTAACATTCAAATTATTCAAGCTCGGAGCATAATTTGCTGTGCGCTATCCTTATTTAACCACTAGTAATTTGTATCAATTTCATACGTTCAAATTCAATTTTAAAATCATTAATTTTTATATGCTGTATAAATCTGTATTAAAAAATAGTTTGACACAGATCTTTTTAAACTATTGTTTAAAAACCTAATTGGATTAAAAATGTATACATTAAACATAAAAATATTTTATTTAAAAAAAATGAAACAAGTTTTATTCAAACTTGTCCCATTAAAACGGAGCAAAATTTAAGATAGGTACAAAATTAATTGATTAGCCCTCGTATATATTTACCTTAACCTTTATACGAAAAAACAATAAAAACGTTATTGCATAGGTTTCAGATTGTATAAAAAAGTATATAAAGCGTATAAACAAAACCTCTGTTTTTTACTTTCTTTTTATAATAAACAACGACTGTAACCCGACTACAAAGCAACACAAAAACCTAATAAATCTGAACAACCGTATTCAAACGGTCTCAAATTTATCGGGAATAGAATAGCTGAGCGTGTGCTGGTGCTAATACCAAATTTGAAAGTCAATGCTTTCGGTAACAACGTTAGGTGTTTTACAAAATAAAAGTATAGGAGCAAGTCAACAAAAATTTTGATGAAATCAATTCCTGAAAACAAAAAAAAGTAATTTGGGCGCAACTGTAAATAACGAAAAACGAAAACACGAACATAATGAAACCGAGCGTGGAGCAATAAACAAGAATTTAATTTAGCTGTACTAATTATACCGCGAGAGAAACTTTACCTTTTACGAACAAAGTTTCACAAAGGCACTAAACGAAGTAAACAACATATTTACAGGCTGAAATTTTGATACAGGTAATTTAGACGTTCGCGTATTAAGTAAAACAAATTTTTGTATACAGTTTCAATAAAAATATTAATTGAATATACCGGGTGTTGCAAATCTTCTTTTCTGTGATTAAAACTTTTCGTTTATATTTCAATTACAAAAAGTTCAGAAAAATAAAAGTATCGTAAAATTTCAGTTTATTTTGGACGATTAAAAAAGACGATACTTCAACTGGGAAAAATTACTGCACACTACAAAAAACTAAAATTTATTAAGCCAATTTCTAAAATAGTTCAAATAAATTCCTTATTTAAATTGAAATCTCGTACTTTACACCTAATTATTATAAACAAAAAACGTAAATAAATACTAAAAGTGACAACAGATTACGTTTAATATTCTTAAAGTAAAATAACTGCTAAAAGTTTACCTAAATTAAAGAATCTATAAATTTTAATACAGTGTATTTCACAATCGTCTAATTTTGGGTTACAAACTTCATCCTCGTAAATAATAACCACAATTATCTGTTCGTTACAAAGTAGCTGCGTCGTTGCTAATGTAGAAATTACATGAAAAACTGATTTGTTGTAGCATAAAGTTAAAAATTAAATAAATAACAAAACTAATATTGCCCATATTCAAAAAAAATCCATTCGAACTGTTGAATTTAGAATTACCTACAGATTTCAAGTAAAAATAATTTCTAATAATTATCCCCTCAATATTCCTCGTGTTGGTACAACGCAATGTAAACAATTTTATTACATCCATATGTGACCAGTTGGTAAGATTTGATATCAATTCCAAATAATTTTCTGTTAATTAATTTCTGTACGGAAGTTTATACTTCATCTTTGGATGACTATCAAGAAAATTCAAACCCGCAAAAATTGGTCAAAGCAACAAAACAAACAACAGGACAGTGTTTAAAATCGAAAAAAAATTAAGCAACTTAAAAATGAAAATGCAAACAGATGGGAATACCAGAGGCATGTTGAGTTTTGCAAACGATAAAAGCACAAGATGAAAAAGATATGAGTTAGATGTCTAAAACAACTAAACTCAATTTTATGCGATCGACAACAAAAACCAAATATACAAGACAAAAGTATAAGTTACCAACAAGAAAAACAAGGAAGATACAAGACGAAACATAGAAAAAGAAAAAACGCTAACACGTGCATAAAAAAACACAAACGAACGCAAATGAATAAAAAAGATTACACATTCGAGTCATATAAAAAGAAAACTAAAAAAACTATGACGCAACAAAAGACACAAAATACTTGAAAATAGAAGCGTTCAGGAGGATGAATGGAACAACAGAGACAGTGGCGGTCCCAGGATTTGGTAAAGGAGAGGGCCCAAACCAAAACTTTGAGCAAGCGCGACAAAAGAATAAGAAAACCTATCCCTATAAAAGTATGTGTGTTTTATTCATAATAGACATAAATAAAATATGGAAATAAATATGAAATAAAAAGTAATTATTCATGATTGTCGCCGCATCCACTCCAATCTGTTAATTGCATGCGTCTTCGCTTCATAGTGGCAAAATGGTGAACTACTTTTTGGTGGTCAATTCCGATTTGGTAGTGGATGTTCAATAGTGCGAGTCCATTCCTCGCATAGTGGACCTCAGATAAGTTTTAAGGCGTTTTAAGGTAGAAAAACTTCTTTCGGATGTTGCAGTTGTAACTGGCAAAGTAGCGAAAATCAAAAGTAGTGTCCTTATGCTAAGAGTTAAATCATCGCAACCACTAAGGGCTGCAACGGCTGTTGATGGGACACCCGTTTTTCCCTTCCATCCTTTTTTCCAGAGAAAAATCTCCGCTTGTAGTTGATTTTCGTTAGCGCTGTTATCATTCTCGTAAACCATACCAGCAGCAATTATCGCAGAAGTCGTATGTTTCATAAATTTGTCTGGAATTAACCCTTCTAGTGCTATTACAGACTCCATACGATGGTTAAACCGCGATTCCAATTATTCAATGAAATGATCCAAAAAGGGAATGAATATAGTTCTTCTGTAGTAGTTGCGAGGGTGTCCCGAATCCACATTATTTCTATTCATTTGCCTGCCACATAATCTAGGCATCTTTATCTCAATCAGAAGCTTATTGGCGTTGCTCTCGGCGTCCTTAAATAAATCGTCAAATACCTGATCGCAGTCAGCTCGCATATCCTTCAAAACAGCAGTTCGAGTCTTAACGTTTTCAAGAGCCATGGAAAGGTCTGAGTTTGGTGCTTGCAATATCTTGCTTAAATAAACTGAATTCTGGAAGCAATGCACAGTTATCCATACTGCGATGATGAAGTCAGTCCTTTGACTTGCGGCGTTATAGCTCACTACATTTTTTGATGTTTCGGGATCTTTGTCATGTTCCAAAGTTGCAAGTGCTGTTAAAATCATAGGGTATAGTTCCTGAAACGTCAAAATTGTATCGTGCCTTTCCACCTATCTAGTGGCACAAAGCGTTTTTAGTCTTTTCTTTCTAGTTTCAGAGATATTTTCTTTGGTAATGATAGCCTGCGATAAATTCACTTGTTTTGCAGACGCATTCAAAAAGTCAGAAACACTGTTGACAATTCCCATCATATTGATTATAGCACTTATCCCGCAGCTTTTAGAAATAGCTAAATATAGTGAATGACTAAAGCAGTGAGTGTATAATGCTAAAGGTTGATCGTTTAATATAAGTGCATGTACACCTTTGTGATGACCAGCGATATTAGATCCCCCATCGTATCCTTAACCGCGGTGGTTGCTTAAACTTAAGCCGATTCTCGATAACTTGGCGACAATTGCTTTTTTGATTTTTAACCCCGTTGTAGATTTCATTTCGACAAAACCAAGGAACTCCTCACAAATCATGAATTTTTCTACGTCGACACACCCAAGACATAGGGTTAGCTGTTCCTTTTTGGCTGAGTCTGTTGTTTTATGACACAAAATAGAAAAATATTTTGCTTTCTTTATGCGCAGCAAAATAGAAGATCGATCATGGAATAAATTAGTTCATTTTGGATTTTTCCACTAACTATTGTGCTGTTTTCACCATCTTGAAAGTGCTGAATTAAGGTAGTATCCCCAGCATCTATTCTAAACGCTAGCAAAGACCTAAATATACCCTGTGTACCCATTAAGTCAGTTTTCTGTGTAAGCTCGTCTTTCATTGAGCGCTTTTCACGATGTCCTCGTAGAGGTAAATTATTCCGGATACAAAATTCAATCGTTTTGATGATTGGTATCAAATGCATTCTATTTTTTTCGATTATATTGTTCTTCGCTTTGTCAAGCATAGTAACATCTTTCCCCGACTCAAATATTCTCATAAACTCTCTTGCGCGCTCTGCACAGTTTAGGTGGTATGTCTTACTGGCATGGTCCTGGCAATATTTAAGGGCATTTTTATATTTCTGCATAGGTACTTTAACAAGGGTTTTAAGCGGCTAAAATAAACATAACAATTTAGCACGCGCTCATAATTATGTACAAAATATTGGAACCGGGAACCCGATACCGGCGCCAAAATGCAAAAACAGACCATAATATTTACAAAAACCATTCAAATTTCTTTAGCCAATCTCTTTGGAACTTTCTGTTGTGGCCTTTTGTGGGTATAGTTAGAAAAATAAAATTCTCGGGTGAATATTTTTCAAAAATGCATATTCCTCCATTGAATTTAAATTTTGACGTGACGCCCGGCCAATATCAAACTCGTGCAGTTCCTGACGGACTTCATAAATAATTTTCGAATTCAAAGAAGGTTCGGAACAGCATGAGCTATCGTCAAATACATGGGCTGCTTTTGCTCCCCAAGAACTCCTCGCAACGGTGGTGGCAGTTTTTTCTTTATCCACAATATCAGAAATTATACTCGTTTTACTTTTAAAAAACTCGCGAATATCACCACCAACTCGTTTCATTTTCGCTGACACTGGTATAAGCCGTATAAGGTAAGGTATTCAAAAGCAATAACATGAATCTATAGGTTGAAAACCGAACAGCAAAGGACTCGGCCAAACAAAAACAATGCAACTTATTCAAAAATAGAAAAAGCTAAAAGTAGTACGCAAGGCAATCACCACTGGCCAAGCGCAGACTGAACTAAATTACTGACTTCTGTGACGATAATATTGGCATTAGGAGCGAGGGAGTTGCGCAGTTGAGACTGTTTCTTAAGCGTAATTTCCAATACAATAAAGTATTTTAATGGGAGAATTTACTCTCGCTCGTGAAAAAATTCACCTTGTAACAAATACGATCGACATACAATCGATGAGAAAAACAATATAGAGTAGACAATGGGAGAGGTCTCAGCCCCCGTTGACCTCCCCCCCCTCCGAAACCGCTACTGAACGGAGATGAAATAGAAGAAAAAAAAAGAAGACAGTGACCACGGTATAAACTCGTATATTGTACCTTCAATCCAATGCAATGTAGACAAAAATTGTTTTACTTGACCTAAATTGGGACTAAACAAATGTAGCGAAGACTTAAAAAATGGCTACTACTAAGCAAAAATCATTTAAAATAGTATTAGAAAAAAAGATCTGCAAATTGAAGATTATGTACGTGAACTTTTGAGATCCATTCTTGCTAATACAATTTCAAAAAAGGATAAAAAACATTTATCTTCTTTATATGAGAGATACGTTTCCTCGAAACATTGCGCGTGACCACAAATACATCAGCTGCTCTTCTCTTTCTACTGATTAAATCCTGCTTACCCAAAGAATTAATAAGAGCGCGGCAGAGATCAAAGACAAAATATTATACAACAACCAAAACTATAACAGCAGTGCTGAAAAGTCTGTATATGAGTGCATTTTTTGTGAAGAATATTCCCATGATTCTGAGCTGTTTTAAAGCACAAAAAATGACTCTTAAACAAAAAACCAAAATAAGAGCAGCTAGAAGAGTCTGTTATAGATGTATGAGATGTAAACACCAATCTAATCTATGTAAAATTACTGTACAATACTAAACCTGCAAAAGAAGTCACGCAGTTTTAATAAAAAATAAACGATAATAAAACCATCCTAAGTCAAATTTAAAAAAAAACAAGAAGTAGAGACCAAAGAAACAAAAAGGTGCGGATGAGAGCCAAGGTGAGAGTACTATGGCTAGAGAACCACCCACCTCTTACTGACAATTATTTATTAGGTAAGAAAACTCTGACTGCAATACTTAAAAAACTAGAAGAGGAAAGCTAGCACAAATGTGAGACCAGTCTTAAACTCGGCAGGTAAACTATCCTTGAATAACTCTTTGCTTACAAGCCAACATAAAATTTAAACTAACGGGGTGTGAGTGGATGCGGCAGATTATCAAAGAATCGACCTTCGTTTTGGGCAAAAGAATGTGATGGTTCAAAATCGATGAAAGATTATGCCAGGTTCTCAAAAAGTATATGATTCTAATAAAATTACATTTGCAGTCACTCTGACACCTAAGCTACTGTTTCAGCAACTATGAAATGATGAATTTGGACGAGACGAATCAGTCAGTAATATTATTGCCAAAAAGTTTCAAAATTGAAAAATTTGTTTTTATTGCTTTTACTAAGATGCCAAAATGAGTAAATATTAAAAAGGATGGTATATAGTTAGTAAAGATGCTTACACATCAGTGGTCTTTCTCAGAGTAGATATAAATGATGTAATAAAAATTCAGTTTTTAACGACAAAGTCAAGAGTTGCCCTTAAGAAACAAGGTTTTACTATGGTAAGAACTTTTAGCAGCACATTATGTCGCCACTCTAGTCGACTTACTGAACAAACGTTACCTTTGATCTTCCAGCCCAAGCTACTGAAGATATCCCAAGCGAGCAAATAGCAGATCAAAATCTACGAAAACAAATAGATTGCTATGAACTTCCAAATGTTCTACACTTTAAGAAGTAGAGTAGCCATTGTTACTTGATGACCCCATGGTATCTTATATCGTTGTTCTCCTGATTACGACGATGTAGAGGTGCACCCAGTTGTGACCAAAAGTCAGATACTCCAAATCTTTTAAGAGTGTCATAATTCTTCTCTTGCTGGTATCAAACGTACCATTCACAAAATCCTACCACGCTATTACTGACCTGAGATAACCCGCACCGCAGCTCAGCATGTATCTCGCTGTCTCGAGTGCCAAAAGTACAAAATAAGAAATACTAAGCCGTTCAGTCTTTTACAAACTCCTGCAAAAGCGATTAGAAGTACTAGTTATCGATTTCTTTGGTCCTTTCCCAAAACTGACGATGAGTTTCGTTAAATTTTTATAATAGACAATGTTTCCAGTCAATGAATTGAACATATGGCACATCCCGGAGGGTAAGCAGCGATAATAAAACTCAACGTGAAACGTGTCCAAAATAAGAATGTACAGCATGGCGATTTTGCAAACGGGTAAAAATATAGAGTGGCTTAAAATAGCAATAGCAAAGTGCCGTATGTTGTAACCATAACAAATTTTTGTTAACGTCTGTGTGTTCGATACCAACTTTAATATCTGCCATACATCTACCATAAGTTACTTATATTTTCACTAATTAAATGCCTGCAAAGTATTTCAAAATACGGTTGCATTATATTAGTGCAAAAGACTTAGCCCACAATAATTATTATATTGCCGTTTTTTTTATTTATTTTTTTATCCCCAAAACAAACGTAACTAATTATAAAACGCGTACGTGATGTCCTCAACCACCAACACACGTGCACGCATAATTGCCTACATCACAAGCTTTTCAGTAGCACAAAACATACCGCCCATCAAAATCAACAGTGCAACTGTGGTTTTGAATAACCACCAACAAAAAACTCACTTAAACAAAATTTTAATTTGACAACTAAATATAATACAGTGTTACTGCAAACGGAACTATACTAGAGGGCGCTTGAACAGTCCTTGAAGAATCTTAAACAAAACTGTAAACTAGCAACTAAATATAAAAAAATGTTACTGTACAAGCAGCGGAGATAACTTTATAAAAGAGCGCCTGAACAGTACGAAGTGTCTCTACGCGAACAATAATATCCTTTCCACGATCTAATTCAACTATTCTGCAAATCCTCCAATGTAGAAGTGGACTCAACTCGCCTTTGACTAAGATTAAACTCTCAATATCTATTGGCTCAAGCACCTTTGATTTTGACCACTTTCATTGTTGGTATAGTGTGTGCAGGTATTCATTTTTCCATCTGCGCCAAAAATCTTGGTGTAATCTTTGTAACAATTGCCCACATAAAAAACAGTTCATTTTCAAATGTGCCAAATCTGGGACCGGTGCAGACGTTAAAGGTTCTAAAGCCAGAAAATAGGCAGGTGATAACACGTTCAAGTCATTAGGATCTGAACTAAGACTGCATAAAGGTCAAGAATTGAGGACTGCCTCTATTTGTTCAAGAACTCTTCATAAGTGAGAATTTGATTCCCAATTACCAATTTTGTTTTGGTTGGAACATGGTGTTTCGAAACGGATTATTTATCGATCCTTGGTGGCTATAATTTACTGGATACATTGACTAACTTTGTGTTGCACACATTTAATTTACTTATCACATGTCATCGGCAGGTATAGTTTGTTTTTGGTACTTGACGTTGCTTACATTTTGTAAACTTGCGTTTGTTGATGCGTTTGTAGTATAAATTGCGTTTGTTGTTGAAGCCTTGATAATTGAACTAATGGATCAAGCACCACTTTCGAGCATTTCGTGTTTGTATTTGATTGGATTTTTGTACCAATTGTCATTGCAGCCTTGTTCATTGTTCGTTCGTTAATTTATCATCATGGTTTACACAATAGAAAAAACTTTAGCTTTAGCAAATAAAACCTTGTTACATTTAAACCAAATATTAGCTTTGGCTACAAGTGCTCAAAAAGATAGTTTGTTAAAACTGACGTTTATGGCAGCATTCAATCATTCACAAAGTTTTTATAGTGATGTGCAATAGGTAGATGCAGGAACATTGTTAAATTAATTGGCAAACAATTGAAGAGATCTTTGTAATGTCGCTGCATAGGTCGATGATGTCCTCTGATCATGAGAAAGCATCTAGGCAAAGTAGAAAATCGTCCTTCATTGAGTCAGGAGTACGGCATTGCATTCGTTGTTGCTGTTTCAGAAAACTTCTGAATCTCAATGTTCCCAAGAATCTTCACATTCGGCGACAGATTCAATAAATACTTCTGTAGTTTTGACCTCAAGTAGGAGTTCCACTAATAATAGTCCCACAAGAACGCTTCAAGCAACTGTTCGTCTTGAAGTTCAAAATCGCTGACTTGAGAGCGCTGTGTGACCCAAGCAGTCAAATTAGGAGGAGCAATCCTCTGCCTAGGCGGTTATTAGGTCCGCTCGTGAACACACCAGTTGTAACATTCGACCGGTAAGGTCTTAAAAACCTACTCTGTGCATTCCAACCACAATGTTCGAATCTTCCAAGTGTAGCATTTCCTGAACAACCTCGGTTTAGGAACATAAACTTGGCAGATCCCGACTAGAAAGTCCCCGAGAATATGAATTCCCTTTTAGGTGCCGATGTATTTCCACGTATTGCTTATAGTAGTCGCTTGCGTTATAAAAACGCCATGAATACAATATTTGGTGTTGCCCTCATGGGTCCTGTTGTTGGTAATAATAATGATACATCATCTAAAATTCGATGCATCAGCCAAGGATCCTAAAGAGGTTTTACTCAATGATACACTTCTTTCTGGACCCAAGCTGCAAAATTATATTAGTTTCATTTTATTTCGCTTTTGTTGGTACCATTTTGTCTTCAGTTCTGATGTACAGTGGTGCCTCACACAACGAACTTAATTCGTTCCAGGAGCAAGTTTGTTATGCGAAAAGTTCGTTATGTGAAACGCGTTTTCGCATAACAATACATGTTAAAAAAATAATTCGTTCTGTAGCATAAAATATGCTAAGATGACATAAAAAAAGATACATTTTTTGACTAAGTAGAGTCTACCAAATCTTGCACATCTTCATCCATTTTCTGCTTTTTGGCCAATAGTTTCATGAAAAACCTGTCCAAAGTCGTTTGTTTTTCTCTTTTCTCAAACATCTGCCGGAAATAACTGACAAGAGTATCGGAGTAAAGATCGTTGATCCTGTTTGCTTCAACTGAATCCGAATAGTGGGCATTGGTAAACTCCTGAACTGCTTTCCATTTGACCAGGATGTTCTTGATGTCAGCAGTTGGGATTGGTTGATTGTTTGATTGTTGCTCCTCGTTATCAGATGACGCTTCCTTTTGAGCATTGTCCTGTTGCTGGACAGAAGTGCTTGGAGCTCTTCAGTTGTCAGCTCTTCTTCGTGTTCCTCAATAAGCTCCTCTACCTCTTCCTCTACCTCTAATTCAAAATTTTGGGCCACTGTGATGATGTCCTTCACCACTTTTGTGTCATCAACTACTGTTTCTTTCTGGGTCCACGAAGGCACAAGCATCTTCCAAGCAGAAATGAGGGTCCTTTGTGACACTTCTTTCCAGGCTTTCTGTATAAGTCGTATTGCCATAAGGACATCAAATTTCTCCTTCCAAAACTTTCGGACAGTCATATTGTCTCCACCAAACTCGCATTCTTCAAACACCTTATTAAAGAAGACTCTAGTGTAGAGTTTTTTAAAGTTCGCAATAACTTGCTGATCCATTGGCTGAAGAATGGATGTGGTGTTTGATGGCAAATACTGCACCTTGATAAAAGGATAATTTTCCTGCAATATTTCCTCTAGGTCTTTTAGGTGAGAAGCGGCATTGTCAAGTATCAGAAGGGCTTTGAGCGGCAGTTCTTTTTCCAGCAAGAATTTCTTCACGGCAAGAGCAAAAGTTTCCAGAATCCATTCGTTGAAGATAACTTGGGTCACCCAGGCTTTTTGATTGGACTTCCAATTGACGGGCAGTTTGGACTTAATAACGTTATTTTTTTGAAAATTCTTGGATTTTCAGAGTGATAAACAAATAGAGGTTTGATCTTGAGGTCTCCCCTGGCATTAAACGAAAACATAAGGGTAAGTCTGTTCTTCATGGTTTTGTGTCCTGGCAATTTCTTCTCCTCTTTTGTAATGAAGGTTCTGCTCGGCATTCTTTTCCAGAAAAGATCCGTTTCATCGGCATTGAACACTTGTTGTGGGCAGTATCTTTCGTCCTTAATACATTTTTGAAAGTTAATAGAGAACTTTTCTGCTTCTTTCTTGTCAGCACTGCCAGCCTCACCATGCATAGTAACGCTGTGGATTCCACACCTTTTCTTAAATCTAAAAAACCACCCCCTGCTGGCTTTGAATTCTTCATTATCTTGATTGCTGCTACTTCCAGGGACGTTTTTCGTTAGATCGTCATAAATTATCTTGGCTTTGTGACAGATAATATCTTGGGTTGTTACGTCACCTTTCACTTGCCTGTCCTTAATCCAAATCGCTAATAGCCTCTCCATTTCCTCGTGGATTGAAGGCCTATGTTTTTCATGAAATAGTTTTGATACTCCTTTGGCTACTTTGGCTGATTTGATTGCATCCTTATTTGTCAAAATGGTGAAAATGGTGGTCTTGCTGAGGCCAAACTCTTTGACGAGGTCACACTGTTTTACCTCACATTCACTCCTTCTAATTATTTCCTGTTTCATTTTAACAGAAATCACCTTCCTGCTTTTTTTAGAATCCACGATATAAAAAAAATACTGAGTTTAACTTAAAAGGACGACTGCCGTGATACGTGCGTGATTTAATTCGTAATGAAGAACGATTGCCGCGATACGTGCCTGCAGTGCCTGCGCGGGAGGATGCAATACATCGGCAGCGATCGTGGAAGCTCGGGTGACTTCGTTGTGTAAAGCGAAGTTCGTTGTATGAATCATGAAATGAACGAACAGGAAGTTCGTTGTGTGCAGCGTTCGCTGTGCGAGGCGTTCTTTATGCGAGGCACCACTGTACGTTAAATGTTTCGTTAAATGGTAGTTTGGCCTTTGCATAGAAAGCTTCAGTTGATTCTTTGGCGTTTCTCACCTACAGAGTCCATACAAAGATATCAATTAAACACTGTAACTTATGCTATTGCATCTTCATCTTTTCTAGCCATGCGCATGTTGTGGCAATTGGCTCAGGAAGACAAAAATACATTTTCTCTCGTTTTGCAACCGATTATAGACAAGTTGTGCTTAGATAACTTCGCATGTAGAACTGACACATTAAATTTGTTAATAGATTTGCAAACCCAATAGATGAAATTGCTTAATCCTAGTTGTTTCGAGTTACGCAAATAGTCCGTTAATAACCCATTGATATTCGCTTCGTTACCAGCGGAACATTGCCAAACTAGCCCCTTTTGGTGTGACCCAGAGGCTGATGTCATCTCAAAGATATCAGGTTTACAGTAGCACGATTCTATGGATTTTAAGTTCGCTCTACACTAAGAGAATCATTTTCTCAGAAGTCGCAAAGATTTATGACACTTTAGGGTTCCTTTGTAGTGGACAATAATCAAGTTTTCGTTTTGTTCGTAATGGCCAAATCATAGGTTGCGCCTCTTAAAAATGTTACCTATTCCTCGTTTAGAACTGTTAGCAGCAGTGTTATTGTCTAACGTTGTTGCATTTGTAGCCACAAACAGATCGTAACCATAAAAGAAATAATCATTTAATGATTCGCATGTAGCATTGGCGTGGATACGCTCTTCGCCGCATCGTTGGAAGACCTTTATAGCTAACTGCGCCTCACACATCCAGGAAATCGTTCCTCCTAGTTGTTCATATTCGTTCTTGTAACAATCCGCTTGATCCAGCTCGAAGGACCATGTTTTAACCATAACGAATTTATTCATTGTAAAATTTTGTTCACAGTCTGTGTTTGATACAAATTTATATATCTCTTTTCATTAAAACGGCATTTAATTTATATAATTAGGTTACTTATATCTTGAGTAATTAAACGCCTGCGAAGTATTTTCAAATATGGTTGCATTTTATTAGTGCAAAATATTTTGTACACAATAATTATTATATTGCAATTTTTTTTAAATTTTTAGATCATATCCCGAAGGGAAACGTAACTAATCACCAGTAGCACGAAACACTGTTATTTCTTTTAATTTTTTGAAACAAATACAAACATTGAAAAAAATCAAAAATTTAAAAAAAAATAAATTTTATGAAAAATTCTTATCTTGAACACGTTGTAGATGCAATAGAAGCTAAACATTGAGAAAAAACGTTAAATAAATATAATTTATGTAAAAAAATTTAGAAATTTTGGTAGGCGTACTTAGTAGATATATAGCTCAAGAAATAATATTTAATACGTAAAAATGTAGAAACGTTCAACAAACCAAAAAAAATATGATTGTGAAATACATTACAAATACGGTGAAATGTTAAGTTGGTTCTTTTTTTTATATACAAAAACGTGAATAACTTTTAACAGTGTTCGTCATAATCGTATGCTTGGAATTTTAACGATTTACATTTACTCCAAACATCTGGTCGCGCCCACTCAGTGTCAATTGAAACAATTAAATCAAGAAAAACATTACCAAACTTGGACTACAAAACGTTGTTTGTTTTGTTAATTTTTGTATCTTATTTATCCCATGTTACTTTATGTAAAAAGCTCGAACCGTATTTATGTCATTAAGTTGTAGTGTTCTTCTCTGGACGTAAAAACAAGATTCACAAACCAATAAAAACGTTATTTATGCAAATACATCGATACGATTGCATTTATTATTGTAAATCACCATTAACGATAATGAGATGTAATCAAAGAAAATGCTACACCGACAAACTACCATAAATAAAGTTAATGATAACACCAGCAACTTTGATTCATAATTTAAGCTTATCGTGCCATTAAAACTCGATTAATATTCGTTATGTAACATTCCACAATAAAATTCATAAACAAATGTTTAGGCAAAAATAAAGAAAATAATATTAGTAATAAGTGGGTAACCCTATAGGACTAAGTTAAACAAGTTTGAACTTGTCTTGTTCAAACTGAATGTTTTTATTATATTTCAAAGAAAACGAAGGAACACAAGTTTGTCAAAAGTAGAAAATTTTCAATTTGGTTCGAATCCCAAAAATTTAAATTGAAAACATCGAACACAATAGCGAACATTATTCCGCCGGAAAATTTTGTGCTCAGTAAAGTAAATCGACTGCATTCACATTATATTAAGTCGCTTAATAAAGCGTGTATGTTCACTAGTGTGTACCATCTATTGCACCAATTATCGATTTCACACCTTTTTAATTAAAGTGCTGAAGCATAAAACAACATAAATTTAAACGTCCAAATTGTATTCCCCTTGTTAAAAAAATGTAGAATGTGGACTGAAGTATGAATGTAATGATTATGTAATAATATATATATTCAGTGACATTCTTATGTGATTACACCTATGTCATGGATGTGCTAAATTCCAGGTGCAAAAACAACTTGACAAATGCAATTACGCGCATTTTATACGTTGTATAACTGTATATAACGACACAAAATACGTAAAACAAAAGCGTGTGTGAAAGTAAAGTGAATAAATATTGATACAACCAATTGAAACACAGCTTAAAAAAATTCAGATTAATTCAAGTATAATCATTCTGATAAAAACTTCTACATACAATAACTCTTTGATTGCAATATTTTGATATCCGACAAGAAGTTAAGAAATAACTAGACCGAGAAACAGATAAGTAAACGATCAAACACACGCACACAAGTTACAAAAGTTCGGAGAGTAGTTCAGAAGGAACTTCATAGGTACAGATGTTCATTACAGCATCACGAAACTATATCAAAATCATCAACATTTATGACAACAAACACAAACATATTTTACCATGTGGAGTTGAACATAAATTTAATCTACGATGCAAAAAAGTAATAATAATAATAACGCAGATATAAATAAATAGTTTGAATTTTTTGCACTGCTACATGCTATGTAATAAGTCGTAAAGATTTTAAATTTTAATTAAAAAAGTAACAACTAAAATAAATAAGACACGAGTAATGTTGTAATAGCGAATAACTGACAGAGAAAAACTAATAATTAATATTAGAACAGATCGAAAAAGTGACAGATATAAATAAAATAAAAATCGTCCTAATAAATCTATCCAGAATAAGAAAAACAGAAAACGACAATAAGTTAAAGAACTGTTTGAAGCTTTTATAAGAAATAAAATTTAGAAATTACAAGAAATCGATACAGAAAATAAAAGTGACTAAATTAGTATTTCATAGACAAAAAAATTATACCGTAAAAAATTGCACGACTTAAAACTGATTAAAAATCTATCAAAAAAATAAAAATAATTAAGATTTTAAGCAGACGTGGATCCATGCAATGGTGCAATTGCCCCTCCTCACTCACGATCAAAGCACTTGATTTTGACCAATTTTAAAATTTTTCAAGCGTGCTTCTGAAGTATAGGTAAAATCAAACAAAAATTGACCCCCTCTAAACAATATGAGTAAAATAATACAAAAATTCCCGAAAATTCCCACCCCCCTTAAACAATATAGGTAAAATCACACGAAAATTGACCCCTCCCTCTAAGCAAAATCCTGTATCCGCGCCGAACTTTAAGAACTCTGCAAAGGGCTGGGTTAGGGTTTTCACTTTCGAAAAATCGAATTTCTTTTTTTTGTCTTATCTTATTGTTTAACATTTTAAGAATATATCTTTAAAATTTTAAGCCGATCTAAGCAATATTCTTGAAGTTATTATCTTATTAGTTTCCTGGCCTTTAACGCTATAACTCTAATAGCTGCGGGCGATGGGGATAGCAGTGCAGCTGTCAAACAGGTATACAGTTTATTCATTGCTTTGACGTTCGACCGTGCGTTTGTCATTTTATAATTTTCTCAAGAAATTTCCTGTACAAAAATGCCGAGAGTAAGCAAAGTTTCGAGAGAAGACCGACAAAGTGGGAGGACTTATTTGTGTAGATCAAAAAAAAGGTTTAATCCGATTAAAATAATTAAAGATGAGGCTACCACAAAAAGTGCTTCATCTAAGAAAATCAAGCTAAATACCAGTGCAAGTGTACCAGAAGACGTTGAAATACATTACAAAATCATCGATTTTTTGCTTGTTTTCTCAACCTTCGCAAGTTTAGTGAAATGTGCTCAGTGTGATGGTTCAGTTGAGTTCAAAAGCTGCAAAAAAGAAGGCCTTGGCTTCCAAATCGAAGTCAAAAGTGCAAATTGTGATCCACGCTTTATACCGTCGAGTGAGAAAACTGGTCATCGCTATGAAATCAACACTCGTTTTGACTTTGTAATGCGTACATTAGGTTTGGGTTTAGCAGGCTGCAATAAACATTGCGGGCTCATGGACATCGCAAATAGTTTTTTTTTATCTAAACCATCTTATTGGGATCTCACGAAATCAATTTGCTGCAGCATCCAAACGACTGCTGAAAAATTTCTTGTTTCCGCCGCAGACGAAGAAAAACAGCAAACACGTGCAAATTCGGAGTCAGACACTTTGACCGTTTCTGGTGACGGCACGTGGCAGAAGCAAGGATTCATCTCTTCCTTTGGCGTCACTTCCTTGATTCGATATTGGTCTGGAAAAGTTATCGATATTTTCATAAGTAGTTCGCACTGTCAGGCTTGCAAATTATGGCGAAAGCAATTAAATACTAATGAATTTGAAGAGTGGTACCAAGAACATGTTGAAAATGATGAATGCCAAGCCAATCACACCGGACCATCAGGTAACATGGAAGTTAATGCTGTTGTCGAATTGTTCCGCCGATCAGAAAAAAATTACGGAGCAAAGATCAGCAACTATATCGGAGACGGTGACAGTAAAACTTACGGCAACTTAGTGAAAACTAAACCTTACGGTAAAAATTTCACTATAAATAAAAAAGAATGTGTAGGTCACGTGCAAAAAAGAATGGGTAAACGTTTACGTGATCTAGTAAATAAAACTGTAGAAAATAAAGTAGTAAAAACCGGAAAGAATGCTAGTAAAACAAGACAAAGTAAATTACTCGGCGGCAAAGGAAAGCTCAAGGAAACGTCATTGATAATTTGAGTCGATCAGACATAATTGTGATTCGCTGGAAGGAATGAAAAATGCAATCTGGGCAACGTTCTACCACCAGCAGTCAACAGACGATAACCCTCAACACCATAAGTGCATAAGCGGTGAGAACTCGTGGTGTCCATATCAAAAAGCTTTGGCCACAACAGGATTGGAAAATTTCAAACATGACTACACTCCACTTCCACAAGATGTCATACAAGCGATCAAACCGATTTATGAAGATTTGAGTAAAGACGAACTTCTAGAAAGGTGTCTCGGAGGCTTTACTCAAAATGCCAACGAAAGTTTGAACCAGCTGATTTGGAGAATTGCAGCGAAAAAATTATCTGGCAGCAGACAAATTGTTGAATTTTCATCTTATGTAGCTGCATGCACTTTCAATGAAGGTGCTGGTGCTTTTCTAACTTTTCTGTCTGATATGAACGTCAGCGTCGGCCCAAGCGCTCATGATTATGCAACATTCGCGGACAGCAATCGCATTGACAGGGCCGGGATTCAGGCTGAGCAGCAGAGTAAAGAAGCCAGAATAAAAAAAAAGACTTGAAAGAAAAGAGGCATCGACAATGCCGCAGGAAGTCTGCTGTATGGAGCTGGAATCGATGATTCTGTGTAAGTTGGAAAAAAAAATTTTTTTCTTCACTTTTTTAGTTCATAAACTTTAGACGCGTTTTTCTCAAAACTACTTTGTCAAAGTCCCTGTTCACTGCCATTTAAAAACTACTTGACCGATTCATTTCAAACTTTGTACACATTTTCTATATATAAAATACCTCCACTCCAATGTTTAGTTAAATTTTGTTTTACATTAAGGGTGTTTCCCACCCACAAAATGGCGGAATTTTTCGTGGAAAATAACAGTTTACACTTTAGATGGCCGCCAAAAATTTTTAAATGAAAAAAAAATTATCAAAGAACGTTGGGGGGAACATTTGATGATTATTTGACTAAATTTTCATGGTTTTTCATTTTCAGATAATTTCCGGCCGAGTTATAGTGAACACGGCAAATTGTTTTTTTCCTAAGACGTTCTGGGGAAAGCTCTGTTACCGGCTTATGCTTCAATATTTCTGCATGATAAAATTACACAACATTGTCAAAAGTATGCTCAATAATGTACAAAAGGTTCAAATAAAATTGCTCAATACATATTTGAGAAAAAAAATCGCCAAGAAAGTGTTTTTTTACGCTGAAACCCTAACCCCTCCCTTACAATCTAGGTAAAATCACACGAAAATTGACCCCTCCCTCTAAACAAAATCCTGTATCCGCGCCTAACTTTAAGAACTCTGCAAGTTTTACATATATTTTGTCTTATAAGGTAAATATACTCTGTGGCAAAAAAAATACAACAGCAAGAAGGCGTTAGAATTTTTCAAAATTTGTGAATCAATCTTGGCATAAATGTTTAACTAGTCAAATTCATTAAAGTTTCAAAAAAATTTAACAAAAGATAAAAGCATTTTTTAATAATTATGTGTTAGACCACCCCTATTAGTTTCACACTTTCGCACCTTTCTTTCTGAGTTACTCCATCTCATGCAATCTGTAACTCATGCCAGAGAACTGTGTCTGTGGAGGATTGGTTACTGGCTTGAGTCTTGTACCCATCATGTCCCACACCTGTTCGATAGGCGAAAGGTCAAGAGATCTGGATGGCCACGGCAAGGTATTGACGTTATTCACTTTGAAGCGCTTCATAAAATGTCTTGCAATGTGAAGATGGGCATTATCCTGTTGGAAAATTGGGTCTTCCAGCTCCTGGAGAAATGAAAGAATATAGAGTTCTACCACTTCATCAACATAACGGTGGGCATTCATATTGCCTCGGACAATAGACAATGCTTGATAACATCGTACCACAGAGGATTGGTTACGGTTAAGATGGTTAGTAATTTCTCTAAATGAAATACCACCTTCACGTAAGCCAATAATGCGACCTCTGTCGAATTCACTCAGTTGTCGATAATTTTCAGGTTATCCCACTCTAGACCTAATCGCCGCTTCAAAACGCAAAAAAAACAAAAGAAAAGCAAACAAAAACAAAATTGACTTAATCTCTCAAGAAATATATCCGATAATTTCGTTTGTAATAACAAGCATAACGTCAAATTTTCTGTGGCTACTGGATTATTTTGAATAAAATTTTAATCAATTACTACCTCTCACTAGTTAGACATTTTTGCCAAGTTTGATCTAAAAATTCTAACGACTTTTAAGTGTTGCATTTTTTGTGTCACATAGTATATTTTGCTTTGACACACTATTGATCCACCATGTATAAATGCTTCCAACTCATATGAAATAAACAAAGTTTTCTCAAAAAAAGAGAAAGAAAAGTTAATTATGATACGTAACTATGACTTAGATGTAAAAACAACAAGAAACCTAGTTAACTGGAACAAAAAGAAAACAACAAGACACTTTTGTTTGCAAAATTTCATACACAGACATCGGCAATTATCTTTACGAAAACCAAAAGCCACAAGTTTGTTTCTTACAAAAAAAAAAGAGATAAAAACTTTTAGTCCTAGTAGCATATGAAACATTGATGAAACTGGTGTTTCTTGTAGAACACTTGTCACTAGCTGCAATGAATTTTGTTTGAAGTAACGGTATCGTTATTTCTTGTACTCTGCTTTAATCGTCTGTAGCCATTGGACATTTTAGTGTACTGATCAATTTCCATTGTACAAATCGATTGACCTAGTGAACTTCATACCATTTACAATTTTGGTGAGAGATGTTTTAACGAGAATTGACATCCGTGTTAAAACCTTGATTATCCTTGTTTGCGATTAACCGTAACCGCTCTTCCAAAACTTTTATATTTTTCTTTAAAATTTTTACAAACAGTTCAAAAAACAATTTTGTCCCCTTTTCGATTCGTTTTTAATCAGCTTATTTACCAGTTCTCAGGTTGTTTTTATTCTTTGGTATAAACAGTCGTTCCAAACGAACGACAATGAGTGCTAAACAAAATCGTGTCATTGTTGATTGTAAATCGTAGTGAAACTGTAAAAAAGAATGCCGATATGTTCAGCGTAGGCGAACACTGCGTGCGCAACCTAGTGAAACGAAATACACACAATTTCAAGTATATACCTTGTACACAGTACTCATTTAAGCTATCAGCTGCGAGAAAAACTATGAAAAAATTATTATTATATGTCATGAAATCTGCTCTTTTTGAATGGCTTAAACAAAAGCGTACAGAAAAAAATTTCGTTTTCTGAGGCAATGCTTGGTGAAAAAGCAAAATGGTTTCATAAAAATTTAAAAATTGAGGAAACAATTATTGCTTTGCAAGGATGGTTATTAAGGTTAAAAAATCGACATGACATAAGACAGCTAGACATTCAAAGCAAATCTTTGAGTAGAAACTTGACTGGTGCAACACTCTTCAATCAAGAATTCAATTCATTGCTTTCAAAATTGAACCTATCCCTCGACCAAGTGTAGAAGGCAGATGAGTTAGGTTTGTTCTGAAAAATCCAGCAAGGAACGATTGACCATTACGACGTATTCAAGCGCGACTGTTACACACAAAATCAAATTAACCGTAACTGAGAAAGCTAAGAAATTAAAATCTTTTAGAGGAACGGAATTTCAATGTTTTCCATGTGGCTATTACAACCATAAAAAAAGCTTAGATTAACCAGAATATTATAAAATCTTAAGCTTTCGCGGTTGTTATGTTTATGATTATAAGCGACTTTCGGCTTAGACCGCGTCGTAGTTAAACACCCAGACTTAGGCTTAATCCTAGTTTCTTCTTGAAAGCCAAAACAAGAAGTAGAACTTGGCCTTTGTCGTATTGTCGTTCGTGAACCCAAACAAACTGACGTTTCGCAAGACATTGCAGCTTGCATCTTCAGAGTGGTAAATGTCACTGAAAGAAAAAGTGTAAATGACGATATTTATACCAATAGCGATTATCGTGATTAACGGACCTAATCTTTCTGTTACCGCTTAACTGACTTCGTTATTACTCGGAGTAAGTGTTTGTGTCCTTTCCAAGAAGGTTGATCTTTGTCTTAGAGGATATAATACTGGTAGCCAAGATTTGCTGAGTCGGCATTCCGTTTATAGAAGGAAAACGCACACTAATAGATACTTAAACGCCGGATCTCACCACCATCCAGTACAGAAGAATACTGTTTTGCATACTTTAGCCAAAAGAGCTATTCGTGTGTCAGATAATGAAAATCTACAAAAGGAAAAGAAAACACTGTTGGAGTCCCTACAACAAAATGGATACGGGTTCAAAGAGATCCAAAACTCATGGAAAAGAGCAATAAATCCAAAAGTCAAAGAAGATTTATCACTTCCTACTAGCACCGCTTATTTACCATACTGTATGGGTTCGACGGACAAAATAAGCAGGGTGCTAAAGAAACATAACATTAAAACTGTCTTTGCGACTAAGGATACCCTGAACACCTGGTTTACATCTGCTAAAGACAAACAAACATATTTTTAAATTGCTTTTCGATTAAAGAAGAAGCGCGGAAAAATAATATTTAATGCGTTACTGTGCGGTCCATGTGTTTCCGTTTGCAAGTTGTGGTTCAACCATAGGAAGCGTATTAATCAGAAATGTACCGATATTTTATTCAGAGCTAAAAATCATGAGAAAAGTGAAGTGCTTGACCAGATAACCTTTCAATAACAACAATTCGAGAGCAAGTAAAATACCCCAAATTGATGTGATGAAGAAATGTTTGAGAATTATCGACTACATGAGTTTAGAGAAATTACTAAATATAAGTCAAAAAAGAAAAAATGTACAAAACTGTTTTTTCACAAATTAAGTTATGTGTCGATTTGAACTTCTGTTAAAGTTCTGACGAAAAAAATTATTAAAATGAATCGCTAATTTTATTTCGGGACAGACTAATTATTAGGCTATACAGAAAACGGCGATGAAAACATATAATATTGCCAAAAGTTCTATAGATCTATCAAACAAAAAGTTATTTATAATAATTCTTTAAGGAAAACAAACAAAATGCAATTAAAATTATTTGGGAAATATTGATGGCAAATGCCCACATACTATATAATATAAACTAACTCAAAAATCAGAAAATTCAAAGAGCATATAGACGAACCAACCAAAAGAAGATCAAAATGATCAGTGTGAACCTGGTTCCTTTCAAAAAAAGGAAATACTCTGTCACTAACCAACCAATAAAGGAGAAAACCAAAGCTTGACAACGAAATAACGTAGCAAATTGGTTGTATATCCTTTACATACAAGAAATCTTCATTAAAGCAGAAACAAAGTCCATCATAGACATAGTCAAAGTAAACAAAATATAAAATTCTCGATTCAATACTTGATTTTTAACAATTTAAGAAAAATAACCTTTAACTTACTCCTTGGACTTTGAGTTTCTTAATATAGCAGGTAGTAACATTAGCTACTTTTCTATAATACTACCGACAAATGCAAAAAGTGCAAGTTTGCATTTGCCGACTTAAATAGCCACCACCTACTTTGAATACGTAGTGAACAATTACTAAGGTTACTCGGTTCGGTTCAAGTCATAAACGTAAACAGTATATACTCAATTACAATATAAACTGAATGCTAGATAACTGTACTCGACTAAAACTAAGATAATAATAATCTTGGACACAAAAAATTTGCTGATAAATATAAAAAATATTCGAAAGGACCCATAAAATATAATTAAAAAATGTAGATAAGCAATTAACGAAAAAGAAGCCTTAAGGTAAGTAAATAACTATACAGATTATCGACATCTGAACGAAGCTTAAAATTATCATGTCGGTTCGGGGGTTATCAGGTAACGTCCTGTTTGAATTCATTACATTAAAATTCAATTTTACATTCATTTATTTTTTTTTGCAACTAATATTGCACGTAAATTTATTCAGTTTGGCAACAGTGGCAACGTCGCGTTGTTTCAAATCTACCTGAGTTGTAGCTTAAAACTGGCATTTTCGTTTGAACAATTTTGGCGTGCGTGTCGTAGTGAGGCGGAGAAGACACATTTTTTGATTATGGCGTAAAAACCCATGTAATTTAATTTTTATTCATTCCATCTAATTATTGGTGAGTTTACCTTTATTCTGATATAATTTTTCTATTGAATTCAACATTTTTAGTGACTTCGCAATATTGCGCAATAGTTAGACAAAGGAAATTATTTCGAAGACCGTTACATTGAAGGTGTGACGTAAGTACATGATGTCATTTAAAAAACCATTCTAATTATTTGTATTTAGGGTCTTTTCATTGGACTTTTATTTTATTGGATCTTTCTTTTTATTCTGGATCTTTTCGTTTATTGGATTTTTATTCTGGATCCTTTCTTTTGGTTTTGTCGTTGAATTAATAGATTATCAGTTATTGAAGTTTATTATACACTGAGTTTATTCCTGTTGAAGAATTTTACCACGTTAACCAAGATGTGCTAAAAATAGAAGATATCCGATAACGTTATATTAAACATGGTGAGTCAACTAAGATTAAGATACTGCAGTTTATCTTCAAATAACTAAATTGTGTTGTTTAATACCTTTCGGGAAACATACTCGATAACAAATTTACCGTTTACTATTTTTTGCATTTAATATTAATTACTTATTAGGTGTAAGATTTTACGCTTTTTATTCATCACTTAAATGTGGTTGGCGTCCAAATATTTTATTTTAAATACTGTTTTATTCTAAATATGTTTAATTCAAATATTGTTCATTGTTCTCTGATGTAAATAGTTAATTAAGTATAGTTAATAAATTAACGGAGTTCACATCTTTGTAGTTATTATCATTCAAACCCATCACCTTGAGGTCTGTGCTTACGATTGCTTGCCGTGGTAATATTATTTTTACTTTTATTAAACGTTCTTTATTCAATCAGTGTTGTATTTTTTATTACAATCAACTCAACTCAGACTGCACTGAAATTTATTTGGTCCAATCATTTTTAAATATTACTTTAATGAGATAACGACTTCCGAAAACGATGAGAATGAAAAGAAGGTTTTGAACCTGCATCAACTTGCAGATATTACTTTAGAGTAGCAAGATAGGTTAATGACGCCATACATACAAACGACTGTGATCCGATAATAACAACTTAAATACTTCAGCAAAAAGAATCTTCATTCAGTAACTATCCTCATCGCTACAAGCGTAATGGTAAAACCTTCCTGCAAACATTGGCGGTCCATATACCTGCCACAAGCCATACGAAAATTCTTTCAAAATTAAATCTATTCCCTGACCAAGTGTACAACGCAGCTGGGTTAGGTCTGTTCTGAAAAATCTAGCAAAGAATAACTGACGCAATAGAAGCTGTTGACGTCTTCCTGAATTTTGGCGAACAGGAAAATTTAGTAAGAAAGCTAACTTCAAACCACAAAAAACAACGGCTGATTACTGCATACCCCCTGCGATTCCTCCCCGTCATTACCACGAATAAACGAGCTTCTACTATAATAAATATTGGTCATAAATGTATTTTTGAATTGCTTTTTCCGTTGGTTTTTATTAAAAAAAAACGCCTGGGAAAAATCATATTCAATGCGTTACCGTGCGGTCAATGTACTCCCGCTTGCAAATTGTGACTGAATCATAGGAAGCCCACCGATCACAAATGTTACCAGTAAGACTGCACCCGATATGTTATCCAGAGCTAAAAAATCATTAACTCTACCAAATAAATAAAAATTAATTTACAAAAAAAAAACGTTTGCAGATTCAGCCTATTTAGAAATAGAAAGTGAGTCGTATACTGTCCTATATTCACCACTTCAGCTAAAAAACGGTGATGAAAAAATATAATAATGCCAAAAACTCTATAGATCTATCAAACGAAAAGTTATTTATAATAATTCTTTAAGCTAAACAAAAAAATTGCAATGAAAATTATTTAAGGAACATTGATGACAAATGCCCACATATTATATAACCAAATTTGCCAAAGTAACTCAAAAATCGAAAAATTCAAAGTGCAGATAGACGAACTAGCCAAAAGAAGATAAAAATGATCAGTGTGAAACTGGTTAATTTTGAAAAAGGCTAAATACTCTGTTACAAACCAGCCAATAAAGGAGAAAAGCAAAGCTTGAGAACGAAAAAATGTAACAAATTGGTTGTACGAGGGGGTACCCAAAAATAACGGAAATTATTTTTTAAATGCTATATATTTACAAAACAACCTTATCCCCTTCAAAATACTCTCCATTACAAGTAATACATTTGTCCCAGCGGTGCTTCCACTGTTCGAAACATTGTTTGAACTCATCTTTAGAGATGGCTGCAAGCTCCTGTCTCGTTCTTTTCTTGATGTCTTCAATGTTTTCAAATCGCCATCCTTTCATGTCCCTTTTCATGCGTGAAAACAAGAAAAAGTCGCACGGAGCCAGATCAGGAGAGTAAGGTGCGTGGGGCAGCGGAACCATGATATTTTTAACCAAAAACTGGTTAACAGTGATGGCTGAGTGTGCAAGTGCGTTGTCATGATGGAAGAACCAGTCACTTGTTTGCCACAAATCGGGTCTTTTTTGACAAACACTGTTGCGCAATCTTCTTAACACTTCCAAATAAAAGGTTTGATTGACAGTCTGACCTGGAAGAACAAACTCCATGTAAACAACTCCTTCCACATAAAAGAAACAGATCAACATTGTTTTGATGTTTGACTTGACTTGGCGACATTTTTTTGGGCGGGGTGACGATGGTGTTTTCCACTGGCTTGATTGTTGTTTTGACTCTGGGTCGTAACCATAGCACCACGATTCATCACCAGTAATTACCTTTGAAAGAAAATCTGGATCAGTTCCAAGCTGTTCTTTCAGTTCACGACATGTCTCCACTCGACGTTCTTTTTGATTATCAGCCAGAGCTCGAGAAACAAATTTGGCAGCAACGCGTTTCATTCCAAAATCTTCTGTTAAAATTCGCTGAACCGAGCTCCAAGATATTTCACTGATTTCAGGCAGTTGATCAATTGTCTGTCGACGGTCTGTGCGCACAAGCTCTCGAATTCTTTCAACATTTTCATCGATTCGGGCAGTTGAACGTCCAGAGCGATGTTTGTCATCAATCGACATGTCGCCATTTTTAAATCGAGAAAACCACTCATACACTTGAGTTTTCCCCATAGCATCATCTTTGTAAGCAGTTTTCAACATTAAAACAGTTTCAGCAGCGTTTTTACCGAGTAGAAAACAAAATTTCACAGCAGTACGTTGTTCATTTAAATTTGCCTCATAAAAAAACGAAGCAGCAGTAAAACAGCACTAGCAAAAACGGTCACTAGTGACGAACAGAACGTGCCAGGTCAACGTCCCGCGCGGCACTGAACTGGCGACGAGTTGCGCTAGGCAGGCCCTAGCGGCAGAAACCAGTACTACAAAAGCTCGTATTTTGTTATTTTTGACAGAACGGAATTTGACATTCATGGAGCACTGTGAACACTGGTATGCGGATGGTACATTTAAGTCAGCTCCACCGTTACTTAGCCAACTATATACAATTCATGGAGTACAATACAGTAACGTATATGCATTGCTCCCAAACAAAACAGAAGAAACGTATTTACGTTTATTTCAACAATTAAAAAAGTTAAAACCAGGTTTACGGCCAACAACGATTATGATGGATTTTGAGAGAGCTTCAATTAATGCCCTGCAAGTACAATTTCCAGAAACCAGAGTGCGCGAGTGTTTTTTTCATTTCACACAATGCCTATGGAGAAATGTTCAAGGCGCGGAATTACAAGCAAAATACAGTAAAGATCCTGATTTCGCTCTAAATTTGCGACAATTAGCGGCTCTCGCTTTTGTACCAGAAGAAGACATTGTTGCAGCGTACGAAGAATTACTGGATAGCAATTTTCATACGGAAAATGTACTGTTAGCAGTGACTAATTACTTGGAAGATACATGGATAGGCCGTTTAGACAGGAGAATGCGACGAAGACAACCATTATTTTCAACGAGTATGTGGATTTGTTACTCAATGATGGAGGAAGATTTACCGCGAACTAACAATGCTGTTGAAGGATGGCACAACAGTTTCTCTTGTGTGCTTAATGCTGTACATCCCAGTATATGAAAATGCATAAATGCATTAAAAAAAAGAACACGCCTTAAATATATTAAAAATAGAGCAGCACATTGACGGAAATTTGCCGCCGCACAAAAAAGTGTATAAAGACACTGCAAAAAGGATTAAAACAATTGTCTCCGAATTCGGCAACAGACCACTACTGGAGTATTTACGAGGAATTGCGCACAACTTCCAATTACAAATTTGCTGATAAATATAAAGAATATTCGAAAGGATCCATAAAACATAATTAACAAAAACGTAGATAAGCAATTAACAAAAAAGAAGGCTTAAGATAAGTAAATAACTATACAGATTATTGAGATCTGAACGAAGCTTAAAATTATCATCTCAAACATGGCTCGAGGGTTATGAACTCAACTCTGACTGGACCGAAATTTATTTGGTCCAATCATTTTTGAATATTACTTCAATGGGATAATGATTTAACTTCGCAAAACGATGAGAATGAAAGGAAGGTTTTGAACCTACATCAACTTGCTGAAATTACTTTCAAGTAGCAAGATAGGTCAATGGCGCCATACTTACGAGCGACTGTGTTCCGATAATAACAACTTAAATACTTCAGCAAAGAGAATCTTCATTCAGTAACTATCCTAATCGCTACAAGCGTAATAGTAAAACCTTCCTGCAAACATTGGCGGTCCATATACCTGCCATAAGCCATACGAACATTCTTTGAGCGAGCCCTAAAACCTATTGTAATCGCTAACATGCCTATTTTCCAAAAACCCAAATAAGGAATCATTCTTCTTTCACTGAAGAGTCTCAAACCTCAGACCCTACAAAAAGTAATCATAAAACAATTGTTCATCCAACACTTTGTTTCAGAAAGAATCTTGTCCTATATTCTCCTATCCAAAAACAAAACAAATACACATAGAAGTTGCAAGAAAGAATTTTAACTATTAATCCAATCAAAAAATGCAACATAGAAAACGCAAAGAAGTTAAACCGTAAAAAAATTAAAAAAACCCAATCAAAAAGCTTTATATGCGCAAAAAATACATCATTATCATAAGAAAACAACAGAAATTTCAGTTATAGACAGTTCTTAGCCAAAAGTTGCTGACAGTTCAAAATCGGAAACATAGCTGCTTGAAGAAGATGCACAATTAGCTTGCATCCCAAAAGTTAATAAATAAGTATTGTAAAATACTGTGATACCCGATGAAGTTTACTACACGGAAAAAAAGGTTATGCGGAATTGATATGTATCATGCAAAAGGCTGTTGGTTTTGAGTCATGCCGATGTACGCTTGAATTAAACTTCTATTTTATTAGATTGTCGCTGTAATTGCATTGCAATAAGAGATTTAGTTTAAATTTTAGTACATTTACGTTGAATGTTATTTGAACGTGGATCAATTTTAGAAAAAAAGCAAATGCTTTAAATATGAAATCGTAATGATTAAATTCAGTATAATATTTCTCTCCGTGTAAGAGAATAACAGAAGAATTCAAATTATCCTAGCAACTTCACACAAACCATAAAAACAACTAAATGAAACATTAAGTAAAGCTCAAAGAATTTTAAAAAGATTTAAAAAAATATAAAAGATATTAAAAATTGATGTTTTCAAAAATCAAAAAGCTCGCTTTATCAGTTTGGCTTTGCAATTACTAAGAAGAAATTACAATCTCGCTGATGAATACAACCAAACAGTTTAAGGTCTTATCTCTATTTTGAAACTTGAAAATAGAAATACACGAGCAGAGACTTTGATATGCTTGCGTACAATTATTGAAGAGACACTAAGAGAATGAAGAACTGATTTTTTTGACTACGAAAGGAACCGAGCTGAGAACTGATCTGAAACAGTTCATCAGCCGAATTACTATTCACCGAGGGGTGGTTAACTCCTAGTAATCCGTGTACAATTTGTTTGAAATCCCATAAAATCTTCAGAAATCTTCTTAAAATCGCTTAAAATCTCTTGGAATTCATAAGATCTTTTAAAATCCCGTAAAATCTTTAAAAACCCCGTAAAATCTTTGGAAATCCGTAAAATCTCTAGAAACCCCATAAAATTCTTGCCAAGCTTACAAAATGAGAAATCTAAAAACCTATCGAGCTATTCAATCGAATCGTTTTTTTAAAATAGCAAACAAACTACCGAATCTACAAATCATAGTTCAGCACCCACTCCTAAAAGTCCAGATATCGTTGTAATTGGAAAGTGCTCGGAGAATTCATGAAACTGAAAGTGAAACTCGAGGTGAAAATAGTCAATCGGTTTTAGTTTCAAATAAACAGAAGCAAGCGAATGTAGGGCTGCAAGTTTGGACTGGACCAGCTTAAATTTGTTGTCGGACAAACTTACAAGTCAAAGAGTCGAGGTCAATAATTCCTGCCAGCTACCGCAAATGTCTGCATTGCATAGAAAGTGGTAGGGTTCTTTTTACAACTGCAATGAACAAAATCATAAAAAACTAAAACATGCTGCTGAATGGATGCATTAATTAGTTCTAACTAGTTTCCCTAAAACTTCTAAAATATGTGATGTCTGCCGAAAAAAAAAATAACTGCTTTAAAAGAACAAAAAGCGAAGGAAGTACCTGCCCTAGACTGTGTTAATGATCCAACTTTTGATGCCCCAACTACGACCTCACGTATTGTAGAGACTCTTAATACATCCTTAAAAAAACTTGGTAAATCACTCATTGATATCAAAAAAAAAAAACAAAGCATTACTCTGGTAAAAAAATAAAAAAGATTGAATCTTCAATAAGGCGAACATTATTTCCGCATTCTCAAGAGTCTTCTGATTATGAGCCAGAAAAACTGGAATTTTCTGTACTCAGTAATCTAAATGCAAATTTTTCAAGTGCACATAGAAAAAAAGTCATGATATTAACTTGTTTACCAGAGACATGGAGTGTACGTAAAATAATGCGAGAATTTAAGGCACCTAACTATACGGCAAGGCAAACAAAAAAAACTTTTAAAATAAAAGGGATTACTGGCAAGTCCTGATCAAAAACCGGGTAAAAGCCTATCACAGGATATAGTAGAAACAGTGTGTTTGTTCTACGAAAGCGATGACGTAAGTAGAGTAATGCCAGGTAGAAAACATTGTATTTCAGTGAAAGATGGTGATGGATCCAAAAGTACAGTTCAAAAAAGATTAATTTTGTGTAACCTGCAGGAAGCATACATTCTTTTCAAAGTATCCTGAGATGAAAGTAGGATTTTCAAAGTTTGCGGAGTTAAGGCCAAAACAGTGTATTTTGGTAGAAAAAAGTAGTATATACTAAGTTTGTGTTTGTACAATCCACCAAAACGTCAAACTAATGATTGAGAATGCCCGTTTAGGAACCTGAACTAATGGAGAATTTGCAACGTACAAACATTTTCTGTCTCAAATGTTATGCAACCCTCCTCCCATTGATTGTATCATGGGAAATTGCCATTCAGAAACTAATCAAATAACAGAAATTTTAGATAATGTTATTGAGAAAAATATAATTTTTCAGCAATTGATTGCAGTTGGATCGGTGTAATCATGAGACAATACAAAAAAGTTCAACTGAGTTCCTTGAGATGCTACGTGACAAACTTGATCAGTTAGTTCCCCATGATTTTATAACGAATCAACAAAGCTCGTTTATGAATGAAGTAAAAGAAGCATTGAAAGAAAATGAATGTGCAGTCACATTAGACTTCTCAAAAAACTATGCTTTTGTAGTTCAAGACGAAGCCCAAAGCTACCACTGGTCAAGTGACTATGTAACAATACACTCTTTTGTAGTTTATTATAAGCAAGATGATAAAGTAAAACATGTCAGCTATGTTATTATATCTGAATGTCTGGAGCATAATACAACAGCTGAAAAATTACTTTCTGTTTGATGTTGAGAAAATATATTACTTTTCCGATGGAAGTGCAGCTCAATTTTAAAAATAAAAAGAATTTTTCTAATCTGTGTTTCCATAACCAAGATTTTGGAATAGAAACAGAGTGGCACTTTTCGGCTACAGCTCATGGCAAAGAGCCGTGTGATGGAGTTGGTGGTACAGTTAAAAAGTTGCTGCAAAATGAGTTTACAGAGACCTTATGAAAATCAAATCCTCATGCGTCAACAACTTTTTGATTGGTCGATTCAAAATATTAAAACTGTTAACTTTGGGCTTGTCAAGCAAGAAGAGTACATAAAAACTGAAAAGTTTGTGAGTAACCGGTTTGATAAAGCACAGACCATAAAAGGAACTCAACAATTCCATGCTTTTTTACCAATCAAAGAGAACATGACCCAAATCCAAGTCAAAGTTTTTTCGTATGACACAACAGTGACAACCACACAACTACTTGAGTAAATTTCAGATGTTAACGGTTATGTAACTGTTACATATAATAGTAAGGGCATAAAAAAAGCAACAAAATGACGCCACTCCCATCTCTCTTAGTCAACTAGGAGAGCTACAATTATAATTTTGAAAAAGTCGGCCGAGCATTTTTTGCGTTTTCTGTGAACTTTACATAGCTCTAAATCCTAAACGGGTAAATATTTTTTAAAAAGATTTTGTATTTTTCTTAGTTTTGACAAAGACTACAAGTGTGCAAACCAAATCTGAGATAGTGAAAAAAATCCTTGTGTTGATTTGACATGGACTCCTAATTTAATTGAAATTTCTATTTTCAATGAACTAGGTACATTACTTTACAGAAATCGTTCTTCAAATAGTAAATGTTTCAATTTGCCAAGGTAACAAGTTATATACTTATGTCCTAATAAAAGAGGGAATATTATAGAATTCTTCGTTTAGGATGGGCATGTAAAACCACTTTAATTTATTTTTGTGGCAACGTTTCGTGCTAAAATAGTCAATAATTATTTTTTTTTAAATAACGCAGGACATAAACGTTCAACGAACAATTGACAATTATTATGTATGTAGAAAGCCCCATTTAAAATTAGATTTACAGTTCAATTATCTGTTAACCCAATTGCACTCCAAAACAAAAAAAAACCTTTTATTAAGGGTTGTCAAAAATAGGGCAACCAGCTTTTAAATATAAAAAAGTTTCTTAAAGCTATTTAAATTCCCGCCAAATCTCCTGTAACCTTTAAAAAAATCCCTTTCAGAACATAAAAATATTCAAAAATCTTTGGAGATCTTTAAGAATCTTTAAAGATTTTTAAAAATTTCTGAAAATCCTTGTAGATTTCCAAAAATCTTCAAACATATTTAAGAATCCTCAAAGGTCTACAAGGATTTTCAGAAATCCCCAAAATCTTTAAAGATTTTCAAAAATCTTCAAAAACCGCTTGAAATCCTAAAAATCCCCAAAAATCTGGAAAGATTTCAAATCTGTGTACACATTTTGGAGAAGTTAACCACCCCTCGCTATTCACTTAGCAAAACTACAATAAAATTAAAATGTAGGATAAATACAGAAGATACTATATACTAATGTCTAATTCTTCTTTATAGAACCAAAAGTAATTGCAAATATACCCACTCCCAAATTTTATCGATGAAGTAAAATTTATCGACCAAAAAAAGCTTACTTTCAGTCAAAGGCAATGAACACCACTGAAAAGCATAACAAATTTATAGCAAAATCAATTCTGCATAAGAATAAAGTAGTCAGAAATCCTTGTTTTGAGAAAAAAATACAAATTATTTAACAAAATCTACGTTTCAATCAACTGAAGAAAATTTTTCTTATATGTTCGTATACGCATAAAACATTGCAAAAATTTGTATGGATTATTCGAACATGCAGATGGCAACAAATTTCATATAACTTAAGTCGTTAATAAAAATAACAAAACTAAAAACACCAGCAAAAAACTATTTATTAAAAGAGCGTTTCTTGAAAACAAATCCATTACGAAAAACTACCAGACCAAATAAATTCTGAAATTTAGCCGTATTCGTTTCGCAAATCAATGATTTTATACATTTATTAATATAAATTTCAATACATACGACCGTTTGCTATTAGAATAATTAGCATAATAGTTTATGTTAAAACAAATCGAATAAGAAAACGCATAACTTAAATCGATGCAGATAAAACTGCACTTGCTTTAACAAGAGGAAATCTTACAATCGCATTGCGATTTTTTCCACATACAGAACGTTACATAATTAGGTCTTGTGTGCTTTTAATTATTGTTTAAGAAAGTAAACGTATTTGTAGACTAGTAGAAAAATGTTTTATCAGCGTAAAATGGAAACATAAAAATCGATTCAGTTTGCTTCCACCGTGGCTACTAACTAAGACATAAGTTTTTGTGGTTCGTGTATATAAAAATATGTATAGAAATCGTTGACAATTACTCTAGGAGCGGTATGTTATTGTTGTTATTGGGAAGCACCCGGTTGTATTGCAAGATGCGGTTGTAATTTACAAAACAAACGATTTCATCTGCTATTTTTTTAAATGTAATTAAATAAAATCGACTAACCTAGAAGGGCCACCAAAAATATCCACGCGACAGCCACAAACTTCTTCATTTTTCGATGCCCTCAATTTAATTTTCCCATTTCACCAAAGAGCACTAAACTGATCACATCCCAATAATATACAGTAATTAATGTAAAAACTTGATTAACATTTAATGAAAAGTTTCATTTTTATTTATTTTATCGCATTGGTTTAAGGGTGTACTTCCCTGTCATGAAGCACATGTGTTGTCGGGTACACACGCGAAAGAATACCGAGACGGAGATAGTCCACAAACTACAGTCAGTGGAGTATTGACCGGGGAGACCGTCTTGCGCCGAGGTGTTTCGTCTCCCCCGCATGCACGCTGCTGTCTTTTTTCGATTACGGCGCAACGCATACGTTGCTCTTAGTCGCACGTTAAAAGGATGCCGAGATACCCACTGCATCTTACGCACTTTATTACATATCTACGTTTCTGTTTTCTAGGTAGTAATCGTAAAACAGGTAAGTATGCGGTGGTATCAATGAGTTATACGGATTTAGAGATTTATCCCGATGGAAAACGTTAAACGTAAAACAAAAAAAAAAGCGTCAACCACAGAAACTACGACAAAAATCGCAATTTTTAAAATTAGAAGTAAACAGCCCATCGTAAAAATTGGTTTTTACAACAACGCCTGAAATAAAATCACAAACAAGGGTGAAATACCACATGGGCGTTAAAATTGTTATTTGGAAGAAAAAACGGGGTGCGTGTATATTGCGTTATAAGCGAAAACTGACATTTTTAAAGCGTGTTTTATAACAATGTATTTTTTTTTACTTTTACAACTGCAATTCGACAAAAAAACGTTTTAATTCTGACGTGTGTGGGAAAATCTAAATTTAAAGCTTTTGAGCCATGTGACGGTTGCCTACGTATTTGTGATACTTTTGCGTTTGCGTTTCTAGTATCTGATGCACAAAAATAAATAATTTAGTGTGGTAGCAAAAGTAG
Source organism: Aquatica leii (assembly GCA_035610365.1). Classification (NCBI taxonomy): domain Eukaryota; kingdom Metazoa; phylum Arthropoda; class Insecta; order Coleoptera; family Lampyridae; genus Aquatica; species Aquatica leii. Next base: position 849,671 of record CM069436.1, read on the forward strand.
AAACGAAAGAGGTGGAATGAAGATGAGGTAAAACAAACAACGCTAGCGGTTAAAAATTATGTTACGAAAATTGAACCACAGCGACGAACGTGACGGATAGAATAAGACGAGCAACGCAGAATAGACACAATATTGGAATCCTGAAATGTATTAAGCTTATATAGATACGAATAATTTTTCAAGAAAAAAAATAAAAACTAAACGCCTTTTCTTTTTCAGCGAAACGAGTATATTTGAAGTGTTTGTCTTTCTTATACCCCGTAACATAATTAATCGTACGGTTAATAACAGAAATATCATAATAAACGAACTATTTCATTTCTACACGTTTTAAGTGTTAATTAAAAAAGGACACGTACGAAGTCAATGGAGTTAATCAACCAAAAATTATTTTAATTTTTTTGATATTGCACTGGACGTGATATCATCTATTGACGATTATTTATTCATTTTTTTGTACATAAAGCATAAACCCCACCTAGCGTACGATTTAAAAAAAAAACGAAAAGAAGCGTGGCGGAAAGAAATTCTACACTTTTGCAGCTCACACAGCAAAGAAATCAGCCATGATTTTGGTTCAATATCGAAGGCAAAAGAGTTTGAGGTCGTTCAGAAAAACTTAACGACATGGTCATTTTCAATACCGAGAAGGACTTTATCCAGATATGTTGATAGTAACCAAACCTGTAAGGCAAAAATTGGGCGGAAGCCAGTACTAACTGCTGATCAAGAAAGAGAACTGTCTGCAAGAATAATTCGATTGGCAGAAGTTGGTTACCCACTAACATCAAGGACAGTTCGAAGGTGTGTTTTCAATTTCTGCACCGAAAATGGTATCCAAAATAAATTTTCTACCATGTTCAAAATGGCTGGCCGGTATTGGCTTAATGGTTTTTTTAAACGTAATTCTGCAATAAGTCAAAGAAAAGCACAAAGTATGAACCCCGCGCGTGCTCAGAAACTTAACCGATTCATCGTAAATGAGTACTTCGAAAAACTGAAAGAAATTCTTTAGGAAGTGGATCTCATGGATAGCCCAAGAAAGATTTTCAACGTCGAAGAAAAAGGCTGTCGATTAAGTTTACATCACCAACAAAGTGTGCTCGCAAAAAAAAGGCGCGAAACGTGTACACTTGGTAGTACCAGAGCATGGAGAAAACGTCACAATTGTTTCCTGTGGCAATGCTTACGGTAATTCCATCCCGTCAACAATTCTTTTCAAAGGAAAGAGGATGAAACCCGAATGGGGGGATACATTACCTCCGGGATCACTGGTGCTCATGATTCCTAAAGGTAGTATGAACGTTACCACATTTTGCACTTTTTTTTTTTAGGAGGGGAAACCATTTATTGGCGGGGGTGTGTGAGATTCTCCTTGCCATCTTGGCAAGGTCTGCCCACTAAAACCTCTCCTCACATCTCTTTTTCACCAGCATAGGGTACCGCTTTCGCATTCTTCGCTATGCTAGCTTGGCAATTAGCCGTCTCCTTAGTTACTTATCTCTTTTTCTCTCTTTATTGCTTCCTCCTCTCTTTTCTTGATTATTTTTGTGTACCAACTTTCTATTTCTTTCCATTTATCCTCGTTCTCGCACATTACGCTGATGATGTTAGATGCTTTTATTTCTTCTCTTATCTTTTCTTCGATTTTCCTTCTTTCTTCCTTCCATCTTTTACATTTAAACACCGCATGTTCTTTATCATCCTTTTCACTACAATCCGCGCAGTTGTCATTTTCTCTTTTTTTAATTTTGTGTAATTATTCTCCATTTTCACCGTGCCCAGTCAGCAGCTGCGTCGTATAGTAACTCAGTTCCCCGTGTTTTCTGTGTATCCAGGAGTATATGTTTGGGATCAGTTTTTTTGTCCATGACTCTCTGTCTTCCCACTGTTTCTGCCATTCCGCTATTGTTGCACTAGTGTCCATTTTATCTTTTCTTTTTTTTAGCCAGAATCTGTAGCGGTGGGATTCCAGCAACCACCATAACGTCTTGTGTGTTTACTGTTCTGTAAGCTCGACTAATTCTTATTGCTAGGATTCTTTGCACCCTATCTAATAGTTTTTTTACTGTTCCAAATTTGATTGCTTCCTGCCAAATCTCTGCTCCGTACAATACGATTGAATCTACCGCGTGTGCTATAACTTTCCTCTTTGATGATCTGGCTCCTCCATGATTTGGCAGTATCTTCCTCAATGCGTTTGCTTTTGTAAGAGCCCTATCTGTTATCGTCTTGACGTGCTCAACGAAGCTGAGGTTTTTATCAATGGTTATACCAAGGACCTTGATACTTTTCGGAGTTAATATTTTTTGCCCTAGTAGTTCTAAATTTAGCGCTGTAATTCTTCTTTGCCCCGTCATTAGTCCTACTTTTGTTTTCTCTGGAACCAGCTTTAGTCTGTTTTCCGTCATCCATTTGTTAATGGTTTCCATTGCTATCTTTGCTCTATATACTGCTTCTTGTATCTGTTTGGACCTTGTAACTATTGTGAGATCATCTGCAAAACCAATCAGTTTAACCCCATCTGGCATACTTAATCTTAGTACTCCGTCGTACATGACATTCCATAGGATTGGCCCAAGGACCGAACCTTGTGGAACCCCAGAGGTTACTTTGTGTACTATATTTCTTCCCTTCGAGTCATTTATCTGTATGCTTCGATCTATCAAGTAGTCCTGTAGTATATTTATTAGATATCCTGGTATCTTCATTTCCACTAGTGCCTTCATTATTTGTCGTCTAGATGCCGAGTTGAAGGCATTTTGTACATCTATTGCTATCACTAAGCAAACCTGTCTTGTCCTCCATGTCCCAGTGTTGGCCTCTTTTATTTCTTTTGTCACGACTCTTATTGCGTCTATTGTTGACCTCCCTTTTCTAAAGCCAAATTGGTTGTCAGCAAGCTTCTTTTCAATTTTATGTTTGAGGCGCTCGGCCAGTACCCTCTCCAATATCTTTCCCGCAGCGTCTATCAGACAAATAGGACTATATGTCGAGCTCGTCTCTCCCTTTGGTATTAGTACTAAGTTTGCTTTTTTCCAGCACAGTGGAAAATTACCTTCTCTGACACACGAGTTTAACACATTGGCCCAGGTCTGTGCTCTTTGTATAGCCACTACTTTTACCACCTCGGCAGGAACTCCATCGGGTCCTGGAGCTTTGCCCATAGCAAGTCTTTTTGCTGCCTCTTCCACCTCCATGCTAGATATTGGTTCAAAATCCAAAAGCTGGTTTTTATATCTGTTCCTTTCTTTAAGTTTATCTTCTTCGGGAAATAGTTTTTGGATTATTTCTATCATTTTTTTATTATCTAAACCAATTATAGTTTTTTTTCTTATCTTTTTATAGTTAACTAGTACCCTTTTCCCCAAATATCTTGATCGAGCTCGTCACAGATCTTTTTCCAGCACCCTTTCTTACTTTTTTTGGTCATCATTGTTAGTTTTTTTCTTTCCTCCTTTAGTATTTTCTTTTCATCCTGAGCTTCATCACCTTTCCTAATCTGGTGTTGGTAATTCCTTCTTGTTTTGATGCATCTTCTTCTTTGTAAGTTGATCTCTTCGTTCCACCAGTATTCTCCCCTTTTATTTGTTGTTCTTATGGGCATAGTTTCTTTACATAGTTGACGTACAAATTTAGTCATTTTATCTACTGTATTTAGGTCTTCTTCTGCCGTTTGTTTTACCATATGCTCCAGCCTTGTTTTATTCAGTTTATTAGTGTTCCAGGTTGGAGTTACCGTTGTTTTACCTTTTAGAATATTGCTCCTAGTGTCGTCCCATATCCATTCGATATAACGATGATCGCTGAGCGATTCCGTTTCTAGGACTCGCCAGTTTGTTATTCTCTCTTTCATATCGTTGGTGCTCAATGTAAGGTCAATATAGGTTTTTTGTTTTCCTCTCTCGAAGGTTGGTTTGTTTCCTCTGTTAAGAGTTATGAGGTCTAGGCTAGCCATCCATTCATGTACTATGTTTCCTCTTTTGTTATTTCGTGTTGCGCCTCAAGTACTAGACGCGGCGTTAAAATCGCCACCAATTAGTGCACCTCCGTTTGCTGCTGATTTTATGGCCTTTGCTAGTTCTTCGAGATCTGCTTTAAAAACCTCAATGTCTTCATTAGGAGGAAAATAGGTACTAAAAACACTTATCTTACTTAATTTAACCCACACAAAACACCTACCCGCCCCACATGTACTTATAACTAACTTTAGTATGTATTTAGTATGCAGATGCCTGCTTTCTCACTCTTATCTTTTAATATGTCCTTGTCTCTAAGACTACCCATTTCTGAAAGTAACATAAGGTCTATGTCTCTTTCTTTTGCAATTTGTTTTGCCATGTTATAAGCGACTCTTCTGTTATTAAAATTTATTTGTAAAGTTTTTATCTCCATTATTCAGTTGTCTTAATTTCTCTCTGTTTGATACTGATTTTTAGAGTTGGCCCTATGTCCTATCCCTGTCCCTTTTTCGATTGTTTCGCAGAGTAGACATTTTTCCTCTCTGTCGCACTCTTGGATAAGGTGACCTCCTTTGCCGCATCTGAAGCATAGGCTGCCTCTATCAGGCCCCTTGCAGTCCCAAGACATATGTCCTGTTTCCCAGCACTTGTGGCATCTCAGTATCACTTTCTTCTCCCGAACCCTGCATGATGTCCATCCTACTTGTAGGTGACCGTCGGTAGTGATTTTTTCCGCCGTTTCTATATCCATCAGCACTTGGGCAATTTGTTGCCCCCTTGTGGTTCCGAACATTTTCTTCATCCGTGCTTTCGATGTCGGGTATCTTGTCCCTATGGCTTCCATCACTTCTCTCTTATTTGAAATGGAGTCGAGATCTCTTATTTCCATTAGCACTTCCGTGAATAATGTTTTGACTTCTCTACTCGTCGTAGCTGCTATTCTTGCCCTGAGCGGTTCCGCCTTTCCTATGCCTTTCTCTACTTTGAGGAGTACGTCACCTTCTCTGGTTTTTCTAATTCCTTCTATTTTGACGTTTATACCTTCTATGTCCGCTTCCTAATATCTCTCAATACCTCCTCATATTTTTCTTCATTCGCTACTTTGATCAGTACTGCTTCCGATCTTCCTTTTTTCTTGGCCTTTTCTTTTTTTCCTGCAGGTTCTTCTGCTCGTTCGTTCTCTTTTTTGGTTTTTGTTTTTCTTTTCTTTACCGTCTTCCATTTATCGCCTTCGTTCTCTGTCTCCTTAGCAGATTCTATATCCGTAGTTGCCTTATCATTAATGATTACCATCTTTGCCCTTTGTGGTGCTATCCTTTTCATGGTCTCAAAAATCGGACTGCTTGCTGTGTCCATTTTCACCACCTCTGAATACCTCATTGGGCTCGTTTTTGCATCTTTATAGATGTATTGTTTTGGTACTATCGGACTAGTGGCTACTTCTGAGTACATTTTTTTTCCAAAAAAGCTGCTATCGGCTCATCAGTATTGCTAACTTCTTCACTATATGTTGTTGTTTCCCTAGTCGAGCTAACTCTTATCTCATTTACATATTTTCCCCATTTATTGTCTATTAATTGTCTGTTGCTTTCCAGATTGTAGAAACATTTTATTAGTTGTCTCACTTTCTCTTTTATTGCCAAGTGAACATTCTTATTCTCTTTAATAAAGGCTTCAAGTTGACTTAGTTGATGGCTAATTTCGGAAGCTTGTATTCCTCCCTCAGTTTGTAGTGATCTTATTTCTGCTAAAAAGTTAGCTGTTCCCCTAGGTGACACAAGCACCGTCTCTGATTCCGCATCTGCTTCTTCTGGTCCTCCGCTTCTATATTTTCTTTTTTTTATAATTCTTCCTTGTGCTACTGGGGTACTATATGTCTCCTCTCCGCTTGACATCTTGCTACTATTTAGATGTGAAGCAGCTGCATGGAATTCCTTATCCTTATTTTAGCTTACTGACTTAAACGTTCTAATTTATTTTATTATATTACACAGTACCTATGTATTTATTTTGATTAATTTTTGGTTGTTTCCCTCTATAGAAAAAATTCCTGTTTGATATTAAAAAGAAGGTATTTTAATATAGAATTTAACTAAATTGTCCCCATATCTCAATCTTATACCGTTTCCGAGCGAATCACTTATCAGTGTTTTTGCTACTGTATTTTAACCTTTGATCCTACCAGTTTGAAAATGCTGGCAAAGTGTCCGTATCACTTTCCTAAAACCTAATTACCTAATTTTAAGCAAGTTTTAATTTAAAAAACAAAAGTTTCCATTAAAAAACTAAAAATTATTCTTATCTATCTAATTTTCAAAACCACGTGTTTTTAGATGTCTTCAGATTTTTTGCGATAAGTGTCAGAAGAAAGCTAAGAAAGTCTTCTATCTCTTAACACTTTCACTTATTGCACCTGGATTGAGCATTTGGCTAAATACAAACCACCAGAGAAATTTCTTTTAATTTTTGATGGTGCCAAATGCCATCTAGACTATGCTATCGTTGATGTTGCAGAAAGACATAATATTGTGCTTTTCTGGTTACCAAGCAACACTACGCACGAACTCCAACCCATGGATAGATCGGTGTTTCGTTTGTTCGAATACCACTGGGATGATCAAGTACTCCAATATTGGACAAGATACAAAGATCGAAACATCACAAAGCAGCGGTTTGTAGAAATATTTAGTGTTGTCTGGGATAAAAGCGTAACACCAGCAAATATAAAGGCTGCAACCAGTATTTTTCCATTCAATCCCGAAGCAATACCGGAATTGGCATTTGCTCCTAGTGAAGTTACTGAACTAAGAGGCGAACCAAAACAACCGATCGCTGAACCAATCAAAGCAGTGTCCTCTAAAGCAGGGCCATCGAAAATACGAAAGAGACCAAGAACTCCAAGTAGCTCCTCTGATGATGACAGCTCAGAAGAAGATGCCTCTGAATCAAATGATGATTTTTCCTCACCGAAAGCACTTAATACGTCAATAACAAAAACGTTAGAGACTCCAGAAAAGTTGTCAAATCTGTAACAAATGTTAGGCACGGGGCCATAAACAGTCGTGCTCTTGTAGTAAAAGAAAAGCAGTTTTTGACAATAACGAGATAGCTACAACTTTTACAATTAATACGTCAACACCCAAAGTTACAAGATCTCGTCAGCGCTAGGATACACCGATATGTCACTTGTCAATAGATCATTGACTTTCGCTGTCATTAAATCCAATGACAACTTTTCTACCCTCCGTACTAATTTATAATTTAAAGAAGAGATCTGTTCACGGAATTTAGGTTTGTACACGGACACAGAAGTTGAATGCAACGTTAAAGTACTGACGGTGAACATTAAAAAAGACAGGGTCACAATAAAGAATAAGAGAATTAAGAAAAAAACTAATCGGTGACCTACATTTTGACGAAGGAAGTAAAGAGCTGAATAAACATCTACCCAAGAAAATCTGTTATTAAAGATGACTACTAAAACAAATGGCATTCGCAGGCATTTAATTTGCTAAGTAGATCGTTTATAAAGAGAGAAAATAATAGAGACGACAAAATTCCCCTATGACACACCGCATGCCAATGATGCTAAAGCAGACGATGAAGTGCCATACTCGACCTGTTGGGTTCTACTAATAAAATAAAAAAACAACATTATGCAAGATCAGGACAGTGAATAGTAGCTGTTGCATAGTTTTGTCGCCAAAAAAGAATGGTCAATTGCCAATAGATGCTCTAAAGCTATCAGTCACTTTGAGCAAAACTGTGGCATAGCCTAAATCCAGACTGATTTGCAAGCAAAATTTGTGTGATGAGCTGATCATGTATTTAAATATGTTGGATAGCGGCGGTAAAATACTAATGGATCTAAAATCAAAGAGTTCCTTGAAGGATTGTACTTTTGCTATTAGAATAAATATGACACTCAACAGGCAGAAAATGAGAAAAACATTAAAAGTTAATTAAAAACTGTAGGGATGGTGAGGAGAGTATTTGGAAAAGTCAATCAAGAACATGAAGAATAATCCCATCGATACCCGCTGCTCCAGATTTAACTTTATTAAACGCTAGTAAAACGTCTACTTCAGCAATAACAGAAAAAAAAGTTACCTGAAGATATGTCATTACAACAATCGCTAGCAGAGGTACCAGGACAAATAAGGCTACTGCTATCAACAATCCCATGCCTTTCAATATTACGCCATAGCGTTTGAAAAGACAGATCAGGTTAAAGATCAAAAACAATATTGAAACGTTCAAAAAATTATTCTCAAAAGCCTTCTCGAAGTTGTTACTCATTTTATAGAACGTTCACCAAAGGATATAAGTGTGACAGGTAGAATTGGAAACCATTGATCGTGAAAAAACAGCATTTACGATTGGAACTGGTTTGTGGCAGTTTACAGTGATGCCCTTCGGCCTGTGTAACGCTCCTGCAACCTTCAAGCGTTTGATGGAGACCATCTTACGCGGACTGTCTTGGAAGACGTGCTTGGTTTACATAAACGATGTGATCGTGGTTGGAAGGTCGTTTGAAGAAGATTTTTTCTGTCGGTTTGGAGTTCCGTCAGAATTACACTCCGATCAAGAACGCAAATTTAAGCCTAGGCTGTTTTAAGAAGTTTGCCGACTGTTGGGAATTAAGAAAACTAAGACGACGCCTCTCCATCCTCAATCTGATGCCATGGTTGAGCGAATGAATCGAACAATAGGAAAGTACAGCCAATGTAGTTTCTGAACACCAAAGAGACTGGGATCAGTATTTTCACATTTTCCTAATGGCATACCGATCATCCGTTCACGAAAGCACAGGACAAACACCATCCTGTGTCATGCTTGGTCGTGGAATACAACTGCCACGCAACCTCCAATTTGGACGAAGACCGGAAGAAGAAGTTGCTGGAGAAGATTACGTCAGCCAGCTGATCAAGAGGCTAGACGAAGTACGTAAGGAGGTCCGTAAAAACACACAAATGGTCAGCGACAGGCTGAAGACTAGATATGACGTCAAGGCACAAAATAGTGAAGAAGACGTGGTTTGTCGCCAAAGCGGCAAAGGCAGTAATAGGGCCCTTATGAAGTCGTGCAGCGTATTAATGACGTTCTATATCGCATTCGAAAACCACCCAGGGGCAAGCCAAAAGTGGTCTACGTCGATCGTCTAGCCCCGTTTGCTAGCCACAATACGCAAGTTCAGGTCCGAACCAGAACAATACCTAGCAGAACCAGAAATCAAATCGAAGTAATGGAGTTCGATAAGTTTATGAGCTTATACGGAGGTTCTGGAAAAGCTAAGTTTGGAGTTAACACCGAGGAACAAGAAGACCTGTTCCATGCACAAAAAAATTACGCTATCGCACATTGCGTGAGCAAGGATCTTGACATGTCCAGAGAGGTTGCAGTCGTATTAAAAAAAAAGTTTGGGCAGCTAGATGAACTACGAAAACAGCAACCGGCAGTTGGAAAAGTTTTAAAACTACGTGGTGACGGACACTTCATTTGCTATCTGATCATCAAGAAATACTCAAGTACCAAGCCGTTATACAAAAATCTGTGGCGGACATTATGGAATCTCAAGAAAGAAATGAGGTTCCATCATGTTAAGAAATTGGCAGTACCCAAGCTTGGTTGTGGCTTAGATCAACTGAATTAGAGGACAGTTCGAAACATGTTGGAAGTCGTCTTCCGAGGAACAGGCGTTCAAGTGTTGATCTGTAGTAACCAACCAAGGAGAATATCGAGTCAGGAAAAGTCCATTGATTGTTACTTTTATGGTATGGTCAAGAAAGTTGCTGAAATGGAAGAAACTGCCGCAATCGCCGCGATCCTTTCTATCTGTATCGCATCCAGTCTCCTGTTCTGGGACAGAACAGTCCTAAGAAGGGGGCAGTGAAACGTTCGAGAAATTATTCTCAAGAGCTTTCTCGAAGTTGTTACCCATTTTCTAGAACGTTCACCGAAGGATGTGAAACATTCGCGATCGTTTCGCCAAACTGTATAAATGCGGTGCAAACGAATCATAGGGCAGTAATTCCAGTAATTTGAAGACGGCAGTGTTAAGAAAATTATTCAAGTTTAAATAAATAAGTAATTACCGCGTATGTGAGATAAATATACGAAGTATAACCTTTTACGTGACTTTAATGTAAACAAGTGTAAGTGTTTAGAAAATAGAAGTTATCTGCGGAATTTATCTTATTTTGTCAAATGTGCAAAAGCGCGATTTTTATTATTCTTCTGATAACGTCTTGTACAACACACAGACCTCCGTTGTGGCGGTATCTGCGCCCAACCAACCAAAGCCTTCATCATCTAGTTGTTTCAGGCGATTCCACGTGAAAATGCAAGCGGATTTTGTGTCGGACTGGAAGCTAATTTGGGGTATGTGATTATATAATTTCTTTTTGTATTGAGGGTTTTAATTTTTTTTAGCAAATCGCCACCCCTTCACTTGTGGCTCTTATCGGTGGCGCTGATAAAACACCTACAATTTTTGGAAAGTTTCCATGACGTCACGTCACTGAAGTCCAAGTGTTGAATACCATTTTATTAGAAGAAGAAATATCTACACAGGTGCGAAGTTAATTAAAGGCAAGCTCGGCGCATTTATTTACTTCAATTATCGTATGAATTAAAGACAGGATTTACTTGTGATAACGCAGTATGTACGTTTTTGTGTCAAATTTCATATTACGTTTTAGGTCATACTGGTACGGAATTAGCTAATCCCCTATTAGATAATACACAACGTAAGTACTGCATTTTCTATTTATACGTATACTACGTCGTTGGTCATGTCGATTGTTAGAATGTCCATACGTAATACATACTAAGTTGTAATCACAATTAATGTTAAAACTTTTTTTGTGTCACATACTTATCTGGTACGCTTTTATTCTCTAGACTTTTGATTTTCGTATTCTTGTAGTTTAACTTAAGAAAGTAAACTCATTCCTTTGATAATTGTAAAAGTTAGACCGATTAGGTCGTTTTGATGTGCGACGTGTTGCCCAGTCAAAGGCGTAACTTATACTTGATCTGTAATACCAACCCATGTAATATTGTTTGCAACGTTTATATAACTATACTTATGTACTGTCTTCGTCCTCTTTAACTGCTTTTGTCATAAAATAAATATATATTCTGTTTTATCACTTCTGTCGTGTTATTTCTTCTTTTTCAGCTGCGGGTAGAGTTAAAGGATATCTTCCTAATTTAATCCATTATCGTTTTGGCGCCTTTTTAGATTTAATTTATAATCTAGCATCACGAAGCCTGCGACTCACTCTACGGAAACAACTGTGTTACTCGTCGCTTACTATTTTTTTTTGTTACACGATAACCAGCGTAACAATAGGCAAAATGCAACAAGATGAGCTTGGTTGGAGGTGGATAGTGAAGGTAGCATTTAGTCCCCCAAAATTAAAGCATGAGCATATAATGGGAGCACAGTAGACAGACAGAACATTCTCAAAGTCAAGTCAAATAGTCGAAGAACATTAAACAACTTCAACCAACATAAAATAAAATGGAAGATAGAAAAACTCTATATTTAATGTCGGATTTTGCATATATGCAAACTTAGAAATTCCTATAATATGTAGAGGACAAGAGGTTACATAATCTTTAATGCTGTATATATTAGAAGACAAACTTTACGCATTAAAATACGAAACATAAGTCGTAGGAAAAGAAGGAGAGTTGGCAACATTATGAAAAGAAAGAGAAAAACTGGAAGTTGCTGTAGTACTACGTATTGTATTAAGGTTTAAATACAGTATTAATGTATACTGCAAATATCCAAAATTAACAAATTTAAATATACAAAAATATATAAAATGAGAGACTGAGGATGCTTCGAACGCGGGGATATACTGGACAAGTTCAAATTTCCCTCCCAAAAACAGATTGTGACAGTCCAGCCATGAAGATTTATTACGTTGCATCAGCGGAAGACATCGAGTGCACACTTTGTTTTTGTTAGCCATCTTCTTCCTTTTTTCGCCTTTTTAAATATAAATTTTAAGGTAAGTTTCATAACGTTGTAACATTCGGCTTCAATTTTTTTTACTGTGTATATAAAAAGATTTATAATAATGAGTGTTCGTGTTATTTATTAGCAGTCAAAATCTATCATGACGTTCACTGGGGATAGTGCTTTGATTAGCACCTATTTAATAGTAGCTATATAAATATAAACCTGTGCGGATGCGGCCCCCTATTTACTCCATGAATCTAATGGCGGCCCTCAGTCACTCATAAGTTGGAAACCCCTGTACTAACCCCACAGATGTTTATTTCATTTTATATAATTAGAAAGTATTTAAAAAAACGAGAGAGTTTTTTTTAATTGAACACAAAAAAATCTACATCAGGTAGCTGACTTACATAATGTGACTAAGACACGTTTATACAACTAGTTTAAAATGATTCGAGAAAAGAAAATTGATAATGTATTGTTCTCGCTTAATTTTAAGAAAAAACATATTTTTGAGGATTAAATTGAAAAATCATTTGCAAAATGTTTGCTAAAATACTAGAGCACGTTTTATAGACTGTCCCCCAAAAAACTAAACAAATTGTTATGTTAAAAGTGTTTCGGTGTGATTTTCGTACCGTGTAAGTTTCGTCCCGAAACGCCCACGTTTCGTATATCGAGTGTTGGCGTTTTTTTTGACAGATTAAATTACCCAAGAAAAAAACATTTTTTCGGTGCTTGTCATAAGGTAATCATCTAATGTAATGCTTTCATCTGTAAATATTCGCACGCATTATAAATGGTAGTACCTTTGCTGCTTATGTGAAAGTTTTTCTGGGGTAAGAATTAATTCTATTTTTGTTATTTAGTTTGATGTTCTCGTAATTGTCATTAGCAATTTTGGTTACCCACATGTATTCCATTAATGCGGAAATATTGACACTTGTTAGTTCATATTAGAAAAATTCCTATAATCTACGATGTAGTGAAAAGAGTGTTGCACCTACGTTCGTTAAAGATATTGAAACCTTCGATTAATTACTACAATTATAATCGTATTAGAAGGCTCACTTACCAAAATATCAATATTAATCTGTGGAAAACTTGGCGCATCTGCTTTTTTTTCATAGATCGTATGAACTTATTTGTGATAATGCTATATGTATGTATGTATGTCATTCTTTATCTCAGCGAATTTGCAGAAAATTCTAAAGAAAATGCCGCATACTTCGAAAGGAAAAAAATAAATTGTAAGTATTGTATTTCCTATTTTAATTTCCTTTTATCTACGTTGTCAGTAGTTTGTACGCACGACTGTACGTACATATCGTGTTGTCACAATTAACTATAAAACTTTTTTCTGTGTAATAAAGAAGTGCACTTTGTTCTCTTTCAGCCTTGGATAGATTTAAACGGTGTCTTCCATTCCAGTTTCCAACAGTTTTGACGCTTTTTTAATCATACTTCATAATTAGCACATGAAGATCCGATTAAATACGCTCGCCGAACCATACTGAGATAGTTGCCAGCAATTAAATTACAAACAAATTCTCTTAACAAATAATTTAAATAAAGCAGTTGCCCTAGCATTGACTTCAACTCGAAAAGCTGCAATTTTGTTAAAAGACGACCAAACTGCACATTTTGGCATGAAATTGCCACTAAACATGAAAACTTGCATTACAGTCACAAAAGAAGAGCCTATTTAGTGTGTTTTCCGGACATAGCGCCACAATTCAAAAACCATAATTTCCTAAGTAAACGAGCAATATTGGCGAAGAAAAACAAAGATGTAGATGATCTCAAGGCGACCATTCAGAATTTTTTTCTAGTACAGTTGTTTTCCTTTGAATCAGTCGACACAGTTATCAAGCAAGATGACGTAGTCAATTATCTCACAGAATTTTTGAATTCACTGGAATTGCTTGGACTAGCACCTCACAATTTGCAATTAAAAGTAACATAATCAGACTCGATTATGCAATGGAACCAGACTGGCTGTGAAAAAGGTAATGAATAACGTCAATTCCAATGGACTTGGCATTCGATTTTAAGCGGGTACAATTTTTCGTGCGTCTGGCCTTTGCGATGGCTATAAATACATCACAAGGCTAGTCGTTGGAAGTTTGCAGAATTAACCTGGAGTTTCTCTGTTTCGCGCATGGACAATTATATGTCGCGTGTTCGCGCGTCAATTAACCATCATCTTTGTATATTACGCACCACAAAACAAAACAAAAAACATAGTTCATCAGAAAGCTTTACATTTATGGAACGGTTTGCCTCCTGGTAACGGTTATTCTAAAGTTGGGCCACATTAATGGATGGAATTCTTAGGAGGTTGGACAGAAGCAACTACTTTAGTAATTTTGCGACGTTTCGTGCTTAGGATAAACACTTCATCAGGCTCGCTCACACTGAGTCAAGTAATTTGTGATATAAATAAAAATAAAAACATTTAATTAAAAATCATGATTTTCACGTACATCGTGCACTTTGAAAAAAAACGTTCTTCAGAGCACCGGGGCACCGCAAACAAACAAAGACATACAAGTCATTGTGCGCTCAAAATCAAACCTTTAAAAAGCAGGGACAGCTCTTTTAATGTTTTTGTATGCTTTGTCAGTTATCCATACTCGTTTGTTCAAATGAAGCCATGAAGCCTTCTAGGATCCAAGGGCATTTGAATAAAATACATGCTGATAAAAAGGACAAAGATTTATCTTATTTTCAAGGACTTGAAAAGAAACATTTAAAACAGGCAACAATATCAAACCTTTTCGCATCGTGTTCTAAACAAGAAGATTATGGGCTTTGTGCTTCATATAATATTTCATTATTAATCCCAAAAGCGGAAAACTGTTCTTCATCATAAGATACCATCAGATATCTTAAACAATTTTTTTGAGTAACAATACAGTGCAAAGAAGAATAGATAAATTAGCTAAAAACGTTGAATACTTGAAAACTTCAAAATTTTCTTTTGGCTTACGTTCGATTCATAAAAAAAGAAAAAAATTGGCAAGAGTTATTATTTGCAAAAAGTTTGAAAACCGATACAAAGAGAGGCTCCATATTTAATACCATGCACGTTTTTTTCTAAGAAAGAGAAATTACTATTCGAAATATTTTATCAGTTGCTACGGATGGTGCTCCAGCAATGACGGGGCGTCATAAGGGTTTCATGGCGCATTTAAAACAAACAGTACCAAATGTACTCGATGTAAATTGTGTTATTTATCGTCAGCACTTGATCACAAAAATCTTAATGAAGGCCTGCATACGTCGCTCAATTACGTTATTAGAGCAGTCAACAAGATAAGAAGCAATTCATTAAATGACAGATTATTTGGGCAACTTTGTAGTGAAAATGATGAAGACTATAATCGTTTGCTGCGATGGCTTTTGAAAGGTGTTTGTCTGAACCGCTTTTTCACTCTATTTGACTCAGTACGGGACTTCTTTGAATACAGAGGCGATGGACTGCGCGGAAATTTAATTACGTCCAAAAATGACATCGCTTATTTGACAGACCTTTTTAAAATATTTAATCACGTTATTTTGCAATTGCAAGGTGATGAGTTAAATTTAATAAAAACAAAAAACGTCATAGCTGCTTTTGTGGGAAAACTTCTTCTATTCAAACGAAATCTAGAAAGAAGTAAATACAGCCACTTCCGACATTATCAGCGTTATCGGTAAAACAGAAAGATTTACTTACTTACTGCCAACACCTGGACGCTTTTCATGTTGATTTTACAGAGCGATTTCAGGATATTTTAAATATGAATATACCAAGCTGGGTTTTAGGCCCTTTCGCGAATGCATATATAACAGAATCATCAAATTTAGAAGAAGAACTAGTAGAACTCACAACTAATGAAAAATTCAAAGTAAAATTCAGAAATGGATACCAACAGTTCTAGCTCCAAAAATCAATATCAGCTCTTCACACTGAATTGTAGAAAATAATACAAAAATTTTTAATTGCGTTTCCATCATCATATTTGGCTGAGCGTGGGTTCAGTGCAGCAGCCAATTTACTATCTAAGAAAACGAAGACTGTAGATCACTGAGCGTGTTGATTTGCGACTGATGTTAACTCAATTGAAACCCGACATTAACAAATTGTTAAAACTCCACCAGCATCAACCATCGCATTGATATTTATTCTTTTTATTGAATTTTATTTTTTTATTATAATCTTTTAGTGTTGAAAACACTTATAGGATACTTGATTCGAAGGTTCGTGTAACGAAACGATGAAACGCTCGGATGAAACAAATCTGGAACTTGCGATGGTGCCCAATTTCACTTCATTTTTTTGTATTTTTCGGATGCAGTGTTTATTGTTATTAAACAAGATATTCCTTATGATTCGTTTTATGTTTTAAAAATATAATAAGTCTTAATTCCACTCAGCAGTAATAAAAAATAATTATATTAATTGCAGAATTAGCAAGTTTCCTCCTTGTACGCTGCAAAAACGGTGCAATATACACATAACACACATAAACAATTTATGGAGCACAACATTTACCACAAAAAAGTACGCTGGAGTGTATAATTATATCTAATAGTTTAAGCGTTACAGAATTTTAATGTAGTGTAAAACATTTTGGTCCAACTTTGCACACTTGTATCTTCTAAATAAGAGAAAAAAATGTAGAATCGATACAAAAAAATTAATAAAAAGGCATGTCGATTATTTCGCGTCGCAAATTGTTTTTATTACAAGTCCAATCTGCTGAAAGTCTTCTTTAGATATCACAAGGAATCGCGAACGCGACAAACTCTTGAAAAAAATTCAGTTTTTAAACTGTGGATGCTTCCAAAGGAGAAATCTCCACTTTGAACTTTTACATCTGAAAAGACGTGGCAACGTAGCTCAAATCGTGTCATAATCTTAAAAGCTGTAGAACTGTGAACCATAAAACTCTGGTAAAATCCAGTAATCTTTTAGTTCTGTTGTTTTTTTTAAATGCGCACCAACTAGTTAGAATGTGGTGAAGCAATTGTCAGGAATCACGCGATATAAATTTTTTATTTAATCATTGAATGATTTATTTAATCCAAGCGTATTCAATCAAAGTCTGGCTAAATTTCTGAAAGTTTCGCTTTGGTTTTAAAATTGATTGTGTCTAGAGAAATTTTTTATATTTATCCGAATGCTGTCAAACGTATCTAAGCCAGAAGAAAATGACAGTCAGTGGACGTATATCTCAATTTTTCGACCTTTCCTCGCATAACAAGTTTGTGAGCGCAATGTTATTATTTGAGCTTTGCGAAGGTGACTTTTTCCATTTAAAATATTTTGTGTCAAACAAAGTTCGGTGTTTTGAGATTTAGTTGTTTGCTTTGTGTTTCTTACCGTACATCACTTGGAAAAAAGAACCTAAGCGTTACCAACACAGCCCAAATACCCATTCTTGTGCTTCTCTAGAAAAATTTTCTATAAAAGATGTACCCTCCAGTTTGCAATCATTTCGCACTAAACTATTACATACTACTAATGCTATAAATGGAAAAGAACAGCCGGGACTGTTTGGATTTAGAGTATTTAATGCACTCTAAATCCAATCAGCGCGCAGTAATTTTTGATAATGAACGGTCTCGATCATAATTTGTCATGACAAGTAATTCTTTAAGTCATTGGCGTTGCTGATTTATCATCTTCCAGCGATGAAGAAGTTATGGAAAACAATTCTCAGGCATTTCATGGACAAATGTTAAATACAAACAATTGGTGAATTATCATACGACTCTATTTTCGTTTAATGTGTACCTAGAATACCAGTTATTTGTGTTTTTAATTTTTTTTATTATTTATCTATGCATTTTTATTTATGAAAATTGTAATAAACCTTGTTCATTATATTACGTAGCTAATATTGTGTTTGTTTTCAACACCTTTCGATAATTGCAAGATTTGCGAAAATCTGTGAATTTTTTACTAATTTTGATTAATCGTCTTGTATTTGCCTTTGTGCAGTGCCGCAGTGCGGAATGCTCCAGCTTTGTGTATTGTCTTGCATTTTTTGGTTAAGTTATAATTTTATTCTAACACTGTGTATGGTTTTTGTCTGAATTAAATGTTTTTATTATAATATGTTTTTCTATTTTTCATTAAATAATAATCACACGACCCTTTGCGACGACCACGAAGAACACGATTAGAAAATTAATTTTTAATTTGTGATTATAATAAACAGACATAAGTTGGTATAACTAACTATTATGTAAAAAGGGAATCTAGAATTTTTTTTTCTTGTTAAGGGGGCGGTAGTCGATAAAAGGTTGGGAACGGTTTAGATTCTCTTTAAATCTTTGTACATACATCCGCGAGAGCACGAGGTAACAAAAAAAATCTCAAGCAACATATTGGTATAAAAAACGTTCAAATATCCGTCTGATAAACGTTTATTACACGTTTAAAAACGTTTTAATGTATAATAAACGTTTATCAGAAAACGTTTGTTAAACAATGTGCTGCTTGGGGATATTAAAGGTTTTTGAGGTTAAAGGTAAGAATTAAATACCTATCATGTCAACAGGTTAAAATTGTAGCCTAAAATAGGCAAACTCTTAAAAATTTTATTGTTTTTCTCTAACAATATGTGTACTTTGATATCTGAGAATTAGACTTATAGTCAACAGTGCAAACACTGGAGACAATTGAAAATTAATAAAAAACACTTTGAAAACCACGTTATTTTTCAGGCACGTGACTTAAGTACATTTTGTTGCAGTTGTAGTAATTGAAATTTCTACCTGTGTCGATCGATTTTAGACTTACATAAGTTGAAAATTGTTAATTTGTGTGAAAATAGTTTACGTGCAAAACATAGTAAAAGTAAACCAAAAAAAACTCGTTCTACAATGATACCTTCGTCTACTCTAAAGACAACCATCACAAAGTTCAATTACAAACCGTTATGTGACAAGTTTCAGATAATAATTGAAAATTTGACTCATCCAGAGCTTTATTTGATCGTGGTGCAACATAATTTTATAATCAATTAAATATTTTATTAAAAAATACCAATTAACGGATGTTAGATTTTGTTAAAATTTAGAACAACGTACAAAAATCCGTATTTTTTGTTTTTTTTTTCTATTTCTACAAGACTACTATAAAGTTAGTTTTTCAAGTTAACATTTGCTTAACAACGAAATTTCTAAATCTTCGTAGCATTATCAGTGTAAATCAAATACAAACGTAAAAACATGTTAACGTTATAATTTTCGTTTAAACGCATTGTTTTTTTGTTAGTTCAAAAGTGTTTAAACAAACACTTGATATAATGCACTTTTTACCAGAATACATACAAAAATTGTGGTTCAATAAAGATGTGATTTTGTAAGTACACCCTTAATAACAAGAATAATTTATTGTTACTCTGAAATAACCTTACCTGAAAACTCATAGTAGATTTTCGCCAAATTTCCACTTCACATCCGATAAAATTATCATGCCAAGAATGATCGAACGAAAGTGATACATACGCGAATTGGTTTTTAAATTAGAATCCGTATGAAAGAACGCACAAAAAATTTTCGCGACTTATTTTAGTCGATTTTTCGATTTAAACCGTATTGTATCTAAACAAAGACTAAACGCAAACGTTCACACCTATGAAATATCTAAGTCGAGATATGAAATACAAAAGAATGCTGTTTTTATTGATAACGACAAGAAGTTGAGATTACGTACGTAGAGTCTTATAATAACCAACTTATAATACCAGTTCTTTCTAAATTTAATTATCAGAAAATTCAAAAACAATGTTTTAGGATTTAGGTAGAAAACCTAAAAATATTTTTGCTCCAATATTAGGCAGTTTTCAAGCAACTTTACATTTTGTAGTTAAGTTTTTTTTTGTTGAAGTGACCTGCGCTCGATCAGTTATGGCCGGTGGTAACACTTTTAGCCTTTCTTCTCCCGCCATAACGTAGTCACTTCTCTCGCAGTCTTAACATATTAAGTGTGGCAGATTCCTATGTATGTTAAGATCCCTCCGAGTAACCAAATGAGAACGTATGAGAGTGTCAAGCGCTCCTTAAGCAAAATGTAATTTAAATCTATCATATATTAATATAAGTCAACCCAAGATAAATGTAAATAATAAAATAAAATAGTAAATAGATGAATATACATATGATACAGTAACATCCATGTCTAGACAGAGCTTAAGTGCTATGGAAATTTAAGTTGCCGAATTTCCTTTTCTGCTAATCCCGCCAGTTCAGGATAAGTTTATGCGTACACTGCGCTTTGGGGTCAACTGCCTATCTTTCTTGCTATTTTTGCAGAGAGAGTTCTTTCTTTGTGGGTTTTTTTACACTTTTCTTATCATTTGCTCTTTCTTCTGCCAACAGGCCAACAGGAGTTGTTGCTGTTAGCATCCGTGCCGCCTCTAGGAACACTGTGCGATAGGCAAAAATTCTTCGAAGCGTATTTTTGTCTAGGGATTGTCTAAAAGATTCTTATATCGGGCAATTTTAGTGTGTGTAAGCTGTTTCACGTTGCCATTAGTTTGGCAAGTGCAGTTTCTCTTTTGTTTGCAGTGTCGACAATTGTTTCAATATGTGCCCCGAAAGATAGGTTTTTGTCAAAGGTAATCTTTAAGTATTTCAATTTGTCCTTGGTTTTCATTCTGAATCCACCGTGCTCAAATTCAATTGTGGGTAGCTGTTTCTTACCCGAGAAGACAATTCCTTGGTTTTCTCTAGAACCAGGCAAACTTTTTTCTCTTGCATCCATCGGTCAACCATCACTAATGCCTAATTCATCGTTGTCTGGAGAGCCTGCGCGCTATTATCTTGACCAAAAATGGCCAGATCGTCAGCAAACGCGTCTAAAGAAACTTGGTTCGAAAGATCGATGGAAACGATGTCGTCATAAAATAGGTTCCACAACGTTGGACCAAGGATTTACCCCTTTGGAACCCCACATTGTAACTTGATGTTGTAGACTGTGCCGTTCGTCGTCATAGTATGTTATTTTTCTTTCTGTCAGATAGCTCGTAATGATTTTGATGATATGGGTGTCAATGCCTTTAACCCTCATCTTCTCTACAACAAGGGCCCACAAGACCGAGTTGAAGGCATTTTTAATATCTAGGAAAATTAGCGCTCCAATTTTCCTGGTCCTCCATGTACCTTGTTGTACGTCTATTGTTGATTTTCCTTTGTGGAAGTCAAACTGGGCTGACAATAAGTTTCCATTTTTTATAATGTCATCTTTTAGGCGCTCGTAGGTCTTGGCTAGGCTATTTAGAAAACAGATTGGACAATACGCAGTGTTTCCAGCTCTTCTTTTATCAGGTTTAGGAATGAGCACTATTATAGCTTCTTTCCACTTGATGGAAAGTTACCCTGCATTATTATTTATTGAATATGTTTAGCATAAGTTCCGGAAATTCGTTGCAAAGCAGTTTGACAGCTTCCATTGGAATTCCATCCAAACCCGGGACCTTCTTATTAACCACCGCGTTGTTCACAGAGACGAACTCGTTTTTAAAGAATTCCCTGCTCGGATTAGTCTCTCCTACTACCCAGTTGTTGTTTAATTATAGACCTTGCTTCATCGCAGATGGGAGCGCGTTGTCTCTGGCCTAACTTGAGTTTATTGATGGCTAACTTGTACTCCTTTCCCACCGTCGAGCTCCACACACGTCTTCTCCCAGGCTTTGTTTTTTTTTTATAGTAAATACTTCTTTGTATTGTTTCTTTTGACCAATCAGCACTAATCTCAATTTTTTTAAGACATCCTTATTTGTGCTTTTCTTAAAGACTCTGCTAAGTTTCCTGCGTGACATAATACACGCTCGTCGAACTTCGTCTAACTTTTTTGACCACCAGTATAAAGCCTATTCCGTATCGCGGCATATTCTTGGAACATGCTAATTTTAAGGCCTTTGTTACTTTATTTAATTGTTGCTGTTTCGGCCACACGGAAGTCGAACAGCGGACTGTATTTACTTTATTAGAAAGGAGAGGACTTCCGGTAGCAACCCACCGAATTATTAGTCAACGACAATTTAAAATTACTTACGTAAAGTTTCTGGTTCTTCTGGAAAATCGAGAGCGCACAACCACCCAAACCCGTAATAAATCAAGGCCTCGATTCACCCAGAAATGAGCGATTGCTCGACTTACCCTGATCTTACTTTTCCCTGGTTGGTGGAGTTAAGTCTTTAGCACGCACAAAAAGGCGCACGGTTTACGCACTAAACATCACAATTAACATTTAAGAAAAATTAATGAAATAGAATTCAAGAAAGGAGACGTAATGATCGGTTCAAAACTAAGTAACGTACTGTCGTATTTATCAAAAACTTGTATTTACAATGAAACTTAAAAGAGGAAACAGCAAGTCACAAAACCAAAAATGCAACGCGAGGATAACGACTTAAAAAGAAAACGCTCGCGCTAACATACCGCCCACCTAAAATGAGCGATGCTCTATTTTAAAGAAAATTAAAGAGTATATAAAAAAAAAGAAATAACATAGAAAAAAAATAAGAAGGAAAGAAATTTAAACGGGACCTGGAAGCGGAGCTAACCGCGAAAGCGAACGAGTGAGATGACCACCGGCAGATTTAAAGGTGGCTATCCGAGAGAGACCATCAGGTCCTGGGTGTAACGCAGTCACTCGACCAAGCAACCATGACATTAACGGTCGGTTGGAATCCTGAACTAGCACTACATCCCCCACTTGAGGACCGGGGTTATGTTGAAACCATTTTGTTCGTTGAGTTAAAGTATGCAAATATTCAGCAGACCAGCGACGGCAAAAGTACTGTATTATGCTGTTTTGATGACGCCAGCGTTGTTTGAAAGTAAAGTGGTTAGTATCTAGAAAGGAAGGAGAAGATAGCAAAGGCTCGCCAATAAGGAAATGGCCCGGACTCAAATAATTTGCAGCTTCGGCGGGATCAGATGAAAGGGCGCACAACGGACGGCTATTTAATACCGCTTCGATTTGAGAAAATATGGTACAAAACCCTTCAAATGTAAAGACCGTGTTACCAATTTTGCGATATAAAAGACGCTTGGCGGACTTAATAGCGGCTTCCCAAAGTCCTCCAAAATGAGGAGCATATGGAGGATTAAAGACCTATTGAATACTACGAAGAGAGAGACGCTCGCACAACGAATGATTGTTTTTGGGCAAAAAATCATGCAGCTTAGCAAGCTGTCTAGCTGCGCCAACAAAATTGCGCCCACAGTCCGATCTGATGCGAGATGGTATTCCCCGACGCGCGATGAACCTGTCTAAACAAGCAAAGAAAGCTTCTGTAGATAAAGACGAAGCAAACTCTAGATGTACAGCTTTGGTTGCGGTGCAGACAAACAAACATAGATAGCCTTTTGTAGTACGAGACGAACGAAGAGTATTAACCTTAACGTAAAAGGTCCTGCATAATCTACGCCGGTTACGGTGAAAGCCCTTTGCGGGTTAACGCGCCATCGTTGGCTTAAACGTGTTAGCTCTAAAGCGGTGACACGTCATGCATTGACGGATGCGGTTTCTTAGAAGACTACGCAACGAAATGATCCAGAATTTAGTTTGTAATAAAGCTTGAACTGTCTGAGGACCAGAATGAAGAGAGACGACATGATAGTATAAACACAAAAGAGCGGAGAGATGAGCTTGCTGAGGTAATAGCAGCAGATGACGAGAAGAAGACGGCAAAGCGGAGTGGCCCAGCCTTCCGCCCACCCTAAGGAGACCCTCCTCATCCATAAACGGAGACAACTGTGCTAAAGAGGAAGGGAGGCGTTTACCTTGCCGAAGCAGCGCAATCTCTTCTTTATAATAAGCGGCTTGAGTGATGCGTACACAAGCATGCGTAGCCTTTTGTAGTTCGGCAGGAGAAAGAGGCAGAAGCTTATCAGAAGAAAAGGTTGTGTTGCGAGCTTGGGTGTTTTGAAAGAAACGAAGTATCCACGCAAACGTACGGTGCAGTTTTTGAAAAGAAGAAAATCGTTCGATGACGGGGAGCAAAGGATGAGAAGGCACAAGGCGAGCAAGAAGGGTTGCGCCAACTTTAAGATCAGGTAACGAACAATCCAAAATGGTAGGAATAGCAAGAGACAGCCACTGCGGCAAAGGCTTACTTAGAAAAGTAGGACCGGAAATCCAAAAAGAAGCGCTGCTCATAACTTCAGGAGTAGCACCACGACAGGCTAAATCAGCAGGATTTTCGGCAGTATCAACGTGATGCCATTGTTGTCGTTCAGTGAGATAGAGAATAGTGACAATACGGTTAGCGACAAAGGTATGAAGACGATGTGGAGGAAGAGAGAGCCACGCAAAAACTACTTGAGCGTCAGTGTAAAGGCGAGCTTCTCTAATAATACTACTGGCAAAAAGAGGTTTAATCGAATAGAAAAGGCGCGCCAGCAGGAGCGCTCCACATAGTTCGAGTCTTGGAATTGACAAAACTTTTAATGGGGCTAGCTTTGACTTAGCGATTATGAGGTGGCACGATTGTATTTGTTGAGACTCAGCGGAACCATAGCAAGCGTAAATAGCAGCTGCATATCCCTTCTGAGAAGCATCGCAGAATTCAACAACGTGTAAGATTTTATGAAAAGAAGGGGAGATGTATCTTGGTATGTGTATTTGAGAGAGGTGAGGCAAACCGTCGACCAATTTGGTCCATTGGGAGGCAAGAGCCGGGCAAAGAACATCATCCCAATCAAGCCCTTCGGTCCATATACGCTGTAGAAGGAGCTTCATTGTAAAAACCAGAGGGGAAAGGAACCCTAGAGGATCAAATATTCTAGCAATATAAGAAAGAACTGCTCTTTTGGTGCAGTCACCACTAAAAGGCTAAACTTGAAAAGAAAAAGTGTGTAAACGATGATTCCAGCACGGACCAAGGATCTTAGGAGACTTATCCTCGGTCGAAAACATTAGAGGAGTTTCTAAATGATCTTTAGGAAGACCTTCTAAAACTTTAGGCACATTACTAGACCATTTGCGCAATTCAAAGCCTCCTTTTCTCAAAAGACGAGCAAGTTCGGTGCGGAGAATTAGCGCGTCCTCAACGGTGCCAACACTGGTTATCACGTCATCAACATACGTATTCTTAAGGATAGCGACGGACGCAGTCGGGTAATGAGATCCTTCGTCTTCAACTAATTGTTGAAGACATCGCTGAGCCAGGTAAGCGGAAGGAGTTAAGCCGTACGTTACCGTATTTAGTTCATACTCGACGACAGGATTATGAATGGATTCGCGCCAATAAATGTGTTGTAAACAACGATCTTCACGACGTAATAAAATTTGTCTATACATCATGCGAATGTCACAACACAACGCGATCGGATTTAACCTAAAAGTTATCAAAATTGTAGAAATATCCTTTTGCAACTTAGGACCACTTAAAAGTTGCTCGTTTAAAGACTTGCCATGAAGAGAAAACGAACCATTAAAAACCACACGAATCTTCGTCCCCTTTTCACTACATTTCGAAACACAGTGATAGGGTAGCACGTATGACGAAGAAGAAGTAGCAACGGACATGTGGCCCAAGTCTCGATACTCAGACATAAATTGTTGATAAGCGGCATAGCGGGAAGGATCTCGAATCAATCGCTTTTCTAAGTTTAAAAAGGCTGTGTACGATGACTTTGAATTCGCAGCTACTTTGACAGCGTTGGGTTTTAGAGGTAGAGCTACGACATATTGACCTTCGGAGGTTCGAGCATGAGTATCGCAAAACAGGCGTTCGCACCATTCGTCATCAGGGTTACGGATCTTTACCACAGGCACTTCTTCGACTTCCCAGAACTTGACGAGAAAGTCTGTAGGATTGGACTGAAGAGTTAGAAGAGAGACAGCCGAAGAAGTTAACGAACCCAGACTTACAGGACCTACAATAACGTCGCCAAATATAGTAGGAAAAATTGAAGGATTACCTTTAATAATAGAGAAACCCTCTCGAATGACTGTAGAAAATAGATCAGCTCCGATAAGCATTTCTATCTTACCAGGTACATGAAAATATTTATCTGCTAGTTGACAATGTTTTAGACTAGAGTAGACTTGTTCAGAAATACGAGCCGAAGGGAGGTTTTGAGATATTGAAGAAAGTACGTAAGGAGTAGCTGTGATAATTTCGGAAGAGTAACGAGATTTTATTACACAGTCAACAGTGCTAAGAGTGCGGGAGCCCATTTGTCCAATTCCCGAAATCTGTAACTGAGAAGGGCTGGGAGTTAAACCTAAACCTTTAACCATTGCGTTAGTGATAGCAGAGACTTGCGAACCAGGATCCAGAACTGCTCTAACAGAGCGAAACTCACCGCAACTATCTCGGAGCAAAGTTTGAATTGTACCTAGGAGAACCGTATGATTAGAATGAGTAGGCGGAAGGCAACACGACATTGTTTGAGCAGCTGTAAGATTACTTGAGGAAGTCGCCGCTTTCGAAAGTACAGGGTTAGAATTATCTTCCTTATCCAAATGCAGTAATGAATGATGTTTACGACTGCCACAATGCACACACGATCGTTCCGATTTACAATCTGTTATTAAATGAGCTCCGAGACAATTAAAACAACGCGTGTGGTTACGCATGGCTTTGCCTCTTTCATCTATGGACATTAGTTGGAATTCTGGACACCAAGTAATACTGTGGTCAGATTTACATACAGGGCATCGCTTAGATGATGAAAAGGAACGATTGTAAGTAGAATTTGCTTTATTAGGTTTAAAGGACGAAGCGGTTAAATGCGGTTTAGAAGTTAAAGCAACCTCCTTTTCTCGAAGAGGAACTGAAGCAGCGGCTATAAGGATTTTTGGTTTGACCTTGATCAAAGAACGTGATTTGAATTCAGCTGCAGATAGTTCGAAACTACGCACTTGTCGATTGATGAACTCAATAAGTTCCTTATAAGTAGGAAAATCATCATTTTGTCGCCGAGATTCAAATTCACGAGAGGTAGATGGATCCAAATTACGCATAGCTAAATAAAAGAGAATAAATTCAAAGTGATTTTGAATGGGAAGTGCTGCTAAAGCACTGGCTGCATTTTGGTCAGCACTTTGAAGTTTAGCAAATATGGTCCGAATCGAGTAAACTAAATCTCTAAAGCTTTTTTGTATTTGATCGGTAGAAACCTGATCTTTCTTTGCCAGAGCGGTGTTTTTAATTAATATTTGGCGCTGAACTTCTCGAAAGTTGGATTCGCAAATTAGCAATTCGTCGAGCATAAATAGATGAAATTTCGCATCTTTTTTGGAAATATTAGAACAGCGATCGGCGATATCAGTGACGTCGGCAAAGACCTGTGACCTCGTTACCACCAGGACATTCAAATCACTTTCGGGCATTATTCGTGATATGAAATAACTTAGTACGAATAATACAAATAACGGAAAATCCCGTATTAAAATCGGCGTAAATTCTTAAATAAATACTTATCGCGTGATATCGTTATGAACTTGAAAAATTGAAAGGAATGTAACAGAAACGGAACCTTTAAATATCCGGTTCGAAAAGGACCAAATGTTTCGGCCACACGGAAGTCGAACAGCGGACTGTATTTACTTTATTAGAAAGGAGAGGACTTCCGGTAGCAACCCACCGAATTATTAG
Source organism: Aquatica leii (assembly GCA_035610365.1). Classification (NCBI taxonomy): domain Eukaryota; kingdom Metazoa; phylum Arthropoda; class Insecta; order Coleoptera; family Lampyridae; genus Aquatica; species Aquatica leii. The sequence goes on from CM069436.1 coordinate 877,228, forward strand.
TCAACGACAATTTAAAATTACTTACGTAAAGTTTCTGGTTCTTCTGGAAAATCGGGAGCGCACAACCACCCAAACCCGTAATAAATCAAGGCCTCGATTCACCCAGAAATGAGCGATTGCTCGACTTACCCTGATCTTACTTTTCCCTAGTTGGTAAAGTTAAGTCTTTAGCACGCACAAAAGGGCACACGGTTTACGCACTAAACATCACAATTAACATTTAAGAAAAATTAATGAAATAGAATTCAAGAAAGGAGACTTAATAATCGGTTCAAAACTAAGTAACGTACTGTCGTATTTATCAAAAACTTGTATTTACAATGAAACTTAAAAGAGGGGACAGCAAGTCACAAAACCAAAAATGCAACGCGAGGATAACGACTTAAAAAGAAAACGCTCGCGCTAACAGTTGCGGTTGTAATAGGTTAATCTTTCCCTTAAATATTTCACTAAAAACTGTCGGGTTTAGTTTGTGGGTATTCCATCTGGGTCGTCTCTTAGCTAGTCGTTTTTTTCCGATCTCTATACAGATAAAGTTATGGTCACTAAAGCTAGGCTCTGCTAGAACTTTCCATGACCTGGCCCGTTTTGCCACTTCCTTAGAGCAAAGCGTTATATCTATTATAGAAGTTTCGAAAGTGGTAGAATCTCCCGAATTCAGAATGATGAGGTCTTCCGACGCAATTAATTCTGAGGGCACTTCGCTCTTTTTGTCGCTAAATTTTGATCCTTATTCAACCGCCAGTGTTTATTATGGCTATACCGTGCTGTTTTTTCCTGAATGATCTCCTGAGCCGACGCGTTAAATTCTGTGAGACTTATGTTAAGGGAAATCTAGCAGTTAAACACAGTTAAGTTTGAAATTTTAACTATAGTAAACGCGGATTTGGCCAAACACTTTATATTCTAAGGGCTATTGGCTCTGGTGAAGATGGCTGTCCGGTGTGCCGAATTCATCGTAAAACCTGCATTTTTAGCGATGTTTATGTTTGGTTCATTTATAAGAACCACGTCAAAAAATAGTTTCTCGGCAATAATCGGGATAAGATGTTGTGCTACCCGTCTACGTCCCACGCTTATTTGAGCAATTTTAATATTTTTACTGTTTGGTTTATTGTGTGTATCCATAATTGTTTTAGTTAAACACGACCAAAGTTTCTAAACGTTTTCTCTCCACCGCTCCCGCTGTGTTTAGGGCAGATCTGAACTGTCAACAGGTCAGAGACCAGACAGCGTGACTTGCGGAGTTACATTTTGGACAAAATTTAGCGTTCGAGCAGTCTTTCCTATTAATGTTAAAAAAAAGTACAAATTGTTGTATGCTAAGCCTTTCAAAATTGACATGTTGATGATCTTATACGGAAACATTTTTGCTTTACAGTAAATTAGCGTAATTTATAGCTTAGACAATTTAATTTATTGGAATTTTCCATTACAAATAATTACGGTTTGGTAGATTTTTCATAATCTCTCAATTTTTCTAGGCTCTGAAGATGTCCACTGATCGACTTGTGAAAAATCTTGTTTGGTAAAAGTTTATTATATCGTAAGTGTTGTGTGAGAGTAACTACACTAAATTAAAAAAATTATGTATGTTCGGATTTATTGCGGATTTGTGCGGGGTAAAATATCTTGAAACAGTTCAACTTTTTCTAGATTATTGATTGGTTTAAACATTTATTTCTGTAACCGATTCTTTAAGATCATTTGAGTAATTACGCATTAATTTATTGAAGTACATATTTAGTGCGTTTGTTGTCAAACGTTTTGAGTTCACCTTATAATTTATTATTTCCGACATCATTTAATATTGACATTCGAAGAGTAAAATTAAAATTGAATTTTCTGCTTTTTATAGTTTTGTGTTTGTTAACGTTGTATTTCTTATTGTGAGAAATCTTATCAAGTCCGTTTTTTTTTCTTAAAATTAAAATTTGTTGGCTACGTTTAACACCCTGGTCCTTTGAGCAATCAAAACTCTTAACTCGACACATCAGTCAACAACCCCTCCCTCAACAAATCTACTACCCAAAAATTATCCAGAATGTAAAAATGCAATAAAAGTGTAATTCGTAGGAAGAAGCTGTTAACCCAAAAAAAAGTTATATACAAATGCTCAGTACTAAAATAAATAAAACATGAAGAATAAATTTAAATTCAATTAAAATTTTGAACAATATTTTAGGACCAATTAAAGCTCGAAACATATGTAAAATACATTTTAAAAATCAGCGAATTTATTATTGGTAGACTGATAATTTAAATAATTTAAATAAATACCCAATAACAATGGATCCGTTTAACAATTTAAAAATGGCTAGTGTAAGCAAAAGGATAATTTTATACAGAAAATATTCATACGACGTCAAAAAGTTTTATTTGAACCTTTGGTTTCTCAAAAATTGTCTGAATTTAAATAAACAACTAAAATTTACTAAAACTAAAATTAATATTAAAACAAAAACACAACAGTTAGCTTTTTATAATTACATCACCACATACATCAAATCAGAAATAAAGAAATGGTACAGCAAGATAAATGATACTCCTTTTAAACTTTGGTATCTACATTCGAATATTTCTTCATCCTGCAATTTGGGATTCACTTGATTATAATGTTAGAAGTAAGGTGGAACAATTTGGTAACATTTTATATATTAAACTTAGTAATAAGTTACTACATTTAAATTATTTTCATAAACCACAATTTAAATCTAAATTTAATTATTTTCTTTTTCAAAAAAATAATTTTTGTTATAATTTTGATATAAATATAGAACTAACTTTTGAATTTTATAAAAATACTTTAAATCTTACTATTGTCAATTTTACACAAAATGAAATAGAACTTTTAAACAAAGGTCTAAAATTTTCACCTTCACTACCATTAAATAATACTTTTTTTAATAATTTTAAAGCTTCTGTCGACTTTATTTTACAACCATTACCTAATTTAGATTCTTCTAATCTTGATATTTCTAATATTCTAAACAATTTAAATTCATTAAAACAAAATTACATTAACTTCAATTAGATAAGTTTAATTAAATCTATTAAACAAAAAATTATTGATAATAACATAATAATTACTAAAGCAGATAAAGGTAATTGTACAGTTATTCTTAATAGATTAGAATACATTAATAAAACTTTAAATTTTTTAGATTGTACTGATTTTGAAAAATTAAAGAGATGTTCTTTAACTAAATTTGTTACTAGTACTATTCATATTTTGCATTTAACTGAAAACACGTTTAGTTATTTTAATGTTCATTTGTGTAGTTTGAAAGTATCTAATCCTTCTATCCCTTTACTTTATTGTTTACCAAAAATTCATAAACCCAATTTTCCTATCAGACCAGTTGTAAATTTTAGTAATTCACCTACCTATAAAATTAGCAAATTTTTAACTAAAGTATTTGATTTTAAAATGAATTTTATTTCTACTTACTCAATAAAAAATACAAAAGAATTTTTAGATTCCTTCTGATACAATCTTAAATCTTAATATTGTTTCTTTTGATGTTAAAAATCTTTCTCCTTCAGTTCCTCCTACAGATGTATTACTTGTAATCTCTAATCTTTCACATTCTGATTTTCCTGATTTTGTAACAAATGATTTATTAAAAATTACTAAATTTTGTTTAAATAATGTTTTCTATAATCAATTTTTTAAACAAAATCTAGATCTTCTAATGCGTTCTCCTTTATTACCCATTTTTGCTGAAATTTTCTTAAACAATTTAGAAAGTAAATATATTACGAAACAGCAAATTTTCTTACTAAAAATAATATTTTGGAAGAGATATGTTGATGACATTTTTTGTATTTTTAGTAGTTCTAATGACTATGTTCATAACTTTTTAGATTTTTTAAATAATATTCATATTAGAATTAAATTTACCGTTGAATTTTCAAAAAATAATAAGTTGCCTTTTCTTGATTTATTAATTTCTTTAAATAATAATAACACTTTCGAATTTGAAATTTATAGAAAACCTACAACTACTAACCATTTAATACCATTTGACTCAAATCGCCATATTTCTCATAAACTAGCTTCATTTCATTATTTTTTCAACAGACTTCTTACTATTCCTTTACCAATTAAAAATTATCAAATTGAATTAGAGATTATTTTTTATTTAACTTATACTAATAATTTTCCTTAAGATATTATTTATAATGTTTATCACAAACAATTATATAAACATTGTTTTAAATCTTACACTAAATTAATACCAATTTCAACAAATTCTTCTAACAAATTTTTTTCGATTCCTTTTATACCAGATTTTCTTAATTTTTTTAAGAAATTAAGTAAAGGTAACGATTTCAAGATTTCTTTTTCTAATGAAATATCTCTTCGGAATCTTTTTTCTTGTAATATTCTCAATAATAATAATAATAATTTAAATAAAAGTGGAGTTTACAAATTAATTTGTTCTTGTAAAAAATTTTATATTGGTATGACACAAAGATCTTTTCAAACTAGACTTAATGAACATCTTAGATATTTAAAAAATACTTCAAAATATATTAATAATCCAAATTCAGTGAAATCTACATTTGCGCAACATGTTTTAGATAATCGTCATTCTCTTTTTTCTTACAAATTATTTCATCCTTTTAATAACATAAATAACAAACAAATTCTTGAATTGCTCGAGTTGATTTATATTAAAATATCAAATAAAATTTTTTTGTTGAACGATCAAACCAATTTCAATTATGATTTTAAACTTAAATTTTCTTAGATTTGTTTCTAAATTGCACCATGTTCTTTTAATTTACATTTAACATTTTGTAAAACTTATATTTTTTAATTTTTTAAATATCTAGTTACAAATTCTCAATTTTGACATTTTTCAAAAAATGTGAGTTATAAATTTTGTGCAATCTTAAATGTTTATGAGTTGTTAATATTTTTTATAGCTTTCCGAAGATAAGCTTCATAATTTTAAGCTCGAAACATCTAAAATATATTTTGAAAATCAGCGAATATATTATTGGTAGACTAATAATTTAAATAATTTTAAGAAACAACCAATAACAATGGATCCGTTTAACAATTTGAAGTTTATATGCTTTAAAACAGGCTCCTAGATGCTGGAATAAAAGATTTACAGAATTTTTACAGAAATTTAATCTAAAAATGAGCCAAGCAAATCCTTGTATTTTTATAAGCAAAAGAAGAAGCTATAAATTAATCCTAGCTATATATGTGGACGATGGAATTGTTGCAAGCACAGATGCGAATTGTATTGAAACGAGAGTTTTCAGTAAGTCATACTGAATTAGATTATTTTTTTGGTTTGCAAATACATTTCACAAATGGAAGTATTTTTGTTCATCAAGAAAATTATGTTAATCGATTGTTAAAAAGATTCAACATGACTGATGCAAAATGTTCTCTGGTTCCTATAGATCAATTACTTTTAAAAACGACTAAAGATGAAAGAAATTTAAATACACCTTACCGAGAAGCAGTTGGTTGTTTAATGTATCTAGCAATAGCTACTACACCAGATATCATGTTTTCAGTCAATAGTGTTAGTCAGTTTCTTGAAAAACCATCGACAGTTCATTGGAATGCAGTAAAAAAAATTTATAAATATGTTAAAGGAACTTCTAATTATGGTATTTTATTTGATAACAAGTGCAGAACGAAGATCTACTACAGGATATGTTTTAAAGCTTGGATCAATGCCTATTTCATGGGCATCACAAAAGCAAAGAAGTGTGACTCTATCAAACACTGAAGCAGAATACGTAGCAGCGAGTGAATTAGTAAAAGAGTTGATCTGGTCAGATTTATTAAGAAATGAGTTATTAGTACTCGACAATGATGATAGTCCGCCAATATTATTCATCGATAATCAGAGTGCTATAAGGCTTATAATGAATCCAGAATACCATAAACGTAGTCAACATATAGATGTCATATGAGGAGTGACTCTTCAAAACGCAGTATTGACTAAAGTTATGATTTCAAACAAAAAATGGAATCGGGTACTTTAAAGGCCTAAAAATCCATTAAAACTGTTAATATTTACCAAAACGCACTTTTTATTAGGTCTATCGCAGTGGGAAATTAAGGTTTCACTACAAAACGCAGTTTTTCATCATTTACTTTCATTTCAAAATGCGGTTTCGAAAGAAGCTGCTGCACGTTTCAAAACGCGGTGTTTGTAATCATTAGTTTATGAGCTCAAATACAAACCGATGCAAAGTGCAGTATTTGTATTACTTTGTTGTGTTTAGTTAGTTTGAGTGCAACAGGTTATTATTTCTTAAAAAATTGTGTTTTTTGGTGAAATGGCCAATTGCCAAGGCGAAATACTTGTTGCGGCAGGTACATCCGGGTATAGAAAACGCATTAAAATGCTTCATAAACGCCAGCGGAAAAAGGAAATCAGGTTAAAATTAAAGTTGGGTTATGTTGCTGTTTTCATTAAGTCTTTTTTGTTTTACAGACATTCTGATCATTTTCCTAACTTAGAAGGATTTCAGAGACCTTGTAGTCATGCAACGGAGTATTACAATTGCAATGGAATATGCAATGAAGCAATTATATTTGCAAAGCGTAAACTTTACAAAGTACCAAACAGAATTGTGCAAAATAATATAATTGGTCATTTATTGAAAGTATCAAATCTGAAGGCGAAGAAATTGTACAAAAAAGTACAAACGGTTCGACTCATTTATACATTACCCGATAAAAATGAGAAGCAACAGCCGGTATGCCAAAAATTCTTTTGTAATGCACTAAGTCTTTCGCAACGCCAGTTATTAACTGTTGCAAAACAGTTACTTAAAGGAAGCGGAATTTCCGAAACGAGAGGGGGCGATCATCGTTCCCAAAACTTTGCCAATAAGCGTCTAGCTGTATCCGACTTTATTGAAAAATCAGTGCGACTTTACCTACCTTCTGACTTAAATGTTTCCAAGCTCTATCAGATGTATAACGGGCAATGCAGATAATAACTTGCGAGTGAAGAAGACTTTTTTTAATAACATTTTTTCTACCCAATTTAATATCGGTTTTGGAACGCCTGCGACAGATATTTGCAGCCTTTGTTACAGACTAAAAAACCAAATAAAAGTTTTTACAAATGAGCAAGAAAAATCTAGAGTTGCTCTACAACTAAAAGTTCATAAAATGTCCGCTAAGCAGTTTCACGGCATTATGAAGGAAGATGCCCCAAACAGCATTTTATTCAGTTTTGACTTGCAGCAAGTTCAACCTTTACCTAAGGTTGCCATACAGGAAGTCTTTTATGCTACTCAGTTAGGATTGTATAACCTCTGCATCACAGATCTTCAAACAAAACAGCCTATTTTATACACTTGGAGTGAAGACCAGGCAGGAAGAAAACCCTCAGAAGTCGGATCTGCTCTTTATGATTTTTTAACTAAGGTACAATGGACAAAAAATTGCACTTTATTACGACTCTTCTGTGACGGCTGTTCTGGCCAAAATAAAAACAGCTTTATCATAGGAATGCTGATATATTGGCTTCATCATCATTCACGAAAGCATTTAACTCGGGTCATGATGGTATTTCCTGTTCGTGGTCATTCCTACCTACCGGCTTATCAGGTATTTGGAAGAATGTAGAAAATTATTAGAAAGAGAAGCGAGATTTTAAAGAAGGAGACTTACTGGGAAATATTTGAAGAGGTAGGGAAGGTAAGAATTTTAGGAGAGGACTGGAAACTGCAGAACATTAAGCTATTACAAGACCCATTTAAAAAAGTTGTAGGCATACGAGATGCGAAAAGGATTTTTATCGACAAGCAGTTAAATAAAAACACTATCAAGATTCGAACAGAAGCATTTTATAGAAATTACCTAAATTAAGCGTATTTACTGCTAAAGCGGGGAAAATCACTGCAAAACATGAATATACACGAACTTCCTTTCGGAAGAACTGTTAAACCACAAAAGTTACAGGACGTTGACAACATACTAGACAAAATGTATTCAAAAGAAGATGACAATGGACATAAAGTAAAGTGGAGGAACGACGAACGTCTCGAGTGGTACCAAAACCTGATTGACACTCAAAAAAGTCTACGCGCAGAAGAACGGCCTGATGAGGAGGAGCAATGCGAGTGTATGGAGGATGAGGAGCGGCCCCGGATTTAATATGCACTAAATGAACCTTTCTAATACTTTATTGTTGTGTATCAACTGTAGCTAATAAAAGAATATAATATTATTAGAAAAGAGACTTTTGAATCAAAACGCTGTTTTTTCTGTATTTTTGTAACAAAGCGCAGTTTTTCAATTTTCAAAATTATACAACGTGCACACTATAAGCAAAATATTTCCGGAATCAAGATGTAACTACTACATAACATACAAACTTCTTACCTGTATTGATTGAAGTTGAAAATTGTCATCATTCCGATGAAAATATAATAATAATAGTTTTCTCAAAGTTTAGGTATGGTCAAATACTGCGTTTTGAAGAGTCACTCCTCATATATCACTTCATTAGAAAGAAATTTGCAGAAAACAAGATTCAACTGGAATATATACCTACTCAAGATCAAATCGCTGATATTTTGACAAAACCAGTGTTACATGTGAAATTTAAACTTCTGACAGTTGTTGGGTGTTCAGTCTTTTTTACGTCCATTAACTTGGACCCCCCACCAACAGAAAAAAGAATCAGATTTCTTGAAAAAATTAGTGCTAATTATATGCTAATTTGTTGCCGTATTCAAAATTTTGTTGCCCAAGATGAACAGCAGTAAATTAGAAATAAAGTGGGTGGGGCCAGTTTAATGTAAAGCTAGCCTCCCCTTCAAAAAAACTTAATGCGTACAAAAAAAAACGAACTAATGCCAGACGGAAATTTTTTGCTGTAAAATAGCATTAAAGAATTTGCGAGATTCGCATAAAAAAGTTATGTATTTTTTTACATATCAAAAAAATGTAAAAGACGAACATCATAGATGATTTAAGCTTCATTAAAAACAGATAGCGATACAAAATTTCTTATTAAAGCATCCAACATTTTAACAAAATCTAAATTCAACTATTAGACATACCCTCTACCCACTCCTCTAAAATAACCACGTTGCGTTCGCCCCCCTGGCGCAAGTAAGTTTCATAACCTTTATTTATATTTGAATTTACATCTTGCTCAAATAATTATTACGTACAATTCTTCTTCGCACTAGAATTAGCAATAATTTAACATAATCAAATTTGTTGCTAATTATAAACAATGAAAAACGGCGGAGAATCGATGTGTTTTCATACGGGAATTTTCGTTGTTTTAATTTGCCTAAACAATTTGTTGCTTAAATTAATACACCGTAAAATTGTTCTTTGCATTATAATCAACAGTAATTTATACATAATTGAATTTGTTGCTACTTACAAACAATGAAAAACGACGGAAAATCGATTTTGTTCTCATACGGGACTTTTCGTTGTTTTAATTTGCCTAAATAATTTGTTGCTTAAATTGTTACAACATAAAATTTTTCTTCGCACTATAATCAACAGCAATTTATACATAATCAAATTTGTTGCTAACTATGAACAATAAAAAACGACGCAGAATCGATGTGCACTGACGCAGGACTATTCATGTTTTAATTTGCCTAAACAATTTGTTGCTCACGTTGTTACAACATAAAATTGTTCTTTGCACTATAATCAACAGTAATTTATACATAATTAACATTGTTGCTAATTATAAACAATAAAAAACAATGGAAAATAGATGTGTTTTCATACGGGACTTTTCGTTGTTTTAATTTGCCTAAACAATTTGTTGCTTACATTGTTACAAGGTGAAATTGTTCTTTGCACTATAATCAATTGTGATTTATATATAATTGAATTTGTTGCTAATTATAAACATTGAAAAACGACGGAGAATCGATTTTGTTCTCATACGGAACTTTTCGTTGTTTTTATTTGCCTAAACAATTTGTTGCTTACATTTTTACAACATAATATTGTTTTTCGCACTATAATCAACAGCAATTTATACATAATCAAATTTGTTGCTAACTATGAACAATAAAAATAGACGCAGAATCGATGTGCTCTGACGCAGGACTATTCATGTTTTAATTTGCCTAAACAATTTGTTGCTTAAATTGTTACACCATAAAATTGTTTTTCGCACTATAATCAAAAGCAATTTATACATATTCAAATTTGTTGCTAACAATAAACATTAAAAAACGACGTAGAATTGATGTGCTCTGACGCAGAACTATTCATGTTTTAATTTGCATAAACAATTTGTTGCTTAAACTGTTACACCGTAAAATTATTCTTTGCACTATAATCAACAGTAATTTATACATAATTGAATTTGTTGCTAATTATAAACAATGAAAAACGACGGAGATTAGATGTGTTCTCATACAGGACTTTTCGTTGTTTTAGTTTGCCTAAACAATTTGTTGCTCACATTGTTACAACATAAAATTGTTTTTGCACTATAATCAACAGTAATTTATACATAACTAAATTTGTTGCTAATTATAAACAATAAAAAACAATGGAGAATCGATGTGTTCTCATACGAGACTTTTCGTATTTTTAATTTGCCTAAACAATTTGTTGCTTAAATTGTTACACCGTAAAATTTTTCTTTGCACTATAATCAACAGTAATTTATACATAATTGAATTTGTTGCTAATTATAAACAATGAAAAACGACGGAGAATCGATGTGTTCTCATACAGGACTTTTCGTTGTTTTAATTTGCCTAAACAATTTGTTGCTTACATTGTTACAACGTAAAATTGTTCTTTGCACTATATTCAACTGTAATTTATACATAATTAAATTTGTTGCTAATTATAAAAAATGAAAAACGACGGAGAATCGATTTTGTTCTCATACGGGACTTTTCGTTGTTTTAATTTACCTAAACAATTTGTTGCTTACACTGTTACAACGTAAAATTGTTCTTTGCAGTATATCCAACTGTAATTTATACATAATTGAATTTGTTGCTAATTATAAACAATGAAAAACGACGGAAAATCGATGTGTTTTCATACGAAACTTTTCGTTGTTTTAATTTGCCTAAACAATTTGTTGCTTACATTGTTACAAGGTGAAATTGTTCTTTGCACTATAATCAATTGTGATTTATATAAAATTGAATTTGTTGCTAATTATAAACATTGAAAAACGACGGAGAATCGATGTGTTCTGACGCTGGACTATACATGTTTGAATTTACCTAAACAATTTGTTGCTTAAATTGTTACAACGTAAAATTGTTCTTTGCACTAAAATCAACAGTAATTTATACATAATTAAATTTGTTGCTAATTTAAACAATGAAAAACGATGGAGAATCAATGTGTTCTCATACGAGACTTTTGTTGTTTTAACTTGCCTAAACAATTTGTTGCTTACAATGTTACAACATAAAATTGTTTTTCACACTATAATCAACAGCAATTTATACATAATCGAATTTGTTGCTAACTATAAACAATAAAAAACAACGTAGAATCGATGTGTTCTCATACGAGACTTTTCGTATTTTTAATTTGCTTAAACAATTTGTTGCTTAAATTGTTACAACGTAAAATTCTTCTTTGCACTATAATCAACAGTAATTTATACATAATTGAATTTGTTGCTAATTTAAACAATGAAAAACGATGGAGAATCGATGTGTTCTCATACAAGACGTTTCGTATTTTTAATTTGCATAAACAATTTGTTGCTTAAATTGTTACAACGTAAAATTGTTTTTTGCACTTTTATCGACAGTAATTTATACATAATCGAATTTGTTGCTAACTATCAACAATAAAAAACGACGTAGAATCGATGTGCTCTGACGCAGAACTATTCATCTTTTAATTTGCATAAACAATTTGTTGCTTATATTTTTACAACGTAAAATTATTCTTTGCACTATAATTAACAGTAAATTATACATAATTGAATTTGTTGCTAATTATAAACAATGAAAAACGATGGAAAATCGTTGTGTCCTCATACGGGACTTTTCGTTGTTTTAATTTGTCTAAACAATTTGTTGCTTACATTGTTACAACGTAAGATTGTTCTTTACACTATAGTCAACTGAAATTTATACATAACTAAATTTGTTGCTTATTATAAAATAAAAATAAAAAAAAAAGTTCTGCGTCAGAGCACATCGATTCTACGTCGTTTTTTATTGTTCATAATTAGCAACAAATTCGATTATGTATAAATTATTGGTAATTCTAGTGCGAAGAGGAATTGTAAGTAATAATTATTTGAGCAAAATGTAAATTCAAATATAAATGAAGGTTATGAAACGAACTTGCGCCAAGATGGCAAAAGCATCGTGATTATTTTAAAGGAGTGGGTAGAGGGTATTTATAATAGTTTTAATTTAGATTTTGATAAAATGTTTGAAGTTTTAATAAGTAATTTTGTATCGATTTTTGTTTTTAATGAAGTTTAAATCATGTATTCTTCTTGAGCAACAAAATTTTGAATACGGCAACAAATTAGCACATAATTAGCACTAATTTTTTCAAGAAATCTGATTCTTTTTTTTGTTGGTGGGGGGTCCAAGTTAATGGACGTGTGTTTTTTTTTTAAATTAAACTGGGACTGTAAAGAATAGTTAATTGAAAATATAAAATCTGGAATTAATTATTACCATAGTTACCTAAAAAGTTAATTTTAAAATAGATATTCTATGTTTTTTTGTGTCATTAACAAGTTATTATATTAAGAAGTTATTTATAATATCGCCAATTATTAACAGATTCAGAAGTCTTGTCGAAGATGGTCATATTTAATTAGTTTTGGTACTTTAGAGAAATAGGTATTGGATTCTTCTTAAATTGTTAATTTGCGGTTTTTAACTAATGAATAAGATGAATGGTTAGTGAAGGCTTTCTTGATAACACTACGGTATATTTGGTTACAGCAAGACAATGCTTCTCCACATAATCCTAAATCAAATTCGTTTTGGTTTCGAAGATATTTCCCCAGAAATGTTTTTTTGTGTGGAAAGCATCTTGAAGTAACTAATTAGTTTTTGTCTCTAAAAAGCTTACTTCTAAAAACTTGCTACAATGTACAGACTGTTTTATTTAAAATAACAACATTAGTATCAATTGTCAATATTACCAAAATTCCATCATTTCTCAAAATAGTGAAATATGTAAAGCAAGACAAATTTTGAAATTGAAAAAGTAGTGAAGTTATGTCAAATTGCAGCTTTTTGTATTACAAAGACACAAATATGACTTGTCGTTTCATGGAAAAGTACAATAAAATATTTATCACAATAACATGGTCCACAAAAATAAGAAATTATTAAAGCAAAGTACTTCTCTACTGCTGATGTTTGTTTATGTGATCATTACTTTTATCTAGTAGTTTTTTTTTAAGAATTTTAGATACGTAAATATATGTACCAGATTATCAAAGCTAGAGAAACCATCTAAATTTCGATTAAAAAAACCTAGTTTTCACTTAGAACGTAAAAGATTTATAGTAATTACTTAAACCTCTCCTTATCGTAGACCATGTCTAATATTTTAAAGAACATAACGAGGTGGTAAAAATCAGTACCGACAATTAGAATAAAGCTTCTATCTGTGCACAATCGACCGGTAAAGCAAATTAAAACCATTCTATTAATTACCTTCAGATTTTAAAAGCATTTTTTAGTATTTAAAATTTTATTGAAGCACTAAAACTTGGTTTTTATTCTCTTGTTCGTTTTTGAGTTGATGTTCTTGGTCCGTTAAAAGAGATAGTCATTTGTTTTACATACAGAATCAGTCAATCAAATTTGATATAATAAATTGATTTCTAAGAACAACGTTAATATAGGTTTTTAATTTAGATGACGCATTTAAAATGAACGAACTAACTAGTGTAGCTTTAATCGATGAAAATAGGTTATTGAACTAACACAACAGGTCGCTCTAAACAATGTTTTTTTATTACCATTTTGTTCATTCGTTCGGTCTGTATGTAAATCGACTACGCTCTAAACTAGATTAGATATTTTAAAATCTTTTGTGTATATTTAAAATTCGTGTTAAACGTTTTGGGACGATTTAAAATTTAAATTGGTGTAAATTGTGGGCAATTAATAAAAATCTTAACTACATTTTTAGTTGACACTAAGTAGCGTTAAAGCGTCATTAAACTAAAACTATTAGTATGTAACTGAGATTTTTGATTATTCAGATTTACATAAAGACGTACCAGTATGACTATATATAACTGGCTAAAAGCTTTTTTAAATTTAAATGTTTGCCTTAACATGAATTAACTCGTAAATTAATGTTAGAGATTAACTTTTAAATTACTAAATAAGTTTCAAAATTATAAAATTTATGATTTGCAAAACTTAAATAGTATATTATTGTTTTTGCAAATAACAAATGCAATGCTTTTCGAAAAAATATTGATGCTCATTGTTCAGTGACAAAACGTCAAAAAATGCTCAGCTAGGCAGTGCTAACTTCTCGCTACGTGTATTTTCTACATGTAATGATAGATTTATTCCTTGTGTCTTTTGTGTTCTCAAATTTTGTTATACGGAAATAGTATATGGTATAATGAGTAAGGAATGGTTGTCATTGTTAACAAGTATGAAAATTTGCAGAAGAACCAAAAGCGAGGCTAGTAATTTGTACGAGTTGGCAATGCACATTCCTTGCCAATTATACACTATACTTTTTATATATGTTTAATTTTTAATCAAAGTGACTTAAACTTTTTACGAGAACATGGAAAAACAATAACGTAAAATTAAAGATTTGTGTTGAAAATACCTACAATGACAATTAAAACATATGTCAAAACATTATATTTATTTTATGTCAATTTGTCAGTGTTTATATTATATTATTTAATTCTTGACTATTAGCTATTTATCTCTATTTAGAAAAATGATGATTACAACTTACGTGCTTTAAATACAATAAATTTTAGTTAATTTGTTTAATAGATTAATTCTAAGTAAAATTTAATTTCAATGAGCTGGATCAGTTTAATGAATATAAACTATTTACGACATTCAGTTTTTGCAGTTTGAACTACTTTTAGCATTCAAAATCTTTACAAAAACTTTGTTAAAGAAATCGAAAAGCTCAAGTTTTTTTGATTTTTAGTATGTAGAAATCTCTAATACATGGTTTTATAAAGAACATTTTTTGAGATTTTTTTATCTCTGTCTTGATATATTCAAACGAATTCATTTACAAGAATCCACTGAGAAGAAATTAAGTTTAAAAGTTTAAAATAGTGAAAGTTCTTCTTGGGGATATCTGGGATTGACATTTGACAAAAATGTCAACAAGACAAATTGTTTTTATTGTAATAGCTATTTATGCACCAAGTAATGCCAATGGCGCATGTAAGACTTTTTGACTTAAACATCTTACGTTCACAATGTTTCTAACAATTGGCATATAGTGCACAAGTCTTATAGACTATTCCACTTTACCTACCAGTAACTAGAAATCTTACTATATTACAAATTTTTAATTTTTTATTCGTCATTGTGATTTGTCCTTCAGTAGGGGTCAATCACAACACTTATTTGACACTTACTTAAGTTGCTATTTTAGTACAAAACAAATACAAAGAAAAGCTATTTGTGCAGGATCTACTTTCCCAATAACACTACTGAACGGGAATGAGTAGTTGTATTCAGTTTCATTAAACACATAGACAAATCACTACTATATTTTTACAGAATTGCAAATCGAAATTCCAATCACCATCTTACTATTCTATTTCGTTAGACCTAACCCTCCCCTCTAATCCTTCTTTCCTTTACTGTTTTCGTCCAATCCAATCCTTCCTCTTCCTCCCCAAGCAAAGCCTTCCACCCCCTCTATTCTTCCCTTAGCTCGTCACACTCCCCACTCAAGTGCTCTATGTCCTCCCATCCCTCCCCACATAATCTACATCTCCTCATTACATCCTCCTTCCAATACTTATTTATATTCTCCTCATTTCCACATCTAAACCTGGCTATAAACCGTTTCTCTCCTAAGCTTTTCCTCCCCATCAGATACTTAGGAACCCCCCTGGACACTATATTCCCATACCTTACATTATACTTTCCTTCCCTTATCTTTCCTTCCCTCTCTTGCATCTGCGAGTCTTTATCTCTTCTTATTATCTCCTCTGTATTTAACCTCCCTTCCTCTCTCCTTCTTTCCACCTCTTCTATTGCAAAACCTCCTCGTTAGTAGTACAGTTTCCTTTCTTCCTGTCCATATATATTTTTACTATCTTTTACCGTCCTCCAGCAACATTGCAAAATTTTACATTCTCTCCTTTCCTTCATTGTCTCTTCATAACCCATCGCCCTTTTCCCTGCTTCTATTCTAATCTTCTCTAACTTCTCCTCCTCCTCTATTATGTACCCTGGCGTCTCCCTGTCTAAACCTAGTATCCATTTCCAATATTTTATCTGCACCATTTCCAATAGGTTCCACTCTTTCCAACCCCATACCTCCACCCCGTACATCATCACACTTTTAATCAATTTTTCGAACAGCCATCTTCTCTTCTCGATCTTCTTCCCAAATACTGTTTTCCCTAAACTCCATACCTGCCTTAATACCCTGTTACCCTTCTTTGCTAACTCGCTTATATGCGCATCATCTTTATTATCATACCTTAGCCTATATCCCAAATATGTCACTTCATTCACTGCCTCTATCTTCTGTCCTCTCCAACTTAACTCCTCCTTTTTCTTTCCTCCTCTCCCTTTTTGAAAAACTACCATCTTAGACTTTCTCACATTTAAACCCAAATCTTTCCTTTCCAGGTACCTCTTTATTGTATTTATCATACCTTTCATCTCCAACTCATTTTTTGCCACCATGACCATATCGTCTGCATATGCCAACACCCACACTTTAATCCTTCCCTCTATGACCACCCCACCACACTGTCCTTCCTTCAACACTTCCTCTATGTCCCCTATATACAGTGCAAATAAAATAGGGCTAAGAGGACACCCCTGCCTTAGCCCCTTCCTCGTCCAAAACACTTCACTAACACTATCCCCTATTTTTACCCTATTCTTAGTCTCTTTATATATCCCTTCCAGTTTCCTCACTAGTTGTTCTTCTATTCCCTTTTCCCTTAAAACCCTCCATAGCTTTTCCCTATTCACATTATCAAACGCAGCTTCTATGTCCATAAAGAACGCGTATACTTTACCCCTTTTCTTATCTAGCTCTCCATTCACTAACTGTCAATATATAAACATTGTCTATTGCCCTTCTTCCCACTCTAAATCCCATCTGCCAATCTGGTAATAGACTTTTTTCTTCCACTTCCTTTTCCAATCTCCTTTGTATAATCATGGCATACAATTTATAACTTACATTAGTGACACTAACCCCTCTGTAATTCTTCACCTCCTTCCTATCCCCTCCCTTATAAACCGGCAGAATTAAACTTTCTTTCCAACTCCCTGGCAATTCCTCCCCTTTCCATATTGTATTAAAAAAATTTCTTATATTTCCTCTCACTCTCTCCCCTACTACATATTTCTATTGCTCTTCTTGCGTACCGCCCGTTCCTGCCGTCTTTCTTAATTTTAGTCTATTTATTGCTTCTTCCATTTCCTCTTTCGTTATCTCCCACCCCTCCTGTATTGTATTTACCCCTTGCAATATCACCTGCCCTGGTCCTTCTATTGTTCCCTCTAAACGCTCCATACAATAACCCAACTACACCTTTATATCCGTTAAAACTCCTCTCCTCTTACCTCTTCTTCTCTCCTTGTTTAGAAATTTCCACACTTCTCCTTCTTTCTTTATTTCCTTTACTTGTTTCTCCATTTCCTCTTTATACGACACCTTTCTCTCAAAACATACATTTTTAAAATTTACTTTCTTCTCCTTATACTCCTATACATCTATTATACCTTTCTTCCGTCTTCTTCTAGCATTTCTCATCTCTGTTTTTGCCTCTCTACATTCTCTATTCTCTCAAACCTTTTCTTTTCTACTGCTTTCTCCATTTCTGCAGTCAACTCCTTTAGTTCTTCTTCCCCCCTACATCTCCTCAAATCACTTGCTCCACTTCATCTTATATCTTTCTATGCTTTCCTCAGTCCACACCTTTTTCACTCACCATCCCCTCTGTTCCTCCTTATTTCCTTGCTCTTTTCCTTTTAAAATCACTTCCAGCGGCTGATGATCCGATTCCTCTTCATCCCCCACTTTAAACCTTTCTATGTCCTTCCACATCTCCCCACTCACTATCACGTAATCGATCACCGATTCCCCCTCCCTCCCATATAAGTGTAGTCACCTCTGTCCCCCTCCTCTATATTTCCATTAAGAATTAACCACCCTTTTTCCTCACATATCTCCACTAACATTTTCGCATTCCTATTAACTGTCTTATCCATGCTTACTCTTCTCTTTACTTCCCCTCCTATAATCACTCTTCCCTTTTCCCCTGTTCTCGCGTTAAAATCACCCCCTATAATAATATTTTCCTTTTCCTCCCACTGTACCATTTTCTCAATCTGTTCACTTATCAACCTCATTTCCCGCCCATAAACTGTTAATACTATATATTTTTCCTTTTCTTCTCTGACCACATAATTTTTTACGATCCCTTTCCCTTGCTTCTCGTCTCCCTCCTCTTCTTCCACCGACCAGTTCTTTTTTATACCCGTTAGTATCCCTCCCCTTGCTCTACCTTTACTGTCTTTTCTAGTTGCAAATTCCACCTTCCAATTATACCCCTCTGGTAATTTTTCCTTCCATACTTTCTAGTCTTTTTCCTCCAACCAAAACAAAAACTTGTTTTATTACAAAAATCTTCAAACTAAAATTTTTGTAACAATAAAAATAATTAAACCAAAAATAAACGTATTTATTGTAAAAGAATTTAATATACTTGGTAAAGATTCTGTATCCTCCTCTATGTGTTTATTAATTAATTCAATCTTCTTCGTTTAGGAGGAGCATGTAAAACCACAGGCTGATGAAGTGCTAACCTTCAGCACGAAACGTTGCCACAAAAATAAATTAAAGTGGTTTTACATGCCCCTCGTAAACGAAGAAGATTGAATTAATTAGTAAAAGAATTTAATTTATATTTATATTTATATGTAAATGAAAACCTGGTAAACTTTAAACATTTGCTGCAAAAGGTTACTTTCTTAGAAACTGCAACAGAATAACATTTGGATAAAAAATAATTTGTAATGGGTGTTATTCTTAGGAAAATTATTTACAAACCAAAGTAATAAGAAAATTACAGTTAAAGAATTGGTTGTTTTAATACCATTGTTTTGGAGTAAAAACTATTTTAAATTATTTATTTTTATCCCACTAATTCTAATATGCTACAAAAATTTACTGTAAAATTTCTTTAAATATAAAAAGAATTGCGATAAAACGAAAGTGTCAACTAAATAAATATAATGTAGCTTAACGATCTTGTTACTTATGAAAATGCCGTAGAAAAAAACAAGAATTAAATTAGAAAGATAAATACAAAATTGTTTTATAGCGAAACGTAAGCTCTGCACTCGGCTGAAGTGCGATCAATTACCGGCAACTTAATTCCACAACAAAAAAGCAACGCCATCTCAAAATTTCGGAGAGTAGGAAGTGGAAAGAGTAACTAATAGAATTCAGCCTCTCTTCGATCTGCTAATTGTAATTCAATTAAAAAAAGACCCCAAAACGGAAAGAAAAACTCCAGGTGTCCATTTTCACCTGACAATGACTTAAGGTAAACACATCGATCAACTTTTCTACATGTACATTTAATGCAACCACAACATTTAAAAAACAATCAGAAAGAGAAATATGCATCAAATAATTGTTCGCAAGCAATAACACAATAATTCTCGTATTAGCAGATTTTTAAATTAGGCAACGTCTCGTACACGGAGGTAATGAATGTATTAACGTTGAACTTATATAATTAAATTTGGCAAATACAAAAGAAACAAATTATTACAAAACTAAAGTGATTACACAGTAAAAAGCAAAGCAAATAATTACAAAAAAAGTTTGCGTAAATTAATCGTGATAACATCCATATATCTAGTGGTTCGTTTATACGATCAACACTAAAACAAGTTATTAAATACAAAAAGAAGGTACTTACTCTGCTTTTCAACATGCGATTAGCGCTAATGGCATACCCAAAACATCTCCCTAAAAACGCTAAAAATTAAACTAATAGATATCTCTGCTAAGATTTAATCCAATAATTCATACACAAAATGGGCTAAGTATTATTTATTAATTATTTTAACAAGTGTGCCACCAAGACTTCGGAAGTATTTGCTCCAACACAGAATACTGAAATGTTGAATTAGATTTACCCATCTTACGGATATTAGTTGCTGACAGAATTACATTTAACCAGTAGGACTTAATGCCGGAAATTATCAAAAAACAAATATAAACTGGTGTAGAAAACCAGATTAAAATTGTTCAAGACAAAACTGAAACTGATATGTTGAACAAGCAAATGAATAAAGAAATAAAAGCAGTAGGAAACAGAATGATATCACAAAAATAAATTAAATTAGTTATCAAAGGGCAAAAAACCGTCAGAAACAAAGAGTTAGTAATATAAGGACAAAACTGCTCACAAATTTAAAATTGCACTCCAAATTTTGATGGTAAAGTTCTATGGTCAATCTACCACAGTTTGAATCTACAACCATAAATAATGATTTAAACAGTAGGCAGAAAACAATGTTCCTAATAGTGGCTTTACGTGGAGAAACGCTTGGTAGACTGTGCTTGACCACCTTCAAAGAAATTACGAACTGTTAAACCCACGCTTAGAAATAAGATATAGGGATGCTCGTGTACCTATCTCAGATAAAAAATTGAATTTAGAAAGCTGCAGAAAACTTTCAAGAGTTTGAAGTTAATATCGTCAGACACACACGGCTTGCATATCTTACAGCGCCCCCCTCCTGAGGCAATTGGCTATTCAAACTTTTGTAGACGGTATCTAAGACAGTGAAACAGCAGACTCTACGGTTGGCTTTACCCAATCCGTTAGATAAAGTTTCAAACTATGCCTTAGAGTTTAAAGCAGCAAAACAGGCGTCGCGCAGAGGCAACCATAAGCTCTAATGCACTGTTTCAGAACCCGTACAAGTACAAAAAAGTTATTAGTAAAATGCTACTACTCCGTGAACAAGTTCCCCCCAAGAGAAAAGTGACGTGCAGAAAGTTTAGTAAAGTGGGCCACGTGCGACGTCTATTAAACCCAAAAACAGATTAGAAGAGCTGGCGGAAAACTAGAACAGGTCGACCAACTGAGGCAAAAGTCGACCTCAATGAGCATAGTCAGTAGTAGAAGGCCTTCCGAAACCATTTTAAAATTACCACTGAGATCTATCTTTACCTTTCGCGAGAGTACAATCAAAGTTACAGTTACGTCAATCTGGACAGTAAAGCATTTTTTTTTATTTCGTGGTGCATAAACCAGATTGTCATGGTAAATTAACTAATAATTTAATGCGTCAAAGATAAACAAACTTTTAAGTAATGTTATTGTCAATTTTAAATGCTTAAGTTAGTATATATAATTCTAAAATGCGTTGTAACTTGTAAAGAAATACGGAAATAAATTTTTTTGCCGTGCGTTTTTTTGATTTGTGTTATCGAAGTTATGTCACGTAGTTGTAACCAAATTAAAAAAGATCGACACAAGAACGCATTTATGTAAAATACCGCCTCTTGTGTCGCGATTAGACTACAGCAGCGTACGATTAGTTATACGTTTCAGTTTCTTAACGCAATTCTTCATTTAAAAAAACTGGTACTCTTCAAAACTAATACATTTACGGTGAAAGTACATTCTTAGATAAATTGTAAATAGATTTGTTTAAAACATCCTTGTGCCTAGATCGCCACTTTTATCCTATTAAAACATATCGCATATTTAGTAGATAAGATCAGCAACGGCATCATATTTCTACCGACAAACAACATGTTCTTGTTACAAAAATACGGAATTATTCATACGTACGTATTTAGTTTTTAAATGTATTAGAATTATGATACACGCCGCTGAATTTTAAGTTTCAACCTATTCTCCTTTGTAGATAGAAGTTAACCAATGCAATTTTAGTTTCATATTATTTGAAATTAAATGGAGGCTAACTTCTCGGCTCCAAGTAGGGGTGAAGCATGCAGCCTTTTATCTCCAAACGTAGGTGTTGTGGACCTAACCTGAGACGATGTCGACTACCATAAGAAAAAGACCCAATACCACCAACAGTTCAGATGATGGTCCACATTACAAAAATGCAGGATTACTAGTACCATAAAAACTTAATAACTGACTTGGAGAAAGAATCGAAAGCCTTGCTGATTCTTACTAAAAACTCACATACTACGAAAAGAAGTATAAAGGATAGGCGTCTAAAACTGAGAAGCCTAGACTCGTCAGTAGCAACGACCGACTTGCGTGCTTTAATTAGAAGCAATACTAGGGCATCTTTAACTATCATAAAACATAAAAAAGCAGTAATAACTGAAAAAGGAGTCTGTGCGCGCTTCCAGAAAATTATCACGCGGGCGAAACAAAAAGGAAGAATAATCACAAATCTATTAAAGGACTCTGTTACATTCGAAGGCATTTGGCTCATCCTACATGAAGAATGGCCAACCACAATGTTTCAACCCACAACTCTTAATGCATCAGATACAAAATAATCGTATTTATGCACTAAACGACCAAGATGGTCAGATAGACCTTAAAACAGATGTTTCCAAAGAAATCACAAGCCTACTAAAAGGACGAACCCTTGAAACAGATATCACCGCAAAAAACATAGACATTGTAGAGGACAAAGATGGAAAAGAACCAGAAACGGCAACAAAAGACACAATGCTGCGATATGTGAGTGAGTCAGAAAACTGGGACTGGGCAAAAACCGCATGCTTAGTGCTCTCCAAAGCTAGAGACAGAACCTAAACAGCAAATATGCAACAGTTAAAAATATTCATATTAGAAGAGGAAAAAGTCAACATGAGAAATATAGCCCAATTTGTATTCAAGAACTTAAATGTGAAAATACACTATGAGCAACATAACAAAACCTTGCACGTAGCAAAAAAAGCTACGTCGGAAAAACGGCGTAATACAAAAACGGGAACTATAACTATACAAAATGAAAAGAAATCCTACGCGGACCTACTCAGAGGGGTTTAAAGAGTAATCGGTACAACCTCGTTAGTATCACCCCTTAGTGTCATTAAGAAAACTAAAGAAAGCCATTTTCTCATTGCCTTTGAGAATCAAAAGACCCTTGAGAATTATAGAGTTAAAACTGTTGCTGAGCTAATAGGAGCAGAATGTTCAATTAAGGGCACGGACATAAGGATCCACATGTATAATCTGGAGGTGACAAGCGTGGAGGAAGTGTATGAAACGCTACAGAAGATTGTAGAAAAGAATGAAGCCAACAACATTAGATTAGGACAACTAAGACCGGCTAGACGGGAAATGCAAACAATAACCGTGACGGTTTCAAACGAAGTAGCAGATTGCATCATGAAAACCGGCAGTATTAAGGTTGGATTAAACGCTTGCAAAATGGTAGGGCAAGTGGACCTGACAAGGTGTAACAAGTCATAGCAGAGAAATACCAAGCCGCAGCAGTACTGATTACTGAACCTAATATCAAAATGACATTAAACGAGAACCTAACTATGGATAAGGAACATAGAAGCCAATCTACATCAGAGATGGCAAAGCAACTAGGGCAAGGGGTGTTGAACATTAGTGACCATGCGAGCACAATTCTCTTAGACGACTTCTCCAAAGAGATGAGAAGCAAGCGAGAATCTACATTGATAGCAGGGGACTTTAATGCAAAAGCGACAGAATAGAGTTCAGTACGACAGAACACACAAAGAGGAATTGCGTAGATAGCAACGAAGAAGCTAATAATTCTAAACCAAAAAACTTTACCGGTGCGATGTTCGAAGGTAACGGTAAAACATCAAATATCGAAGTAACGATGTGTTCTATAGAGGTAGACGCTCAGATCACAACATGGAAGGTACTCGGCGATGAAGAAAGTTTAAGTGATCACAAGTATATCCTGTTTGGAATGGAAAAACCAAATCTTAAAAAGAGTCAGCAACAGATTAAATATCAAAGCAAGAGTTGAAACACTAACAAACTAGATAAAACAAAATTTACCAGAGCTCTAAGTGTCAAGCTCAAGAGTAGTCAACACACAACCCGAAAGTTAATATAACAAGCCCTAATTTATGCTTGTAATAAAAGCATGCCCCGTTCAAGAAGAGACAAAAAAAGAATAGGATATACTGATGTACGAACAAATTAGATCGTCTCAGGAAGGCCTGTACTGAATCTAGAAGGAAAATCTTGCAATTGAAGAAGTCAGAACTGTCACAAAATATAGTTCAAAACTTCAAAAAATAAAAAAAAAGATATAGTCAATTAAGAAAACCAAGAGGAAAACATGAGAAGGCATGGGTAACGACATAAAAATCAATCCATGGAGTACTGGTTATAGAGTAGTTACAAAAAAATTCAGACTTGGTAAATAAGAAATTCTTCCATCTAAAGAACAAGCCACACAGATAATCAAACAATTTTTTTCCCTCAGTTATTTTCAATCGAAAAGTTGACTGAGGCAACCTCAAACCGCCGGGGCCAAATGGGATCCGAACGAACTCATTAAAATATTAGTGAGTGAATACCCTTAATTAATTCTCAAGATTTTTAACGACAAATTTACTAAAGGCAATTTTCCAGACCAACGGAAAAAAGCAATTCTAGTTTTAATACCTAAAATCCAAAGCGGAAGTAGCGAACGTAAAGAATGTCGCCCAATATGCCTGCTAGAAACCTAGTCAAAGTCTATAAAAGACTACTGCTTTTCGCCCTTCCAATTTGAGTTTAGGAAAGGAAAATCAACGGTAGATGCACTCGAAAGGATGTCACCTAGCGACAGAAGCTAAGAAAGGAATTTAGAGAACTAGAAATATCGGCGCCCTGGTATCGCTGGATATCCAAAACGCTTTTAATACCGTTCCCTAGACACTGCTAGTGGAAAAGATGCACGGAAAAGGCGTAAATTCGCATATGACCAAAATTATAACCAGTTACCTGACAAACAGGATCATTACATATACGCTCGAAAATAATGAGAGCATCCAAGATCAGATGACGTGTAGGGTCCCACAAGGTTCGATGCTTGACGCTACATTATGGAATATCTTTTATGATGAAGTCCTGTTCACACGGCTTCCGAGTGGAATGGCGTTAACAGCCTTTGCGGACGACTTGTCAGTCTCTGGGCGGAGCAGAACTGTTCAAACACTATTGTAGAACATGAATAAAAGACTACAAATAGTGGACTCATGATTAAGAAAAAATAAACTTAACGTAGCCATGGAAAAAAACGGAAGCAATTGCTTTCACGGGCAGGAGTAAACTAGAGCCGATATAGTTCTGTTATAAAGGAAAGATAGTAAATATCCTACTATATGCAGCACTAGTATGGCACGCTGCACTAAATACTAGTAAAAAATATGACAGACAAAACTCAGAGAACAATGTCCTTGACAATGACTTCCGGACAGTGTCACTCGAAGCAGCGACAGTTCTAGCGGGTATTTTTCCGTTAAGCCATAAAACAAGAAGACTTGTCACAGAAATGACAATTTAGATGGGAACAGTACCCCAAGGCCGCCTGGACCCGGCTGCTTATCTCAAATCTACGCGGCTGGGTACGCAGAAAAAATGAGAACTAGAATTATCATACCTTTACAGGGCCCTGGTGTTTTGAAATATACCTTGCCGGCATTCGTAAAAACGAGGATCCATCATGTGTTTCATGTGACGATGAATTCAATGATGCCCAACACACAGCTTTTGAATGGAGACATTAGCATAAAAAAACTGGTGTAATCACCACACGACTTTCCTATAAAGAATGATGAAGGAATATTTACTTATTTTTTTTAAGTTATGCTATCATAAAACCATTTTGAAGTGATATTGACACGTTTGTATTGATTTTCTAGCATATTTGTGTGCCTCGATTTTACTTACCCCTTTAGTAAATCAGTTAAAAAAAACCGTCGCAGGCAGGATTCGAAACTATATTATATTTGTGAATTCATTTTAAATTACAAACTAGATATCTGATAAAACTGTTAATGTTAGAATTTATTTAAATAAATTGTTAGGAAGAATTATTTCTATAAGAAACTGTAAAAATAATTCGAATAATTTACATACGTACAAAATTATATAAGAAAAACTGTTAAAAATGGCGGATACATCCAATTCCGGTTTCTTTATCAAACACATCTTTTGATACAGTCGAGAGAATATGAAAAGCCAGCTTCATACCAAACTTCAAATAATTAAGACTTTTGGTTCGAGAGTTATCGTGGGTACATCCAAAGTTCACTTAAATAAGATGCAGCACTCCGTATATAAAGTCAAAAGAATTTAGAGAAGAATTGTTATTTTTTTAACGTATCTTGCTTTTCTTTCAAGATATAAATTTTTTTCTAAAAAAATTGTCGTAGGCTGGATTCGAACCTAAGATCATATATTAAATTCAATTTCAATTATAAATCAAATATCTAATAAACTGCTTATGTTAGAAAAAATTTTTATTTGAATAAATTGTTAAAAAGAATTAACTGTATAAGAAACTGTAAAAATAATTCGAATAATTTACATTCGTACAAAATTATATAAGAAAAACTGTTCAAAATGACAGATACACCTACTTCCGGTTTCTTTATCGGACCCATCTTTTGATAGAACCGAGAAAGTATAAAAAACCAGCTCCATACTAAATTTTAAGTTACTAGGACTTTTGGTTCGAGACACCCAAATTTTTTTTGTCAAACATACGTTTTTCTGATTCAGAAGACCTTGAAACGTAAAATATTTCAAAAATTTTTTTTTTTTTAAATTGCGATCGCTATACCTTCCTTATAGAAAAGTAAAAAAGGATGGCTCTAAACAAGAAACATTACATTAACAAAGAGAACATAGTGCTAGAAAATGAAACCGCATGGTCCAAAATAAATTCCTTTCTTACGTGAATCCCTAGAAAGAAAGAAATCCTGTGTAGAAAATATTGTGGTGAAACTTAAAGTTATCAGATATTATTAAATCCCACCGTAATCAGTCAGCCACTAGTCAGCCCTAGTGTATTTATTTAGATTAATTTATTTACCTCGTATTGTCGGACGGGAGGGAGAAAGGTCGTAACCGCAACGTCGTTACTTCCTGTTTTTAACTTAACACCTATTTACACTTTTACATTCCATATTTATATATACACTTATTTATATTTACATTCCATTTTACATAGCCTAAAATCTTTAAATCGGTAGGTGAACGTTTGTCCTGTTGAGACAGTCTCGAAATATATATTTGTATTTATATATTTACACTTTGTGTAGGGAGGAAATAGCAATCGGAACAGTTATAGAAGTGTCTAAAGTATTTTAGCTAGCCACTTAATTATGTTTACTGGAAAATACTTTTCAACCCATTGTAAGGATCTAGGTGATGATAGGAAGAAGAAAACCTCAAGGTGTGGACCACTTGAGCCTGCCGAGGTAAGCCAACGCCCAAAGTTCGGACTTACGACCAACAAGCAACCAGACTTGTTCCAAACACTTTGAAATATGTTAGAAGTCGTCTTCCAAGAAACATGCGTCTAAATATTAGTCTGCAGTCACCATCCAAGTAAAACATTAGGCCCGAAAAAGTCCATTGACCGTTATTGCCACGACGCATTCTATCGGTGCCGCGTCCAAGTTTCTGTTCTGGAAGAGAACAGTCTTAAGGAGAAGGCAGTGAAGTGTCACAAAACTTGAAAATCATTCAGAATCATTCAAAGCGATTAGTAGTCCCAGATAAGTTGAAAATATAAAAGGTATCCGAAGGAAGTTAGATTTTAATGTAGTCAGTGTCTTAAGAAGAATTTGGCAATCCAAATAAAGTGCGTAGTAAGTGTTTAACGCGTGTGCTAGTGTAAATAAATAAATGCGAATTTTATCCGGGGACGGTACAGGGTTACAGTGATAAATAAATTAATGTAGGGGGAGTCGGGGCCCATTGATACATTGGGAACATTGATACAGTAGTTCTATCTCAAACATCATAATGCGAAATATTGCCTACTTTTCACCGTGTGTAGTGCTACTGATACTATAACGGCCAAGAAAGTCTCGGCCCACGTCAGTAAGTAAATAGCTCTCAAAGTGATAACACGTCTTTATGTGCATATAAAGTAAATTCTAACAGTGTGTTTGACGACGTAATTTTATATGTTTTAGTCAGTTATTTGCGACATAGTAGTTACCGTCTAGTAAGTATGTTTGTATATTATGTAATAGAATGCTTTTTAGAGCATTATATAAATACGTTGTGGGTATTTTTTTTAATTTGAAGTAGGTGTGCCTGTGGGGAACATTGATACAGTACAGGTTGGGGCAGTTTGATATGTATCAATGTGCCCCACTATCTTGAGTAATTTCGCCTTACGCCGTGTTTTAATGTATATCTAAAAAATAAACGATAGAAAAATATGGCGAAAATACCGAATAAGGGCTTTTTGCTTGGTATTTTACATCATTTTCCTTTCTTTTTGTTTTAGGAAATATGGTAACAAATTATAAAGGAAAAACTAATAGAGCAGATCTAGATGAAAACGCTGTAGCTTCAGCAATTAGAGCGGTAGTTGAAGAAAAGATATCTATAAGAAAAGCTGCTAATATATACAATTCAAAACCTCTGCTACATTACAGCATAGGCTTGAAAAACATAGACTGCAAATTCCAAAACCGCAGTTCTTTTCGAAATATTGTTCAGAACAAGTTTTCACCGTAGACCATGAACAGAAATTAAACAAATATGTAGTTACCTGCAGCAAGATGCATTATGGCCTCACTCTCTACCAACTTAGAAGTTTGGCTTACGAGTATGCCAAAAAACTAAATTGCAAATATCCTCCTAAATGGGACGAAACAAAACTAGCAGGGAAGGACTGGATTTGTGGCTTCCGTAAAAGAAATTTAAATATTACATTAAGAAAACCTGAGAACACTAGTCTCGCACGGTCAGTATGGTTCAACAAAACTTCAGTTGCAGAATTCTTTAAAAATTATGAGCAAGTCCTTACTAAATACTCATTCACACCGGATCGCATACTTGATCTTGATGAAACCGGTATTACCACAGTTATGACGACGCCAAAAATTTTTGCCGAAAAAACACAAAAACAAGTCGGACAAATCGTTTCTGCTGAGAGGGGCGAGCTGGTCACTTTTTGTAGTATCAGCTATTGGAAATACTATACCCCCTATATTTATATTTCCCCGAGTACATTATAAACCACACTTCATACATGGTGCTCTTGATGGAAGCTTAAGAAAACTGGTTGGATGAATTCCGAGTTATACATGGAAGCACTACGACACATTCAAAAGCAAACTTGGAGCTCAAGAGAAAATCCAGTGTTGCAGCTACGTGATAACCACGATTGGCATATATCAATTGAAGCTGTCGATTACTCCAGGGCGAATGGCATAGTCTATTTATCTTTTCCGCCACATACCTCTCACAGGTTACAACCACTAGATGTGGGAGTTTTTGGTCCTTTCAAAAGCAAACTGAAAGTTGCCTTTAACGATTGGCATACTAGCCACCCCGGTAAAGCGTTGACCATTTATGAAATACCAAGCCTTGCTAAACTAGCATATTTTGAAGCGTTCACAGGAAAGAACATCACTCCTGGATTTATGAAACCGGGAATTCATCCTCTAAATAAACTTGCTTTTTCTGATGAGGATTTTTCTCCTTGTAACATTTATGCTTCAGATGTAATTTCAACAGAACCAAACGATTTGGAAAATCCCTCCGTTATTCCAGTTGTTCAACCCGGGCCCAGTACAGCAACGCAATCGCTTCCAGATAAAAATTCATCATCACTTGACATTGTTAGACCATTAGAACCTCGACCATCAACTCCTGCTTCTTTAATTATAACTCCTGAGAGTATAAGACCTTACCCAAAAATAAACAAAATCGCCAAACAACGAAAAAAAAAGGAACGTGGTAAATCCCGTATTTACACCGACACTCCCGAAAAGGAACGACTTTTAGAACTACACAATGCAAAACAAAGACAGACGCAGATCAAAGAACAAAGACGCCGTGCCACCGAATTAAGAACTGCCAGAAATATTGTAGCTCTTGCTGATTCTAGTAATATCCCAAAGAAAGCTGCCAAAATAAAAAAAAATTGAAAGTGATATTTTTACAAGTTGTTCTGAAGAATTCGAGACCATGGATTCTTCATCAAATTTTTCAGAGTCATCAACTGATGATAAGTCTACCGATTTGCTCCAACCACTTCCAGAAAATATAAATGAAAGTGACTTTTTAATAACAAAATTTGAGAAGAAGAAATCGGTTGTGCACTATGTGGGCAAAGTCATGACCAAATATGATAATTTGGAGTATCATATATCTTACCTACGGAAGAAACCGGAGTCACAGATTTTTATTTTTCCTGACGTGAAAGATAAAGCTTCAGTCAATTTTTCGGATGTTTGCCTAAAATTACCGATGCCTAATGTTACTCCAGGAACGAATCGCACATCTTCACTTTTCCGGTTTTCTGTAAATCTCGCTAGGTACAATATTCAGTAAGATATGTTACTATATTATTACAATTTGTTTGTTCTTGATTTAAATAAATAGAATTAAGATTTGTTTAAACTTATTTATAACATTGTATTAATGTACCCCTAGCAGTACAAAAGTGTCCCATGAGTTGTACCATTGTACCCCGCATATGGGGCACTTTGATGTGATGACTACTTCTAAGAATTACACAAATATCTTTTTTTTTGTTTAACAT
Source organism: Aquatica leii (assembly GCA_035610365.1). NCBI lineage: Eukaryota > Metazoa > Arthropoda > Insecta > Coleoptera > Lampyridae > Aquatica > Aquatica leii. The sequence goes on from CM069436.1 coordinate 908,167, forward strand.
CTGTCAATTTTTTCGACGTTTTATTAAAAAGAAATTAGCTGTTATTGTATCCTACGAAAAATAAAATTTTTAACCCATCACATTCCGGAAATATTAGCATTTGAAAAAGGCTGTATCAATGGGCCCCTACTTCCCCTAAGTATTTCTTTTCAACTACTAGTGTGTTATTTTACACTGGTTTGTATTGTGTTTTTCGACAAGTTTATAATAAATAATAATTGTGTAAATATTGGAAATGAATTCAGTTTTAAAAATCGTTACAGTATAATTAAATTAGAAGTTACTTGTCAAAAAATTAATCATTTCATTTCGAGCATTTAATTAAACAACACCAACGTTTGCTAGCAAATATCCAAAAACCAATCAAATGTTAAAAAATTAATGTCATTATTTATTTACAAAACAAGTTGGTTTAGAGTTCTCTAAAACGTTTTAATTAAAACTTTAGTTACGTTTTAAATTAAATTTTAAACTCAATCGTTCCGTCTATATCGTAAAAATTAACCCTTTAATCGCTCAAGTTTGGCTATTAATTTTTAGTATTGTTTGATTAATTCAAAAAAAAAACTAAAACACAATTACTTCGAATAAATACAAAATAGTAACACTTTTAATTTTCATACAGGTGAAAGTTGCTATTGACGTTTTTTATTTTTAATATTTCAAATTAAAATCGCTTTGTTTTGTTTGATTTAATTTAATTGTTTATTTATTTTTTAACTGCGCAATCAAACTTTACATTACAATTTTAAATATTAATTATATAAAGCAAATCAAAGACAAAGAGATGTAAAAAATAAATAAAACCAAACAAAAACACGAAAGAAAAATAATTTCAACTTTACTTATAAAAAAAGTTGTTTTCAGTAAATAAAAAAAAATTTTAAGACAAAATTTAGAACAAAAAAAATTAAAACCAAATTTTAAAAAAGCGTACATTAAACCACCAAAAAATACTGTTTTTATTTTCTTTGTATTTTTTCATATTCATCAGTTTTTTAAACGCTACGATTATACAGGGTGCCTTCTAAAATTTAATTTTTTTGATTAGTTGCTTTATCGTACCTATTTAAATTTTAGAAGTTTCAAATATTCGTGTAGGATTTTGTAATATCTGCTCCCAACCTTTCCCCCTCAAATATTCTTCCACCAAACTAAACCACTTTCAAATATTCGTCTCTGAGACTAGAGTTAGGTGGCGTTTTAAAAATTCTTTTTTATAACCTTCTTGGACCCACTCTGATAAAAGATTTTCTTGATACCCGTGTGAGAATAGGATCTGGTCTAAGATTAGTTTTATTGTTGAATTTTGCATTTTTCCTGAACTGTAAAGTCTTGCGGGGCAAACCATTTGTTTTAGCGGCTTCTTTGGGACGTACCATTATTAATTGCTTCTAAAGCTTTCAAAATAATGTCTTCTGATAATATTTTTATACACAAAACACGAAAATATATTGAAACGTTCGAGAAATTATTTTCGAGAGCTTTTCAGAACGTTCACCAAAAGATACAGAAAACTCTCGACGGATGGCCAAAATGTATAAATGTGGTACAAACAAATCATAGGTCAGTCATTTCAGTAATTTAAAGTCGGCGGTGTTAAGAAAATTATTCAAGTTTAAATAAATAAGGGATTAACACGTGTCGAGATAAATATACGGAGTATAACCTTGTACGTGATTTTAATGTAAAGAAGTGTGTGAAGCTTTCCGCGGACATTACCTTTTGAGTAAGTGTACTATATAAATACGCATAAATGTTTTTATTAAATATCGTTACATTTAATTATTTTCGTGACAACCTGTACATATTTTTAATATAAATAAATTAGTTTTAATAATCGTTACATTGGTGATAAGGTGTGCGGTATCGAATAGAATCGTATAAATAAATAAGCTGTTCGAGATTTTAGTGTAAATACCATTAAGTAATTTAATATCGCTCCCGTAATAAAAACATTGATTGCGTAAATAATCAATCTTTAGTTCGCGATTTACGTGTTTGTTTATAGCGTTTAATCCTAGCTGTTCCATTTCGTTAAACTAGTATCGGGCGTTAATAAAATTCAGTGTTATTAAACTTTTTTTTATTATTATTTGTGTTATACATAACTTATGCCGGTAACTCGTTATCAAACTAAAATGGATGCAAAGTTATTTGAATTGTTGGAATTAATAAAAAATGGTCAAAAATCGCTGGATAAAAATATAAAAGACAATACTAGAAAAATAGAAAAAAATTCTAAAAGTTTACAAGAAAAAATACGAATGAGCGTAGAAAATCAAATTAAAATTGTTCAAGAGGAAACCCAAGCAGATATGTTAAATTTTAAAGAAGAAATATGGATCAACGAGGTTTTCCGTAGACTACAGACAGCTAAACGACGTGACCAAAAAGGACAGTTACCCTTTACTTAGAATTGACGATACGTTAGACACCCTGTCAGAATCCGAGTGGTTTTCTACGTTAGACTCAAAGAGTGGTTACTGGCAGATAGAATTGGAACCCAAGGATCGTGAACAAAAAGCTTTCACAATTGGAACTGGTTTGTGGCAGTTCACTGTAATGCCCTTCGGCCTGTGTAACGCTCGTGCAACGTTCGAGCGTTTGATGGAAACCATCTTGCGCAGACCGTCTTGGAAAACGTGCTTGGTTTACATAGACGGCGTGATCGTGGTTGAAAGGTCGTTTGAAAAACACTTAAACAATTTGAAAAAAGTGTTCCAGCGACTACGTGGAGAAAACCTCAAACTGAGCCCAAAGAAATGCCACGTATTTAAGAAGGAAGTGCAATACCTTGGCCACGTCGTATCTAGAGATGGAGTAAAGGCTGACCCAGACAAAATCCGAGCAGTACAAGCATGGTCAAGACCAATCGACAAACATCAGGTCCGAAGTTTCCTTGGGTTATGCACCTATTATAGACGATTTGTACCCGGATTTGCCAATATTGCCAAACCTTTGACGAAATTGACCGAAGAAAAAACAGAATTTGGATAGAGTGAAGACTGCGAAAATGCTTTCCATTAATTAAAATAGGCCCTAGTCACTTTACCAATTTTGAGTTATCCAAGAGAAGATAGAAAATTTGTTTTGGATACCGACCCAAGCAATCTGGCCATAGGCGCGGTCCTTTCGCAGGTTCAAGATGGACAAGAAAAAATATCGCGTCTTTAGCAAGGTTTTGTCCGAGCCAAAAAAGAATTATTGCGTGACTACGAGGAAGCTGGTAGCAGTCATCAAATCCATAGAACATTTCTAGAAATATTTGTATGGACGAAAATTTTTACGCTGCTTTAAAATGGTTATTGCAGTTCCGTAACCCGAAAGAATAAGTGGCATAAGAGATAAAGAGACTGCAAGAGTATGACTATGACACAGAACACCGTTCCGGAAGCAGTCATCGGAACGCTAATGCCCTGTCCAGAAGACCATGTCCGGCGGACTGCAGCCATTGTTCGCGACTGGAAGAAAAAGTTGAATGCCTCCGGAGAACTGCTATGGTTGATGATGAGTGAAAACCTGAGCAGTTACGTCGCGAACAAAAAAACGATCCTGTCATAAAACTACTCCTAAACTGGAAAGAAAACGGCCGACGACCAACCTGGGAAGAAGTGAGTGCTTTAGGAAAAACATCAAAGCGTCCTGGGCGCAGTGAGACTCTTTGATAGTAGAGGATTGTCTTCTTAAGCGATGCGTAGAAAGTGTCGAGGGCACGGTAAACAGGCTACAGTTGGTAGTGCCAAAGAGCCGGGTGTCAGAAGTGTTAAATCATCTGCACGATGGTACATCAGGAGGACACTTTGATATAAAGAAAACATTGGGAAAAGTTTGAGAAAGATTCTACTAAGTGAACTGCAAAGAGAACGTCATAAGATGGTGTCGTAAGTGCGCGGCCTGTGCATCAGGAAATGATCCAGCGAGAAAACGCAAAGCAGCAATGAAGCAATACAACTTAGAAAGCCCTTTGGAAAGAGTAGCAATTGACATCGCAGAGCCATTCCTAGAATCCGATTCGGGAAATAAATAAATCCTGGTGGCGATGGATTATTTTACGAAATGGACGGAGGCTTACGCCATATCCAATCAAGAAGCAGCTACAGTCGCAGACGTATTAGTAAGAGTTTTCAAGCCGGTTTGGAGTTCCGTTGGAATTACACTTCGATCAAGGCCGCAACTTTGAGTCTGGGCTGTTTCAAGAAGTTTGCCAACTGTTGGGAATTAAGAAAACTAGGACGACGCCTCTCTATCCTTAATCTGATGGCATGGTTGAGCAGATGAATCGAACAATGGGAAAATTCTTAGCCAAAGTAGCATTCGAACACCAAAGAGACTGAGATCAGTACTTTGGCAGCACGTTTTTCTAATGGCATATCAATCATCCGTTTACGAAAGCACAGGCCAAACGCCATCCTGTGTGATGCTCGGTGGCGAAATAAGACTGCCATTTGACCTCTAATTTGGACGAAGACCGGAAGAAAAAGTTGCTGAAGAAAACTACATCAGCAAGCTGACCAAGAGGCTTGACGAAGTATATGAGGAGATCCGTAAAAACACACAAATTGCCAACGACAGAATGAAGACTAGATATGACGTCAAGGTACAAAATGGTGGGTTTCACCTTGCGACATGGTATGATTGTATAATCCCCAAAAAAGACGTGGTTTGTCGCCGAAGCTGCAGGGGTAATGGGAAGGCCCTTATGAAGTCGTGCATCGTATTAATGACGTCATATATTGCATCCGGAAACCACCCAGAGGCAAGCCACATTGATCGTCTAGTCCCGTTTGCTGGCGACAATTACAATACGCAAGTTCAAGTCCGAACCAGAGTAATAAGTAGCAGAACCAGAAATCAAATCGAAGGAATGGAGTTCGTTAAGTTTAAGAGCTTATACAGAAGTTCCGGAAAAGCTGGGTTTGGAATTACAACCAAGGAAGACCTGTTCCAAACACGAAAAGATTACGCCATAGCACATTGCGTGAGCGAGGATCTTGACATGTCTAGAGGGGATGCAGTCGTATTTAAAAAGAAGTTTGGAAGGCTAGATGAATTACGAAGACAGCAACCGGCAGTCGGAAAAGTTTTATAACTATGTGGTGACAGACGCTTCGTTTTCTATCTCTTTACCAAGAAATACTCACGTACCAAGCCGTTATATGAAAGTCTGTAGCGAGCATTATAAAATCTCAAGAGAGAAATAGACTTCTACAATATTAAAAAGTTGGCAGTATCCAAGCTAGGTTGTGGCTTAGATCAACTAAATAGGAGGACAGTTCAAAACATGTTAGAAGTCATCTTCCGAGAAACAGGCGTTCAAGTGTTGGTCTGTAGTTACCAACCAAGGAGAATATCGGGTCAACAAAAATCCATGACTGTTACTTTTATGGTCAAAGAAGTTGCCGAAATAGAGAAAGCTACCGCTATCGCCACGATCCTTTCTACCGGTGTCGCATCCAGTTTTCTGTTCTAGGACAAAACAGTCCTAAGAAGGGAGCAGTGAAACGTTCGAGAAATTATTTTCAAGTTCAAAAGCCTTTACGAAGTTTTTTATCCATTTCCAGAAGGTTTGCCGAAAGATATAGAAAATTTTCGAAGAATGACCAAAATGTATAAATGCGGTACAAACAAATCATAGTGCAGTTATTGCAGCAATTCGAAGTCGGCAGTGTTAAGAAGATTATTCTAGTTTAAATAAACAAGTGATTAACGCGTGTAGAGATAAATACGACAAATTAAAATCGTGCGTGAATGTAAACAAGTGTTAAACTGAAGTGATCCGTGCACATTATCTTTAGAGTGATAGTGCTATATAAATTAGTGTAAGTGTTTTTATTAAATATTCTTAGATTTAATTAGTTTGGTTAGTTATAAACGTGTACCTATTTTTAGTATAAATAAATTAGTTTTAATAGTCGTTACAATATTTTCACATTACGATTATTGGCCATGTGGCCCATAATGGCTGATTAGAACAAATCATCAACACAATAATTGATATGGAAAATTATAAGAATCTCAACACAAATGCTCTCCTTAAAATTAATTACTTTCATTGTTGTTTTATGCAATAACATTGAAACAAAATCGAAAACTAAAATTTCTCCACAACACTCCCACTTAGCAGTTCTTAATGTTTATCACTAAAAAAATTTAAATCGTAGACAGAGTTTGTTTGGTTAGTTACAAAACATGGAGCGGCTGCCATGTTGCAAACTATTTTGAACTGAAAACGTTGGATAATTTGGACGTTGATTTACTAGTGTAGTCTCATAGTTGTCGTATAATAGGAATTTGTTGGCTAGTGATAGCAAAGAGTTTTTTCCGATGAGCCAGTAAATTTTCTTTTGCCTGATTTCTTCTCGTTTCTTTTGACGTGAGTTTTTGTGTTTGTTTTTGCGTGTTTGTAGTTGAGAGTGACTGGTAGGCATTCTTGTTATTTTGTCGTGAAGGTGACATGCGTCGTCGATTTGTTCTCAGTTACCTTGATCCTACATATAAATAATCATTGTTCGATTTGGCTTAGATGAGTTTGTATCACTGCTGAAGCGGCCGTAGAATTATTTTGGCATTACCGTGTGATTGACTAATGTTCCTATTTCCGTATGATCTGTAGGATGCCCGAGATAAATTTGATTTCGTTGCCAATTTTGGTTTGAAAGTTTCTGCTTGTAAGGTACGATTGTAGTAGTCGGTAGTATTCACGAGGAAAAAATTTCGTGAGTTTATATAGTTATATAGTTATATAGTTATAGTAGTGTTTTAGTATCATGTCAAGATTTATTCTCGGAACCCCTACTTTTCGTTGCACGAGCAGGGATAAATGTCAAATTTTAAAACGATTATTTTTCCTTTAATGTAGGAATCACGAGGACATTAGCTAGCGTTGTGTACACCCAACAAAGCTTTTATTGCTAATTATTCACGCGCATCCATACGAGTATTGAACACAATGTTGTTGCGTCTTGAATGAAAGTTCTTTATTTGGGGTAAGCATTTGTTTCTTACATTTGTGGTTTAATTTCTTTTAATTTTAATTTAATTTCTTCCGTAATTGTCTGTAGGGGGTTTCCATACCTCCACACGTGTTCTTTGTTTGTGGAGATAATAAGCGGATGTTAGGAAAATTTCCATGATGACGTCACGTCACCGTAGTTAACGCTATCCACATCTTTGAGGGGTTGAATACAATTGTCACCGTGTTGAAGGAAACACTTACCAAAATTACGAAATTAATTTGAAGGAAACTCAGCGCATTTGTTTGTTCTTCAGTAATCGTATGAATCAAATGAGTTTTACTTGTAATACCACCGTATGTACGTCTTTGTTAGATATTTCAGTTAATTTTAAAAAACTATGGAAAGTTGTCGCTAGCTAGTTGCATCCTTCCAAGAAAGACCGAATTGTAAGAACGTACATAGTAGGTTGTTAGCACAATTAATTATACAATAGCTTTGCTGTGTGTCACATATTATTAGACGGTGCGCTTTGATTCTCTAAATCTTTGAGATTTGTATCTTTGTGTTATAATTTACAAATGTAAATTCATTTCTCTTCGGAATGTAAAAGTTAGGCCGACAAGGTCACTTTGTTGTACAACGTGTTGCCCAATCGAAAGCTTATTTCATATTTTGTCTGTAATACCGACCTACGTACTAGCGTTTGATTACACTTATATAAATATACTTATATATCTTCTTCTATCGTCGAACTGCTGACTGTGATACAAAAAATATTTTCTGTGTTACAGCATATGTCTGTTAATTGTTTTATTACAGCTTCGGATGAATTTAAACAATGTCTCCTACTCTAATCTTTATCATTTTGGCTCCTTTTTAAACTTTTGAACTTACTTACTTTAGCAGCACAAAGTTTACGACTCTATCACCGGATAAACTAAGCTAGTCGTCACTATTTAAGTTACGAGAAAATCCTCGTAACATAGTCCTCTGTCGAAAACTTGACTCGCATCTAGAAAGACTACGAAGCAGAAGGTTTTATTGTGTAAAGCGGTTTGTATTGTGTTTGCAAGCGCTAACACTGTTAGAATGTTGCTGCCTAAAACCAAACTGATGATTGGGCATCCGTTTTTGTTGTAACGAATCTTGTTTGCTAAGCATTAGCACTGATTATTCTGACAACTTGGACACTATAGTTTTGTAGGTTTATGAATAAGAATTATTTGTGATTTTTTTGGTTTTTAGCTCGTTTTTAATTTCTTTTGTGGTAATCTTGCGTATTAGTAGAGACATCTTGTAAGAGTAATTGTTCTTTGTTTCTTTATCCACTTTATTAGAGTTTGATTAGAACACATCTGCTAGGTGGTATGCAAATGCTTGTGCTTTTTTGTCTGATTTCAGCCATGAATAATTTTGATAACAGATAAGTTGGTTTTGTATTTCGAATTTCTTGATTCCTTTTGATTCCATATGGAGTTGTCATAAACCTTTGATGATTGAAGGTAAGTTTGAAAAGATTTGTTACGAATAGACTTCAGTTTGTTTCTGAATTGATTGAATCTTCTATGTTGTAGGTATGTTGCCATTTTGTTCCTGTCGTCATTTTTTTTACAATCTCCATGGTCTCGTTTGGTATATTTAGACTGTTGATTTTTGTATGGATTGCTTGCGAAGTAGTAACCGTAGTTATAAAGTGATTTGATTTCTTTTGTAGTTTTTAGACTTATGTTTGTGTCGAAATGTAGCTCAATGTGAGCTTGGAAAATGTTTCTGTTCGTTTGTCTATTGCTAAAAGTGTTATGTTAAAAATGTTTTGGTGTGATTTTCGTACCGTATAAGTTTCGTCCACTTTTCGTTAGATCAAAAAAGATGGCTGTCAACTGGGGTAAAACCATTGTTCCGTTGTTTGTGATACGGTAATGATCTAACATACACGCCCGGCGAGACTTTCATCTCTAAATATTCACACGCATCCACGTTATAAAGGGTGTAGTACTTTTGCTGCTTATGTGAAAGTCTTTTTGGAGTAAGAATTAATTTTATTTTCGTGATTTAATTTGATTTTGTTGTAGTTAACATTAGAAATTTGGATACCCACACGCATTCCATTAATACGGAGATAATAACACCTGTGATAAAATAAAAGTATATTCGTGTTCCAACTTGTGTGTTGTCATTTGTTCTTTTTCAGCATTAGGTAGACCATTCTAACCGTTTTTGCGCTTTTCTTAATCTTACGTTATAATTAGCACATCGAGACTTGCGATCCGTTTGCTAATTTAACTGAGTTAGTCGCCAGCAGTTAAGTTACGAGAAAATCCTCGTAACAAAAGACGTGGTTTTTTTTTGTAGATTATGGTTGAGCTGATTGTGGCTACTATTGGAGAATGGTTGTAGTTAGCAAAGACATCCAGTAAGTGCGTTTGCAATGAAAGTCACCGCCTGCTATCAATTTCAGTCCTAGAGTTTCAAAAAACTTGGATCAGGTTGTGCTTTGGTGTACAATAGATAGCTGAGAGCGTTATGTAGAGTTTTAAGTCTAGCAGTTTGAAATCTTGTGACTTATAAGCAGTTCGTCTTAATTTGTGGTTCTTCCTGGTGGGACATAGAGCTGTGTATTATTACTACTGATCCTACATGAGCCGTGCCTTCAGGATGTTCTGTATAGTAAATGTTTATTTGCAAGAAATTCGCGTTCCACAGTGCTAGTCTATGAAAATTAGCCATTAGAGTGCTAGTTTAAGGCTTGATTCTGATTAGTTTGATTTGTTACTGTTTGTGCATATGTTAAATTGAATAGGTGTGCATTAAAAGGTTGGTGACTTGGTCGTTAGCGATGTAGTACCAGAAAACTTCTATCGGTTAATTGAGAGAGTGCCCGAGTGTTGATTGGATGGTTAAGTGGTATTTATTTTGTAGTTCGTAAACTGGGAATCCTTTGTAGTTGGCGGGGTGTGCCCTTTTACATAGTATTTATTACATTACGCATTTGATGCATGCCAATGGTCAGTTACAATACGCTCTGGAGTTTCCATCATTCTGACTGAAACACTCTCAAATTCAAGAGCCTTCTCGAAGTTTTATCCATTTTCCAGAACGTTTACGGAAGGATGTGGAACAATCGCGAACGTTTCGCGAAGATGTATAAACTCGTTGCAAACAAATCGGAGGTCAGTTATTTCCCGTAATTTGAAGACGGCAGTGTTAAAAAGATTAATTAAGTCTAAATAAATAAATCGTTAACGCGTGTGAGATAAATCTACGGTGTATAACCTTGTACGTGACTTTAGTGTAAACAAACAAGTGTGTGACTTTATCTTATCTTCGTGTAAGTAATAGTGTTATATATAAATTATAGTGTAAGTGTTTTTATTAAATTTCCTTAGATTTAATTAGTTCGGTTAGTTTAAACGTGTATAAATTTGTTGTATAAATAAATTAATTAGTTTTTAAATAAAATTCGTTACATGACTATATTATTCGTGGGTGTTCGAAACTGACGACTAAGTTTTCTAAGCAACGAATTTTGTAAATATCTTTATTCTTGTGGGCTGGTTTCAGGTCGATAAAAAACATTGGATTGGATTGTAAGTACATTTGTTTTTTATGTTCCGTACTTTCTGGTCTAATTCATTAAGGACTGATTTTATTTCTCCAATTTGGGTTTCATCATTTGTTAAATCGTTATTTATTAATTTCCGGTAGGTGTCAAGAGCTTTAGCATTAATTGTGACTATATTATATAATAGTGGCTTATTTATTGACGTGTTCGTTATTTGTTTATTAATTTGCAGCTGCATTAATTGCATCGGGAGTACTTGATATTTTTACTAGTATTGAGTACGAACTTGGTTGAACACGTTCCGTTGAACAAGTTTAATTTCTTTATTCTTTTGCGTTTGTGACGTTTGACTATTTGCCAGCAGTTGGAGTTGGTGATTTTGCTGACTTCGTTACTTTCAGATTCGTCGTAATTAATGAGCTGATCTTTTTGGTTGATACTGTGCTTTCAATGGGGAAGTTAAGTATGCCTGTAGCATTGGATGGTACTGAACCTGTGAGATTGCTTGGTACTGTGAGAATGGAAATTCGGGATTAACAGGTTGTTGATTCATTGTTTAGTCTGTAAAATTGAGATTTTTTGACGCCATACTTGTGTGTAATTTATTTGTGAGTTATTGGTGGGTAAATTATTTGAAAATTGTTGCTGATATTGCTAGCCTCTGGTACATTTTGTTGAACTAATAATGTTCATATATCACATAAATTTTCAGTGTTCAATGCTGCTTAAAATTTGTGTTACGGTCGAAATTTTCATTAGGTACGCCTATGTGTTTTCGACGTGAAATTAGCTTACGGTTTGGACGCCCCCTACCGATCTTTTACGCGTGACTGTCATTTACGACGAGTTCTTCAACTTGAAAACTGCATAAAATGGCCGGTGAATTGGCGATTGAACGTTTCTAAACTTATCCACCGTCATGGGGACCAATCTATAAGTGTATTACGCTTATAATTCGTTTGCGTCGTCACCGGGTAAGATAATAACTGTCATTTATCAAAACTCTGTTGTAATTTCTCGTAATTTGATAGCCGTTCCGCCACGTGCGAGCAATTGTTCCTAGTCGTTAACTATTGATGAAGAATCAATTTCGGATAACAAATGAATATAATCTGGGGCATAAGACATATGGCAAAAATCTAATGTACCAAAGTTAACTAAAAATTGTCGAGATTCTACTCAGGCGGCAGATACCTGCGTAATAACTGTTTTCGTCGGGGTATAACAGCACACGACGACCGGTTCGGCCTTGTGTATTTGTGTTAAATATAACTAATCATTTTGTAGATTTCACTTTCGTGAGGAATTAGTTTGACACGATTTGCTATTTCAGGGTGTTTACAGGATATCTTGCCGAGGAAAGTACTTTCTTCGCACAAGGGAAAGTTCCTGCGGTTTTTGGTAAGTGATTTTATGTATCTTATTTCGTTGTCAAATAGGGTCACTCACGAAACTGTTGCTAATAATAATTTCGTAACGATTAACGTAAGAGTATTACCCTTTAGGTAATAAGTTTGCTTGCTCTGTGTTACGTCTGCTGTGTACTACCCATAATTATTAGTGTAATTTAATGTTAATGCCATAATTGTTATCGCTGTTTTATTGTCAGTAATGCCATATTGCTAATTTTTTTCTTGTGGATTCCGCATATTGTATACAAACGATATTTACTACGAACTATTCTTTGCTACTTATTTCATTGTACTTTATTGATGTGATGTGTGCTGCCGATACTACAGGCATTTAGGTAGAAAATTTGATGTACTCCTTAATCAAAGTGTACGCTAATTAGTAATGCAAATCGTTACTCCTTGTAGAATTTAAAGTTGGCACATAAGCAAACTGTGATAGGTATTGTAACGACAAAACTTTAACAGTGGTGTCATTTGTAACATAAAACATAACATAAACGCATAAAAAATAAATGAATTCTTGCACCAGGCTAGCTCACAAAAATATTTATTTAAAACACATTAAAAACAAACTACATACATAAGAGCAATGAGAAATTTTCAGATTTATTTAATTAGAGTCGTGGGAATTCTTACGTTACTTAAGATTAATAATTTTCAATTTGATCACAAAAGTTTTATAAGTTGGACGCCACAATATTTTTTATATTAAAATGGTTAAATATTGAAACCAAAAGATTTACACTAACATAATAACAAAATAACATATTTACATATTTAACAGTATCGAAGGTCAAATATAAAATCAAAGTTACCTGATTTCAAACTTTAATGCGCAAGTCGAATTGGTGAGGTCAGTGACGCGTTCTGATCTGTTCATGCGATGACGCAACATTACGAAATTCTTGAAATGCATATTTAAATTTCCATATGTTCCGTATTTATCCTGATTGATCTAATATTCGTACAGATCCATTAACCAGAACATCGTAAAACAAACGTAGCGTATGATAATTATTAGCAACATCCAACTCAAATTTTATCAGACGTAACATGAATAATTATCGATTTTTACTCATAAAAACCATAATTCGTAACGGAAATTCTTCGTAAAAGCGACGTTGTGACTAACATCAAACGTGCAGCGTAAACCATATCTTAATATCACATTTCAAACATCAAAATCGTAAAAAGGCGTACGTATCCAAACGAAATTTTCGTAACCATAAACGAATTCACACGTACACAAAATCAAAGAGCATCGAATAAATCAGAAAACGTAGTCGTAATATCAAAAGCAAAAACTTCCAAATCGAACGTATCAAAAATTATTGCGCAACTTGCTATTTAGGCGTGGTCATCATATGACTCATTGAAATGACGCAATATGATGCAATTCTCGTAAATCGTATATTTAATTCTTTTTTTCGAAGATTTGAAACCAAGTACCATAAACAAAAACCAAAAACTAAAACGTAAATTGCGATGTATTAAACAATGCGAATCAAAACAAAAAAATGACTTACCCCTTCGAATTAACGGGTTTATTTTTATAAATTTCGTAAATTCAACAACGAAACGCAAATGCTACTATCAAAACGCAAGTGTTACTACCAAACGAAAGTACTTCTACAAACGCCGGCATAACTTGCAGCACGCAAAAAAAATGTCTACTTCACCTCATCGCGAAACGTAAGATGTCGAAGGATGACTTCGTACTTAAGAAGAAGGCTCATAACGCATGTGCGTGCGTCAAATTTATTGCGCAAAAGAATTTACATAAACAGTGAATACAAAAATGTTAATTAAAAACAGACTTATTCAATCGTAAAAAATGTGCACGTTACAGTATTAATTCTACCTAGAAAATATTAAAGCTCATATCTTCTATTATTATTCCAACGTTAAACCATTAAATCGATTATACTTGTTAATCTTTCTTTTTATCTTCCCTGCTCCTGTGATTCTCGTTACCTATTAATTACTTTTGACTACTCGAACAGCCGAGTATAAGGATTACGAACCTAACATCGTGTTACAAGTTTATACCGTTCTGTCCTGAGCAAAATAGAAAATTACTTTGGGATAAGCTCTGGCGCCCTGCAACATCTTTTTTGTATTTAGTGTGGACCTCCCCTCTCTTCGACTATTGCGAGTTGGCCGTGCAGGTTCGTAAAATACCAAAAGCTTGTAACACTTGATTATAATTGCATCTCATTAATGCTATCTAATCCTATTAGACATGTTTTAGGATCTCGTAAACTATGGCGCCATAATGGGGATATGTCAAAATTTTGCTATCATCCGCTTTAGAAACATTTGCTGGTACATTTTTTGTAACTTATTTTTGGTTTTGTCGTATCTGTTATTAATAAGTCATAAAAAAAATTATTTTTATTTAATATATAAATTTCCAATTACTTTTAATTTTTTTGACATGTTTTGTTTTTAAATATACTAACGTTTTTGAGATTCACATAGATTTGTCAAATTTTTACTTTTTAATTTATTAATTCCGATTTAGTTTACGACATAATGAAAAACCTCTACACTAACCGTGTTAAATAATACGTTTTCAAAAATATAACAACAAATAGTAGATATATAAATTCTTTAATTGTTAAAATGCAACAAAGTCCTAACAATTACTGCAAAAAATTGTTTAATTAAAAACCGAAACTCCCAATGTATTTTCTATTACATTTTCAGCAAAATTCCCTAATAGAAACCCTTCAGCGCTTTTATAAAATATTAACAACTATAGGTAGTAGTCCCATAACAGTGATAAATTGTACTCAAATATTTATCGTGTTCGTATTAAAGATTACTCTAATCAAAACGGTTTTCAATTGAACCCTTGCGAAAAGAAATGTCTAAAAATTTACAGCAAAATCCAATTTGTTCTTTTATTAGAATTAAAAACATTTTTTGTTAAAAAAAATTTAATATCTTAAATTAAATTGAATTTATTTAATCGATTGTTGCATTACGTTTCTGAATATTTTTCTGTACACTTATTTAACATTTTTTTTTAATAACTAATAATTTAAAGACATTGTATATACAATTATAACAAGCCCACACAACTTGTGTAATATTACATTGCTACTAATACTAATAAAACACACAGTACGAAAACAATGAAGTTTTCAGCAAATGACTCGTAAATAAGTTTCAAATCAAAGTGAAATCAATACGAAGTTATTTTGCAATACTTTGTTCTAACGACAGTTGTTAAATTTATAGCAAAGTTAACAATGGCAATAAGAAAGTTCTAAAAATTTAGTATGGCATAAATCACAAAACTTTCTTACCGTGTGCATCATTAAACAAATTGACAATAAACTTGCTTAATAATTTTCAAAATAAAAACTGTTTAAATTTACACGTAGGCGTTTTATAAAATTGTAACGAATTTTAAATCTTAATTTATTTTAATTATGTACACTATTATCGATTGTAAAACACCTAACTAATTTTCTTCTAAACTAAAAAGTATAAAAGCAAAACAACAAACTAGCAACTTAATGAAAACAACAGTCACAATTAATTTATACATCACTGTACAGGTACATCGTCCGCGGATAAGATAATTCGTTCACTTTTATTAATTTAAACTCACGCCTGGTTTTCAGATTAAAAAAACTGGCTTCAGTTTCCTTCTGATAACTTTTATATTTTCAGTGCATCTGGGACTAGAACATTCCATCTATTTCGACAATCACTTTGAATTTTCCAAATACTTCGGAAAGTCCCTTTTTTAAGATTGTTTTGTCCCAGAACAGAAGACTAGACGTAGACAACTCTCTCCATTTTGGCAACTTTCTTGATCATAGAAGTAGCAGTCAATGGCCTTTTTCTGGTTGGTTTAAACCGTAACCAGCTTTGGGTACTACCAATTTCTTAATGTTATGGAACTTAATTTTTCATTTAAGATTCCATATTCTCGCCATAAATTTTCGTATAACGGCTTTGCATCTGAGTACTTCTTGGTAACCAGATAAAAAATAGAGCGTCGGTCATCCCGTAGTTTTAAGATTTTGCCGACCGCCAGTTGCTGTCCTTGTCGTTCCAGTTCCTTTCTAGCCAGAGGTCTTTTCCGTGCTATAGCACCGGGAGGTAAAATATTTTAGGGCGGCTTACGTCTGCCCATTATTGATTAGCTACTTTGATAACATTAAATGTTGGTGTTAAGACACAAATTTTAAACGCAGATTTTTATTTTTTTTATATACTTATTAAAAAAATTGTTACAAAAAAGGAAAAATAAGACGAAGACCCACTATACAATATTTTTGAGCTATTACCGAAGCACCGGGCGGCGAAGTACCTTAAACCGGCACTGCGTAGTTCATCTAAACCACCTAACTTCTTAAATACTAGAGGAATGCCTATGGACATCTCAAGGTCTTGAATGCAATGGTGTAATCTTTTTGTGTTTAGAACAGATCTTGTTGCTCCTCGGTTGTAACTACGAACCTAGTTTTTTCAGAATCCTCGTACATGCTACGGACCTATCTATCCGTTCCATTCTATCGATTTAATTTCTGGTTCTGTTTGCTATTACTCTGGTACAGACACGGTTTTGAACAACGCTGTTATTCTTAGTAAATAAAGCTAGACGATTAATGTGAACCACTCTTGGGTTGTCTTTGGGCAGTTTCCGGATACGGTATGTTACAAACTTTAGGTCTTACGAACCTTGCACGGCCAACTCACACTAGTCGGAGATAGGGGAGGTTCAAAAAATAGAATTTAAATGGCGCCAGATCTTCCTAAGTAAAACTTCTGTTTTGATCAAGACAGAAGGTTCAAGCTTGTAACGAAATCAGATCCGTAATCCTTATTACACTGGTTTCAGTGTAACCAAAAAAAGAAAAAGATAAGTATGTATAACAAATTTTATTACGTAGATTAGGTATTAACAATGAGCACCAGAAATTTTGTAGTACATTATCAATCTATTAATGCCGGAAGTATCGGCAACACACAATAGAAAGAAAATTACATGACAAATATCTATGGTTCACAGCATGCGATACACAAAATAATTAATAAAAATATCTCAATGGTATTGAAACAACTATCGTAATTGCGTAAGTTAAAAAAAGCAAAATTTCGTGAAACACCTTCTGATAGCGACAAAGTAATTAAATAAAACTTACACACCAGTGCTTGCCCGAAAAAAACCTTTTCCTCGTTGAGTCGATCTAGAATATATATGTATAGCAAATCGTGTCAACACAATGACTCACGAAAGCAAAGATCTACAAAATTGTTAATTAATGCTAAAAGAATTAGACATAAAAACCCGATTATCGAATGCTGTTGCACACATTAAGTAAAAGTTGGTATCGCAATCGACTGACGCATAAGGAGTAGTATCTCAGAGAAAAGTTTTTGTAGAGACTTCGTTTTTAGTTTGAACGTAGGCCTTCCAGAATTATAATCGTTCCATGAAGGTATTGGTCGATATTAACCTTTCATCGATCGATAATACATCAAAACATGCAGCCAACAAGTGACAGGACGTGCTATCAAATTAAGAAAGCAATTACCAAAGAATTCTACAAACTAATAAGAAAAGCTTACCCTCTGATAAATAAACTACTAGAAATGCGTTTTCAACTTATATTTTGATTTCCACTAACGCTGCTGTTATAAGATTAAGAAGTTATACTATCACAAGCACGATTTTAAGTAGTTGATGGTTTGACGTCTTGACAGGAAATGAAGTAAAACTAAACTCCCTAGAGGGCGTCGAAAATAGAAATCGAACTTTAAGGTAATGAATATAGAGGGTATTACATTATGAAATTTATGTACGTAACAGGTATACGACGTAATTAAGACGCCGCAAAACTTCATAAAGGCTATCTTTTTCCCTTTACAGCTTACAGCCCCCTTAAAACCCAAAATGCTTTTTCAATCCCTTTAGTGTACTTCGTCTAGTCTTCTTTAGCAATTTCTTTATCCCGTCTTTTCCCAAATTTGAGGTCGCACGGTAGCCAACATAGCATAACAGGATGGTGTTTGACCTATGCTTTTGTGAACATATGATCAATTTGCTATTGAAAACAGGTACAAATACTTTGATGTCCTTACACTACTTCGGCTATACACTTTCTTTCGATTCATCTGTTTCACCATGCCATCATACTAAAGATTGAGGAGCGTCGCCCCAATCTCTTTAATTCCCAACAATCGGCAAAGTTCTTAAAATAGACGAGATTCAAAGTCAAAATGTAATTCCAACGGAACCCCAAACCGACTGATAAATTCCTTCACCAAAACGTATGTGACTGTAGCTGTCTTTTCGTTAAGTATGGCGTTTTACTAATAAATCTTTTTCCGCATTTTTTTTTTCACGCCAACGTGTCTTTCCGATGTACCATCGAGCAAATACTACAGAGCACCTCTGACATTCGGTTTTTTGGCACTACTAACTGCAGCTTGTTTTCTGTGCTTTTGACACTATCTAGGGATCGTTTGAAAACCGTCTTCTACGTGTCATCATGCATAGCAGTTCTTCGGAAACAATCAATCCTTTCCTGTAGTTACAAACAATGGCTATATGACCGAACATGATTTCCATGTTCTGTGTCATAGTTATACTCCCAATCCCCTTTGCCAATTGTCCTTCCGAAGTACGAAACTGCAATAACTATTCTTAATAAAAATTTACGTCCTTACAACTATTTGTAAAACTGTTCTATGGACGTAACGACTATCAACAGTTCTTCTTTGGTCAAGCAATTCCTCCTCTCTAGCCTGGACCAAACCGTATTAAAATAGACGATGGTTTCTTCTTATCTTTCTTGCACCTGTGAAAAAACTGCACATGTAGCCAGATTACTTGCGTCTGTATTCAACACAAATTTTGCTTCTTTTCTTAGATAACTCAAAATAGGCGAAGTGAGTAAGACCTGTTTCAGTTGATGGAAAACGTTTTCACAGTTTTCATTCTATCTCAATTCTGCTCTTTCGTCAATTTTGTTAAAAATTTGCCGCACGTAGTAGATGAAAGACATTCTTCAGGTAGCACAAATGTTCTTCAAACGATTTTACAATTACAATTACGTCGTCCACCTCTTGCAAGAAAGTCCTTTTAATTTGGTCTCATCAAACACTCGAACTTTGCAGGAGCGTTACATAAACCAAAAGGCATAACAGTAATTTGCCATAAACCAGTTTCAACCTTAGATCGTGGATCCATTTTTTTCTTTGCTAATATCGCTAGTAAAGTCCATGGGTTATGTAACGCGTCAATTAGACCTGTTTTTCCATATCCGTAATTATTTCTTCTTCTCGTTTTGCTATAGGAAGCCGGTGTAAATGTATAAATTGAGCGTCTCCGGTATTAATTTTGTGCTTTACCATAATAGTTCATCCTTTAAAACCACTCTCCAAAACAAATACATCTTGCTGCTGGACCAACGTTTTAAAATGGGCCAGCTGGTCATGGCCGAGTTTTTGGCATTTAGAAGTGAGTATGTCTAATAGTTGTTTTGTGTACTTCTTCAGAGTTCACGCATCTTACAATCTGAGGTACTGACGTACATTGAACTACCCGGGTCTTATTTTTTAATGTTGCAGGGTCTAGGTATACATTTCCCATCTCAACCAAATCGCCTTTCATTAGTTTAATAGCTCTAATGTAAGCTTTGTAGAAATTTTCATTTAACCATGCTATTACCACACTTTTAGTTCTTCTAAGCAGAGTCACGTTTTCACTCAATAAAACTCGCACTGCTGCCTTCTCTAATAAAAGAAAAAAAATATTTGCCGTCAATCATCGTCATCATTAATCTTAAGGACATCATTCTTTATATCCAAATAAAATCCATACATCTTTATAACTTCCTTTCCCAAGATAACTTCTTCGGTGATATCGGCACTTGATAGTCGAGTATTCCATTTTCCAACATAATGGTTACCTTAACTTGCCGGCGTGAGGTATTTTTTACCAAACGCCGTTTGAAGTTACCGGTGATATCTTTTTATTTTCCAATTACATGTCAAGATGAATAATCATTAACTGTAGATAGCTATAAACGTTTATAGCTATCTACAGTTAATTTTAATCACATAGTAAATTTATACTATGAGATGGCTCTGCCATCAAACACTTGTGAATGCTAAGTTCGTCGTTCTTAATTATAAAGCTATAAGGGGCGTCAATGCAATTGTGGGAACAACATTAGAGTGTATCTCCTACTACTGATGAGCCCCAAAAGGGCGAAACAGCTGTCTAGTAGTTCACTCTGGTGGCGTTTACACAATTGCATTGACATTGCTCACCCCCAATGTCCTTTTACGTTGCGGTTTTATCCCGACGAATAATTCAAAGCATATTTTGAAATTCGCGGGTGTTAAACCAACTCAACGTATTTACCTTCGTTTATAGCTATCTACAGTTAATTTTAATCACATAGTAAATTTATACTATGAGATGGCTCTGCCATCAAACACTTGTGAATGCTAAGTTCGTCGTTCTTAATTATAAAGCTATAAGGGGCGTCAATGCAATTGTGGGAACAACATTAGAGTGTATCTCCTACTACTGATGAGCCCCAAAAGGGCGAAACAGCTGTCTAGTAGTTCACTCTGGTGGCGTTTACACAATTGCATTGACATTGCTCACCCCCAATGTCCTTTTACGTTGCGGTTTTATCCCGACGAATAATTCAAAGCATATTTTGAAATTCGCGGGTGTTAAACCAACTCAACGTATTTACCTTCGTTTATAGCTATCTACAGTTAATTTTAATCACATAGTAAATTTATACTATGAGATGGCTCTGCCATCAAACACTTGTGAATGATGAATAATCATCTTTGTGGATCCTGTGTCGACCATGAACTAAATAGTCTGTCCATTGATCTTTCCATCAATATAATTGCTGTGTAATTGTTCCAGGTAATGCAATTTGAATGATATGGCTCGTTGAGTTCACTTTTGCCCCATTCGGCCAATCTTCTTTTGAGATTAGTACATCGTCGTCGCACGTAGTCCACTTTACCGCAGTTCCAGAACGTCACTTCTCTGCTACAAGCTACTTGTTCGCGAAACATTTGCCGCACTATTTCCTCAATATTTTCTTGTGTTTGCCCGGTTAATCCTGCAGCACAGCGGAGTTTATGGCTGCAATGGTGTGACACTTGTTTTTCTGTTTCTCCATGTAAAGTCTGCTGCGTTTTTTCTATCTCGGAGACTTACAAAGGTTTGAATAGCAAACTTTTCCAATAAAGTATCTGATGCGGTAAGATACGCAAACCGTGTGAATCTGGCGATGTTAGCGTCAAACTCGTAAAGGCTTTCCTCAAGTTTCTGAAGCCAATTATTTATTTGAGCTTGGTATACCTGTTGCATCTTTATATATAAGTTTAACTTTATTTGTTGCCTATGTTTACAAATTGGTTCGTGCTTTACAATTGCTACCTTACATTCTAGTCACTTTTTTTTACATACATTTCATTATCTCTCCTCTCGTCTTAACTTTTTCCTCCTTCTCCATACTTCTTTCATCCACTCCGCTCCATTTCCATTTTGATAACCTCTTCTCTTAATTCACTGCATTTCTCTCTCATGTCGTTAAGGTCCTCCGTCTCTTCTCCACATAGTCTGCACATCTTTTCTTCTTCTTTTTTCCAGTATTTATTACCTAACTCCTCGTTCCCACATCTGAACCGTTTTTTTTCTTTTTGTTAATTTTATTCGCTACATCGTTTAAATACTCTGGCACCCCTTCACCCTTAATATTTTTATAATTCCTATTATATCTGCCCTTTTTTATCCTTGTCTATCTTTCTTGTTCTTGTTCGACGTCCCTATCTCTCCTTATTATTTTTTCCCTTACCCCTACTCCCTCTTCTCTTAATCGCATACCCGTTTCTTTTGTAATACTCTTCTCTGCCCTCCTGCTCGTACTTCACTTTGCCTACCTTTATCTTTTTCCAACATTCTTGCAGTATTACGCATTCTGTTCTTTCCTTCAGTTCTTAATCGTATTTTATGGCCTTTTTTCCTGTCTCTACTCTTATTTTTGCTACCTGTACCTCCTCTCTCACAATATACACCGGTGCATCTCTGTCCAGTCTTAAAACCCATCTCCAGTATATTTCCTGTAGCTCCTCTACCTCCCTCCACTTTTTCCAGCCTCATATTTCCGCCTCATACATCACCACCCCCTTTATTAACTTTTCAAACAACAATTCTCTTTTTTCTAAATCCATCTCGAATACTCTTTCCCCCACACACCTTACACTTGTCCTATTAACCTATTTCCTTTCCTCACTCTTTCCTTTATGTGTTCTCTCTCCTTATTATCCTGCTTCATCGTGTAGCCCAAGTATGTAAATTCCTTCACTTGCTGCAACTTCCTCATCCCTCCATTTCCACTCCTCTCTTATTCTTTTTCCTCCTTTTCTAAATACCATTATTTATGTTTTCTCCGTGTTTACTTCCATTTCTTTTTTTTTTCATATATTTTTCCAGCGTTTTCATCATTTCTTTCATTTCATTTTCCTGTCTGCTGTCCTCTCATTGTCTCCTCTAGATCCCCCGTATATACTGCAAACAGGCTTGAGCTCAGTGGGCATCCCTGTCTCAACCCTCTCTATGTAATTAATTTCTCGCTCTCTTCCCCATTCACTTTGACCCTGCTCCTCGTTTCTTTGTAGATTTCCTCTATTCTTTCTATTAATATTTCATATATTTTTTTTCTCTTTATGTATTCCCACAGTTTTTCCCTATTCACTTTGTCAAAAGCGACTTTTAGATCTACGAATAGTGCCACAATTTTCCCTCTTTTTTTTCTAGCTCTCTATTCGCCAAGTGTTTTAGTATATATATATATATATATATATATATATATATATATATATATATATTGTGTATCACTCTTCTTCCTTTTTTGAATCCCGCTTGTCCGTCTGGTACCAAAGTTCTTTCCTCTATTTCCTTCTGTAGTCTTCCTTGTAGTACTGTCGCATATAATTTGTATGCCGTGGTTAATAATGTTACCCCTCTGTAATTCTTGACTTAATTTCTTTCTCCTTTGTTATGGATTGGGCATATTATTCCCTCTCTCCATCTCTCCGGGAATCCTTCCCCTTTCCATATTTTGCTTAGTATTTCCGTCATCCTTTTTGCTGCATTTTCTTCCCCGTATACCAGCTCTTCGCCTTGTATCCCATCTTCTTCTGCCGCTTTTCCTTTTTTTTGGCTTCTTTATTGCCTCTATTACTTCGTCTTAGTTTATTCTATCCCTATCTCCTTCTTCCCGTCTTACTACTGCGTCTTTTCTATTTTCTTTTTTCCTGATTTTGTTCTTCCCCTTCTAGCAGGTTCCTAAAATATAACTCCCATTTGTTAATTTGTATTCCCTTTGTCGTCATGTTTTTTTTCCTTTCTTTCTTTAGGTACTTCCATACATCTTCCTCCGTTTTTATTCCTTTGATCTGCTCCTCTTGTTTCTTTTTGTTTTCTTCCTTCTTTCTCTCGCATGTTTTCTTGTATATTTTTACTGCTTCCTTGTATTCTTTTTTTTCTTTCCTCCCCTTTTTCCACTGTCTTAATGCTATCCTTACATTTTTCTTTACTTCCTTGCGTTCTCTATCCCACCCTTTCTTCCATCCTGTATTCTCCCCCTTCCAATTTCTAAATTCGACTCTCTCTGTTGCTTTCTCCATCAATTCTCTCATTTCCTCCACACTCTCTTGTAATCCCTTGCCTACCCATACCGTTTTCCCTATTCTCTCTTTATATCTTTTTATACCCTCTTCTGTTCACCTTTTTTTCATTATGTACTCTTCATCTTCTTCTCTCTCTTCTCTTTCTCTTCCTTCCATTGTCAATTCCAGCGGTTGATGGTCTGACTCTACCCTTTCTCCCAATTTAAATGTCTTTACCTTTTCTGCAGCCTCTTCATTTGTCATTACAAAATCTATTATTGATTCTCCCCTTCCTCCTATGTATGTACGTATATTCCCCAATTCCTTCTTCTTCTCTATTCCAATTCATTATTTCCCACCCTTTTTCGTTGTAAATATCCAGCAGCTCTTCTCTCTCTTTATTTATCACTTTGTCCTTTGTTTGTCTCTTTCCCGTCCCTTTTCTTTCTTGGATTCCCCCCTTTACCCCTATTCTGGCGTTGAAGTCTCCTCCTACTATTATCAATCCCTCCTCCCTCTCTTCTATCATCTCTTCTATGTTTTTCCTTGTCTCTTTCATTCTACTGCTATAAACCGTCACTACTTTTATTTTTGTGTTTTCCCATTGTATGTTCCTTTTTACAAATCATCTTCTCTGTTACACTTTCTCTTTCTGACTCAACCATTTTGTTCTTATTCCCATTATTATACTCTCTTTGCTCTCCCTTTACCCTTCTCTGTTTCTGCATGTTGCACCACCCACTTAAATTCCTCCGGCAACTCTTTTTCCCACTACTCCCATTCTTTCTCTTCCATCCATGTCTCCTGTAATCCCACTACATCCTGTTCTCTGATGTACTTCCAAAAATCCTGTTCCTTGTTTTTCATTCCCGCTACGTTCCAAAACAATACTCTCAGCTCACTCACCTCCCCCTGTACTTCTTCCTTACTTTCTTTGTTTTTCCTCCTTCTTTTTCTTTTCGCTTATTATTTCTTTTCTTTGCCATTTCGTTAACTTTCTTTCTTTTATCGCCTTTTAGTTTTTTGCCTTTTGGTTACCTATTTTCTTTCCCCTTTCTCTGCTCAGGCCCTTATCCTTGTCGTTTTGTATGTATTTGTCTTCGTCTATCTCAAATTTTTTGTATCCTACCCATACTATTTTCCTTTGCGCTCTTTTTTTCACCGCTATGTTCATTATTTCTCTTTGCACTCTTCTTTCTTCTCATGTTAAATAGTGACATATATATTCTTGTATTTCTTAATTTTTTTTCTCCGCCATCACCTTCTGCTTTTCCTCCCACTTCCGCCACAACCATCTAATTTTTCTTCTCTTTGTTTATTACTATCACCTTTTTCACTTCTACTTTTACATTTAATTTTTCTTCCAGCATCAATGCTAAATCTTTTTGTGGTTTTTCACTTCTCCACCCCTTTATCACAATATTATTCTTCCTTTTCCATCTTTCCTCATCTTCTGCTTTTTCCTCCAGTTTATCTATTATCTCCACCAGATCCTCTTTTTCTTTCATCCATTTCTTTTCTCTTTCTCCTATTTCTTTTTTCATTTCATTGATTTATTGCCTTATTCCTTGCATATTTTCTTCCATCTGTTTCATCATTTCTCTCATTAATTCTTTTAACTCCTCCATTACGTTCCTTCCTCCCTCTGTTCTTTAGGTTTTTCCTTCGATTTCCTCAGTTATCTTTTAATGTCTGGTGATCTTATTGTTTTTTTTCTTTCAAATATTTGTTGTCTTTCCATTTTCTCTTCCTCTCTCTCTCTCTCTTTTATTTATTCCTTTTCCCTCCCCCCCTTTTTTTATTCCTCTTTACCTTCTTTTCTTCCTTATTTGTGTTTTAAAACGTCCCACTTGTAGTGATTTCGCTTTAATTTCGATTTAAATGCAATAATTTCTATTAATGTAGGAGGTTATCTTTTATCCCTGACCTCGATTATACTGTTTATTCACCTTAATCTCACTTGTTCGTCACAGTTTTATACTTTTCTACCACGGTTTCTATTTTTCACTTAATTTATTTATTATTTTACACCCTTCCTTCTTTACCCCACCCCTTTTTCTCTTGGTCTTCCCTCTTACTACCACTTCTAACTCCAGATCCTTCACTAACTATCTTCTCTAACTTCTACACTTGTATTTCACTTTTACGTTTCCTTAAGTTGCATCTTTATATATCATTTCTAAACGTGATACTAATAGTTTGTAATTTCCTTGGAAGTGATCAGAAACAGTCTGCAAAGTTCTAAGCGCTTCTCCACGTAAAACAACTATTAAAAACGTCGTTTTTAGCTTATTGCTCTAACCAATAACTGTAGATGCGGTTTCAAACTGCTTGTATCGTGTTAACTAAAAAGTTTTTTCGTCAAAATTTAAGGTTATTACCGTAAATTTGACAATGGTTTTCTCTCAATGGTTCATTAACAGTTCTTTGCTCAAGAGACTTTCTTCGCGATTGCTATTATTATGTCGCCAACTGTTTTTATTTTATCATTCATTACATGTTGTTCGTTTTCTTAGTCTTTGCACATTACTTCAATGCTAGCTTGTATTTGTTCTTCGACAGGTTTCATTTGGTTTTCTATGTTTGTTTGTATTTCTTCCATGTTTTAAAATTTGCTAACAATTTTTCTTCAATTTTCTGAAAACTTTCACAAAATTTTCTGCAATTTTTGCGATGTGTTTCTTTTATTTTTCTATTTATTGATTCTTGACCAGTTTTTATTGATTCGAAAAATTTACTACAGTTTATAAACAAACACAAGCAAATTTATCACGTAAGCGATATTAAATTACCGTAAAATGTTGCGACCCAACACCTGACGCCAATTGCAAGAAATTGTAAATTTAATTTATTTTAACTATTTACACTATTATTGATTTTTATAAACTTAACTGATGTTTACTAAACTTTAAAAAATACAATGTAACAAACTAAGCAAATGTATATATCCCTGTAAACGTATACCGGTTGCAAATAAGATAATTAATTACTTTATTCACTTGTTTATTTAACAACGATACGTTCACTTTTACACTGGTGGTGCTCTTAATTATTTAAGCCCGCACATTTTTCTTCTTTTGTTTAATAAAAAACGTTCATTTTTATCACGTAACAAAATTTAAAAAAAAGTAAAACCTATACGTTAAAATCAAAAAAACTAAATTTTTAATTTATTTTCAAGTTCAAATGCTAATAAAAACCAAAAACAAGAAATGTTTTTATACAAATTTTTAGCAAATGTGTATTAAAACTCTGTTCTCGGTAATGTAGCGTAGAACATGGAGTGTTATAAAAGCACTTTTTTGTAGCTAAGCTCTTTAGTTCGCCTTTGTTTGCTGTAACAGAAACTCCGACAAAATAGGGATTTCCGTAACTTCTTATAATAAAATGCTTTAAATAAAGAAATGTATAGGGCACACAAAATTTTTTTAAAATACTACTAAAAGAAATAAAAGCTGTGCAATTGAACACAAAAAAATAACAAATCCAATTATAAAATATTTCATAAGCAATATCAATTTAAAATTAATTGGCAATATCAATTCCCTTAAACTACTTGTTAAAATAAAAATTAATTAAATATGAATGTACGGGGCAGAAAATTGTGTTATTTCCGTTATACCTTTTCGTTCGTAATTTAAATATTTCATCTCCCCCATCTCAGATGATGCAAAATTTATATTTATTTTTAATTAACGTAAAATTTAGGTACATTTTCAAGACAAAAAAGCTTTTTAATCTTGTAATAAGTTTAAAACATCTCGTAATTTGTTTTAACTAAGAAGATAAATTATTTATTAAACATCCAAGTAGATTTAAAACGCCAATTAAAATTTATTTTTCAGGGCACAAAAGTTTTATTTAATTAGGTATAATAAAATCGTTGAATACAAAATTTAAAAAAAATAAAAACGTATAAAATATGAATTAAAATAAATTATAGAATAATAGACAGTACAAAAAAAGTCACCATTCAGATTTAGAATTGCAGTTGGAAGAGTTGAGTTTTTATTTTTAGTACTTTTAAAGTTTGAATTAAGTTAATTGCAGTTTTCAACAAATAAAAATTTTATGAATAATTTTTTTTTTAATTAAAATCGGTTTGATTACAACATTCCTCGACTGACGAAAATAATTTTGTAATGGTTTCTCTTTGTGGTAAAGCTTACGGTATCAATGATATAAGTAAAATGTCAAGAATTCCCTAAACACCTTCAGTAAAATTGATAGATATTTTACATTAAGAGGAACTGACAGACTTATCTACATTTGTGGATAGAGATAAAGCCGTTCAATGCATACGATACATATTTACTACGAACATATTTTTTAGTCAATCATACATTTATATTAAAGCATGTCTACGATTTATACTTAATTCAGTAGTAGTGTACTCTGATTTGCTAAATCACATAAAGTATATTTAATTTTAAAAAAATGTTGCTAATCAGCTCTCATAAAAATTATTTATCTAAAATTGCATATTTTTTTACCCTTGTAACGTATCTTTCTGGGTTCAAAAAGACGGTCGGTACCATGCAACGCAAATACTTAGTACACGCTGTTGTTTTTTTAAGTTTGTTTATGTACACTCAACTGAAAAAAAAACGGGACACCTGGCTTATTTCGATTGAAATAGTTAGCAGTGTGAACTAAGCTTGTTAGCGAATGCAATCGACAATCGTTCGCGATGCTATTCAAGAAATTCAAATTAAGCAAATAATAAACGACAATTGCAAAAGGTCAAATTGTTTATCTGCAAAAACTAAAAAATTATATATTCTTATTTTTGAATCATTTGGAACAATAAACTACATTTTATTTTTAAAATACGAAATATTTTCATGTGTAAATAAAAGTTCCATGTTGAAACAGTGCATTATAAACTTTACTAAGGACATTTTTTGAACACCTTTTACATTACACTATTGCTCTTAAGTTTTAATCACATTTTAAGTACGTAGTTGTCAGATTGTTGCATTAACATTAAGATTTATTAGATTCACGTAGATATTGAGCCGCTTAACCTCAAAAAATAAAACGACATTTTCTTTGACTGGCACGCTGTGTTGGTAATATGAGCCTTTTGTGGGTTTGAATATGGGCCAGGGCCCATATTCGGGCCTGATTTTGAATTTAGGGTTTTCCAGGAGCATCATGCCACGTAGTCAACCAAAGTACTCACCAAACAATTCAAGAAAGAAATAGAAACCCGAAGATATGGTAAGGGCTTTGGACAATGGAGTAACCAAGGTATGGGCTTAAAAAATGCCAGTAAATCTTTTAACGTACCAAGATCAACACTTCAAAGGTTTTTAAAAAGACAGAAAAAAAATAACTTGAAAGCTGAAGAAGTAGTTCAGCCCCAACTAGGACGAAAAACAGTTTTAGGAGAAGAGATAGAAAAAGATCTGGTTAATTATATTTTAACCATAGAAGCTAAGTACTACGGGTTGACAAGAAACAATATTCATAGAATGGCATATACATTAGCCACTAGAAATAGGAGAGCAAATGTATTCAAAAATGGAATTGCCGTGCGTAGTTGGCTTGATGCATTTTTACGTCGCCATGGCAGTTTACTTTCTGTTCGAAGACCAACAGGTACCTGGTTCGCCAGAGCTTTGGGTTTCAACAAAGAAAATGTGAAGGCGTTTTTTGATAATTTGCAATATGAGTCCACAAAACGCAACTTCTCAGCACATAGAATCTTCAACGTCGACGAGACAGGCTTGTCAGTTGTGCAAAGCAAGGTGGCCCATATAATTGGAAGAAAAGGAAAGAGACAAACAGCGTCTATTACATCCGCAGAACGTGGCTTGTTAGTTACGTTTATCGCGGCTATGAGTGCTGGTAGTCAGTTTGTACCACCCATGTTGATTTTTCCCAGAAAAAATCGTAATGATCAACTAATGCGTGGTCCCCCCCCCCAGGATCTATATACGCCGTTCATCCCAGTGGTTCAGTGCAACATAATATTTTCACCGATTGGATAAGACATTTTATAGATTTAGTCAAACCTTCTAAAGAATCTCCAGTTCTATTTCTACTGGATGGACATTACAGACACACGAGAAATTTAGATCTCATTCAGCTGGCAAGGGATAATCACGTTTAATCATTTCATTGAATCCCCACGCCACGCACAAACTTCGGCCGCTAGATAAAACTTTTATAGATAGTTATAAGATTTATTACAGTGAGGAAATCCGTAGCTGGTTTCGTACCAACGTGCTAATACTCAGTTTGATCTAGCGGAGCTTCTATGGAAAGCATTTCTAAAATCCCAGACTGGTGAAATTGCTTCAAATGGTTTTAAAGCGACTGGCATTTTTCATATTTTCTCAGATGCTGATTTTATAAATGAAGAAATTGAAGCTGAAAAAAACTGTAACGTGACACCAGTTAATGATAAAAAAAATACAGAAAATAATTACACTTCAGAACCTCAGCCAGGATGCTGCATCTGAGAGAATGAACCCGAACCGTCATTTTCACCAGTTCTTCGTTCGTGCACTTCAAATCAGGATCCTGTTGTTGATACTCAGTCAAATAGAACCTCTGTGGAAATGCCAAGAGATGAACAAGATTTAAAAATTCACAAATCTTCGCCAACGGGCTGTGAATTGCATATATCTCCATTTGATATTGCACTCATTCCTGTCATAAAGAAGAAAACATTGAATCGCGGGAGAAAGGCATGCAAATCTTAAGTTATCACTTTATCACCGTATAAAAATGACTTAGAGCAATCACTTTCTACACCTAAAAAACCACCCCTAAAACGAAAAGTGTTGCCAAAACCACAACCGACAAAGGGGGCATCTAAAAAACAAAAGAAAAGTGATGCTGATAGCAACGAAGACTCCAACGCAGCAAACGAATAATTCGTTCCGGCTGACGATGACACGGATATAGATGATAACGGCCAAATCGTTCCAGATGATAAAGATGCCACATGCCACATGCCCGTTTTGTAATGGTCGTTTTTCAAAAAATCACAGAGGGGAGCTATGGGTTCGTTTGCGTCATGTGCAATATGTGGGCACATGAGCAATGTTCGGGAGCAGAGAAAGACAATTATGTTTTTAATTTTGCATATAATTTATCGTTTCAATTAAAATAATAACATATTAATATGTCAGTTTATTCTTAAGAGTAAAGTTTATTTTGCAACTCGTTAGCTTTTTTTGTGTCATTTCTCAGAGAGGCCCATATTTCACACAGCCTGCCTTCTTATATGAAATTGACATGATTTCATATTTATTTTCAAATCACAGTAATTTTGCTTGTTTGAAACTCTTTTGCTTCTACAATTGCAGAAGAGTCTTCGAGCTAGGTGCATGCCGAATATTAGATTTTTTTCCAAAAAATATAAAAATCATTAACGAAGAACTAAACGGGGGCCAATATTCGGGCCTTCTGCTCCTAATATTTACAAACTAACAATAAATCACTAATAATTGATTTATTTCGATACTACTTATTTTTCTCTATCGCGCATATGATAACGCAAAGTTTACTGAACGGCGCTCGCGCTGATTACACAATGAATCCTCTCGTTTATTGCAAGTTCCAGTTATATCCAAAACGTTATATTCTTATCGTTTCCAGGAATTAAATTTTCTTTAACCTTTGAATACTTTTCGGAAACAGAACGTTACACTGCCCCTTCCTTAGATCCGTTCTGTACCAGAACAGTTTCAAACTCATTGCATCTATGAAAGGGGTCATGTGGGTAAGCACAATTTTGTACATTTCTTCATCGTCCTTGTTGTCTACGGTCTTGTCGTTCCCGGTCGTATTTCTCAAGCTGCAACCAACACTTGAACTGGTGTACATCGCAATATGACTTCTACTACATCCTCCAATCCAGTTAATCTAAACCGCAGCCAAGCTTGGAGATCGCCAGTTTTCTGATGTTGTTTTGCATGAGGTGGTCTCTCATGTCCAGCAAGGCGTTTCATAATCTCTGTATTCGGACTTCTGATAAAACAACTCTTTGGTAACTAAGCAGTAGATGAACCGTTGTTGATCTTGAATCTTCAAAACTCTTCCTACTGTAAGTCGCTGTTTTTGAAGTTCATCCAAGCGGTCAAACTTCCTCTTAAACACCACGGCAATCCCTCTGGACATGTGCAACTCTTTGGCAACACAGTGTGCAAAATAGTCTTTCGGTACGCGAAACAGATCTTGTATTTCTGTGATCACTCTAAATTTTGCTTTTGCGGATTCTTTAGAGATGAACATGAATCACTCGAAGTTTTTTGCATCGTTCTTATCTGTCACTCTGTTGACCATTCTCGTGTTTTCATCGTCGTCCGCGTTGTTGCCGGAGTAAGGAACTAACCGATTGATGTGTACTACCTTCGGTTTGTCTCTTGATAACTTTCGGATGCGGTAGATGACGTCATTTATTTTTGCCAAAATGATGTAAAGGCGTTTCTATTGTTTCTGTAACTTTGGGGCAACCCTTGTTCTTGTTGTGGGTTGTACAACCAAACCAGGTCACCAGATTGAAACTCTCTTTCTTTGGCCCTTATGTTATGTTGGTTTTTCATTCGGTCACTGGCAATTTGGATGTTCTTTCGGATGTTATCGTGGATGCTCTGCACTCTCTTCTTAAGTTGGTTGACGTAGTCATCCCCAACAAGTTTTTCTTTAGGCTTGCATCCAAACTAAAGATCCCACGGTAACCTTATCTCACATCACACAAGCAGGAGCTTTTCGGTAGTCTCGTGAAAGGATGATCGATACACCATTAGGAACAAATGTAAATATTGGTCCCAGTCTCGTTGGTGTTCGGAGACCGCTTTGGCGAGATACTTCCATATCGTTCTATTCATCCGTTCTAAGATCCCACCCGATTGAGTATAAAGAAGTGTAGTCATGGTCTTCTTGATTCCCAGCATTCGATAAACGTTTTGGAACAAAGCGAACTCAAAGTTACGCCCCTGATCTGAATGAAGCTCCACCGGAACTCTAAAGTGACAAAAAAGCTCTTTCATCAACACATCTGCAACAGCTATGGCTTCTTGATTCGGGATTGCGTACGCTTCCGTCCATTTGGTGAAATAATCCATAGCCATCAGAATGTACTTGTTGACCTAATCCTTTTCTGAGAATATGCCTGCGATGTCAATTGCTACCCTTTCGAATGGACTTCTAATGTTGTACAGTCTCATAGGAGCCTTACGCTTTCGAATTGGTCCGTTTCCAGATGCGCATAAATTACATTTGCGGGACAACTTCTTTACATTTTCTTTGCAGTTCACTTAATATAACCTTTCCCTAACCTTTTCAAACGTCTTCTTTACACCGAAATTTCCTCCAAAAGTTCTGTCATCTGCAATAGTTCTGACACTCGGCGCTTATCGTCGTCGTCGCTCTCAAGAGATCGCTTCAGAAAACAATTTTCCAATTTTAAGGAGTTCAACTGGCTCAATATGTTTTCACTGTTCTACTTTACGCGCTAATTTCTTCCCAAGTTGGTCTTTGTTCATTCGTTTTGTAATTTAATATAAACTGTAGTTCCGGATCACTTCTTGTTCTCGACGTAGTTGAGCTGTGTCGGCAATTATCGCCAATCGCAATTGTTCTGCAAAGTATGTTAGTTTTCACTTCTAGTCGAGAACAATGACCACAATTAACCGGACATAGTCGTCTAGATAAGGCGTCTGCGTTGTAATGACTAGTTCCATCACAATGCTCTGTATCAAAATCGTACTCCTGCAATCGCTCAATCAATCACGTAACTGTTCCTTCAGGGTTTCAAAATTGAAGAAGGCATTTCAGAGCAACATGGTCCGTCCACAGAAAAAATTTCCGTCCATATAAGTATTTGTAAAAGTGTTCAACGGACTTGACAACAGCTAACAGTTATCTTCTAATTACACAATAATTCCTCTCAGGCTTTGACAGGACTTTATTGAAGTATTCGATCTCCTTCTTTTCTCCATTCTGGATTTGAGAAAGTACACCTTCTATTGCGAAGTTGCTACATGTCTAAAACGAGCTTGCCTTTCGCTCAAAAATAGCTCAATATCGGTGCCGTAGCTAGAAACTGATTCAGTTTTGAAAGGCATCATTACAGTCGTTCCAAATAAAATTGCATTCTTCTTCGGTAAGTTTTGTCAGCGATTTCGCAATGTTGACAGATCCCAGCACGAATTTGCGAAAATACGTGCACAATCCGAAAAAACTGCAAATTTGTGTTTATTCTTTGGTATTGGCAAATCTTAGACAGCCTTAATTTTATCAAGATTGGCCATCACTCCAGTCCTAGATACAATGTGTCTTAAATATTTTACTTCTTTTTTTAAAGACATGGTACTTCTTCGGACTTAATTTCAGGTTTGCATCTCGCAATCGTTGAAACACTTCTTTCGAATTTTCTTCGAACAATTTTCCGACCACAATTACGTTGTCCAAGTACACTAGGCGCGTCTTTCAAGAAAATCCTTGCACGATCGTCTTTATCAAACGCTTGAAAGTCACAGGAGCGTTGCACAATCCAAAAGGCATAACCGTAAACTGCCATAAACCGGTTCCAATCGTACACGCAGTTTCTCGCGGTCCAAGTTCTCTTGCCGGTAGCCACTATTCAAATCCAAAGAGGAAAACCATTAACAACCAGATAGGGTATCTAAAATGTCGTCAATTTAAGGTAACGGGTAACTATCTTTCTTGATGACTTCATTGAGTTGTCTATAATCAACACAAAATCTCGTTGACTCATCCTTTTTTTTCACCAAAATAACTGAAAAATGCCCACGGACGGAGATAGTTTGATCATAACCTGAGTTTCCCTTTCGACGATTATCTTCTCGGCTTTTTCTTGCTTGGCTAAGGAAAATCGCCTCGGATGTTGTCGTATTGGTTGAGCATCGCCAGTATTGACTTTGTGTTTCACGACGTCAGCTTTTCCTTTAGAGTTATCATCCATTGCAAAAACGTCGTAGTACTGCTGTATTAGTTTCTTGGCTTCATTGGGCTCGCGCTGGTCAAAATTTTGACACGCTAAAGTCGCCATTTCCAGTAACTGTTGAGGACATTTTTTTGCTTCGCTGATAGGTGTTCAACAATGTTTGCACATTTTAGAATGTGAGACACCGACGTAGATTATCCTATTACACTATTCTTCCTCAAAGTGACCCGATTTGGAATGATATTCACAAGTCTAACTGGTATTACGTTTTTGACCGTTACCAGAGCTTTACCAACTAGTAGTCCTTGGGCGAATATTTCATTTTCGGTTGGTTTGATGCTACGAATGAAACCTTTCCGGAGATCTCCTTCCAGACGTTCCATTGCAACGCACACTTTCGTACAAGGTCAAATCCCAAGATCATTTCTTCAATTATGTCAGCTACCAGTATCGGATGATTAATTGATTTATTTTCAATACAAATAATCACCCTCATTTCTCCATGAATTGGGACTGCTTCGGCAGTTGCTGTCTTTAGTTTTATCGCGATTGGTGTTATTTTTCCATATTCTAGAAATATATCTGGGTGCACTATTGTTTTTTATAGTTCAACTCTTCGTCCATTGATGAATTCATCAACATGGATGCTGTTCAGAAAGTTAGTTGGGGATGCAGCGTAGATGGTGATCTACGGGGCATTACTCTTAAAAGTCGGACGACCTCTACTGGTTTTCCGATCGCTCTTGTTTTCTTGGTTTGAAACAGCGGCGTCCAATGTGACCCAGTTCATCGCAGTTCCAACATCTAGGACCTCGACATTGTAACAAACCGTTACATATGTTTAAGTGGAATTATAGAACTTTATTTAGTTTTAGTAGTATTTTTGAATTATTTTTATTAAGGAAACCGTTATTTATTTATTATTGTTAGGATTGAGTAATTTTAATTTTGTTATCCGTATCCGTTAGCAAATAAATGTACAAAGGAAATTTCCGCCGGGTACCGAACGCGCATCCGATTTCGCGCTATCCCCGCTCACAGGCGCTTTATCCGTCAGAGCGCATGACATCCTCGCTTAGAATCGTTCTCCCTCTTTCGAACGTCCGCAATAAAACCGGAACCCCGACGCAGGAACGGCAGTTCCAGTTGAAGCTCGCACCGAAAAGGATTCCGGGGTTTCCGTACACCAGCTGGATTTTAGGATAAGCCGTTTTGCTTTTATTATCCGAAGAGAGAGATATCGCTCCCCTCCTTATCTGGTCTTCTCTACTCTATCCTTTACCGGGCGTCGTATTCGTAGTGTTTGGCTTTGGCCTGCGGATCCGCTTTCTTCCATCCATTACCGAGCGTCGTATTTGTAGTGTTTAGCTTTGGCCTGCAAATACGCCGTCAACACGTCGTCTCCGTAGTGTTTGGCTTTGGCCTGCAGATACGCCTTCCAGTAACGTGCCCAAATCCCTTCTCACCCACCTCAAGTTCAAATTTGAGTAAACCCCGTCTACCGATCCAACGGAGGTTGCTACCCTATTGCATGCTTGCTCGCTTAGTCACCGACGTCACCGCTTGTCGAACGCACGCTAATCAATCATTGGTTTTATAGATCACCTTACGCTTCCTTGGTTGTGGCCGCCGCTTCCGCTCTCGTCGAATCTCTCGCCCATTAGTTGTTTCTTTTGAGCATAAATAAAGTTATTTTTGATTTCTTATTGTGTATTTTATTTTCGTCGCCTCGCTCCGCTTTTAGGTCCGTTTGAAGCCCTGGACAACCGTGTCTTCATTGTAGTTACTCGGACAGTGCCGTCGAACAGAAGAGTAAACTCTTCGAACAAATCTGGCGCCCGAAAACCGTTCCGCCCAGTAGCGTTCTATTACAGCTAAGCAGTTCAATCCGGAGTAAGCGTCACAACATACACGTCTTGTTTAGTCACGTCAAAGTAGCTCTTCAATGCTTTCTTGCCTTTCTTGTTAATCCTCTACCATATTACGAACGCGATGACTATCTTGATGCGACTGTTGCTTTGTCGCTTCAAACTCTAACGCATGTGCCAGCGCATCGTCGAACGTCTTAGGTCGAGTTAGTTACAACGTTTATTGTGTACCGCTGTTATTATTTTGCGGGTATGCGTATGCCACCAAGACTACCAAAAATTCTTGCATGTACTACTATTACTACTATCAAACAATATATCACTAGATTCAAACGCCATTGAGTTTAATCATCGTAATAACGCCCTTGGTGCATAAATAGCTGTTGTTTTTTATATTATAGTTTACTCACAATTTCTAAGATACGAGATACGTAAACATGTACATAACAATTAGGGCCTTGTGAATTCATAACCCCCTCTCACACTAACCTCTTATTGCGTACTCAAAAATGTTTATTTTTATATTTTTGTTTAGGATTTGATAGTAACAAGTGTTTTTATTTCTTTTTGTGTATTTTTTTTTCAACATATTTGATATATACTCATTAATTGATTGTAAAATCAATTTGATAAGTAAGTAATTGAAGGCACTATTGGCGTTACTGAACGATTATGCAACATACATCCCTCGACCCATATGCATCACGTTGCTCTCCGGACGTAATCATCATAATAACGCCATTGGTACATAAATAACTATTGTAAAAATTAAATTATTTATTACTAACCCTTATTATAAATATACAAAAATGCAAAACAAAAAGTGCGTTTACAATACCAAAACGTCCTAGAACCAATCTCGAAACATTGATTTACTGAAAACTTTGTAATTAGTTTTAAAATGTATGAAATAATCAAATACTACAATGTTAAATAAAAATTCTGAAATTACTCGTTACGGTAATAGAAATTGACATTTTATGTCGCAATAAAAAACGCCAAGATAATTAAACTAATTTTATTTTGGTTTTTAATTTATGGATTCCTCAATTATATTACTCTCGCATGAGTTTGCACAACAGTAACAAAGTAGAAGCATGCAAAATCTGCTTTTGATGATTATTTGCTGTCAGTTTTAAGAATAATTGTGGATTTTATTTCTAGTTGACGCAAAAAACGCTAAAAGATAAAAAACAATTTAAAAAAATTAAATAAACATATTATAATTTTAACATTTAATTCTAGCTATAATTGAAAGTGCAGTTAAAAATTGTGAATAATGACAACTACATAAATGTTGATTTCTTAAGATAGTTTTTTTATTACTTATATCCTGCACTATTTCAAATCAGTATATATATACAAGGCATAAAAATAAGTAGATCAATGTTAACTAATACAGAGCCTTCATAAATACATTGCCCTACACAGTACCTAATGTAAACAAAACGTCCGAATAATTTTTTAAGAATGTTACTACCAACCTAAAACAATGTTGATGTTAGCGTCATAGCATACGTGAGAAACGGGTTTTAGTGAACTCCCTGTATAATCTAATATCAACTTCACGATGATATAATCTAGATAGCCAAAAACAAAGATATATATTTCGTTTCTCTCTATTTATGGCCAGGGAATTTTTATAAGTGAGTTTGCATAAATCTAGTTATGGGCATAATATTACCAACCAACCTAATAAAGCTTCCCAGCAAACACAAGGTAGCTTAATTTAGTAGTTTATTGGGTATTGAAAAGTCGTTTATAAGTAATTTCATTTTTTTCGTAATTTAAGAGTTGTCTAAGGTGACGTGTAGCAGTAATTTAAATGGTTACTAGCTTAAAAGTAGTATAAGAAGTAGTATAGGAGTATTTCAGTATTGTGGTAGCATAAAAGTAATTTAATTAGTAACTTAATAGTAATTAAAAAATTAAACGTTGTAGTTTAATGGTAATTGAGTCACCATTATACTACCCGGTAATTAGAAAGTAATTAAGGAGTAATGTAATGGTGGGTAGCTTAAAAATAGTTTAACCAGTAACTTAAGAATAATTAAAAAATTTAACGTTGTAGTTTACCGGTAATTGAGTTACCATTATACTACCCAGCAATTCAAAAGTAATTTAGGAGTAATGTAATATGATTGGTAGCTTGAATAGTTTACTCAGTAACTTAGTCGTAATTCCAGAATTGGGTTGGGGAGTTTAATGGTAATTGAATGTCCGTTAAAATAAAAGGTAAATTAATAGTCAGTAGTAATAGAGTTGTTATATAAATGTTAAGCTAAATTATTTTAAAAATAGTCGTTATATTTGCCAAACAGTTAGGTCTGCTATCAAACAATTGCTTGAAGAATGCATAGAAAGAAGGAAAATGGCAATTATTATAATTAAAAAGATTTCGTACAGTTTACGAAAATATTAATATTGGAAAGTCAAATAGCATTGGTCAATCTGCGGGATCCAGTAACGCAATATAAATATAAAACAAAAGTAAATATTATAACTTATGATACAAGAATATCAATATTGCATGAAATAATGTACCTGCCGTATCCAAAAATATTCGGATTATATAAACCACTTCATGAATTATCCTGATTACAGAATAACAAAAACAACAAGAGTATAATTAATACGTAGCGATGCAAATGTATATATAGGACTAATTCATCATCAGTCTGATTGTCATGTGAAATATTTAATGGTTCACGTTGAAAGTATTAAATTACGAATAAGTTACTCGATTTTGTATTCAACATATATAACGTGTAGTTAGCATTTATAGTATTAGGTCAGGTAGAGTAGTGGTTAACACGTTTAGGTTGCAAGGGATTTTCCTGATGTTCGTGGGATCAAACCCCAGGTAAGTACTTAAATTATATTCTAATTTTTTAAAAATCCCACAATTTATCAATTATGCGCGTCAAATTCTGTAAACGAATTAATAAAAAATTAAACAAACAAATAATTAACTAAAAAAACAGTTTTTTTAAATGTGTTAGTTTAATAATAATTTAACAGTTTTGCTAGTAGTTCAAAACAGTAGTTTAACAGTAATTCAATGGTAATATAACAACAGATTTCAATGGTAGCTTATTAGTAATTTAGAAGTCAATGAATTTTTGGTAGTTTAATTGGTTGCTTAATGGCGCCCTTGTTACTGTTTAAATTACTACTTAAATTACCGTAATTTAATGGCAATTCAACAGTAATTTAAGTCCATCTGTGTTTGGTGGGTTAAAATTTATTTTTATCAGACTAGTAGCCTCCACGTCTAAATTAGTAAGGTTAATTTCATTTTACTTACTTAGTGTCAGAACTATTGCTCCCATTTTAAATCAAGCCTAACCCAACAAAATTAATTAAGCCTGTGTTAAAAGCCAGTAAAAACTATGAAGCAGATTTAATATTGGAAAAAAATGAGAATTCATGTAGGTAAAGACAGATTCCTTCATTTAGTGACAAAACTTGTAGATAAATTCAACATGAAAACTTTATTTGCTAGTACTAAAGTTTCCTCAAAGAGTGTTTTTTCTTTGCACCCAGAGGACCTCAACGGCAAAGTGTCTATAGTTAAGCTACAAATTCTGACAAAGAAAACATACCTACTTTATTTGCAGTGAATGCAATGGGACCATTCGCTCCATGACAAACTTTATTTAAGCATGCACAAATTCCATCATTACTGGCTAGCAGCACCAAGCAATTGGATAATTGGCAAAACTGAAAATTCCAACGTGTTTCTCTTTTTGAAACCAGAATCAATATCTTTTGTACTTATAATATTTATAGATTTACAACTATTGGATGTAGCTGTGTTTGGTCCTTAAAATAATTCATCACCATGCTAATGTCCATTCCTCAACATCAAATATAATTGTGTCGGTCAAGAAAATTTTAGTATATATAAAGTTTCATGATGACACCAAAAATCTATTTTGTGTTTTAAGAGGTAGATGACAATAAGGCATTATAGAATTTCACTTAAATTACGTACAATAATATAATTAACATTTTTTGCTCAAAAGATCTTACCACGAACCTATAAATAACAGGGATTTTCATGTTTTGTTAAACAATGGTTTGCAGAAAACATTAAATACAAAAGCCGCTTATAGAGAAGAACTATTGTAAGAATTTATAGTAGGATTATGTACAATGACAGGCTTAACAGAACACTATTTACAAAACCGGAAGAATTTCGGAATGAATCATATTTTATAGGTCTATTTAGTACCTAAGTAAAGCAAACAAATATAGATAATTTTAATTCTGTCCGGTGGGATTCCTTTAATAATTGAAAAACAAGACTAAAATATTATTTGTTTGTTATAAATACCTGTGATATTGTCACACTGTGATAATCTATTGCTGTTGTGCTGTGAGTAAGTTTTTAAAAATTCCACCTAATAAACAATCAAAATATGAAATTTATTACAAGTACAGTAAATTAGACAATAATTTAACAACCGACGGGGAAAACCTTTTTTGTCAAGTTTGTTCAAAATCAGTAAGTTTGTATTATCTTAATTTAAATGCTTTTAATTACTAGTATATGTATTATTTTAGATTGATGCTACTAAAAAGTACCATGTAAAACAACATTTGGGTAGTAGTTTACATTTTAAAAATATTAAAAAAACTATGAAACAACCATTGTTAAAAAACGTTATAGAAGATCAACATAATAAACCTATAATTATTCAAATTACACTGGTCTGCATGAAAATCGGCCCTGATACCATTCTTGACGATTCTAATGTAAAATCACCTCCTGAATCTAAAAATGAGCTCCGTTTTTACCCATCACCCACCTATTTTGGGGGGACCTCATTTTTATTTTATTTTTTGCATTTTTTTTAGAATTTTAACTTATAGCCGTTAAACATCCCAAAGCAGGTAATAAAATTTATACCAAAGTATATGGCAAAAGTTTTGCTATAAAATGTATATAGAAACAACAATAAAATACAAATATATAAGAACAGTAAAAAAATATCAATAAACAGTTAGGAAGATTCACTGCACGACGCTGGCGATCTCAATACCACATGCAGGTTTGAACAGGAATTTTCGACAGGCTTGAACTTGCATTACTCTTCTCATTATAGTACATTACATTGTTTGCTTAACTGTTTCGATCAGTACTGTTGCAGAGTTAACTTGTCGACGTTTTAAACGTGCTGGATTTTGTGTTCATTTTTGTTCATTTGTGTAAAACAGTAAAACTACTTTTACTCCGGATTTTTTCAAGTGACTAAGTGTGATTTGTGGTTAATATCGGGCGTTGAATTACTGTTTAATTATGCGACGCGAGTTTAAAAATCATCCCGATAGCTTCTGCTATGTTTGCGGGAAATTAACTTTAAAAGCGCAACGAAAACCCCGTTCCTCCGCTTATTAAAACAGTTTATAAATTGTACTTTGATTGTCAAGTTGGCGACCAGAACAAGACTTGGGCTCCATCAGTTTGCTGTACGACTTGTTACAGTAGTTTGACCAAATGGCTCAAAGGTACCCGTAAATCAATGTCATTTGCTGTGCCCATGGTTTGGCGTGAACCTCTCTGTCATCTTACAGATTGTTACTTTTGTATGACTTCCACCGTCGGGTTTTTGAGCAAAAGTAAGCATACAATTCAGTATCTCAATATTCCGCCAGCTCTAAGACCTGTTCCTCATAACAATACCCAGAGCCCCCGAACACTTATACTCTAGAGCCAGAAATTGATTTAAAAGACTCTGAGCCACAACCTGGGGCTTCGAATGATACGTTCAATAATGATGAAGAGTATTCTGCAGATTTAGTTTCTCGGCAACCTCATCTCCTCACTCAATCGGAATTAAATGATCTTGTCAGGGATTTGCAGTTACCCAAGACTAAATCTCAGCTCCTAGAATCGCGACTTCAACAGTGGAATCTCTTAGAAAAGGGAGTAAAAATATTTTCTTACAAGACCAGACAAGTAACCCTGAAATGTCTTTTCTCAAAAGATAAAG
This sequence comes from Aquatica leii, assembly GCA_035610365.1. Lineage (NCBI taxonomy): Eukaryota > Metazoa > Arthropoda > Insecta > Coleoptera > Lampyridae > Aquatica > Aquatica leii. The sequence continues at coordinate 950,570 of CM069436.1, forward strand.
GTTTAGTGTTCTGCCCTAATGCAAATTTATTGATGACAGAGCTACAGATGCCATGTGACCCAGACAAATGGAGACTGTTTATAGACTCATCAAAACAAGCTTAAAAGTTGTCCTGTTGGCAAATGGGAATGACTTCCCATCAGTTCCAGTTGCATACTCTGTTGATATGAAGGAAACGTACGAAAACATCTTCAGAATCCTTAATAAAATTAGTTATCATGATTATAAGTGAAAACTTTGCGCTGACTTAAAAGTTGTTGCTCTACTCACGGGCCTGCAATCAGGATTCACAAAATATTGATGCTTCCTTTGTGAATGGGATAACCAAGCCCGAGATAAACATAACATCGTACGGGACTGACCTCTGCAAGAAAATCTTATTCCTAGTCAGAAAAATGTCGCCCACAATCCTTTGGTTCCGAAGGAAAATATTTACTTACCACCTTTATACATCAAACTTGGATTGATCAAGCAGTTTGTGAAAACAGTGGACAAGACAAGTGGCGCATTTCCATTTTTGAAAACCAAATTTCCTCGTCTTAGCGAAGCTAAAATCAAAGAAGGCGTTGTTCTTGTTCCCCAGATTAGACAACTCTTCCAAGATTCGACGTTTATTGAACACTTAAATCCAAAAGAAAAACGAGCTTGGCTTGCATTTCAAAACGTTTGTAACAACTTCCTGGGTAATCACAAAAGTGAAGATTATGTCGCTCACGTTGAGGAACTGGTTTTAGCGTACAAGGAAATAGAATGTAACATGTCTCTTAAAGTTCACTTCCTTCACTCGCATCTAGACTTTTTTCCTGAAAAATTAGGAGCAATCTCGAATGAACACGGGGAACGGTTCCAGCAAGACATAGCTAAGCTGGAGAAGAGATTTTCAGGGAAGTGGAATGCAAGCATGTTGGCGGAGTACTGCTGGTTTTTGAAACGAGAGAGCTGTACTTCAGGGTACAAATGAAAACAAGCACCAAGTAACGATGAATATCTTTTTATTTATTACTGTTTATAGCTAAAATAGTTCTTTTTCCCATTTAAATTAAATTCATGTCCATATATTTATTATTATAATAATTATTAGAATTATTATTGTTCGATAAATAAATTATAATTAATTTATCGAAAAGTGGTAAAATTAGAGATTTGGGGCTCCCTCGAAAATGGTGGGTGATGGAAAAAAACGGAAGACATATTTGGATTCAGGACGTCATTTTACATAAGAATCACCCGGAATAGTGTCAAGGCTCGATAAAAAACATTTTTTTGCAGACCAGTGTTATCAGTCTACCAATAAATTCGCTGATTTTCAAAATGTATTTTTACATATGTTTCGAGCTTGAAATTATGAAGCTCATCTTCAGAAAACTACAAATAATATTACAACTCATAAAAAGTTAAGATTACAAAAAATTTTAAATTACATTTTTTGAAAAATGTCAAATATGAGAATTTGTAACTATATATTTAAAAAAAAATTAAAAAATGTAAGTTTTTCAAAATGTTAAATGTAAATTAAAGGAAGATGTGCAATTTAGATGCACATCTAAGAAAATTTAAGTTTAAAATCATAATTGAAATTGGTTTGATCATTCAACAAAAAAAATTTATTTGATATTTTAATATAAATCAGTTCGAGCAATTCAATAATTTGTTTGTTATTTATGTTATTAAAAGGATGAAATAATTTGTAAGAAAAAAAAATGGCGATTATCTAAAACATGTTGCGCAAATGTAGATTTCACTGAATTTTGATTATTAATATATTTTGAAGTATTTTTTAAATATCTAAGATGCTCATTAAGTCGAGTTTGGAACGATCTTTGGGTCATACCAATATAAAATTTTTGACAAGAACAAAGTAATTTGTAAACTCCACTTTTATTTAAATTATTATTATTATTTAGAAAATTACAAGAAAAAAGATTCCGAAGAGATATTTCATTAGAAAAAGAAATCTTGAAATCGTTACCTTTACTTAATTTCTTAAAAAAATTCAGAAAATCTGGTATAAAAGGAACCAAAAAAAATTTGTTAGTAGAATTTGTTGAAATTGGTATTAATTTAGTGTAAGATTTAATATAATGTTTATATAAGTGTTTGTGATAAACATTATAAATAATATCTAAAGGAAAATTATTAGTATAAGCTAAATAAATAATAATATCCAATTCAATTTTATAATTTTTAATTAGTAAAGGAATAGTAAGAAGTCTGTTGAATAAATAATGAAATGAAGCTAGTTTATGAGAAATATGGTGATTTGAGTCAAACGATATTAAATGGTTAGTAGTTGTAGGTTTTTTATAAATTTCAGATTCGAAAGTGTTATTATTATTTAACATAAATAACAAACAAATTCCTAAATTGCTCGAGTTGATTTATATTAAAATATCAAAAAAAAAATTTTTTTGTTGAATGATCAAACCAATTTCAATTATAATTTTAAACTTAAATGTTTTTAGATTTGTATCTAAATCGCACCATATTCCTTTAATTTACATTTAACATTTTGTAAAACTTATTTTTTTTACTTTTTTTTAAATATCTAGTTACAAATTCTCATATTTGACATTTTTCAAAAAATGTAAGTTAAAATTTTTTGTTATCTTAACTTTTTATGAGTTGTAATATTTTTTGTAGTTTTCTGAAGTTTTAGTGTCAACTATGTGTTCTTCAGATGAAGAACCGCCACTTCTTACTTCTTCGGTCTCTGATTCAAAAACGAACTTAGGAAATTGGAACGCTACGTTTTCTGGTGAAGATCCTTCCTTACTTATGTAGAATTTTTTCTTCGAGTTAATGAATTGTGCTTGTCTCGTGGTGTTTCACAGCAACAACTTTTTTCTCTTAGCGTTTGAGGTTTTGTCTGGTAAAGCTTTTCTTGGTTTAAGGACGAACCGAAGCGCTATTAGAAAAATGTTGCGGCTCTGTTAAAATCAGAATTGCTTCCTGTAGATTATTACGATTGCTTAATGGAGATCATTCGTATGCGTACGATGGATATATTGGGATGTACCTTACCACCATGCGGTACTTTTTCTTACAACTAGTCTCTTATCACATACAAATCAAAATCGTGCGTCGTAATCTAACTCCGTCCGAAGACAGCTCACTCAATCTAAGGCTTCCATAGACGAGTATAAACCATCTACGCCTTGTAACGTCCCGTTAGAGTCATTACAATTAAAATTCAATTTTGCATTCGTTTATTTTCTGCAACTAATTTGCATATAAATTTATTCAGTTTGGCAACGTCGCGTCGTACTTCGAATCGACCGAGCAATCAATTTTTGTTGGTACTTCCGTTTGAACCATCTTTAGGTTTGCACGTAAGTGCTGCAAAGAAGACAAATTTTCTTAATTATGGCGTAAAAACGCATACAGATTAATTTTTATTCGTTCCAACTAATTGCTGATAAGTTTATCTTTATTCCGATATAATTTTTCTATTGAATTCAATATTTTTAGTTATTTCGTAATATGATGCAATTCATTTGAAACTGATTTCAAGACCGTTGTACGTAAACCAACGTAAGTGATTTCATGTCGATTAAAAACCATTCTAATTATTTATATTTAGGCTTTTTTTTCTTTATTGGACTTTTTATTTACTGGATTTTTCCGTTATTGGAGATTTTTTATTTACTGGATTTTTCTGTTATTGGATTTTAATTTTGGTTTTATACCTGCTGTTTTTGCTTTCCAATCTACATTCGTTTGATTCGTTATTTTGTGCTAGAAGAAGCTTATCATTTGAACAAAGAATGTGCTATAAATAGAAGATATCAGATACCGTCATAATATATGGTGAATCAACTTGAAGTTATGCTACTACTTACTACATTTTAAGTTCAAATTAATTAAATTGTGTTATCAAAAATTTTCGGAATACATACTCCGTAACAACTCAAACGTTTATTACTTTTAAATTTGATATCAATTAATAGTTAGTTATAAGATTTTATGCTCTTTATTTATCACCAATTTAAAGGTGGTTGGCGCCCAAATATTGTTTTAATCCAAATAATGTCCATTTTTTTCTTTAATGTAAACAGTTAGTGTAATATGTTATAATTGCAGATAAATTTAAGAAATTCACGCCTGTGTATTTTACTTTCATTCAAGCTCACACCCAGAGGTCTGTGTTCCGACTACTGCCGTGGTAAATAAGATTTTTTGCTTTCGATAAATGAATATTTATATTTTGCTTGTTTATTATGATTGGGTGTTTTTATTTTTTATTACAGCCTTTTTAAGTTACTTCTTCGATTAACGCAGCGTGAACACTATGATAGTCAGCCGTTGTCTATGCCGGTTACATGTTCTCTCAATATTTCTTCACTTTCTTCTTCGGTATCTACTTCTAATTCTAATAATCGTGTTCGTTGTACATCAAAAGGTGCTATACCTTTACGTTCGTTTTCTGCTCTTTTTGATTTGTTGACTGGTTTGTCTTCGGTTTCGAGGATTATCTGCCCTACTAAAAGCCAATGGTTTAACCGGTTAGTGGGTAATATGTCAGCGTCTTCTCGCCGATTTTCTCATTGGTTAGTGGTTCAAGTTTTTCTATGAAAGTTTTTTTCTGACGATAAGCATCTGTGGAAACTGGTCATTCTCCACGACCAACGTAAACCAATTACTCACGATCATCACGTCGACTCCACTTCTAGTCATCGTAGTGTTACCAAGACGTTACTTTTTTTTGGCGTCGTTTTTATTGACCTCATATGAGACCGAAAGTGACGGAGTACGTTCGTTATTATCCGGTTTGTCGGTCGCAGAAAACGCTTGGTTTAGATCAACGACGGGATCGTGTTACTGCTGGCTCTACATCGCTTATTCTTTCTGGACTAGCTCGGCAAACTTCTGCAAATCTTTCTAAAGTTCCTAATCGTTCTACGGATGTGAAACCTAGTTCTCTCTCTTCAAGACCTCCTCGTTTCAACATTTCTAGTTGTACTTTGTTGTCTCTTTCTTTTTCACCGGTGTCTCAAACGTCGTAAATTCTAGTCTGTTTTGTTTGGCTTTAGAATTCCGACTTTTGGAAATTCTTTTCGTTCTCGTCTGTAGATTTTGTGATTTAGTTCTTTGACTATAATTAACACTATTGGATTCTTCATTCAAGGAGGGGCATAAAAAAACTATTCAGTTTTTCTTTATGGCGACGTTTTATACTTATCATAGTGTTTGTTCTCCATGTTTAATTGTATTGTCATTTATTATTTACACTTATTTATTGTTTTTAATCATTGACTATTAGCAATATATTTTTGTCAATTAAGTTTAGGACGTGTTCATGTTTGTCAAACTTCGGTGTAATTGCTCAAATATTCTACTGGCCTGATGAAGTGCACATTTAGTGCACGAAACGTCGCCATAAAGAAAAACTGAGCAGTTTTTTTATGCCCCTCTTAGAATGAAGAATCCAATAGTGTTAATTAAAGTTAAATAAGGAAGATAAAGAAACCCTACCATTCTTTGATTATGTTGACGGTATTCTGTTGGTTATAGCTGGGATGCAACCCAATTGTTTTTTTCCATTTTGCTGTACTACATTTTTTTTTCTTAAATTTTTAGAAAATGCTTTGGGTTTTTTTTCTTAACCATTTTACTTCAGGACATACCAACTTTCTATTTGTGTATAGTTACATCCGCTTAATCGGCCATTTTGAGATTAGTAAGTCACTAGTAGAATCTCGCCTTGGTGTTAGGTTAAGTTTTTTCTTTGTTTTAGGTTTCCTTGTCCGCTTGTCGGAGAAAAGCAAATCAGGCATTAACATCAAGCCTTATCTTTCTCCGTCATTGCCTATTTTTTTATCTTTTCTACTTTTCATTTCTTTCTTCTTGAGCTTAGAGTTTTTCTATGTGCCAACCATTCTTCCATCTTTTGATTCTTTTTATGGTCTTGAGTAGTTAGTTGGACATAAAAACATCTAGTCTTATCTTTCTCCGTCTTTCACGGGCAATTATCTGTTTTTTTTTGGTTGCTTGAACATTTTTTTTTATAGTTACTTCTTTTGACTAAGATTGGTAAACCCTTTATCTTAGGAGTGGCTATAAAAACTACTTGAAGAGTTTTCTTATGGCGACGTTTCGTGGAACGGTTGTGTCTACTTCTTCAGGCCAACTGAATTTATTAAAAAGAAAACAACATAAGTAAAAACGGCAGTTACAATCCGGTGAGAGCTACAAACTATTCTTCTACTTATTATAAATGCTGTTTTTTTATAATTATAGATGATTACTTACGGAAAACAAATAAAAAGTAGACTGGTCCGCAAACAACGTCATAAATGTAAAATTAATAAATAACAAAAAACAATTAATATAAATTACACGAAACATCTACAAACTAAATCACTAACAAACAATTTTATGGTCGTGTGATATAAAATATGAGCAATGAAAAGATAACCCAAAACATACCCAAGGTCTAGGAAATTTTTGAGATAAGGTTATTATAAACTGTACTAAGGTTGTTAGTATCAGTGTTGAAATTAACATTATTCTTATGTTTTGTGATAAATATCATTTCTGCAACTAATCTTTTATAAAATTTCGGTTCCACATCTAATATAGAAGGATTACTAAAATCAAAATTATGTTGTAAATTAATATGGTGGAGAGCAAAAGCTGATTCTGCCTTTTTATTTTTGCAATCATATTGGTGGTTCTTAATTCTGTTAATAGTTTTTTGTTTCGTTTGACCAATATAACATTTATTACAATCCATACAATCGATTTTATATACAACATTATGTTTGTCTAATAACTTGGTCTTATCTTTAATGTTGGAATAAATAATGTTGTAAATAGTATTGTTATTATAAGTTGTTATTTTAAGGTCTGACGTTGTTAAAATAGGAATCAGCTTCTTAGTAAGGCCAGGAACGTTGTTGTTGGTGTTAGCGTGAAACAAAATTCTATTAATCAGGTTATTAGGATAATTGTTGTTTTTGAGTAAATTTTTAAGTTTTTTTTTTGCTTGATTGAGTTTATTTGGTTTTTGTTTTGTTGTGCTTGGTTTGAAACTTGGGTTAGACTGCAACGTCGTTTCTTGTACTCTGTACTTCCGCTTAGTCAGCATTTTTGATGTTGTCAGTCACTGTTAGAATATTTCTCTTCTTTGGGTTTCTTTTGTTTTTGGAATATTCTAATCCGTTCTTCGGCTTTTAGGTTCTAGGTGACATTCTAACACGCAAGCACTGACTAACGACGTTCGATTAACAAATGAAGTTTCTTATTCTTTTTTATTTACTCTTACTTCTTTTTTTCTTTCTTTCCGTTTTGTTTTGAGTCTTACGGTTTTGGATTTTACTTTGTCACGTTTACAGTGTTTGGCTTTTTGGTGACCTTGTAGTTGTGATTTTTGGATCGCTAATTTTTTTTCCTCTGCTTTTTGGTAGCCTGACTTGTGTCGATTTTTAATCAGAATCTTTTTTTGCTTTCTTCGTTGGTTTTGCTTTCTTAGATCTTTAGAGTCTGTTTAGTTTTTTAGTAGAAGAATCTATATCGTCTGTTGACGACTTTTTGGGCACAACTTCTTAGTTTTTTTTTTCCTTTTTTGGCTTTCCTTTTCGTAATCCGCATATCACAATTCAAGTTTTGCTTTTTATTTCTAGAGTTTTATTAGTTTTTAGGGATTTATATTCAAGGCAGGATTTGTTTTTGTGGGTTGCAGTTTCATGGAATTTTAGGGCGTTGTCGTTGACTGTGCTCTAACCTTTCTTCTTTCCTAAACTTCTTCTTTGTCTATTGGTTTGCTTAGGATTGTCCGTCACTGAGGTCTATGGGACTGCAATGTTTTCTTGCATTTATAGCGCAACGTCTAATGTTGACTTTCAACGAGTACCTTTTCCGATCCTTTATTTCTATTGTTTGGAGTTTTTAGTTCTTTGGAATATCTTTCCAAACACATTTGATTGGTGATGCTTAGCGAACTTCAAAAACCGCTCTCATTTACGTTTCTTCTTGGGTTGGGTGTTATTGTATTTGGGTTGGCTTTAGGTTTTAAGGTTCTATCCTTGGCGTATGCCAGTTCCCAGGATTTAATGTTGCTGTGGAGGAATTTGTTATGTTAAAAACGCTTTAGTATAATGTTTGTCCACTGTATGAAATTTATTTTCCACACGCGCACTTTTGCTGTTTGAGTAACAATACAATGTCAAATTGTAAAACACAAATTCATTTCGTCCGGCAAAGTTTGAAAAACGCAGACAATGTCTAGCATTGCGTACAGCCAACACGATTTTCATTGTTAAGTGTGATCTGAGTGAAAGCCTTTATTTGGGGTAAGCATCTCTTGTGTTTGTGTTTTAATTTAATTATTCCGTAATTGTCTGTAGCAGGTTTCCACACTCTCACACGTTTTTTTTGTCTGTGGAGAAAATTTCCATAACGTCGTCACGTCACCGTAGTTAATACTATCTACACTACTTTTGTTATTCCATTAGAGGAAACAATTATTATCGAACTTATAAAAATTCTGTGAAAGAAACGCTACGCATTGGTTTCTCGTCAGTGATCGTATGATTTACTTGTGATAACGCCGTATGTCGTTTTTCTTAGATTTCAATTAAGTTTTAAGGAATGCTGCGAAGAGGACACTAGCTAGTCGGCGGCTTTGGAGAAAGCTAACTGTGAGTATTGTATTTTCTATTTTAATTCGTACGAACGACTGAACGTACATAACAGGTTGTTAATACAATTAATTATATAATCGTTTCGTTGTGTGTCACTTATTATACGACGTGCTTTGATTCTCTAAATCTTCGAGTTTCGTATTTTTGTATTTTAATTTACAAATGTAAATTCACTTCGCTTTTGAACATCAAAGTTAGACCGACTAAGTCACTTGGTTGTAGGACGCGTCGCCCGGTCGAAGACGTAGTTTATATTTTGTCTGTGATGCAGTTCTTGATACCGACCTACGTGTAAGCGTTTGATAAATTATATATAAATATAATTATATTAGAATTCAATAACCTGTTGTATAAATCATTACTAATTTTCCAACTGTTATAATTGACTAATACTTCTTTTTGCTTATTATTACGTTAAGAAATTTATTGCAATATGCAAGTGACATTAATCTAGGCTATTGACGAAATCTCTTTATTAACAATTTTTCCCGAGTTAATAAAAGCAAACGCAAATTAATTTTGAGACAGAATTGTACAACATACTGTTCTCCAAACATTAACTTTGTAATTTTTAAATAAATTTATTTTTTAATTCTTTAAAGTTGTGTTTGACATATTTGGCGCTGCGAACAGGATCTACACAAACGGCTCAACTGTAGTGTCGGTGATTTTTAAATTTTAATTGTGTATTAAGAACGAAGATAATTATTTGTTATCCAACATAAAGTATTGCAAGATTCATTGGGCTCATCGATAACGTAGGACTTCAATCCTTGACGGCCTTCGCATTTCCACAACGCCTGAATTGACGCAAAAACTTGTCTTAGAGAAAATTTCCTGGCTGAAAACTTCTCAACTGGACACACTAAACATTGCAACTACGCGATGTTATTAGTAAACTTATTCCTGTAAGTAATCCTTTTATTACATAATTCCTTTTATTATATAATATACATGTTTATCAATTATACTTTATGAGCTTTGGCGATCGGTCACCTCATAAAATAAATAATTTAAAATCGAAAACTAGTTTAGAATTTGATAGTAACTCGGTTTCTGAAGTAGAAAATTTATTAATAAATCGCGCTAATTTAACAGTCATGACAAACTATACAGAAATAAATCTTGCTAAAGAAATGATTCCTCAGTACGAAGGAGGAAGCCGCAATTTATCTTTTTACAACAATGTGACAAATTCATTAACACATATAAAAATTCAAATAAAGGAGAAGAAAATTGTACTTTAAATAAATTACTTTTTGAAATTTGTTGTTCTAAATTAATTAATGCTGCAAGAGACATTTTAGTAACTTGCGATTGTTCTACTTTGAGTAATGTCAAGTCCGCACTTTAGAATCGTTTTGGCGATCCTAGAAATGATTACGTTTTAGAGAATAATTTGCTAACGTGTTTTCAAGAAACAAATGAAAATTATGACACATATTACGAAAAAATTAAAGGAAAATTACAATATTTATTAGAACACATTTTAATTCACGAACAAGATGTTAATCTTAAAATTTATAAAACGAATTTGTATACCCGTAAAGCGCTAGATACTTTTAAAGCAGGATTATTAGAACCGTACCGTTCCTTTATTTCATACAAAAATGTAGAATCGTTAGAAGATTGTTTATTACAATTTAGAAATTACGATAATCACAAACAACAAGTTAGTTTCTTAAATTTTATTAGACAGAAAACACCTATAAAATCTGCGCATAAAAGTAATACACAAAATCAAAACTTTATGACCCCTACATCCAGAAACAATGCTTATTTTAATAATACTAACCAATATAACCCAAATTATAATCAATACCGTAATCGAAACATTAACCAAAATATGGACAAAATCATAACCAAACCAAAATCGAAATCATTTTCCTAGTGCACCAATTAATGTTCAAAGTAGGCCAGTATCTACAAGATTTCCCACTAATGCAAAAGTATTTGAGCGAAAACCCGAATTTAAACCTACTCCAATGTCAATTTCAACAAGAAATACAATGAGACCATATCATAATAATAATTATTTTCGAAATACCGGCCCACGCAATTTCATATCAGAAGAACTTCATAATGTTGAAGATCAACCAGAAAATCAATTTCTTCCTCTTGAAGAAAGTGATAATTTTCAAATTTCTCAAAATAATCATGGCAATATCCAAAATTTTTCAATAATAGCCTCGACAACACCACCATCGACCTAAATCTTAATACAAATAGACCAAAACTACCATTTATTACCATACCCAGTTTTAATTTAAAAAATTTGATAGATAGCCGTGCTTCGAATTCAATAATAAACCCAGGCCCAGCCTACAACTATTTTAAAAATCACTTTTTTAATAAACCTTTTACTATAAAAAATTTTAATGAAACTGTAACGTCTGATGTAAATGTAGCATTTCCTATTTTAAAAGAACATGGCATAAATAATAATATTAGTTTTCACGTTATCAATTGGCACGATAGGTTTGACGCATTATTAGGAAGCAATGAATTTAGAAAATTAGGAGTTAAAATAGATTACAATAACCAAACATTACAAATAGGTAATGTCGAAATTCCTTTTTTCATGGAATTAAATCCCTGTAACTATAAACCTTTTAAGCAAAATGTTAGTACTCATTTAAAAGTCCCAGTAAATATTGAAGGTCAAGTCCTTATCCCTGAAACTAAGCTAGTTAACTATACTATTCCAGAATCTATAGCCTATTCAAAAGATGGCCTCTGTACAATTCCATTTAAAGACAATTCAAATATTGAAATAAACTTCCAGCATCCTTTAAATGAAGAACCAATCACTAATGTCAATTTATTAAATCTAAATTTTAATAAAAATTTAAACATTTCAGAAGTCATACGTACTAATCATCTGAACCTAGAAGAAAGTTCAGAAATTATTTCTTTGGGCCGAAAGTATAAACAAATATTTTATGATGAAAATAGCGATTTAAGTTTTACTAACGGTGTTAAACATAAAATTCATACTACAGACGATAATACAATTTTCCAAAAGTCTTATAGATATCCCTATCATTTAAAAGCTGAAATTCAAAACCAAATAAAAAAACTTCTTGACAACAAAATTATTAGACCCAGTATTTCCCCTTACAGTTCACCAGTTTGGATAGTTCCCAAAAAATCCGATGCAAGTGGTAAAAAGAAATGGCGACTTGTTATCGATTACCGAAAATTAAATGAAAAAACAATAGAAGACAAATATGTATTATCCTAAAGTAACAAACCGATTTCATACTTTTCCAGAACTTTAAACAGTGCTGAGAAAAATTATTCAACTATAGAACGTGAACTACTTAGTATTGTAGAATGCACAAAACATTTTAGGCCCTATATTTATGGAAAACAATTTGTCGTAGAAATTGACCACAAACCTCTTGTTTGGCTATTTTCTCTTAAAGATCCAAATTCTAGATTAATTAAATGGCGATTACGACTTGAAGAATTTGATTATAAAGTAATATATAAAAAAGGCAAAGAAAACTCAGTCGCAGCAGATGCTTTATCTCGAATCGAAATAAATACTAAAGAATCAATAAGTAATGATCCTGACCTAGACCTTTTGTCTATACTCCCAAACGTAGATAATAATTTAGATTTTTCTTTAGATGAACTCGATGAAATCTTAAATACTGATGAAGATCGGCAAATCACAGAATCTGACAATACCACACAACACACTTCTTTAGAAAACCCTGTTTTTACTATACCAATATCCGAAAATCCTATTAATTATTTTATGTATCGCATAATATTTAAGTTAGGAGATTAATATAACCTAAAGTATACGAGATCATTTGCAAAACATAATTACATCATTACTATTAGACGAGGCAATAAGTTAGAGAATTTAAATACATGTTTTAAAGAAGTAATAAATCCTAATATTTTATATGGAATATATTTTAGCGACAAAGAGCTAGAATCAAAATTTCTCGTGACCTCAAGACATCTGTTCGATAATAAAGTAAAATTTATCAAAAGTAACATTTGGGCTATCGACTTAGAAAAATCTGATGATCAATACTACGCGATTAATCAATACCATTCTCTTAATCATAACGGTGTTACCGAAACGTATAATCATTTGAAATTAAAGTTTTATTGGTTCGATATGAAAACAAATTCATAAACGAATGTGAAACATGTTTAATTAATAAATACGAAAGAAACATTTATAAAATTCAATTTTGTGGACCACTTCTTGCAAAAAGACCTTTCGATATAATACACCTTGATACATTTAGCTTTGAAGGACACAAATGTTTAACAATAATAGATTTGTTTTCCCGATACGCTCAAGCTTATTTTATAAATGATGCTACTGGTATTACAGTTTTAAACAAATTTCGTCATTTCTTTTCTCATCATAATTTTCCAAGAAAAATTGTGTGTGATGAAGGCAAGGAATTTAAGAATAAAACCTTTCAAGAATACTGCGAATCGTTCAAAATCGAATTACATTTCACGACTAATTACAACAGTAGTTCAAACTCCCCTATAGAACGGTTACATTCAACAATTTTAGAAAAAATTAGAGTATTTAAATCACAAAATCAAAACGAATCGCCTCAGAACTTAATGATTTCCGCAATATTAGTATATAATCAATCGATACATTCAGCTACAGGTTACACCCCATTCACTTTGCTTTATGGACCATACGAAAATCTTAATGCACACGAAATTGATTTTAATAAGACGGTATACGAGATCTGTAACGAAAAAAGAAAAAACGAATTATTACCATTTTACGAAGAGTTATATAAAAAACAACTAGAAAAACGTACTAACAGATTAATAACAAAAAATAAAGACAAAATTCCAAACCTTGAAATTACTGAACCCCTCGCATATATCACACGCCAAAGAATTAGAAAAACCGATCCCTATTATAATAAACTTAACATTACAAATATTACCAATAATAAAATTTCAGGAATTAGAGAATTGTCAAAAAGACCCACAAATATTCACGCTAGAAAATTAAAGAGAATAAAGAAAAGATTTTCTTTACAGAATCAACCTGCTGTTGGTACAGAACAGGAACCTTCGAATTGAAGAAATTCGAAGCAATGGATACTTCCCTGAATATTTGGGACACATAAAAATACTGAACCACTATCATAAGTTTTATTTTTATTTTAACATAACTAGTTTTGAAATTAGCTATATGAAAATATTGGGTAACGTAGCAATCTTAGAAACAAAAAGTAGAAACCCTATAATCTTACAATTAATTAGTATTTTAAAAAAAAATAATTGTGAATGCATAGAACAATTATTATCAAAATTTAAATATAGGATAAAAAGAGGTTTGTTTAATGTTTTAGGTACTACCATCAAATACATAACGGATAACTTAGATAACAATGATTTAATAGATTTTAATAATAATTTAGGCACGCTTTTTAAAAATCAGGACAAAGTAATCAAACAAATCCATAAATACACATCGTTTGCAAATCATATTACAGAACGATATTCAAATGACATTCGAATTTAGCTTTTAACGCAATCAACAATATTACCGATATCTTTGAAGTACAATTAAGCATTCAATATAATAATTATGTCAGTATGAGATTACTAAACATCCTTCAGCGTATTGAAAGAACCATTTCGATGGCATTTTCAGAAACTATCAATTTAGAAATTATTTCAAATTCTGAACTAACTGCGATTATAAAACATTTGCAGTTAACTTATAAACCTAATCAATTAATCGAATTCGACACAGTTCATATTTTTAAAATTTTAGAATTCACAAAATTTCGTATTTTGTCAACAGGTGATACAATAACATGTATATTATATATACCTATCCTTAATTCATTATCCTACCAATATACCAGAATTGATCCAACCCCCAATAAACAAGATAAAGTTTTCATTTCCCCATATAAATACCATCTTCAGAGTGCAACAACTGAATTTTGGACTGATGAAATATGCAAGAAAATTGAAAATCAAGCAGTGTGTAGTGAATCACCAATAGTGAACAAGTGTAGTTTATCAGACAGTAAAAGTTGTGTCTACGCCTTAGTCAACAACGACTATAAATTGTATCGACAATAAGATAATGGAAAAATCTTAACTTCTAGTAAATCAAGTTTAGAAATAGTACAAGAATGTTTGGATAATATTAACAATTTTAAACTAACAAATAATGCACTGATATCTTCTGAAAATAGTTGAAAAATCATTATAGGTGAACAAATTTTTAAAAACACTTTTAATAATTTCTCATATCAAAGTCCTCTTATAAACCCAAAAGATCTAAAAGAAGAAACTAAAGCTTTAGAAAGTAACATCCAATTGCAACTTATATTTCATTTTGTTCATTCTGCTGTGACAATTGTCATTGTAATTGTTGTAATCATAACCTGTTTATTATTGTACATGTTTAGGTATAAATTAAAGTTAGTAAATAAGAAACAAAAGAAAGAGGACATCAAAATAGAAAACGTTATAACAAATACCTATCCAAAGAACGAGGACGTTCTGACTTAAGGGAAGAGGAATTATATTAGAATTCAATAACCTTTTGTATAAATCATTACTAATTTTCCAACTGTTATAATTGACTAATATTTCTTTTTTGCTTATTATTACGTTAAGAAATTTATTGCAATATGTAAGTGATATTAATCTAGGCTATTGACGAAATCTCTTTATTAGCAATTTTTCCCGAGTTAATAAAAGAAAACAAAAATTAATTTTAAGACAGAATTGTACAACATACTGTTCTCCAAACATTAACTTTGTAATTTTTAAATAAATTTATTTTTTAATTCTTTAAAGTTGTGTTTGACATATTTATATATTTATGTACCTTCCTCTATGTGAATTTTTGTCTGTGATCAAATAAATAAACTCTGTGTTATCAGTTCTGTCTTATCATTTGTTCTCTTTCAGCTGCGGGTAGATTTAAAATGGTGTCTCCTACCCTAGTCTTTCATCGTTTTGGCGCCTTCATAAATTTATTTTATATTCTTACACCACGAAGCTTACAACTCTATTGCTGGAACAACTGAGTTAGTCGTCACTATTTTAGTTACGAAAAAACCACGTAACAGCCTCTTTGGTAACATGAATCTATTTACGTATTGAGTTTGTTATTCAAAAAAAAAATATTGTAATAAATGTGCCTCAGCAGAATTCAATTGGTATGTGCTATTTTGTATTCTGGTGTTTATTTATTTCAACACTAATTTGGTGGTCATATTTTCAAAAAAGCTTTAAAACTTGTGTTATGTCTTTCAATTGTCTCTAGAAGTGCTACTAAATCTACCAAATACTCTCTGACAGTCAATTATCGTGTAATTAATTGTTTTTGATTTTTTTTTCTATTTTAATTTAATGATAATTGATGAGCCATCTAACAATTTTACTAAAAAAATTTCAGACCAATAGCATTTCTCGTCCGCTTTTTTTTATATTGTAAACAATGTTCTAAAAAAAGCTACCTGTTGCACCTTCCGTTTATAATCCGTGTCACATTTATTGCTTCGGATGAGTAGATATTAATGTTAATTTGCTTGACTTAGGTACCTTCACTGATAATTTATCTGCATCTACAAATTCACAACGAAGTATGTTGCTTAAGTCTTGTAAAAAAATGGATCTAATGTTTTATCATTGTTCTGAACAAATGTCTTCTGATTGTTTTTTTTAGATTTAACAGTAACATGCAAAATTGTAATCGCAGTTATCTTATGTTTTTTTTTACAATAAATATGATTACATTTTTTATTATTATATAGCGTTTCTATCAAATAAGATGAAATAGAAACCACACTACGCAAAACCTACTTTTTACGCACACTCGTTAAAAAATCAAACGAATACTAGTTTTTTTTAAAGAACCGGTTAAAAATCGCTTCTCAATGAATCGCTTCTAATGAATTCTTATACCAGTTACTATTACGATATTAGGTTTCTGTTATACGAAACACTTAAATAATGAACTTAGTGGTACTAATTGATAGATTTTTTTTCTTTTGAAAGTATACGAAAACCTATTGTTGTCTTCTTAAACATAATTATATTCTTTAAAATTACTGCTTTTTACAAAAACTATAACAATGACAGTTTTTTAAGACGTAATTTACCAAATTGCATTAAGAATAATACAGAGAAATCCATTGAAAAATGGGTGAAAGGCTAAAAGTACAATGCGTATTAGTTCGACCTGAATAATTACATTTTACGGTGGCTAAAACTGATTTTAAGTAATAAGTTTCATGTACCAACAAAAACGATTTTTTTGAAAGATAATGCAGAAGAAACGTCTTGTAGCAGCAACAAAGAGACGTGACTAAACTTGTAAAATTTGTATAAAACGATCTTTTTATTATTCTCATCATGATATATGCCACGTCCTTTTACATTTAGTGTATCGTGTCACTGGCTTTCTGTAATAATACCCAAAACCTTATTTAAATGTTGATTTTTTTTTATCAAAAAAATAATTAAGAAAACCGTTATCTAATAGCCAATTTTGCAGGAAAAATGTGAAACCGTGCGTAAGATACATACTCTTGCGTGAACTTCCCTTAATCGATGCATCTATGAATGTAACGTAAACGAAAATCCCATGGGACAGATTAAGCTTCCCCGTCTGTTGAAAATTTACTTTGCATACTAACTAAAGTGGGATAACTTTTTAATTCGTCTTAATGGAAGTATTATAAAAGTTTACTTCATAACGGTTTTATTTATACCGCAATCATGATCATTCAATTCTCTTCGCTTCTTCACGGTGCTTGAAGATTAGTTTCGCGTGGAACCGAGTTTTTACTAAAAAATCTATTGTGGAATTGCTTGTTACGTTTTAGAAATGTTTCGTTTAAAAACGTTATTGGCGTTTAGTATTTTGTGCGTTCTGTTTAATGGTACGTATTATATTGATAGAATTTCCAACCACTTTTGGTTATTGCGAAAAATTATATTTATCTTTTATGTTATTTTCTTTTGGGGATAACGTCATAAAATAGTTTCATTGCTTTTCTGCAGGAACACCAGCCGGAATCGAAGGTATGTTCGATATTAGATATTGGAAATGTCTTTTAAAGAAGAGCTACTCTTGTCCGGATAACAACATTAAATTTTACCTTTACACGCCGTAAGTACAATTTTTTTACTAAAAATTAATTAATATAAGTAGTATGCGTTTTTATATAATTAAACTGAATGAAAAGTAGTCGCTTAATATTTAAGATAAATTGGCACGTAGTATATGTGTTGTGTCATAATAAAAAGATGAGCAATATTCTATTATCTGGATTAGAAAATGTAAAATATTGTGTAACTCGGGTTTACCAATTTACACAATTTTTTTTTAAAGTTTGACGTATTTCTTAATCGTTTTTTTTTAAAGATATGGTTCGTATTGTTTAAATTTTGCACTAAAAAAATTTGATTATTTTTACCTTCTATTAGTTAAAAACAAAATAGTTGTTTGTATCACTAGTCCAGAAAGTGCTATTTTGCAAGTATGAGCATATTTGTTGGCCGAGGTGAAGCCGACGCCTACAAAATGCAAATACTTGCAAAATACTTTTAGGACGTGTAAAACAAAAAATGTTTGCTGACCTTTATAGTATAAATTTATTAAAGCAGTTATTTAAGTATTTATTTTTAATAAAATTTAATAACTGAAACCTGTAATGACGAAATTCAATTGTTTTTGAAATTAATTTGACAATTACATATTACAATTTAACTTATATGAAAATAAAATTATTATTGTTTTTAACAATTGTAAGATATAAGCAAATTTGTTATATTTGTTTAAAAAAACTTTGTTAGTGTTATTGTAAACAATAACACAAATAACAGTATATGTTAATAAATCTGACAGATTGACAGATGACGTTTAATTAATTAATGATTATTAATGCCAACTTCTAGTTATAAGATTCTACTACACTTTACCGGCCTAGGCCAGAAAAGTAAAATTTCCGTACGTTTATGATGCCTGTAAAATACATCAAAACGGACCGAAGCACAAAAAAACTTTTTTGTAAAAATAGAATAGTTAAAACTACTTGATTTCTTTAATTTTTGAATGTAAATCAAAAAAAGTTCTCAATAAGTTATAGTAAAACATAAAAAGCATAGAAATTATTTATACATTGCTAAAAATCTCATTGATACCGTTTAAATTAAAGTACCCATTCGCTACCGATTATCACATATGTGTGACAGTGGGTCTACCAGAAAAGACCGTCGTCACACATAGGTGTCAACATTACCTTGACTTTGTATCAACAACAGCTGACTGCTGGTCTTTAAATATCGGCTTTATTTCTATACCTCGGTCTGAGGATTGCTGCCGTAAAAGTTAGTGTAGGTTGTATTTTCTAGCCGATAAATGTGTACGGATGTATGTGTGTTTTTCGCTGTTCTATGAAGAACAGTAGCTGTGAAAAAGTGTGTAATTTATTGAAACATTGTAAATTTCGAGAACGTTCCCGTACTTTTTATCCACATCTAGAACGTTCACGAAAGAACGTAGAGGCTTCTCGAATGTTTGCAGAAACGTATAAATACGGCACAAACAAATTGTAGGTCAGTGATTTCCAGTAATTCGAAGATGACAGTGTTAATAACACTATTCAAGTCTAAATATATAAGCAATTAACGCGTGTGAGATAAATCTACACCTTGTACGTGACTTTAGTGTAAACAAACGATAAGTGTTAAATAGTTATCCGCGGACTTATCTTCGTGTAAATGATAGTGTTATACATAAATTATAGTGTAAGTGTTTTTATTAAATTTCCTTAGATTTAACTAGTTCGGTTAGTTTAAACGTGTACATATTTTTAGTGTAAATAAATTAGTTTTAATAATAATAAGAATTACAATATTAATATTTACTCGAAATCAATTGTTATTCAAGGAGAATTTATTTGAAAATGGAATATTCTCGAAATAAACCTTTGTCCGAAAGTGAATTACAGACTGAAGTAGATCGCATTATGAGGGACGAAGATAATGATGGTATCGATATTAATGATCCATATTCAGATTGAAGAGATAGTTGTCGACCTTCTAAAAATTATTTCGATTCATTTTTTTCAGATATTGAAGTCGATAATAATAGTTTGCACAAAACGTACAAGTAGAAGTTGGTGACAACGAATGGGTTGATGTGAATTCAGATCTAATACATCACCCTTTTTCTGAACAAGAAGGATTTAGAATAACTGTACCTCTATATCTAAAGCCTTTTGAAGTATATTGATATTTTATAGCTCACTTATCGATAAAACTTGAGAATGGACAAACAACGTGCCTCGTCGTTGCTAGCTAATACAAGTCAACATCGTAGTTCTAATATATGTACTGGTCACCGACAACAACTGAATAGATAACATGATTTTAGGTTTGTGTAATATTATGGGAATCTACAGACAAAACACTACTGGAGCCGAAACGTTCTATACAAACATCTGGTTTTTCAAAAAAAATATGTCAAGTAATAGTTTTAAAAATATACTTCGCTGTCTTTGTTTCTATGATGAATTGAACAATCAGCTGAATCGTCTTCACAAGATAAGTAATGTTGTAACTCACATCTTATTCAACATTCAAAATATATATGATTTAGGCGAAAAATTGTCACTAGATGAAGCACTTACATTATGGAGAGGCCGTTTGTCATTCAGACAATACATTTCAAATAAAGATGTAAAATACGAGGTAAAACTATATGATTTGTGTATTCCCAGTGGTTTTCTACTCAACATTATTATTTACTCAGGAAAAGGGACGGCGACAAACGAAAATGATCATGCTGCAGCAATAGTACAAGACTTGATCAGCAAGTATCAAGGTAAAGGCCATACGTGATATATGGACAATTTCTACAATAGTATCCAGTTAGCTGAAACATTGTATGCTCAAAACACAAATGTGGTCGTTATATGATTTCCGTCTATCAGCCTCTTGCATATTAAAGAAAGCAAACTGACTCATTCTAAAAAAACTTTGTCTAAACACTCCTTGACTAAAATTCCATCAAAGGTAATACACGAATCCGTGAACCGACAATGCTGTACAGTACGCTCTAAAAAAAAATCGCAAACAAACAACCTACTATTGCAAAAGATGTCCATGACAGTCAGCATTTTGCGTTGAGGTATGTTCCTATAGTGCTCATCCGTAAGATGCAGTTCGTGACTGTTTTTATATGAAAAATGTTTATATATTTTTTTAATTTTAGTATTTGTGTTGTTTTTCTATTAACAATACACATTTATTACCGCAATGTTGCTTTTTTAATCGCGTATAATCTCTCACTAAAATAACTAGCAGTATATTGAGCGGTGACGGTAGAAACTGACCAGGTTTAAGTAAGCAAGCACCTAGGTTAGATCCTGAATTCCGCAATCTTACAACTTCATGAAAATTAAAAACCGGACATTATTCGGTAGGTTGCCGAATTTAATTCATTAACGATACTTGTATTTTTAAAGCTATTCCGACGTCATTTCAAAAAAAGATAATTGTTGCAAAAGATTGCGAAAAATTTGAATTGAATCCTATAGAACTGATATAGGCTTATGTTAAAAATATAGTTACAAAATTTAATTTTTTCAAAATAAAAGATCGGATCCCTGCAACTCAATAATGGAAAACATCCCTGAAACCGTTTGGCCCAATTGTGTGGAGCGTGCTAAGAAAATAAAAGAAAAATACATAGAAATAAAACTATTTGATATTGCGGTAGAGCTTTTAATTATTAAGATTATAGCAATGAGTTGATGAAAACGATGAATCAGATAATATGCAGTGTGTCAATTTGAAAACTTTGGATTGGAAATATATGACAACAAAAAATAATATCCAAAATTACAAAAACTCGTTTCGACAATATGGAAGAGAAACCAAATTGACATGGGCAGTGGCACACCCCTGCCTACCTTTTCACTCCCAGCTACCCCAACTTCAAAAATGTAAATTGCAGCCACCAATTGCATAATTGCAACAATTGCAAAATTCTATTTTAAAATATCAAGAAAAGTGACTTTTAACGTGACAGTTTTGAAATAATTAGCAAATAATGAAGTTTAGAGAGATGCTGTCAACCCTTAAAATTACACTGTTTGAGATAGTTATCACATGTTTGTCTCTCCTAGAATATCCAGCGCAATTATTTTTGAAGATATTGGGTGTCATGCTCTTGTGCAATACAATGAGTTTCATTATCTCAATAACGACAAGCAGGTATTTTTACATTTGCATTGACATTGTTACCTTACAACGTTTATACGTTGTGTTTTAACCCCCCAATTTATTCAAAACTTATTTAAATAACGCGAGTATAAAATCAACTTTCAACGTTTCCATCTCTATAGCCATTTCCTTACTTACATCTTTAACGTAACTCCAGAAAAAATCAATTTTGAAGAAGTCAGGTAATCATTGACCGCTTCTTTCAATCCTTTGAGTAAATGTAGCATTAAGAAGATGATGGATAGGATCACATCCTCTCTAGAACATGCCGTAAAATAATTTCAAGTAATCAAGACAAGCAAATTTGCAAATAAATTTGGCCGTTTCCAGTACCGTCAAAAAGGTGGGGTCCTATTACCTAATAATGCCACCTAATACATTTAAAGACCACCTAACTTGACTTTTGGTTTGTATAAAATGTAGTTTTTGATCAGAATAATACGGAAATTATGACAGTTAACACAGGGCAAGGTCGAAAAAAGCAGCATCTAGTTTTGGCTCATTTTTGAAAACCCATACAGTTGACAACTGTTCAGTTTCAAGCTCATAACTATAAATCCAAGATTCGTCACTTGTGTAGATGTTATACACTGCACTTGATGCACCGCAGTTGTATTTTGCAATAATTTCCGTGCACCAATATACACGAGTCTTTTTTTGCTCGATTGATAAATTTTGCAGAATCCAACAAGAACCAATCTTTTTGATGGCTAAATGTTCACAACATATTTTATCTATGCTTGTCATACTAATGCTCAGAAATGCCTCAATCTCAAGATAGGTCACATGACAATCTTGTATTATCCGTTCGTACACAATATCAATGCTTTCTGTCACCAAAACCCAATTTGAACGATCTTTGGAACACTACAAGTTGCATATCACGATTTCAGTTTAAATAGATATCTGTATTTCTATACTAATATTATAACGAAGTAAAGTTTTAAGTTGTATACATGAAATAATCTCCGAAATTACTCACCCGATTTCAACAACTCTTTCACCAATATTTAGAATAGATTTTTAGGATAAATGTATGCTATATATTATCGCGTTAAAATAAAGAATCTTTTTGTGATGACCTACCAACGTTATTTAGACAAGTAGTTTAGCACTTACGATCGTGTTTTTCAAAAACCAAATAAAATACACTTGCGTGTAAGCAGGTGCAGAGAAAAACAAGAAGCAGATCGCGTTTGTCTACGAGATACGTAGCCGCGTAGTCGGCCTAATACGCATCGTACGTACGTGTCCGGAATAGTGTTAGCGTTGGCAAATAGCTACAAGAATTGAATGCAGTAATTTTCTTGCTTTAACATTACTTTATTTATTTCAAAATAACACATATGCTAGATGGGCGGGAAAAATATCGTAAACATATCAATAGATGGCACCGTTATTTAAATATTATTTTCTAAAACGCGCTAACAAGATTGTTTATACTTTTTATATAAGCTTTGTCGATCTGGCCCATATATCGCTTTCAATACAAGAGTCAAGTGACAAAAGTTTAATTTTTTCTGCAAGTAGACACAAAAAATAGGGAACGTGTCAAAAACTAAAAATCTACGCGTGCAAAATAGCGCGGGTAAGCTAGTTTTCGAAGGTAACTTATCATTCGTTGTAATAGTGGTTGTGCAGTTTCTAATTGCAACAGCAATATTAGAAGAAAGGAGCTTAAAATAAGCTTACACATATGTTAAAAGAATTCAAAAAAAAGTATTTTGTCTAAGACGCCAGAAAACATAAATCGATTTTTGAAAAATCAATCTTTTAAACTTTGATTTTTTTCGGATTTACAAAGATTGTTTTTTGGAAAGAATTGCCATCCCTAAGCTGGAAAACGCATGTCTCTGATCACTGCCTGTTCCATAAGTGCGAGGGTCTCATATATTGTTCTTATGTTTTTCCAAAAAAAAATATAACTGAAACTCAAAGGAAAAAAACTTCTCTTAGAAACATTGAAAGAACTTAACTTTCAAAATGAGTACAGAACCATTTTTACTGCTTGGTTTCAATACTGTCTCAAAAACTGTGCCAACAAAGACAACGGCGTCTTTATTTCTGTTTGATGAACACTGACTAGAAAACATTATGGTAATATTATTTCACTAACGCCTCTCACAATCCACAAACTCCAGCCGTTGGACCGGGTGTTTATGAAGCATCTCAAAACTCACTACAATAAATATATTCGGCAATAGATTCTTCATTTAGGGTCAATGGGTAGACGACTTTAAAGTGATAATCTGGACCTTAAATCAGACACTGATATTGCCATAAATTTACACTGGTTTTAATACTTGCTTCTATAGAAGCAGTTTGTTGTATGAAGAAAATTTGAAATCTTGTCCACGTAGCCACTATTTTTTTGTTGATTCTAATAATTAAATGTTGGCTTTTTAGTTAGTAAAGTCTACATGCACAAACTTATTTTCATTTATGTTGATGCGCAAGTATTGCCAATGTTTAATGTTCAAGATTTAGGATATCACTAGTATATAATAGATAGTACCGGACCTAGTACACTACCTTATGGTACCACTGCTCTGATGTCTATGTGAATTCAGAATAAGCACCTTCTTGCTTAATTCTAAAAGATCTTTCTGATGATTGTAAAAGTTGTGCATATTGTCTTAGTAGAAATAAATTTAGTTTATGAAACAAATCTTGATTTCAAACTTTGTCGAAAGCTTGAACCTTCTATCTTTAAATAAAGTTAGCAATTCTATGAACTAGAAAGTTTTCTCTGAAGCCGAACTGATGTCTGGGGACCAGGTTCTTTTCCTCTACAATAGGTGTTGCTTTTCATATACTTTTGAAATAAATGGCAACAACGATATTGGTCTATACGATGCTACATCATTTAAAGGTTCCTCTAGTTGCTATTTTGCTCTAAGTGGAACTGAGAGCTCAATTCATTCTTCAAACCTAATTTTGAAACTTTTCCAATCTGTCCTATTGTTAATTAGGCTCGGTAGGCTTTGTTTATAGATTACGCTTTCACTCAGTGTGAGAAGTATCAGAGAGGGAGTTCATATCTCATGTTTTTTTCGATGTGGATGCAGTTTGATGAGATATTCTAGTACGTTTGTTTACCAGTTGATAATATTACGCATTTAAGTTAATTAGGTAGTTAATCTAGATTTTAAGTGTGTATGCTTTACGTTAAACTCAGTTCCAATGATGAATCTACTTCCGTGGTTATTGAAAAAATCTCGATATTATTTTTTCTTTATGGCGTGTCTTGGTAAGCTGTATATTGCCGTAATTATTAGTCCACGTTACTTTGTTTTAACGTAAACAGATGTGGTCTGTATTTCTGCTGTTTAGTAAGTCAAATATGATACCGAATAAAACCCTTCTCCACCAGACAGTCGAACAACATAAAGCTCAAACTTCATTCTGACTTACACCATACCTCACTAACTAGAATTCTACAATATTCTCTAGCAAAAAAAGCCAATTCAAAAGATTGTGGAGAAAAAACATCAAACGGACTATGCAATATCAAGAAAAAAGTTAAAGTTTCGTTTAGAAAATCTAAGCTAAAATTAATAAAAAACCAAAAAAGTTACTATAATTTTAAGAAGTGACTTAAAGATTTATGCTTATATTTGTTTGATATATATGATGCTTTTGGGAGAAGATTGCATTACATCCCTGCAAGTTTCAAAATACAAAAACCGTAACAATTTCAACAAATAAAATATTTTTAGTTTTAGTTAACAACTTGAATGTGTCTCAACACAAATAACGCTTAAATTATTGAAGAACGTTCTGTATCTGTATCAAATGTTATATCAAGAAAAAAATTATAATGTGTTATATAGAACTCTCAAAGCCCTATTTTTAAATAGTGTTTCAATATAAATTTTTCAGAAAAGTATAAAGACCGTCAACTTGAATTTTAAAATTATTATATAAACAAGTAATTACTAAGTACTTACAAGTGCATTTTCTGCCACTTACCTGAAACAAAAAAATATATATTAGCTCAAAAAAATTGTTAATTTTATACATTAAACATAATTTTTAACCACTTTACGTAATTTAAGGAATACGTTTTTTTCAAATTACACAAGCAATAAGAAAAGTACGTTAAAAATACACTAAAGTAAACTAAACACTTTTTTAAACAGCAAAATTTTGTTTTGAGAATCTTAAATTGGTACATCCAAATAACTTCACAAATAATAATTCCTTGCACTATTTGACATTACTATACAAGTTTCCTCATTTTAAAGTGACTTGATCTTGCAAACATTTTTTTTTAATTTTAAAATACATACATGCTTTTGTAATGTCTATGTACAATAATATTTATAGTGTTAAAAATAAATAAAACGGAAGTTGCATATACAACATAGCCTAACGGACAAGCCGTTGAAATCTAAAGACATGCTGTTAACGCCAAGTACGTCAATTTGCACTTTCTCCTCCATTCATTGTTTCTTATCCGTATCACCACATTCCCATTCCATTCGTTTCCTAGTTTCGACATACAGCGCATCGTAATTTTTAAAAGGGAACTTTTACTGTGCTAACGATTTTCCGCGGCAGTGAAATATTTGTTCGGTGAATTCGCTTCACGTGTGTCATCTGGCCAGATTGACCAAGAAGACTGCCACCATTCCGAACCTGTGCGGATTATTCGTAAGTGCTTTAATATCACTAATTTGCAACCACCTTATTCACAAACACATGCGTTTATGCATTCATTAATACTTCCGTCAAAAACATACATACAAACGCTACCATAAAAATCACAATACAAGGTGACCCAACGAAAACTTTACAGACGAGAAAATTTAAATAGAAGTGATAGAGCAACTAATACCTCATTTGAAAAGTCTTTCTTCCCCGAATTCGGTGCTTTATTTTTTTTTTAAAGAACAAAACATTTGAAATTGCAAAAACACGAAATAAAAAATGAGTAGTTGAAACCATTTAAAAACTAAAAATAGCTCGGACGGCTCAGTTGCAGTTTTAGAAGAGCTACTTTTACTACCATTTGTCAGCATTGTGAGTTTCACCTCCAATAGTCCAGTCATTTTAAGTAAAAATTTACGTTATCAAAAATATGTCATACAAGCAAGGGAATCGGTACACATATTCAGTGTTACCGTCTCATTGAAATGTTTTAAAGTGCCCAAAAAAAAAGTTGTGCTGAAGCCGCAATCGTTTAAAACGGTGGCCAAAATACAGTTTTTTTGGGTTTTATTACTTCACCGTTGCGTTTAGAAAAAAATTCTTAAAAAAAAGTTGTTTGTCATGTAATTATCCACATATTTTATTATAACCATTTTTTTGTGTGAACAACAAAACATGCACAAAATGGCGTCGTTTTATAGTCCGTATAGAAAATGTAAATAAATTCACTTATCATTATGTAATACTTGTTTCTGAAATTAGTGGACTTATTTTGAGCATACCAACCAACAGCTGTGAATAAAATTGAGAATTATTAACACAATAAAAATGCTTTTGTTTCAGAGTAGCTGTAGGTATTGACTAATAGAACCATGGAAGATGAAAGGTGTTGTTTTTGTGATGGGGACCTAAAAAAAGGGTGTAGTGTAGTGACTAATCGAGAATTATTAACTATTATACAAACAAGCAAAGCAGTAGAAGATGGGCTTTGGGAAAAGTTACAAAATGTTAAAGAACTTCAAGTGCACAAGGCTTGCAGAAACTATTATACTAAACCTAGTACTATAACAGCTAAGAAAAGAAAACTGTACGACAACAAAAATAATGAATCCTGTGTCTCTAAACCAATAACAAGGATCAAAATGCCAGCATTTGATTACAAAACGACCTACCTTGTTTGCGGAGTTGAAGTTGCAGTCCCTGATTCAAAACTATCAAAAAATAGAAGAAAGCGCATATCCATGATTCAGACGTTTAAAATAAAAGATGAAATTTTGAAAATATGTGGTGAACGGAAAGACGATTTAAGTGAAATTGTTAAAAAAAGAGTGGAGCATGTAGATTTACTAGCAGCTGAAGCTAGATACCATCATGAATGCTACGTTACTTTTAGAAATGTGCCAAAAGTAAAATCAGGACAGTCAAGCAAAGATGCTCAAGAAACAGTTTTAGATATGTTGTTTCACTATATCGAGGAAAGAAAGGAATGCCAGTATTTGTTAATTGAAACAAAAGACATAGTGAAAACTTTTGAAATAGACGAAGTAGACATTTTGAAGACTAGACTTAAATCACATTTCCAAGATCAATTGATTGTTACAGAACAAAAGGGTGGTTCACGTCAGACTTTATTTTCCTTCTTGGGAACTACCAGAAAGTTACTGTATGATCAATGATATTTAGACAGGAAGAAAAATACAGAAAATGAAAGGCTACGGATTGTGGAAAAGGCTGCTGAAATAATTCTACAGGACATCCGCAGAAGAGATGGGAAATATTGAATCAGATATTGTACCCGATTCTTTGCAGTTGTTCATGCAAAATGTTATACAAGGAAAATCTAAAAGTCAAAAAGAAAAACCAAAAATAGCTGCTATAAACCACGCCATCATCTCGGCCTGCCGCCCCAGATCGTTCATTTCACCTATTCAATTGGGACTTGGTGTCCATCTTCACTGTAAATTTGGATCGCGATATCTAATCGATGTTTTTGTCAGTTTGCTCTTCGTACAATGAGACTATTGGTTACCTGAACTGTGCTAGTCAAAGTGGCCAACCCGAACAACCAGACTTCGGTTTCATGCAGTTTATATTTGACAACACAGATGTCAACACAAGAACTCTTGATGGCAAAGGGACTGTTCATATTCTTGGTGGTATACAGTGTATAACTCCAGCTGAAGCTGTTTCAACCACTTCGCCTACAATTCGAGATGTAAAGAAGAAAATGAACCTAATAACAAATTGTATACCTATTGTACACTATAAGAATCCAACTAAACCAGGCTTGAAAAAAGTCAAGATACAACCAGTCGATATGAACACAGAACTTGTAAAACAGGGCTTAAAATGCAATGTACCATGGATTTGTGGGTTCTTGTTCTCGGAAAACCGAATTCCATTTTGGAATGCATACATGCAAGACGCCCATCAGGAGGATGGAGCATATGCAACTACCAAAATATTGCCAGTTCCTTTTATAAACTTAGAAACTAGTAACCTAGGCGCAATAAACTCAGCACTAATGTATGCTGTGCTTGAAAACCAAATTAAGAAGAAACCCTGCATTGTTACCTTCGACCAGCCGCTATTTCTGAAGGCAGCTGAAATCGTATCGTCAGCAGACTCTAGCAGCCCACTTTCAACAATTCATGTACGGCTCGGGAGTTTTCATTTGTTGATGATTTTTTTTAGGGTCCATAGGTTACATTATAAGAGGAAGTGGGATTGAAGAGCCTTGGTCAACTCTATATGCAAAGAACACAGTCCCCCATCTTTTATCGGGCCATGCTTTCTCTAGATCGTTGAGGGCACATTTGCTCACAGTTTGTGGTTTGTTTAACCACTAGCTGACAAATACCCTGAACTTAAAAATGAGTCCTTCAAGTCACTTTCAAGCGTAAGTGAGGAGTTACTTAGGAATGAAATATCATCCGAGGAAGTAGAATCATCAGTTTTATGTAACAAAGTGATAAACGATTTGCAGAAAGTGTGTGAAAAAACAAAAAAGAACAGTAGAACAGCAAAATTGTGGC
This sequence comes from Aquatica leii, assembly GCA_035610365.1. Taxonomy (NCBI): domain Eukaryota; kingdom Metazoa; phylum Arthropoda; class Insecta; order Coleoptera; family Lampyridae; genus Aquatica; species Aquatica leii. The sequence continues at coordinate 980,175 of CM069436.1, forward strand.
TTCAGTACATTGATCTCATAATACTTGTGATGGAATTCATCAGTGCCGAAAGAACCGGAAATTGTAAAAAGCACACTGAGATAATCAAACTTATGATTCCTACCTTCCATGCTGCGGGTCATAATTTGTATGCCAAATGCGCTCACCTCTACCTTCAATTGACACTTGAATATGAAAAAAAATGTCACCAGACGACTTCAAAAAATTCACAACAAATGGGTTTTTTACTGTCCGTTATGCAAAAAGATTTTGGTCAGGTGTATTGACTGACATGGTCATAGAGCAGTCGCTGAACTGTCCAATGAAATCAATGGGATGGCTTACCCATGGTCAAGGTATAAATGAAGGGACTTTGTTACGTTGGATTGCATCCCTGCCATTGTCCACAGAGATATCAAGGACTGCTGAACAGTTTACCAGTGTCACTTTCACTTCAACTGAGCAGCATAGAGAACCGGATATTAGTCGACAAATTCGTGACCATAAGGATGTAGACACTTTTTGTAATTGGTTATTACAACACAGTCCATTCCATCAAGAGTCAGGAGAACTAATCAACATTGCTTCAGGTCTTGTTGCCGATGATAAAGTTACCTGTGACCAAGCCATAGAAAAGGGTATGTATTCATTAAGAGCAACGGAAGGCAAAGATTTCGGTGCAGTCGTAATTCACAGAAAAGATAAAGTTACACCACTAGCAGTAATGACCTCTGGTATCATTATAAACAACGAGGTAGTAACTGTGAATACACAGCAACTTTTTAACAGAATTATTGTTGTTGTACATGATCGAAAGGAGTTAAAAAGATGCTTTCAGTATGAGCTTGCACCCAGACCCCCAGCATTGTTTGATAGTGTGTCCTTGAGGAAAAATAAAAAATCATCACTGGTCAGAGCTTTTGAATGTGAAGACTCTACTTCTTTGCCCAGTGACTGTGTTTACGTAATTGATGGTGGTCACTTACTTCACAGTGTTATATGGCCACGACCTGCAACTTATGAGGATGTACTCAACAGCTATATATCTTATGTGAAATCACATTATAGAGACCAATGTACCATTGTATTTGATGGATACCTAAACCAGCCAACTATTAAGAGTTGTGAACAAAGAAGAAGGGCTGCAAAAAAACATCTGCAAATATACAAATAAATAACAATTCCTCAACAACAACACAGGCAGACTTTCTGTCTAATACCAGCAATAAGAAACAACTTATAAACATATTAATAAGTCGTTGCCAAAAAACAAACGTACAAGTCGGTCAAGCAGAATCAGATGCGGATTGTCTCATCGTTTCAACAGCCATTGATAAAGCCAGAACTGGTTGTAAAGTAGTCGTTGTTGGTCAGGACACCGATCTACTTGTTCTCCTTACTTCAAAGGCATCCATTTCTCATACACTTTTTTTCTATCGTCCAGCTTTAAAAAAAAGCAAACCAACATTGTTTAGCATTCCCCGACAAAAAAATGTTTTGGGTGAAATCTGTGATGTACTTCTTTTTGCACATGCAATGTCTGGATGTGACACCACATCAGGTGTGTACAATCAAGGAAAACTGAAAACTATTACAATTTTACAGAAAAATCCAGTTACCTGCGGTCAATTGTAAAAGTTTTCAATCAGCCCCTGCCCTCACAAGAAAACATTGGAGCTGCAGGAGAGAAATTTTTAATGAATTTGTATGGTTATACGAAAAGTACATGTCTCAATGAAGTGAGGTACTTCAGATATAACAACATTATATCGAAACAGCAATAATAATAAATCATTTGACTTGGCATCACTTCCTCCAACCAGCGCTGCGGCTATGCAACATTGTTATCGTGTATACTTGCAAGTACAACATTGGAATGGCAATATGTTGGAACCAACGTTATGGGGGTGGTCAAAAAATAATGATGATAGTTCCCGTTACTTCTTCCATCCAACCAGCACCACCTGAATTATTAAAACTGGTGTCCTGTAATTGTAAAATACTATGCTGTAACAAGCACTGTGAGTGCGTAAAATCAGGGCTCCGATGTTCACCGATGTGCGCTACGTGTCAAGGCTTGACATGCGAAAACTGTGCAGAAGATGATAACATTGATATTGAAGAAAATGATGATGACATTATCTAAATAACAACTTTTATATTTCCTATATTTGTTATTTGCGAACATTTTATGTATGAAATCTCAAGAACAATAACCAATTTCGTTTCCGTATTTATTTCATTTCAATTTTGTTTTACATGAATTTTTGTTTATCTTTTTAATATATATTTGCTTATAACACTTGGTATACTGTATTATTTTCTAAAACCAGAAGTTTCTCTCAAATAATTATTTGCTATTGAAATAGGTTATCAAACACATTATTATTGACACGAATGAAAAGAAAAAGACATTTTGTGCCATTATAGTTGGTCACACAAAAAAATGATAATAATAAAATATCTTGATAATTACATGTCAAACAACTTTTGTTTAAACATTTTTTTTCTAAACGCAACGGTGAAGTAATAAAACCCAAAAAACTGTATTTTAGCCACCATTTTGAACGATTGCAGCTTCAGCACAACTTTTTTTTTGGGGACATTTCAATGAGACGGTAACAATGAATATATATACCGATTCTCTTGCTTGTATGACACATTTTTTTGAAAATATCTAAAATGACTGGACTACAAGGTAAAGGTCGAACAACCTTCAAAATAAAGGTTTCCATGCAATAAAGATTTTGATAAAAAAGTTCTCAAATATTCTGTAGCGTTTCAGGCGTAATAACACGACAATCTTTTAATAATATAAGTAAATCCTTTGATAGTATGGTTCTACTGCCATAAGATTTACTTATATTATTAGAATTTAACAATTGGGGGACTAATTACTAATTACAAATTTGGATTTGCAATAATTTGTTCAGTCATGGTTTTCACACAATCAATCAAAGTAATCTTCGTTAAGTTCTTGTACCAAACTGAATTTACAAGAATGAAATTTGTGATGTTTTCAAGTTCTTTAAATACTGGCCTTCGATATACCATAAGTTATTTGTTTTGTACTCTATGCAGGAGTTATCAACAACCTGGTATAAAAGTGAGACTTTTATTGCTTCTGACGGGATGTTTGGCATTCTTTTTTTTATTAACAACAGGCCCTGTTTGCTAAACCGAATGTCAGCAGCATTACCACATATATTGTTTTCAAAATAAAGAGAAATAAGTAATAAGACAACAAGAAAAGCGCACAAAGTAGAACGGTGATAGCATATTGGGCACAGTGCGGGACTTTGGAGATTAGAAAATGATCTTTTCAGAGCGACAATGTGAAGAGGACGCTTGAAAACGTCAAGGAAAGGTTCTATTGGGTAAACTGCAAAGAAAATGTAAAGGAGTGGCGCCGCAAATGTAATTTACGCTCGTCTAGAAACGGACCAATTGGAAAGCGCAAGGCTCCTATGAAACCGTACAACGTCGGAAATCCATTCGAAAGAGTAGCAATTGACATCGCAAGCTCATTCCCAGCAACGGAACAGGGTAACAATTACATTCTGGATGTGTTAGTGAAACAGCGTTTCTGCCGCTTTGGGTGCCGTTGGAGCCTTATTCAGATACGGGAGGTAACTTCGAGTCTGTCTTGTTCCAAAACGTCTGTCAAATGCTGGGAATCAAAAAAACCAGGACTACTCCTCTTCATCCTCAATCATGGTAGAATGGATGAATAGAACTATGGGGAAGTATCACACCAAAGTGGTCTCCAAACACCAACAAGACTGGGATGTTCATAATGGCATATCGATCATCCGTTTACGAGACTACCGCGCAAACTCCTGCTTGTGTGATGTTTGGATGTGAAATAAGGTTACCATGCAATCTTCAGTTTAGATGCAAGCCTGGAAAACAAGTTATTGGGGATGACTATGTCAGCCAACTCAAGAAGAGAATTCAGATCATCCACGATAACGTCCGAAAGAACATCCAAATCGACAGTGACTAAATGAAAGACTAATATGACGTAAAGGCCAGAAAAGAAAAGTTTTACCCTAGTGATCTGGTTTAGTTGTACAGCCCACAACGAAAACGAGGATTATCTCCAAAGTTACAGCCACAATGGAAAGGCCCTTACTCTATTTTAGCAAAAATAAATAATATCATCCAATGCGTGCGAAAGTCCAAGAAACAAACCAAAGATAGTACACATCAATCGATTGACCCCCTACGCCGGCAACAACACGGACCACAATGAAGACACGGAAATGATCAACAGGGTGAAAAGACTTCGAGTGGTCATGTCCACCTATAATGGAACCGCGAAAGCAAAGTTTGGAGTCCCTACACCTACAAAATAAGTGAATGACAGAAATGTTATATTTTATCGATAACAATAATGTCTGTATTGCACACAACAATAAACTCAATGTCAACTTTACCAATGGATTGATCAATAAATTTCATTGTACAAAACTGCCATTAAAATTGTAGAAAATAAGCTTATAAAAAGTGCTGGATTAATATTGCTATTTCCAATTGTTTTTGAATATGTTAATTCAAACTATAAGAACTACGTTCTCGTGTCACAATTGAGCTGCAAAATAGTCCTCTAGAAGTGTATAGTGAGCAAGACAATGAAAACAATGGCTCTGATACTTCTTTAAACTAAAGTAAAAGAAAACAAATGATTTAACTGCAGAAAAACAAGAACAAACAATTTAAAAAAATGGACCTAAGTTGCACGAAGTGTTAACAGACATTGTTACTGTAAATTACTACCTTTGTCAAATTTGGTATAATTTGAAACGGATTAAAATCTATGTACCTATCTAACTGAGTGAGCAATGTTTTATTTTTTGCTAAATAAGAATTAAGGATTTATTAATTTTAATCATCACGAGGCTATAGATGAAAAAACAAGAAAAAAAACAAAATTCATGTTATATCAGAACTCATTGACATCTGAAGAAGCTATGAAGACGTAAATTACAATGTTAGTCTCCAATGAATTTATTTTGTGAAGGAAACGCTTAATGCAGATGTTTTGTTTTTAAACTTTTTAACTAAACTTTAATTATAATTTATTCTTATTGTTTGCAAAAATATTTTTGGTATTAGTACGAATTAATAACGATTTAAAACATAGGTATGGTATTACCTTGCGTCTTGAAGGTGTCGTAACCATACCGAAGGGCTGTCGAAAGGATTTGCCAGGACAAAGAAAACTTCACATAGTCCCAATTCACACAATAAGTTAGTCACAATTACATTAATTACTACAATAATAGTTATTAACTTAACCCGAACGACAAACTTCGCGAAAATGAATCATCTAGCAAAACATTAGGAATATTTTGAAGTTGGCGTTGCCTTATCAATGTATTGACCAATCGCAACGTTTTCCTTCTTCACCTATTAAAGGTTATCAACGCTAACAATCTTTTAGAGTGCGATAAAATAACACCTGTTGTGTTAAATATGGTACATTTATATTATATTAAATTAAAAGTAAAATTACAATATATACAAGATGAATGCTCCAATATTCGGATATTATATATTATTGTTTATTTTCTAGCTTCTATTGTCTTCTTCTGTTTTTTTTAAACTTATTTTGTCTATTATTGTCTTATGTGAAGTTATTATTTAGGAAAACTACCAATCTGTTGCGTCACACAATTTTCTCAGATTTTCTATACTTTCATTGATCACAATTTCGTCTGTGATATTTCTTATAGTTCTAATTTTGACACTTTTCTTACTTCTTGCAAAAATCTAAAATTCCCAAGTGGGTTTTTCAAAAGACCTAGATTCTAAACCAAGATGTGTCCATCTTTCCTGCTTTTTTATGTCCCTATCTCTCCTTATTATTCCTCCCTCTTTTCTTAATCCCTCTACTTCTTCTCTGGCATACCTGTTTCTTTTATAATATTCTTCTCTGCCATCCTGCCCGTACTTCACTCTTCAACCCTTTATCTCTTTCCAACATTTGTATTTTATTGTCTTTTTTTCTGTCTCTATCTTTATTTTTTCTGCCTGCACTTCTTCTCTTATAATATATCCCGGTGTTTCTCTATCTAACCCTAATACTCAATTCCAGTATTTTTCTTGTACCCCTTCTACCTCTTTATACTCCTTCCACCCCCATATTTCCGCCCCATATATTACCACACTTTTTATTAGCTTCTCAAACAGCACCGTTCTTTTTTCTATATCCACCCCAAACAATCTTTACCCCATACTCCATACTTGTCCTATAAATCCTCTCCTCGCTCTTTCCTTTATGTGTTCCCCCTCGTTATTATCCTGCTTCATTGTGTAACCCAGGTATGTAAATTCCTTCACCCGTTGCACTTCCTCCTCCCTCCATTTCCACTCCTCTCTCTTTTCTCTCCTCCTTTCTAAATACCATTATTTCAGTTTTCTCCGTATTTACTTCCATTTCGTTTTTTTTTCATGTATTTTTTCACCGTCTGCATTATCTCCTTTATTTCCTTTTCCTCCTTAGCCACCAACTCTATGTCATCATACGCTAACGACAGCACCTTCACTTTTTCTACTACTATCCCTTCTATTTGTTGTCCTCTCAATGTCTCCTTCAAATCCCCCATATATTCTGAAAACAGGCTTGGGCTCAGTGGGTACCCCTGTCTCAACCCTCTCCTTGTAACGAATTTTTTGCTCTCCTCTCCATTCACTTTTACCCTTCTCCTTGTTTCTTCGTAAATTTCCTCCATTCTTTCTATTAATATTTTATTTATTTTTTTTTTCTTCTTATGTATTTCGACAGTCATTCCCTGTTCACTCTGTCAAAGGCGGCTTTTAAATCTACAAGCAGTGCTACCATTTCCCCCCTTTTTTCTCTTGCTCTTTATTCACCATGTGTTTCAATACACATGTATATGTTGTCTATCACTCTTCGTCCCTTTCTGAATCCCGCTTGTCCAACTGGTACCAAACTCCTTTCCTCTATTTCCTTTTGTAGTCTTCGTTGTAGCACTGTTGCATATAGTTTGTATGCCGTGCTTAATAATGTCACCCCCTTCATTTCCTTTCTGTCTCGTTTTTTGTGTATCGGGCATATTATTCCCTCTCTCCATCTCTCTGGGAATTCTTCCCCTTTCCATATTTTGTTTACTATTTCCGTTCTTCTCTTCCCCCCACGAAGTTCTTAAAATATCTCTTCCATTCTTTTATTTATATTCTCTTTGTTGTCCTTTTCCTCTTCCTTTCTTTCTTTGACCCTCTTGTTTCTTTTTGTTTTCTCTCGCATGTTTTCTTGTAGATTTTTACTACTTCTGTATATTTTTCTTTTTCTTTCTTACCTAGTTTCCACTGCCTTAATGGTCTTCTTGCCTTTTTTGCCTCATTGCATTCTCTATTCCACCATTTCTACCATCCTGTTTTCCCCCGCATTATTTATCATTTAGTCCTTTGTCTCTTTCCCGTCCTTTTCCTTTGTAGTTTTCCCCACTCTTCCCCTATTCTCGCGTTAGTGTACACACCTAATATTATCAATTTTTCCTGTCTCTTTTCTATGTTCTTTCTTGTCTCTTTCATTTTGCTCCTGTAAACCGTCACTGTTTTGATGTTTGTTTTTTCCCACTGTTTGTTCCTTTCTACAATTCCTATTTTCTATTGCACTTTCTCTTTCTCTTCTTGACTCAACCATTTTCTTCTTATTCCCGTTATTATACCTCCTTTTGTTCTCCTTTTACCCTTCTCTCTTTCTGCATGTTGCACCACTTACTCAAATTCCTCCGGCAACTCTTTTGCCCACCACTCCTATTCTTTTTCTTCTATATAAGTCTCCTATAATCCCACTACTTTTTGTTCCCTGACGTACTACTAAAAATCCTGATCCTTGTTCTTTATTCCCCCTACATTCCGAAACAATACTCTTAGCTCACTCATCTCCCCCTGTGTTTCTTCCTTACTTTTTTTTATTCCTCTTTCTTGGTCTTTTCCCTTTCCATTACTCATTATTTCTTTTCTTTACCATTTTGTCAACATTCTTTCTTTTTTCACCCCCTCCCCTTCACCAATTATTTTTTTGTCTCTTGACTACCCATTTTCTCGCTTTTCTCTGCTCAGCTCCTTGTCTATGTCGTTCCATATGTATCTTTCTCCGTCTATCTCAATTTTCCTGTATCCTACTCATACTCTTTTCTCTTCCGGTCTTTTTTCCACCGCTATGTTCTTTATTTCTCTTTGGACTCTCCTTTTTTCCCATGTCAAATCGTGATTTATATCAATACTTGTATTCCTTAATTTCCTCTTTTCCGCCTTCACCTTCTGCTTTTCCTCCCATCCTCCCATTTCCGCCATGACCCTCTCGTCTTCCTTCTCTCTATTTATCACTGTCACCTTTTTAACGTCTACTTTGACGTTTAATTTATCTTCTAGCATCAACACTAATTTCTTTTGTGATTTTTTACTTTTCCATTTTTTTATTATAATAATTATTCTTCCTTTTCCATCTCTCCTCATCTTTCGCGTTTTTCTCCAGTTTTTCTATTCTCTCTACCAGTTCTTTTTCTTTCTTCCACTTCTTTTCCCTATCTCCCATGTCTTCTTTTATTTTTTCAATTTCTTGCTTTATTCCCTGCATTATCTCTCTCATTAATTCTTTTAGTTTCTCCATTTCTTTCTGTTCTTTTCTCCTCATGTTATTGATATGTTCCCTGTGTTTTCCTCCGTTATCTTTTTAATGTCTGGTGATCTTACTGTTTTCCGTCCTTTTGCAAATATTTGTTGTCTGTCCTTTTCCTCTTTCTCTTTTATTCGTTCCTTTCTCCTTTTTATTCCTCCGTACTTTTTTTCATGCTTAAAACGTCTCATTTGTAGTGGCTTCGCCTTAATTTCGTATTAAATGCAATAATTTCTATTAATGCAAGTTATCTTTTATAACTGATCTTCTCGATTGTGCTGTTTATTCCTCTTAATTTATTGTGTTCGTCCCAGTTTTATACTTTTCCACCACCGTTTTACACTTTCCACTTAATAATTTATTCTTTTTTGTCTTTACACTTTTCCTCCGTTACCCACCCTTTTTTCTTTCCTTCTGTCCTCTTACTACTTCTACTAACTCCCGTTCCTTCGCTCACTAACTTCTCCAACTTCTACACTGGTATTTCACTTTAACATTGACTTAAACGTAACATACGACCTTCTACGTCCAAAGGTACCACACAAATCCAGTTTTTCTATTGTAACCTTTCATAAATTAATTCTTTTGTTATGCTCTTGTTTTAAATTATTTATAAATGTCTTAGCGAACTTTAATCAATAATATGTTTAGTGTTTTATTTCTGTCGTGTTTCTCAACTGTTACCTTAATTCCTCAAAAGCATTGTTTCTACCATTTCATTATGTTTTTTATTTCTTCTTTACTTTTTATGTTTTATAATTTAAGTAGAATTTTTCAAAACTATTATGGCGTACTAAAGTTTGTATTTGTTTGATTTTGTTTTTACCACAGTTCTTTTTGTTTATTTTTTTTTGTTTTTGCCATCTGCATTTTTGCTAGTTGTACAAATATACGAATAATTTTATGCAGAATGTAGTAAGCTAATTTTAGTATTTTTTGAGTTACAACCCAAACTTACATTCGTATAAAATTAATTAATTAATTATAACATCTTGACAAAATACTTTTAATCGTTTTTTTTTAAAATATGTCTGCTGTTTACAATTCTAATGGTTCTATTTACACATAGAATAATAATAATTGGTAATAATTTGTATTTGCAATTTAAAGACGGTTTTAATAAAGTATTTAACGCTACTTAATTTTTTCCTAAACCAATATAATGTTTTATAAAAGATTTATTTTAATTTTTTTAATGATTGAAAGCCAAATTAAAGTTTTATGCTAGCCATCAAACTTTGGTTAAAAACGTTTGTTTTTACTGTTAGTTCCAGAGCGAACGCAATAAAATGACAGTGTAGCGTATCAAAATGTGTAATAGAATCATTATGTTGCGCCAACTTAAGCTTAGTGCTGTAAAAAAAAATTCAAGAAATGAATTTGCCTAAAAATTTGTTTTTGTAATGATTTTTAATTTTTTTATGTACTTGAAAATACAAGGAAATTAATACTTTACTAAAAATGAAAACAGTTTATTATTTTTTCGAATACATCGCCACTTTCTTTTAATCTACAAAAATCTCAATTTTTTTTTTATTTCAAAAAATCTGTTCTTTAAAGTAACATAATATTTTTTTAATTATATATACCTAAGTCGTGGTTTTTGTTTAGCTGACAAAGTGACAAAAATATGATACTTAAAAGTTTTTCCTCGCTAGTTTTGAGTAAAAAAACGTCTTTTTATTTTAGTACAAATTAAGATTAAAGTATAGACATTTTTTTTAGTTCAAAATCTACTTTACAAAAATGTTTTTGCAATATCGTCTAAAGAACGCAGAAAATAAAATGATTTTGTCAAAATCTTCAAAACTACAGAGTAATTAAAATAAACTAAATGATATTTTTTGTTTTGAAGTTTTTGCAACTTTTTCTTTTTCTGTACCTACAAAGCGATAGATTCAGTGAAAAAACTCTACATAAAAAACAAGAATCCAGTAATAAAAGAATTTTATATAAAGACAAGCTAAATAAAAATTGCAATAAAAGACGAAAGCACACGTATCAGTAATTCCTCAAAAATTGAATCAGAAAAATCATAGTCGTCACTTTCAAACGGTGTGTCAATAGATTTTTTGCATTTATAGTAAGGACAGTCATTTTTTTATTGAACCCAACACAAAATATATCAATTCTAAGCCTGTATCAACATATAGCATTTGTCAACAGCATTACTAGTATCAGCCTAATTAATTGTAAAAACTGAATAGCTTAAAACAGCCCACAATCATGGCTCAAGATTCTTAGCATAATTTGCTGATCGTGCTGCTTTCACCATTGTAGTCATTTTTTTTTTAATTTTTCCATTTTGTTGATGTGTGTAATTTGCTGATAATTCATTAAATATTCCTAGTTTTTCAAAAATGTTCTTTCTTCTGACGTTTTTAATTTCTGTTTATTATCTGACATCCAGACTTTTACTTTTCGTCAAATTAATTTTTTACTAAATTCAGAAAAATTTCTAGTTTTTCAATTGCCTCCAGTTTTGTTTTTACAAAATAAATTCGAAATCTTTAAATTATAAAATATATTTTGCACCACCAAGAGATAAAACATTAATTTTCCCTACATCAACACGAATTAATTTTATTCAGAGGAGCTTCAGCAATTTTATCATTTCTTGGATGTGATATTCAATGTTGTCTTTTATCCTGCTTTTATTCAAAATATCTTTGAGTCGAATCTTTTCGATTTCTTATGTACTTATCACATAGTCTTCTAAATGTTTCCATTCATAAATTGAGGAACAACATTCTCATTCATAGATGTGTTAGTGGCGCCACACAGTCTAATTGTATTAAATAGTTTTACTAAACCATTCTAACCTTAAACCTTCTGTATGCTAATTACATTCAAATCAAAAATAAATACATGAATGAATCACACTACAAACATTTGAATTGAAAAGGAAATGTAATGTTTGTATTTAACTTTAATATTGATTTAAGTTGAGAAATAATTAATGAGTTATCATCGTGTAACAAAAAAATAAAACATTATTTTGGAAAGCTACACAATTTCAATTCCCATAAATCAACAAACATCTATTTGCTGAATAATTAAATTAGACATAACTGTGTCAGAAGCAGGATAATAAATTTGTAATTAGTGACAACGTTGCTCTGTAGACTCTCAATTAAATTTTGAATAGTAAAACTGTCGCACACAGGTCGTAGTCTATTAACGTCATTATGCATACTCAAAAATTTACCTAATTTTAAAGGTTTTCATAATTGTCTACTTGGAATAGTAACCATTCAAACTACTCAAATTTACTGACAAAAATTTCTATTATTAAAATAATTTATTTATTGCACTTTTTTCTAGTAAATCACAGTGGAAGATATAAAAAAGAAAAGTAATTTTTGGAATTACCTTACGAGATTGCGTGTGTTATTACTGTTATCAAAATGAATCTTTCAGGCCTGTTCTATTATTTCTTTTTGTTTTCGTTACAACGAAACTGTATAATTATCGTGATTTTAGAATTGGCAAATCGAGTTTGAGATTTAAATTTTTATTGTAGTTTCAAAAAGTTTATGGATTTAAATGCGTTTGTAACAAATGTTTATTATTGGGTAAGAATCTTAAAATACGTGGACTTGTTTTCACCAAAATCATTAACTTATTTATAGCATTTTTGAACTTTTACGTTTTTATCAGATAATCTTTTTGGAAAATATTTAGTGTTTTAACCTTACTTAAAATTATATTATTCGTTTTAAGTTCGTTGAATTTGTTACGGTAAGAATTATGGGTAACTAAATTTAAATGGAGCGATGGCCGCAGTAGCTCGGTTCTTGTAGACAAAATGGGGTGGGTTAGAAATTGTGAGGGGAATATTTAAATCAAAGATGTCGTGGTAGATAAAATTAGTCAAATAGTGATTAGAAATTGTTAGAAATGGGCGCCACACAATTTGTTTAGTTACGGTCCTGTTAAGTAAATTGTAAAAGTTTAACAGGGCTCTAGTAGTAGCGAAGGGTTGCTGAAAGAAAAAAAAAACGGGGAAGGTTAAGCAATAAATAACAATCAGTAAATTTGATGTAAATATAATGAATTTAGAATAAATAGCAATTTACAAAATAATCAATAAAATATTCAATTTTGAATTATACAAACAAAATATGCGTGAAGTTGAGTAAAACAATCGATAATGGATTTCAAATATTACAAAAATACAGGATCTAAATTACCTTGTGTTAAAACAAAAGTAGTAAAACTAATTTAATTACGTTAGGTTCGCAAAACAAACAACAACAAAAAAATTTTAATTTGGGGCAGCGATCGTTATTCGACAAGACAGTAATTACAAATTTGAAATACAAAAAAAAATATCTTACCTTTTTACTTCGCTGATGAAACTCCGTGCACGGTATTTCCAGTCAAAGTTTCCTTAAATAAAATATTTAAAACAAACAATTGGCCGTCGGCAAGTAACAGCCGAGAATTAGAGTTAGGTTCAAGTTTACTATCTCGTAGATCAAGGGATGCGTGACCAAATTTATGTAGGTTAATAGGTCAGTTACAATTACGTTATAAGTCAACAAAAAAAATTCAAGGTAAATCAGATAACAACTTCTTATAGAAACAAAGAGAAATTAAATTAAGTAAATCAAGCCAAAGTTTAAATAACAAAAGTGAATTTTAAATAGCAAAAAAAAATGTAAAATTTTAAAGTATAAAGAAAAGTTCTTGAATTTCTAAAGTTGATTAAGCAAGTAGGATAATTTTGATTAAAAGTTCAATGTAGAAAATCAAATCTTGGAGATTTGCACAAATATGAATTAATTCACAATAAAACGAAGGTTAACGGTTGGTTTTTTTTTTCACTTAGTCAGTTGGTGCAATCGAAGTTGAGTTCTCAGCGTAGCGTTAGTAGAGTTTACAGATGAACGGAGTATTTTGGTAGTTGAAGGAACTTTTACACGTGGAGTAAACAATCCGTTGGAGGAAACGTTCATATGAATTAGAACAATTTCGTCGGAAGAAAAACCGCTATAAAGAGTAAGAGAGAGAAGCGAAGTCAGATTAACTAAATAAAGCAAAAACTAAGTACTTTACCTGGGTATAATAATCCAGCGTTAAGAAAACTAAGTACACTTTTAAAATTTAAAGTAACTTTTACGATTTCTAGTAATTTTAGGAAAGAAACAGGTTCCGTAGATATACTAAAAGTTAGGAAGGTTTCAACGTAATATCTGGTAAAATCACCGTGTTTAAGTAAACGCTAGTACTTCCAAGGTACAGTAAATTTTTGAAGTGATCTCAACAAGAGTTGGTCAGGAACTGATTAAAGAAGGAAACGAAGTACCTAAGGTTATAATGACCTCAGAAGATAACAAAATAAATTCGTCAGCAAACTCGTGAGAACGCTCGAGTAACTGATATTTTAAACAAAAATATTTATAAGGACTTGTAGAAAAGCAGCATTTAATCACGTATTAAGCGAAAATAATACGCTCTTAATTACTCATAAATTACAAATTATCAACTTTAAAATGTAACGAAATAAAGCCTGAGGTTAGCAACAACAGCAAATTCCCACACGTATAACTTAAATGAATGAAACAGTACCGGATTTAGGAAAATTTGCTCAGGGCGTAACAAATTAAAAACTTGTTTATTATTCTTAATTTTGAGATTTTTAGTTATGTACGTTATTTACATATACTCCAATAAATAAATTTTTGCAATTTATAAGTTGTTTTCACATGTTTTTTCTTTCGAAAATTAGTGAATTTATTTGCATTATATATAGTGGCTTTACACCCCGATGGAGTAGCGCCGTTCCTTTGGAGCTTTCTAGAACATTCATACGAGTGTGATGAGTACCCTTCTACTACTCTATTTTCTCACATATTTCTTTCCACTTTTTTCTATCCATTACTTTAAATTTCCACTCATTAATTCCAGCACTTCTAATGTCTTCCGTTACTTCTTTTAACCATGTTGCTCTTGGCGTCCCCTTTCTTCTCTTTCTGCCTAGATTTCATTCTAACATCGAGAATATTATTTTGTCTTTGCCAGCTCTCCATACGTAACCCAACCATCTCGCCCTTTGTTGTTTTATTTTCTTTACTATATCCTCTTCCATTTCTAGTTTTATTTCGTGGTTCATCCTGCTTCTGTATTCATTTTCTGCTACTTTTACAGAACCTAATATTGCTCTCCAAATTTTTGTTTCCAATATTCTAAGGTCTTCTTCGTGTTTTTTTTTCATTGTTATTGTTTCCGTCCCATACAGTCTAATTATTCTTTTATATATGTTGATTTTTGTTTTTTTTCCCAAGTATCTTGGTCCTTAGCATTTTTTTGTTCGCTTGGTATGCTTTGTTACCTCTTTCTTTTATTTCTATATCTCTATTTCCATCACTTGCAATCATAACCCCTAAGTATTTAAATTTATTTACAACTTCGATCTCGAGCCCCTCCATTATAGTGTTTTCTTTTTGTGTTCGCTAACCTGTTTTCATTATTTTTGTTTTTTTCATATTAATTCTCAACCCCTTTCTTCTTCCTACATTAACATTTCTTTTATCAATGCACGTAGGGTAAGGTGAAGTAGATTCGGGCACGTTTTTTCAAAAATTAATATTGCAAAAATAAGAGAAAATTTTTGAGATATTTCTGGTGTTATGGATACCTTAGACTATTTCCAACATTTTAGCAACTATCTCAATCAAAAAAATGCAGTTGTTTTCCTTTAGTTAAATTTTTCCCCAAAAGATGCATTTGTCCGAATTTGCCCCATAGTGGGGCACATTTGGACAACTCTAATAAAATTCAGAATTTATTCATTTTTAAGAGAATAAAAGACATACATAATAGAAATAGTTTATTGAACATTATAACCGTCAAAATTAAAATAAAACTTTATGAGCGAGCACATCCTGGAAGTTCCTGGTGCTTCCACAGGGTTAGGTATTTTTGAAACGATGTCTTCACTGGAAACAGTCGAAATATCTTGCAAGTCTGGAAAACGAAAACCACTTTTATACTTTCGTAAAAAAATTGCTGTATAAAAGCCATCAACATTGCAAGATTGCACTCTGCCAATGTAATGTAATGCCCTTTTGTTGGTCGGAAATTTGACAAGCAAATAATTACAATTGATTACGTCGTCATCCATTAGCATGGGCACATCATTGTCTTGAAACTCATCCAGGGAATCGGACAGATCGTCAAAAAATTTTGTCTCATGAACAATATTTTGTGGCAAATCCACATCAGAATCTGAGGAGTCACTTTCTATTTTCTTCAACTTTTTCTTTGGTGCCTTCCCTTTGCCCTTCTCCCTAACTTTTTTGTTCACTTCACCTCCACTTTGTAATATATTCCTCTTAGTGTTTTTTTTTTCCAACTTTTGTTTTCTCATAGTTTCCAATTCTTGAATTCTTTCCTTCTCCGGTGTACTCGTATAAATTCTGGATTTACCTAGTCGAGACTTTCCATTTGTTTTCCTCGGGTCTGCCTTTGGTAATGGCGATGTTGACGGATAATATTTTAGCTTTTGGTTTTGTAACGCGATTTACTATGTCATTTAATAACATTCTTATCGTCATAGTCACTTCATCATTTTCGGAATCGGTCACATTACTAGTGCTCATGCTGATGGACGGAATAAACAAATTGTTATATGTAATAGAAGTTGATGGCAATTCACACTGTCTCATTTGAACTTCAGGATCTGCCCGATCTGTGACGAATGACCACATGAAATCGTCATCATTAAAAATCATAGAATTAATAGGCCAGTACGGGAGAAGCTGCTGATAATGTTTTTTGATGTAAAACTTTGCATATAAGGATCTGCAGTGAGTTTAGCGATGTCATAAATTCCAATTGGTTTTCCAGGATTTGAAATCATGAAGTCATTAAAGACAGCCTTACATCTGGTCTTAAATGGGCCATAAATACACCTATCTAGGGATTGCATCTTGCGGGTGCAATGGGGTGGAAATGATAGTAGAACTATGCCATTTTCACGACAATAGTTTATCGCCTCAAGTGAAGTGTGTGTTTCATGGTTATCAAGCAACAAAAGAATTGGATTTGCTTGGATACAACTAGTATGTCTTTGAACATGCTTCAATAACTGAAAAAAAATTTTTGAAGACATCCACCCTGACTTCTCGGCAAAGCCTATTGCCCCAGGTACGGAACCATACATAAACTGCTCCTTCATACGTACACGAGGGAATACATATCCCGGAGGAGTTGTATTTCCCACAGCAGAAATGAAGCCGCACATTGTCTTTCAGCTGAAACGCACTGGCTCACTCCTTTTGTCCCTGTTTCGGCAATAACTTTTGGAGCCTGAAGAACGGTTGTCATGCCAGTTTCGTCAGCATTCCAAATACGATTAGAAGAAAAAATGTATTTTTGTTGAACTTCTGCATAATTCTTAAAAAACGAAGTTACATTGGCTTTGTTGAAAGCCGCTGCTCGTGCAATGTTCATATTTTCTTCTTTCCGATAGGAAAGTCTCTGATGACGACTCATGAATGATCTCATCCATTCTATCCCAGCTATTTTATTTTCGTTCCATGTGTCTGGAATTTTTTTAAATAACATACTTTCATATTCATATGCCAACTGCCGCGTAGACTTGTAGGTCAATCCATAAAATATTTTGGAAGATTGCTGTAAGTAAATTTCCAACTGCTTTTCTTCTCCTGGAGAGAATATTTGACGGGTAGCATATTTTGATGAAGGAGACGCATCCTTATCTGAACTACTGCTTTCATTTCCCGAGTCAATTAATTGATTTTGGGATATTGAAAGTGCTTGAAATCTATAAATAAAAGTTCCATTTCCATGTGATACTCATGTGCTTTTTCTATTATCTGTCTTATTATATGTATTACGTCTGTTTTTGATCTTCCTTTAATAAAACCACATTGATGTCCTATTAATTTCATTGCGGTATTCATTAATTTCCTTTGTATTAGTGTTGACATGATTTTGTATGTGGTATTGAGTAATGTCAGTAGTTTTTACATTTTTGTTCGTCCCTTTTTTGTCTGTTGTAAAGATTAGTCCAGATTCCTATTCTATCGCCATCCTTTCCTCTTTCCATATTCTTTCCATCATTCTGTATATTTTTTATGTAATTCTCCTACACCGTACTTTATGAGCTTTGCGTTTCTTCCATCCTTCCCTGGGGTTTTGGATTTTATTAATAACTTCTATTATTTCTTCTTTCGATGATGTTTCACTTGCCTTATCTTATTTTGGTGTTTCTATTTTTTCCTCTTCAGTCTCATCCGCTTCTGTTTGTATCAGTAATCCCTTAAAGTAGTTCATCCATGTCTCCATGTATTGCTCGTTGTTATCAGCCAATTTTCCATTTTCATTTTTAATTCCATTAGTCTTACCTTTGTATGTTTTGTTTTGGTAGTTGATTCTCCTATAATATCTTTTCACATTTTCTTTTCTACTGGCCTCTTCATTTTGTTTAATCTTACTTTCCAACCAGTCTCACTTTGCATTGCGGTTAATTATCTTAGTTTCTTTTCTTAAACTTACATACTCAATTTTATCTTCTTCTATTCTGTTTCTAATTAATACTTCTTTACATTTACGATCATACCATCCTGTTTCTTTTCTATCTACAACTAGTCCTATTTGACCCTCTGCGACCTTATTTATACATTTTTTTATTCTTACCCATTGCTTTTCGGTTTTCTTTCTTTGTCTTATATTTTTTAATTTTTCTTCCATTTTTTCTTCATAATTCTTTTTATTTCTTACCTTTCTTAATTTTTCTACGTTCCATTTATCCCTTGTTTTTTTTTTGTTCTTGTACTGTTTATTTACTGTTTGTTTTATTGTTGCTGTAACCATTATTTGATCAGTGTCAGTCAGCTCCTCTGTATGTTCGTACATCTCTTACTGTTGATTGCTTCTCTCACTTCCTTTCCATCTTAGTTCTTGTAACGCTGCTATGTTTATATTATATCTTCCAAGTTCTATTGCTACCATTTCCATTTTTCTTGGCTCCAGAATTGTTTTTACACTCCTCGTACTGATTTTATTTATATTTCTTTTCTTTATATATTTCTTATTCTTATTTTTAGGTTTATTTTTGTTTTTATTATTTATCTTATTATTTTTGAAGACTAAAGAAAGTTAATGCGTCTGCTAGAAAACCAGCAACCGGTTCAATTCTCATAGTTACGCGCAAAAGAAATCATTTAAACTTCTGTCAAAATCACAAGGTTTAGAGGTCTGTTATGGTAATGGTAAGATACAATTTAATAGGTTGTGGTACAAAATGGGTCGCTAACAAGAAAAAGATATAGAGACGAAACTATTGTATCCCATGTTCCATCATTTGCTGAAAATTTATTTTTATAGAAGACAATGCCAAACATCATACAACTAATATTGTTACAACTTCGTTGAAAGATGCCGATATCCAATATTTGGAATGGCCTTCCAAAAGCCCTGATCTGAATTCTATTGAGCACTTGTGAGATCAAGTGGGTAAAAAAATTAAAAACGTACCGAGATCGCTAGTAATCCTTGATAAGCTCTCTAACATGTTCAAGAATTAGTGATGACCAAAATCCGTCTTGGTCTTGCAGTGTTGTCTTGGTCTCGCAAGATTTCCAAGACCAAGATCAAGGAGCATAACAACGCCATTAGCAAGACGAAGACTCAAGGTTGCAAGACCGAGATTAAGGATATCAATACAAGACCTTGGTGCAAGACCAAGACCTATGTGATCTTGTCTTAGTTTTGCGTTTGGCCATCATTATCAAAAATAGGAACAGATGCCCCAAGAAAGGATACGAAACTTAATCTCAAGCATGCCAAAAAATGTAGAAACGTGTACTACAAGAATAGGGCATATCCACTATTAATGTTACTTTTTGTTACAAATTAGAAGTGAAGTGCATGAAAAGACTATTGGCATTTTAGTTAAATTTTTAACGATTTTTTTAAGTCTTTATTCGTTTCATTAAATTTTGGTATCTTGTGTTAAATTTATTTTGAATTTTACTACTGTCGGTGTAAAAAGTTCTAATCCCCGAGTTTGAAGTCACATTAGATCAAAAATTATCAGTGAAAAAATTTAAATAAATATATTTATACTTTTAACTAAGATCGTTATAATTATATTTTTTAAAAATGTTCAAAAAGAAGTAGTTTTTAACACTCATTACAAAAAGTTGCAACTTACAATACCTACAACAATTGTATTTTCTTTTGCTAAATTACATAAAATTTATGTAATACATAAACAAAATTTATTGTTATTTAAATTTTATAATAGCTTCAGGTTTCCACGGGTTGTATTTGTAACACAATTTTCTGGATAATTCCCGTGTTATCGTTATCACACAAACTGAGCTTTCGTCACACGTTGCAGTGGACATCTTCAGAGCCCGTGACAAACTGGTTCCAGAATTGAAAATTGTGTTATTTGAATTTTGTTCTATAAATTGATATTATCTTTCTATATACTTGTTCAATTTAAACAATTTCTTCGTTAACAGCTTTAATAGTTCAAATAAAAGACATTTCCACAAAAACCTTGTATACAATTTATTTTTAAACAATAAAATAATGGCTTTTAAATAATATTTACATTAAATTGACGTAGACGACGTACTGTTTGACAACCTTGTGCAATCGTAAAATACGTTTTTGCATCACTGTAGAGCGGCATACATACATGCCACGACATTAAAAATAATAAAATATTTATATAGAAAGAAATTACACAAAAATATTTTGAAACTTTCTATGCAAAGGCGATACTATCATTTGACAAAACATTTGACGTACACGAAATAGTGCCAACAGAAGCAAAATAAAATCAAACTAATATTATTTTAGAGCTTCGGTCCAGCAAGAAGTGTACCATTGAGTAAAACCCCTTTATGATCTTTGGCTGATGCATCGAATCCGACTCGAATTTTAGATGATGTATCATTTTGTATAAAGATACAATAGTGTGCGGTGTAATAATTCTGCAAACTGTTAAATTCCACAATGAAGACATGTGTTTTGAATCAAGATAATCCTTCATAAACTTATCATATTTTTCCCGCATAAAACGGTTCAACGATAAACAACGTTCAAGTGATAAAAAACGACAATGTGCGATTTCTCGCACGCCTTTAAAGACATGCATCAATTCCATGTCCTTAAACAGCAACGAAACTACGAAACGACCTGAATGATCTCTAGTATGTGTGCTAAGAATCGAATTTACTGCATGCTGTTTCTTCATTAGAATGCTGCCCTAAATTTCAATTTTAACGAACTATATGGATATAAAATCGCCATGAAGGCGCTGGGAAGAAATTTCCAGGATTGGGGAATGAGTGATGAGGAGATATGGGAGAGAGTGTTAGAGCTTTTCCCTAGGCAGCCAATAGTCGCCAAGATAGAAAGAATCCATATTGTAATAGAAATCGTAGAAGAAGAAACCAGGGTAGCTGCAGCAACTTGACGCACTAAGAAAGCTCCAGGGCCGAATGGGATACCCGCATAGAGCAAATGGCACTCCAAGAAACGGCAGCGATAACTAAGTTTTTCAATGTGTGTTTGAGAGAAGACATATATCCCAAGGAATTGAAAGTGGCTAGGGTCGTGCTAATACCAAAGGCGGATACAAAAGCCCTTAGACCAATATGCCTAATCAATTTATGGGCAAGTTTTTCAAAAAAGTTTTAAATAATAGGCTTATAGGTTGTGTAAATCTGTCCGAAAAGCAATTTGGATTTACGAAAGGGTGTAGTATTATAACAGCTCTAAAAACAATTGTTGAGCCAAGGGCTCAATTACTTCACTTGTCGTACGAAATGCAATACAAATAATTAAAAGCGAAGAAAACAATGAAGACATTACTGAGTATACTCCCAAACTGCACGGACCTAGACAGTGTAAACGTCAGATATTAGCAACATGGTGATGTACGGGGTTGAGATTTGGCATGTAGAAGAGAAATACGACTATGCAAAAGATATCTTGAACAGGTTACAGAGCCTTGTAGCGATTAGATTTGAATGTGCTTATGGAACAGTGAGGACTTGGGATATTCTAGTTATCTAGTTTTTTCTTCCACTGTACATATTAGCCAGAGAAAGTAACCACAAAACAGATAGAAACCAAACGATTACACAGTGGCAAAACAAATGGAACAATAGAAATTCATGGACGAAAAAACTAATAAGAAACATCTACCCGTGGTACCAAAAGCCAGATGGGGATATAGGGTATCACATCACCCAATTCGTCTCTGGTCATGGGAAAAACGGCAAATATTTTAGTTTAAAAAAAGAGAAGACCTTTGTGTGGTCTGCAGCGAATATGATGACCAAGGACATGCCGTATTTCACTACCAGCGATAGGTGAGGATGCGACATGCTCTGCAGATCGATTGACTTAGAAGTGGACAACATAATAATAGCAGCAAGAGAAATTGGGAGAAAATTACTACATTTATTTGCCATGTAACACAAACTAGAGAAACAGAAAGCTGAAAAAGAAGAAGCAGATAACCTGTTTGTTAGTCGAGGCTGCGAAGCGGAAGAGAATACCGCAAGGTGATACCACGTTTCCCAGTTGACCAAATCACAAGCCACTTGAGCCTACTGCGGTAGGTCAACGCCTAAAGTAAAAAGGTTTTATTTGCTAAACTAAAGTTTTTTTTAAGGTGTAAGCAGTACAAAAATTAAATCAAATATAAACACGAAATGCACGAAAGTGGTGCTTGAACCAACCATGTCAAAAAACCATGTTTTAACCATAAGAATTTTATTCAATGTAAAATTTTATTAACGTCTGTATATTCGATACAAATTTTCATATCTGCCGTACATCTACTATCGGCAATTTCAGTAATTCAAGCTCTTCTCAAAGTTCCATCAAAACGACATTTAATTTATATAATTAAATTCCTTATAACTTGACTAAGTATTTTAAAATACGGTTGCATGTTTTTAGTGCAAAATATTTTTATGCACAATAATTATTATATTACCATTTTTTTAAATCACTAAGGCCAACGTAACTAATCACCAAACGCGCACGCAAAAATTGTCGTCAACCACCAACACACGTGCTATTAAAACTTCTTTTGTATATCTTAGATTATTCATAGTAACAGCATTTTCTCTAAACTAAAACTATTTATTAATAGCGAAATAAAAGTCAACGTGCATGAAAGTGAACTTTCGTATGTACGCGTAAGTACTTAGTTAAAGCAAAGTATTTATATACGCTACATAAGATAATATTTGAAACATGTTAAATATTAAGCACGCTTTATATATTACGCATAGAAGACGTCTTACAAAGATTTTACAATTATGTATAAAATATGTTTCGACAAGATACTGTGTATTTATGCATATTTTCCTAAAACACGTAAAGGATAATTTGTTAGTTTGAGTACTATATTACAGTCTCTAAGGTCACATTATTTCTTATAATCTGCCGTAAACTTCCTCATTATATTTAATTAACAAACCATTTTTTGGTTACGTAGTTTACTGTATTTATTTTAAATTGTCAGAAAAAATTTGAAATGTTTTCCTTTAGTTCCAAACTAAGTATGAACTACAACAATAGAATGCAATTGCAATATTCACAAGTTTATATATGTGTTTTTAATTAATTAATGTAAATAAGTTACCTTAATTTGAATTAGTTTATATAAATTGTTCAAACATGAACAATCATTCAACATTAAGTTGTTTGATCACTGACACCCTAGAATCTGGTATTGTTCAAATATTCATTACCTGGGTAAATGTCAAACATTTAAGTACGAACCACCATCGTGCTTAACATTTGGTCCTTCGAGCCGGATGATAAAGAGATCATTCAACGTAAAACTTGTTTGATCACTGACACTTACCCTGGAATCTGGTATTGTTCAAATATTGGTTACCTGGGTAAGTGTCCAACTATTAAGTACGAACCACTACCGTGCTTAACATAAATTAATCAATGTATCTGCCACCAACGTTTAACCAACTCACGTTGTCTTACGATTACTATTGGGAAAACAAGTAAACACATGAAGTCTGACCTCACTAAAACCATCGCAAAATCTTACTTCTTAAAAATATATTTGTCAAATTTCAGCTTCTAATCTATTTTTGGTAAAAAAATTTTGTTTCGTATATAATGTCATTAAAATTCGAGTACCAACATGAGGATTTCGCTTATTACAATAGATAGAAACTTGGTTAAATGAAGCCAACGTTGCTAAATTGGACGTTAATTCATTATCTGATAAAGAAATTTGGTTATCGTAAACGATTCATTTGTAATGTTTTTTTTAAGTTGATTCGGCTTTGTTTTACAAACACAAAGTTTATTTTTGCTTATTAGCCCTATGTAAGATAAGCACATTGTCGGATTGCATTTATTTTTCTGAAACCATTTATGTACATCGACATTTCCAACAATTTTGAGTACAGAAACTACAAAAAGTGAAAATCTATGGTAAGCACAAAAATTAAGTAGCCTAAATACAGATTATAATCGTGTTTCCAAGACTATCCGATATTTTCCTATTTTGGACAGCAATTGAAATCAATATGGCAACGGCGCTTCAAAAAATCAGCTTCTTCTGTAATACACAATCGTAGATCGAGTTTTCTACAACACGTTCTAGTTCTAGTTTAGGTCCACAAAATAGGGTCTCATACAGGAGAACGGAGCGTACCACACGCCCAAGTACCCCTCAAAGCCTTCCCACTTTTGATGCCCAAACTTTAACCAGTTTTCCACCCTATAGAACGCTTTTTCTTCCATCCTTCTGACCGGTTCTGCAGTTCTATCCTCGATTACCACCGTTAAATCGTCTGCATATCCCAACAGCGTGACACCGTCCGGCATCCCCAGCTACAGTATTCCGTCGTAGCAAAGGTTCCACAGAAGCAGTCCTAAGATCAACCGCTACAGGATCCCCGCCGTGAGGTTTATTTTTTTCACTTGCCGTGACGCACAACCACCTCTCCCTCAGGTAATATTCCACTATGCTTAGCAAGTTTCCATAATCGTTACGATGCTCGACCATGGCATGTCGGTAACCGCATTCTAAAAGTCAAGCGTCACCATGATGCAGCATTCTCTGTTCTTACTTTATCTGCAGTTTCTAAGAATTTTCCAATTGCGTTCAGAGTGGACTTGGCTTTCCTAAAACCGACTTGCTTTTGGTTTAATTTATTCTCTGTCTCCATTCATTCCTTCATTCTTTCTCTTACTATTACTTTTAACAATTTTCCTAAACCGGAAGGAAGCATATCGGTCTAAATTCCCCGTTTCTCCGTTAAGTGTAGTAGGCTTTGAGACCAGCGCCAAATTCTTGGCCTTCCATTCTCTCAGAAAGCAACCGTTTCCAAGACATTTGCTAACGCATGACAGCAGGCCATCCCCAATGACTCGATAAGCCATGCGTTATTCCATCGGACCTTGGGGCTTTCCCAGTCTTCATGCGCCATACAGCATTTTCCAACTCTTCCCTCGTTGCCACCGGTACTTCGTTAGTCAACACCTTCCTTTGATCGATCCTACCGTGCCTTGGAAACAGTTCCCTATTTCTTCTGCTCGCCTATTCACTTTTAGTTTGATACCAAACTTCCCTGTCACGATCTTGTATCCATTTCCCTATGCATTTTTGTCAACGTCTCTTAATAAGTTACTCCAGTTCTTTTCTTTATTTTTCCTTACTTTCTTTTTTAGCTTTGTTCTTTTGGGCTTGTACATTTCATTTTTTTCCTTCCATTCGTACTTTCACGCATTCACTCCTAACTTTTGTTACCGTCTACCAATACTTCCTTTTTCTTCAGATTTCCACCTTGCTTTTTCAAAGAATCTTGCAAAGCTTCTTCATTCGTTCTCCATCTCGTACTACTTTCATTCCTACATTTACCGTCTACCTAGAATCGTTAGAGAACAACACTTGCATCCGTACTATCTTTAAAAAGTCCATGAGTTTCATGAAAGCTTTCAACATTTCTGAAAACAGAAACGATCATCAGAATGAATTTTAACCGATCAACGTACGTACCTAAATAATCAAGCCAAACCGTATGCCGTCAAACGTGCGAGCGAGATTAAACAAATTCTGGTTTAATTAACCCTTCGAAAACAAATCATATTTGCCGCAAACTTCCCAATCTCCTTACAAAATAAGTTTATAGAATCGTGTTAGTAATTTAAGTATTAATGACATTAATGGTAAGTTAAGAAACGATACTCACAGTTTACATGAGTTAATAAAGTAACGTTATTGACTTATTCCTACGTGTGTCCAAACCTGACTCGTTAAATTAGTAATTTAAAAATAAATACCCTAAAATACGGTACCACCAAGAAACGCAACCATCAATGTAGGCCAGCAAATAAAACAACATGAAGGTAACAAAGAATAAACTCAACTTGATCTCCGTTAAAAATGCAACAAAAAAAAATAATTTTTAGTGCCCCTTAAAAATCTATGTGCGCTGCATCAAAAAATATTTCTCGAGTGTGGTTTATAACCACCTACTAGAATAACAATTAAAATAAGAATGGCGTTAATCACGTCCGGAAATCAAACATAGTTTGCGCCATATTACGAGCAAAAACCTTGCGATATCTACCCCCACACGACTACAATTGCAAAGTTGCCTAATCGACAGAAAGAAACGTACTGAGTGTATTTTAAATCGTTACCAATTATCTTAACCGGAACTAATCCACGATCGTACGCCGTTATCAAACATGGACTAGAAAAAGTGCGAATTGTCGTAGGCAAAGAACTGAGAGACGTAAGCCAACAAATGAGGTGCAATACCACCATCTTCGACTTATGGCAATAAAAGACCGATTTTCCAGTACCAGACAAATCGCCGATCAATGGTTAGGTAAAAAAATTCTCCTGTAACTCTTCGAACAGCAATCATATCAGTCACATCTTGTGCTACCACTGACGGCTCAACACCGACATCAACGTTTGAAGTGGTGTACATTGCGACTTCACTGGAATCTAGAATAGCATAGAGTAGTCCTTCAGTGATAAGTACCAATTTTGTTTGGAGATGCATGATACATGATAGTCAAACAAAGATGTGAGGAACGGTTCAAAGTTCAATTTTCTGCGTTGTGCATGTGTACCACAATATGAGGATTGTGATATAAAATACTATAGCCTAAAGAAGTTTTGTTTGGAATTCATCTAATATGAACGCTTGGCGATATGTTAATGAGATGGTAGAACCATATATTCTTCCATTTCTTCAGCAGATGGAAGACCTACTTTTCCAGCAGGATATTGCTCGTTCCAACATAGCAAGACACTCTATAGACCGATTCGAAGAGATCAATGTTAATTTCTGACCATGGCCACCTAGATCTCCCAATTTTTCAACATGTAAGGAACATTGTAGGTAAAAGACTGAGGATCTTAACGCATCCTTCACAAACACACTCTCTGGCATGAATTGCAAGTTTTTTGTGATACAATAACTCGAGGAAATCGATCACCTTCTAAAATCGATGCAACGAAGAGTGAGGGAGTATAAAGCCAATAGAGGACACCAACGCATTGATTAAAAATTTAGTTTCTCTTACTATGTTTAAGTAGCTAAATCTTCGAGCGAAGTTTGTTCACAAAATCCCCACCCTTTTTTAGTGTTAGAATTTCAATAAAAAAATTATTAAATTATACCTAGTACTCCAAAAACTTGTTTTAAAACAAATGATTTTCAGGGGCGTCTGTTATGAGCTCTTATTTCCATAGAGAGGGCCATAGGTAAATGAGTATAAGAACGTAGCATACTATTTGTAGGTGTCTTGTCTGAATGCGGGAGATTGTTTAAATATTCTGATACACCATGTATATTTATTACAACGATTAATTATTCTTTTTTTTTCATAATGTTCTATTACAACTGCTTGCAACTCATTGTCGTCATGGAAACGACGCCTTCTAAGATCTTTTTTAAATCTGAAAATAAATAATAATTACTGAGAATCATGTTTATACTATAAGGTGAATGTTCTAATTTTTGAAATCCATGTTCGCGTATGACAGTTTGTGTAATAGCGGCAGGGACCAAAGTTGTGCTATAATCGAAAACCTTTTGTCATTTTTCCACGACGTTTTGCACAATTATTGTCCCCAAATTTATGTAATTAAGCCGCTTAATATGAAATATGATAAGACTTTATCACTTCAATTGGGCAACCGGACTGCTCTGCATCTTTGAAAAGTTCTTGTCTCAAATGCAAACATTTTGCTCACTTTTTTAATCACCGTAAAAGTAATCTAAACGTTCTTATATTTCATTAAGCGTATTCACTACTTTTGTTAAAACTTTTATGACCGCGTGGTACTCAGCTTAAAGCTTTGGAGCTTGAATCATAGGTGTATAACTGATAAGATTTATTAGAATGCGAGAAGAAGGGGAGAATCAATAATAGATTTTGTAATGACAAATGAAGAGGCTGGAGAAAAGGTAAAGACATTTAAAGTGGGAGAAAAGGTAGAGTCAGACCACCAACCACTGCAATTGACAATGGAAGGAAGAGATAGAAAAAGATGAGGAGTACATAACGAAAAAAAGGTAGACAGAAGGGGGTATAAAAAGATATCAAGAGAGAATAGGGAAAACGGTATCGGTAGGGAAGGGATTACAAGTGAGTGCGGAGGAAATGAGAGAGATGATGGAGAAAGCAACAGAGAGAGTCAGATTTAAAAAGTAGAAGAGAGAGAAAACAGGATGGAAGACATGGTGGGATAGAGAATGCAAGGAAGCAAAGAAAAATGCAAAGAGAGCATTAAGACTGTGGAAAAAAGGGAGAAAAGAAAAAGAAGAATACAAAGAAGCAGTAAAAATATACAAGAAAACATGCGAGAGCAAGAAGGAAGAAAAAAAAACAAGAGAAGCAAATCAAAGAAATAAAAACGGAAAAAGATGTATGGAAGTACCTAAAGAAAGAAAGGAAAAAAAACATGACGACAAAGAGAATACAAATTAAAGAATGGGAGATATAGTTTAGAAACCTGCTGGAAAGGGAAGAACAAAATCTCGAAAAAAGAAAAGACGCAGTAGTAAGACGGGAAGAAGGAGATAGGGATAGAATAAATGAAGACAAAGCAATAGAGGCAATAAAGCAGATAAAAAAAGGAAAGGCAAGGAAAAATGGTGGCACTATTCGTAGATCTAAAATCCGCTTTTGACAAAGTAAACAGAGAAAAACTGTGGGAATACATGAAGAGAAAAAAAATAAATGAAAGATTGATAGAAAGAATAGAGAAAATCTACGAAGAAACGAGGAGCAGGGTCAAAGTGAATGAGGAAGAGAGCGAGAAATTCATTACAAGGGGAGGGACAGGGATGCTGAGCATAAGCCTGTGCGCAGTATATACGGGGAATTTAGAGGAGACAATGAGAGGACAACGGACAGGATGGATAGTGGTAGGGAAAGCGAAGGTATGGTCGTTGGCGTATGCAGAACACATAGTGTTGGTGGTTAAGGAGAAAAAGGAAATTAAAGAGATGATGAAAACGCTAGAAAAATACATGAAAAAAAAGAAATGGAAGTAAACACGGAGAAAACAAAAACAATGGTGTTTAGAAAGAAGGAGGGAAAAGAAAATTAGAGGAGTGGAAATGGAAGGATGAGGAAATGCAGCAAGTAAAGGAATTTACATACCTGGGCTACACGATAAAGCAGAATAACAAGGAAGGAGAACACATAAAGGAAAGAGTGAGGAAAGGAAGCAAGTTAATAGGACAAGTGGGGTGTGGTGGGAAGAGTATTCGAGATGGATATAAAAAAAGAAAGTTGTTTGAAAAATTAATAAAGGAGTTGGTGATGTATGGGGCGGAAATATGTGACTGGAAGGAGTGGACGGAAGTAGAGGGGCTACAGGAAAAATACTGGAGATGGGTTTTAGGACTGGACAGAGATACACCGGGGTATATTGTGAGAGAGGAGGTACAGGTAGCAAAAATAGGAGGAGAGACAGGACAAAAGGCCATAACATACGAGGAAGAACTGAGAGAAAGAACAAAATGCAAAATACTGCAAGAATGTTGGAAAGAGATAAAGGGAGGAAAAGTGAAGTACGGGCAGGAGGGCAAAGAAGAGTATTACAAAAAAAACGAGTACGCGAGACAAGAAGTGGGGAGATTAAGAGAAGAGGGAGTAGGGGTAAGAGAAGAAATAATAAGGAGAGATAGAGACATCGAAAAACAAGAAAAATAGACAGGGATAAAAGAAGGCAGATATAAAAGGAATTATAAAGATATCAAAGACGAAGGGGTGCCAGAATATTTAATGGATATAGAGAATAAAAGCAACAAAAACGGTTCAGATGTGGGAACGAGGAGTTAGGTAACAAATACTGGAAAAAAGAAAAAGAAAAGATGTGCGGACTATGTGGAGAAGAGACGGAGGACCTTAACCACATGAGAGATAAATCCAGTGAATTAAGAGAAGAGGTTATGAAAATAGAGGAAATCTTAGACGAAAACGAAAATAGAGCGGAGTGGATGAAAGAAGTATGGAGAAGGAGGAAAAGTTAAGAAGAGAAGAGGGATAATGAAATGTATTTGTTTTGGATTTGTATTTAAATTTACCTGAACCCGAATAACGAACTTACTTGATAATTGTCGGTTGAACATACGAGCCGCTTTTTTGCGACGTGAAGAGTCGCTTTTTGTTAACGTTAACCGGTGGCACCGTTGTCAATTTGGGAGAAGAATGATTATTAAATATAGTTGCCAGTAGCCTGTGGTGGTTTTGGTAGTCATTTTCCATTTTATATGTTGCTGTGGATGAAGCTCCATTCCCAAGCATTTTTATTGGAGACCCCCGTCGGACCGGTGGAAACAGGATCCAATACCCACGTCGCCGGCCGCTGATATTATTATTATTACAAGATCCAATACCTACGTCGCCGGCCGCTGATATTTTTATTATTACAATGCATTTACTATTTACTTTGTCAATATCATGTTAGTTTATTTTTTGTTTGTCATTAAATCGTTTATATAAAATTTGCAGCTTGTTTTATTTTCAATAAAACATTTCATGCGGTTTGTGTAAATAGTATTTAAAAAAAATGTAAATAGAATGTAAGGTAGTAATTGTAAATAGGGGAAGCACGAACCAATTTGTAAGCTTAAGCAACAAATAAAGTTAAACTTATATAATAGAATGCGTCAAACTTCCAAATCACTTTCACTGATAACATCGCAGATGTGTTATTAAATCTTCGAGATTAATCGATCCTTACATGTTCCAATTTATCGATTCGAAAGAGAGATACTTGAAAAACATGTAACAAATTACGAAGAAGCAGACACGTGGAGATAACCCAACTCGCTGCGATAATACGAGAAAATTAAATCGCATCAAAAAATAAGACTGAATTCTTACCCCAGCGAAACTTTTACAAGTAACAAATACAAATCGAAGTTGACTTACCCATTAACAATGAAGACGGTCTACGATACTTAAAATGTAGATGTCACTAGGCATAGCGTTAATTCACGTGCTGTCTTTCTCAACGTCAACAACAAAAGTAAAAATCAGTATCTTCCTATTCGTAAAAATGACATTTACACCCCGGGACAAAACTCATACAGCACGAAGATTATACCAAAATATTTTTAACATATCTTGTATAAGCATTTCAAGCCTTTTTTGTCGTTATTATATTCTTAAATGTAATTGTATTGACTGTAAAATTATCATTTCTCAACCATCAATATTTTTAAACTATGTACGAAAATAATCGTTAAAATATTTAAACATTTTTAGAGAGGACCCTCATGTACGAAAACGTATAGACGTAAGAAGCAATATTGCGTTAAGCGCAGCCGGTTGGAATCCCGACTTAAATAACGTGATACTAATTCACGGATTTAATGGAACTCACAAATCACCGCCGTTAGTTTTATTACGTAAAGGTGAGAGAAACCCTATATAAAAAAAAAGTTTTTTTAGTTACAAATTAATTTTAGCGTATCTTCTACGACAAGATTATAACGTTTTTATGGTGCACTGGCATGAGCTTGCACAATTTCCCTGCTATTTGTCGGCTTTATCTAACTTGAGACTTGTTGCGCGTTGTACCGCTCAACTTTATGCGTACATAATGGATTTGGGAGGGTCGGCCAAAAAAACTACATGCGTAGGACATTCTTTGGGTGCTCATGTGTGTGGAATGATGAGTAACTATCTGGATGTTAAACAATTTAAAATTGTTGGTAAGATTTAAAATTTTTAAAGTTTCGAGTGTTTTTTATCGTTTTATTTAGGATTAGATCCGGCGCGTCCATTAATTGGTAAATTTGCAACTAGAGAATATAAATTGTCTGCAGAAGATGCGTACCACGTTCAAATAATACATACAAATGCTGGAGCTTTAGGTGTAGCCGAATCTAGCGGCCATGTGAATTTTTGCGTAAATGGCGGTGCTATGCAACCGGGGTGTAAAGGACACATAATACGTAAGAATTTTGTTACAACTAGAAAAATTATTTTGTTTCCTTGTTTAGATCGTTCTAGGTGCAGTCATTTTCAAAGCGCTTGCTATTATGCACAAGCAGTGAAAAACAACAAAATGTTTTATGGCATTCCTTGTTCTGAAGAGTGTCCTAAGAAAACTGTCTGGAATTTAAAACCAGGAAAATCAATACCAATGGGTCCGGACATTCCTCTTCTGTAAGTAGTCTCTTAACGCGCACTCGTACTAACTATTATGTTTATTTTAGCGCAAGAGGTCAATATTGCGTGAAGGTTGAACATAATAACGATTGTGTATTTCAGTAATTAATTTTATTATATTTATCGATTTAATAAACTAATATAAAATATTCTATTGTTAATTTACAAAAATTAGATTTTTATCTTGAGTAAGAAAGGTGATTACTTCCAGCATCTATGAGACTAGCTATGAGACCTTTAAAAAACCCATACTGTATATTGGTTGCAGTTGAAATTTTCTACTGCAAATAATAAAAAAAAATATTGAAGAACATA
Organism: Aquatica leii; assembly: GCA_035610365.1. Lineage (NCBI taxonomy): Eukaryota > Metazoa > Arthropoda > Insecta > Coleoptera > Lampyridae > Aquatica > Aquatica leii. Next base: position 1,012,816 of record CM069436.1, read on the forward strand.
ACAATTTACATAAGCAATTACTACAAAAGGAGAACAAAATACAAGAAAAATCAGAAGAAATTCCAACAATCATTAAATAAGGTTAAATGTAACGAATTTACAGTGCACACCGTTTAATAGAATCACTTTGAGATTTGGGGTTTTGATAACAATAACCGAATGATAACATAATCCGATGTTGAAAAAAAACAACTAAAAATTAAATTTTTGGCCCAAATAAATCAAAAATTACGGATCTGTTGCATTAAATAGTTTGTTGATATTATTTTATCAAATAAGGCGTAGTTCTAAGAACTGCACATTCTTTTTAAGTACACTAAAAATACACAGTGTTTAAATTACAATTTAAACATGAGATTGGGTTACTGAAACATTTATAATTTAAAAGTTAATAATTAACAACTTGAGAAATGGTAAACATACTTAGTGATTACTCCGCATTATAAAATATTCCGCTTGCTAACATTTGATATTACGCTTTATTTATACTTCCGGTAGATCAGCAAATTGCTAAGTATAGTAACCTATATTTAAAGTTGTATACATAAAATTTCCGACTCCATATTTCACAACGTTTGTAAATATTGTATATAAATAGTAGACAGTTATTAATAAAATTATCATTCAACGTTAACTTGTTTGATCAATGACACTTGTCCTAGAATCTGGTATTGTTTAAATATTGATTACCTGGGCAAGTGTCCAACTATTAAGTACGAAACACCAACGTGCTTAACATATGGTCCTTCAAGTCGGATCATTCAACATTATGTTGTTTGATCACTGACACTTGTCCTAGAATCTGGTATTGTTTAAATACTGATTACCTGGGCAAGTGTCCAACTATTAAGTACGAAAGACCATCGTGCTTAACATATGGTCCTTCGAGCAAAAAAAGAAAAAAGAAGTTCCACTGCCACGACCCGATTCCAGAATTTAACAGACTTACAATTTGTTGAATTAAGTTCCATTTCCGGTCCATCCAGAGACCAACGATTCAAGAAAGAAAAAAGAAGAATTTATTTACGGTCTATCAGAGCCTAGCGGTCCATCCAAGTACCTTCCAGTCAAGAAAAAAAGGCCTATCAAACCAAGTGAGCTATCGAAATGACCACTAACATGGACAAAAACGACGCTGAGAAATCACTACGCCGAAAGAAACAATCCATTCCAATTCAACAACTGGACCAAACTATCCAATTAATTAACCAAGAAGTACAAGAAGACAAATCAAAAATACGAACTGTTGCTTCAGAAGATTAACAAGCAGTGGAAAAACATCCAAACAATACATGAAGAAATTATGGTGTACGAAATTAATTTCCAAGACAGCTACTTCAAAAATGATGAATATTTGTTAGCCGAGCGGTCCTACGAAGTAGCAGTTGAAGGTTTACAACAAAAGATTGTTACAACTCAAAAGATCCCAGAAGTATCCAAACCAAACCTAAAACTTCCTATAATAAAAATTCCATTTTTTGACGGAAGTTATGAAAACTGGCTTACCTTTAATTACATTTTTCTTAAAGTTATTCATGAAAATCCATCCTTAACCAAAATTGAAAAAATGCAATATCTTAAAACCCACATCCGAGGGCAACCAAGCCGAATGGTGCAGCATTTACAAATTACTGACATCAACTATGAAGTGGCTTGGGAGCTACTTCAGAAGCGGTACCAAAATCAAAGACTAATCATTTCCAAATTAATTGACAAAATCATAGACATACCTCCAATCCAGAATGAATCTACGGATAAACTACGGCAACTGCATGATGTTATCACTGAATGTTTAAAAGCAATTGACAACTTAGGGATTAATACTACCTCCTGCGGGCCGATAATTGCACGTATTATAACTTAAAAGTGGGACCAAGAAACCAATCGTCTATACGAACAATCTCTGAGGGCACCACACGAAATCCAAGACTTACAAGAGTTAATGGACTTCCTGAACCGAAGATTCCAGTCATTACAATCAGTCACGGCGGCCAAGAAGACATGTTATAACGAAATGCAACAAACATCTAGATTTAACAACTACAATTTAAATCCACATTTTACAATCCACAATTCCAACTGCTGCGGATACTGCAAGCAGCAACATCAAATATATATATGTGCCAAAAGCGTTGTCCACTATTGGCAGAATTCAATTCATAAAAGAACGACGACTTTGCTTTAACTGCTTAAGCCACGATATCACGAAGAGATGCCGCAGTCAATTGCGGTGCCTCCAGTGCGGTCAACAGCATCATACAACGTTACACAAAGAAATACAGGCCAACTCAAAACCGTATAATGGAAACACAATCTCCAAATATTCAAACAAGATATCAAGCCAAAATTTGCAAGAAAAAGCGATTCCTATTACCAGTCATCTTGGAAGACAAGACTAAACTACAATTTTGGCCACAGCCCTTGTACTAATAAAATCAGCAACAGGAACCATGGAATATTTACGAGTACTGATTGATCCCAGATCGCAATCATCATTCATGACAGAAGCAGCGCAATAATTGGGGCTACCAATAAGACCCGAAATAACAGGTCTGGGAGCAGGAGATCCAAAAATAACAACCACAAAAATTCAAGCTGAGGTACACCCACGTTTTCCAAGCAACTTCATACTATCTGTCAAGTTTCTGGTGATGTCAAAATTAACACAATCGTTACCAAGCTCTCAGATAGAAAACATCAGTTGGAACCAACTACAGAACTACGTTCTTGCAGACCCCACTTACAACAAACCCGGCCCAATTGATGCCATCCTGGGGGCCGAAGAATTTGGAAAAATAATTCAGCATGGCATTGAGAAAACAAAAGATGGGTTACTGGGTCAACAGACGGAACTAGGTTGGATATTATCAGGAAATGCAAAAGAATATCAACACGATGATATCAAAATTATCAGCATGATTAGCCGCACCGAAGAAGACCAACAGTTAACAAAGTTTTGGAATCTCGAAGAAGTGTCAATGAAAAAAATCATTTCTCCAGACGACGCAGCATGTGAAAAACATTACACAGAGACGACTAAAAGAAACTCCGATAGAAGTTATACAGTCCAAATACCATTCAAAGAAGAATTCGCACCTGAATTAGGATATTCCAAATCTAAAGCCATTGCAAGATTACTACAACTTGAGAAAAGGTTACAAAAGGATAACAAGTTGGCAGACCAATACCACGAATTTATGCAAGAATATTTAAACCTCGGCCACATGAAAGAAGTTCCACGCCATCTACTAGACGAAGGAAAATACTACATTCCACATCAACCAATTTTAAAAGAGTCAAGTACCACTACGAAACTAAGAGTAATATTTGACGCATCATCCAAAGCATCCAATGGAATGAGTCTCAACGAACTAATGTACGCCGGACCAAGATTGCAACAAGAACTCTCTGACATACTACTACGTTGGAGAAAGCATCAAATTGCATTCACCGCCGATATTGAGAAAATGTACCGTCAAATTAAAATATCTGAAAAAGACCAAAAATTCCACCGGTTCTTGTTGAGGTTTGACCAATTCACTTCAATACAAGAATTTTGCCTCACAACTGTCACGTATGGGACAAACTCGGCATCATTTCTTGCAATAAAAACTCTTCAGCAATTGGCTGAAAACGAAAAAGTATCATACCCAAAAGCATCTAAAGTCATCATGAAAACTTTTAAGTCGACGATGTTTTATCTGGAGCGGATAACATTGAAGAGGCCATTCAGCTACAATCTGAAATCACTAAATTGCTAAAATCAGGAGAATTCACTTTACGCAAATGGTCCAGTAATAAGCCTCAATTACTAGAAGCATGAACTGAAGAAATGAAGGATCAAGCCTCATTGGAAATAAACGAAGACAAAACGTGGAAATTCTTAGGAATCCATTGGACACCGATTAAAGACAATTTTTGTTTCAAAATATCTCATCAGAGTGTTTCAAAACAAATCATATTATCACAAATTGCTAAATTATTTGACCCATTGGGATGTTTGGCTCCGGTGATACTTAAGGCCAAATTATTTATCCAAGAACTCTGGGTAGCAGATTTAGATTGGGACCAACCTATTCCTGAAGACATTAAAGCGAAGTGGATCAACTTCAACGACCAACTCAAATGTATAGAAGACATTAGGGTACCACGATAGATAAAGTACATCAATGACATGGATATACAATTACATGGTTTCTGTGATGCCTCAGAAAGAGCATATGACGCAGTAATATATGCTAGAACCATCAACAAAACAGGAGAGGTTACCACCACACTCCTAACAGAAAAATCTAAAGTTGCCCCAGTTAAATCAAAAACAACAATTCCAAGACTAGAGTTGTGTGCCGCTGTCTTACTTGCCAAATTAATGAAGAGGATCATCACTGCCTTAGATATTCAGAAAACATCAGTCTATGCATGGACCGACTCGATGATTGCAGGTGATAAATCTAAGCTTGACTTTCAGTTGTAGTATTTTGTACTAGCTGGTTTTCATCAGGCTTAGTAGTATTAGAAGATTCTTCAACTTTTCCCGATTCAGATACAGAATCCCAAGTACGAGGGCGTGGAGCTCCACGTCTGCGATAACGTGGTCTTTGAGGTCCACGGCTCCCTTCATCTCCACTCTGTTCACCCTGGCCCTGTCCATCTGGTGAACGAGGTCTTCTGCCTCTACCACCTCAACCTCCCCTGAAATTTCTGCGGAAAAATCTTTTTGGGGGTTTACGACCGCGTGATCCACCCTCACCATCACCCTGTTCTTCGTCGGAACGAGGAGGTCCGCGCTAAGAACGGTAGTATCCACCACCATAACTTTCACCAAAACCGCCTCCTCCGCGTCCACGTCTTGGTCTATAACGACATGGTGAGCCTCCGCCTTCTACCACTTCGGACGAATCTTTACCTTCTTCTTCATTACTTCAAAATCTTCCCGTGGTGGACGACGAAGTCCTCCTCGGCCAGCACCTCTACCTCGGCGTGAATAAAACCATTGACGATATCCACGTCTTTTATCTGCAGCATACGGCGATCCTCGTACAGGTTCTCCATTTGAACCGGTCACATTTGCTGCCTCATTCCCCTTTTCCACTACTACGCTAAATTTGACTGCCTCCCTATCCCCACTGAGCGAACCGCTTTCTTGGGATTATTTTTGATTGTAGCTGATTGATGAACAAATACATCTTCTTTAGTATCATTTCAGTTTATAAAACCATACTCGCTTTTGACGTTAAACCATTTTACAATTCCGGTGACCTTGGTAGCGATAATTTGCTTTCCTTGAGCGGTCACCTTGTCTTGCTCGGACGCTTGTTCCGCTTCAGCCATGATGTTATTGGGGCTGGTGGTAAGATTTTCTACGCCATTACCACTTCAGATGTTGATCTCTATCCAGCTCCTGCAATTCTTCACTTCAATCGAGGCAGTCTTTACGATATCATCACACCGGCCCATGTCCATAAGATCATAGAAGAAGCCAACAGTAAGCCTCCGAATAATCTTAACATTATATATAATATGTATATGATGAAGCATATATCCACGTGTTTGGTTACTTCCCGATTACCGACAGTACCGACTTCGTGCTGATGAAGATAACTCCAACACCACTTAAAATTGTGAATGGATCATATTGGATTTTGGATATACCTAACGAAGTTTTAGCGGTGGACTACAACGCGCAGCTATATTTCCAGTTAAGTGACGAAGAATTCAAAAACAGAAACACTACAAGACTTAACAACTATCTATGTGTGCCAGCTGTCGTGAAGAACATAGAAACCAATCCCAATTGCATAATTGACGAAATATACTAACGTAGTAAACCGACCAAATGCAAGATTCGAAAAAATAGTATACCCTCCATTGTATGGAACCAACTCTATATGGTCAACATGTAACGTCCCGTTTGAATTCATTACATTAAAATTCAATTTTACATTCATTTATTTCCTGCAACTAATATTGCACGTAAATTTATTCAGTTTGGCAACGTCGCGTTGTTCTAACTCGACTTGAGGTAGCTAAAACTTCCACTTCCGTTTGAACAATCTCGCGCAGTTCACGTGTGTGATGCGAGGAAGACAACATTTTCTTGATTATAGCGTAAAAACCCAAGTAATTTAATTTTTATTCATTCCATCTAATTATTGTGACTTCGCAATATTGCGCAATAGTTAAGACAAAGGAATTTATTTTGAAGGCCGTTGCATTCTAAACGCAGGTCTTTTCGTTTATTGGATTTTTATTCTGGATCCTTTCTTTTTATTCTGGATCTTTCATTTTGGTTTTGTCGTTTAATTAATGGATTATCAGTTATTGAAGTTTATTATACATTGGTTTATTCCTGTTGAAGAATTTTATCACAACAACAAAGTATGTGCTAAAAATAGAAGATATTCGATAACGTTATATTGAACATGGTGAGTCAACTAAAATTAAGATACTGCATTTTATCTTCAAATAATTAAATTGTGTTATTAAATAACAAATCAAACGTTTACGACATTTGCATTTAATGTCAATAATTAATAATTAGGTGTAAGATTTTACGCTTTTTATTTATCACCAATTTAAAAGGTGATTGGCGCCCTAATATTTTATTTTAAATCCTGTTTTATTTCTAATATGTTTAATTCAAATATTGTTCTTTAATGTAAATAGTATATTAAGTTATAATTAATAAATTTAAGGAGTTCACATCTTTGTATTTACTTGCATTCAACCCATCACCCAGAGGTCTGTGCTTACGATTGCTTGCCGTGGTCAAATTATTATTTTTACTTTTTATTATACGTTCTTTATTCCGTCACTGTATTTTTTATTACAAACACCTGGATGTTTAATATCAGCAAACCCATCAAGATTGCGGTAACATGCAGCGGGTTAAGAGAAGATGTTGTACTCAACAGTACAGGAGTCATTCAAATAACGGAGGATTGTACTATTAAGACCAATAAATATATTAACACCAAAAAGGGTGGAAACTGTTTCTGTTATCACCAGTTATACCAAGGCTATCCTTTTTCCCCGGAATCTGACTTTGGAACATCACAATTACAAAGACATTCAGGAAGAACCAGTGATTACAGTCTCGGACAAATTGGGCAGCCTAAAAGAAAAAGAAAACAATTTGCAACATGAACTAAAGGAAACGATTTGGAAAAAAAGAAGACAACATTCTATTAGCACCAGCGGCATTACCACCGCAATTATACTGAGCATAGTAGCCTTCATGTTGGGAATCCACCATTTCTGTAAGCAATGCCTGGAGGACCGCAAGAAAAAGCATATCATCGAGCAGATCCATCCGGCACCAGAAACAGAAATGATCGAAACAGGTGGGATAGTCAAAATCATAGAATAAATAAATCAAATAATTTAAAAAATCACATAAAAAGTAGTTTTTGCAATAGTGAACTCTACGGTTAATATAACGTTTTTACTTAAATACTATGTGAGTAAAAGTGAACACACGCAGCACTGCCGCCGTAAATAAGGCTGATAGAGAAAGCAAAGACTCCACTGATTGAATTATCAAACACGATGCACCTGAAGTGAGCGCAATAAAGTAAAAAATAGATATAATTACTTACTTTTGTTAAAAAGCCTTTGATTTTGTTGATCACTTTAGTATTGATATATTATTTATCACGTCGCTATTGCGTTTCCGTAACCGAAATAAAATTAGCGCCGTTTTAGCAAGTAAACCCACAATTGTGTTTTGTGCTAGTGGAATCCCAATTATACACTTACAACGCCCTCGCAGTGGTTCTGGGAGTTAAAAATGCACACGGGAAGCCGAGTAAACGAGAGTTGCGTGCGGCTTGACTCCAAAAACTACCGTCGATGCCACAATACATTTTGACAGTAAGCGATGCTTTACCTTTAGATAGAATGGCTTCAGTTGCAAACAAAATCACGAAAGTCAACTACAACGGCCGGTGTACAAGCATCGCCGCCATTACAACAGCAAAACCCCCACCTTCAGTTTCGTTTGCAACCGAACATGGAGAAACAACAACGCAGAAAGCCCACCCTTCTATGTCAGCGCTTGAAAGGAGAGTCGAGGAGCTTACGAAAATAGTCGAGCAGATAAACCGCAAACGCACACGTAGTCGAAAAACAAGCCAGTCCCATTACCGATTGCGTTCCAAATCCCCACAACCAAATTTTTCTTTTATCGCCGTCGGCGTCGATTTAGAAACCGCGCTAATAGGTGCACTCAACCCTATCCGTTTTCGCAAAAACAGGAAAACTAGAAAGACCGTCGCTGGACGAGGTGTTCAATGATAGATCTTACAACAGCTGCCTCTTTATAACCATTAAGACAACGGGTATACGGTACCGATGCCGACGTGTCAGTAGTACCCGCAAAAACAATTAAATCTAGCGCGTTGTCGCATTTCCGTTTGTACGCCGCGAACAGCACACAATAGACACTTACGGAACTGGGCTGTTGTGTTTAAATTTCGGATTGCGTCGTCCGTATAAGTAAAAATTTGATGTAGGCGCATCCTATTATCGGCGCGGATTTTTCAAACCACCATGGCCTTCTGGTAGACTGGGGAAACAATCGACCACTAACATCTATATGTCCGAACCCGTCAATACTGCAACACACCCCCGACGGCTCCTTCCCAAAAAGCTTGCAGCAGCCAAGGCAGAGTTCGAATGTAGGCTGGAATAAGGCATTTTAGGCCATCCACCAGCCCTTAAGCGAGCCCGCTGCATCTTGAGTCGAAGAGAGAAACCGGATCGTGGCGTCCGCGTGAAAATTACCGACATTTAACCGGGGTAATTGTTCCGGACCCGATCCTTCACATTAACGATTTTCCGCGCATTGACTGAATCAAAGCAAGATATTTTGAAAGCTGGATTTAGTTCGCGAATTACACCAAATTCCGATTGCTGAAGAGGACATTCCTAAAACCACGGTACCGACGCCTTTCGGTTTATTCGAAATGAAATTTTTGAGCTTCAAACTTTGCAACGCAGCAGAAATTTATGCACAGAGTACTGCAAAGTCTAAATTGTTGACATGCCTATATAGACGACATTTTGATTTTCTCGCGAAACCTGGAAAACACGAAATGCATCTTCGCAGTGTGTTTGAACGTTTGCGTTAACACGGTGTCCAAATCAACCCCGAGAATTGTGTGTTTAGTGTTGAAAGAATAGTATACCTAAGCTATTTAATTACGCCTGAAGGAACGCAACCTTTGCCCGGGCGCGTACAAGCTATAGGAGAGTACAAAATGCTGTGAGTGTATATCGGAAATTTGTAAGAAACGCGGCACACATACAAGCGCCTCTCCACGAGGGTTCAACGGAACAAATGAAAGATCGTATAGACACCGGATCCAACAACGGCATTTGTGCGCAGGAAAACGCAACTTACGAAAATGGTACTCCTAGCGCATCCAGCAGAATCTGTTTCTTTATGGTTAACCGTAGACGGTTGTCGGAGCAACGAAACAGAAACAGGTTGCAACCTCTAGGATTTTTCTCTAAAAAACTCTCCGCACCACAGAAAAACTATAATGCGTACGATCGAGAACCGTTGGCGATTTACGAGGGTATAAAGTACTTTAGATTTAATGTCGAGTGCACACAGCTTACAGTTCAATCCGACCACAAACCGCAAATTTTTGCATTCCAACAACAGCCCAAGAAAGCGAAGATTTTATCGGACAGTATACAACCGCAATCCTACATATCGCAGATCAAGATAATGTAGTTGCCGATAATTTGCCATCGATAATCACAACGGAAGAATTAGCATTCGAGCAGGACCGAGATGAGGAATTTCATCAGGTTGAGGCTACATCGTTAAAAATGGAGCAGTTTACGCCACCGGAAGAAATGAAGCAAATATGGTGCGCAGCAGTTTGAGGAGGCAAATTTTTAATATGTGTCACGGTACAGCACATGGCAGCGCGCCAACCACGATGCGAACCATTTCACAGGATTTTATTTGGCTCCAGAAAGACATCGCACAATCAACACAAAGCTGTATTCCCTGTCAACGATCTAAAATAACAGGCCCGAAGCTATTCCGTTGGTAGATATCACTGCCGAAACCGTCGTTGAAGCTTTCTTCGCGAATTGGGTTACAGGTTATCGTACACTGCGCAGGATAACCAAAAATTAGGGCCAGAAATTCGAAGCAGCGCTAGCGAATTCGCGCACAAAACCATTGGGTATTCAACGCGCACACTACACAGCTTTTAGACCGTAGACTAACGGCATCGTGGAGCGATGAGCCGTTAGACTTTCAAGGAAGTGAAAAGTGGTTCAAGCAGTGTAGTAGGGGTAACGCTAACGCGTTCCTAGTGGTAGCCCTAAAAACCAGGCGTACCCACTAAAACTATCTCTTTCCGTTCTCCAGATAAGGAAGGCTTCGTTCACTTGATTTCCACTCTGTTTTCATCCTCCATTTTTCTGTGGACAACCCTCCTTTGGGTCCTCTTTAACATATCGAGGTGATGTTTGACTCTAATCTGTGCCCCGTATAGAAGTACCACCCCTATATACATTTTTCTCCGTTCAGAGCTTGGTCCTCCCACGCCGCGCCGGGCATGAGTCGAACCAAACTCGACAAGTTCTTCATTCGTCTGACTACCAATCCGGTTTTATGCGAGGTCCGACACAGACCGTGATCCTTCAACCAGCTCTCCAACCGATAGATCTCCTCGTCTGCCCTCCCTCTTATCAGTTCTTCCGCCGTAAGCTCTATTCTTTCATCTGTCCCGACGTGCAGCCACCTTTCCCTGAGTTAATCTTTTACTATGCTTGGCAAGTCTTCCGTGGCCCTGATGATACCACACCATGGCACGGTGCTGAAGCGTTTTGAATATGGAGCGTCACCAGGATGAATTGATTTTGCTCGAATTTATTCCTCGTCTCCATCAACTCCTTCATTCTCTTTCCTACACTATTCCTTCTAACAATATACTTAAGACCGGAAGGAGGCATACTGATCTAAAACCCTTCGCTCCTCTATTAGGTTTAGTAAGCTTCGGGACCAGCGTTAAACTCCCAGTATCCATTCTCTCAGGAAGAAACCGCTTCCAACAAGTCGTCACCGATCACTCGACAAGCCCTGCGTAGAATCCCTACCGTTATCCCATCGATCCCTGGGCTTTCGCACTCCTCCTGCGACCTACAGCATTTTCCAATTCCGCTCTAGTTGCCACCGGCACCTTCTATACTTTCCTTTATTACTTTTTTTAGCTCTGTTCTTTTAGTTATGTACTTTTCCTTTTGTTCCTCTGTCCTCCATTCGTACTGTGTCTTATACCTGTTCCCTTTCTATCTCATTATTCTTATCATTCTTCTAGCGCGTAGGTCCACCGTCCACCAATACTTTCCCTTTTCCTCTGGTTCCCACCTTTCTTTTTATAAAGTACGTCTCATGCGATTCCTTTCTATATTTTATCTTTGCTTCCCACTCGTTGATAATATCCAAGAAATGGCCCTTCCTTATATTTAGAGAGACGTTAACTTCGCAAATAGTAATATCTTTTATTTCCACTATTATCAGACCATATCCTTTTTCAGTTTCTTTTATCTGTTGCATTACTACCGCGATTTTCTACTTTATTTCGACATCACTATTTCCGTCAAGGACCAACCCCTTTTGATAGTAGTCTTAACACTTAAATCACTGCTGCGACATCACCCTTTTTTTTATTCTAAACTCTTGCCACACCCTATCGTTACTCTTTTTCTATATAGTAACAAACACCCCACTTTCCTCGTCGCCTCGACCCTTATCCCCTTCCATCTTTTTTGTTTGTGCCCCCCTCCTACTTCTATAACCCTATGGCCTTTGGTTTCATAACCTACTTTCCCCACTAGTTTATGTATCGCCTCTTCTATTTCTTCTTTCCCCACTGTATTGTCTACATCCAATACAATCATTCCAAGCATTTACTCTCACACTCCATCATTTTATTTCCACCTTCCTTTCTCTCCAATATTCTAAATGCCACATCTCCTCGCCTCTGGCGCTTTGCGGTGACCTTCACTTCCATCGTCTGCCTCTTTCCTTAGATTTCCAATCCTGCTTTTTACAAACATCATCTCGCATCTCCTCCTTTTTTCCATGCTACACTTCTTGCTTTCCCTTCTCCATATATCAAGCTGATAACAACGCTCTCCCCTCCAACGGCCTGGCTTTTTTTACGCCGATGTCTTCACGTGTATCTACCTATGTTGTGCCCAAGCTTCTCACCACTTCCTCCATCTCTTTATAGATTTGTTCTATTATGTCGCCCTCTTCCTCTACCTCGATTTTAAGCATACCCAATATATCCACTTCCTTATCTTTGTCTTCTCTTATTAACTCAAAAGTCTACACCTGGAGCTCCATAGCTAAAACAAAATCGGGACGCGCACTGTTATCAAGCACAACGAACAAACCTACACCGTAGAGAAGGTAGAAATTAAAAGAATTAGAAATAGAGATCATTTTATTTAGATTTGTTGATATATTTAAATACTATTACAAAAAAAAATTCAAGAACATAACACTTAATCACTATCTGAAGCTTCGCTGGATGCTGGTGTGCTCTCTTCTTCCTCTTCTTCGTCTTCAGATTTGTTCTTTTTGCCTTTAGACTTTTTCCCCTTATCGCTGTCGCTACCTTCGGATTCAGATTTTTTCTTCGTTTTAGGTTTCTTTTTTTCCTCGCCCCCACTATCTGATGCTTTGCGTTTCTTCGTCTTTTCATCTTCAGAACTGCTATCGTCGTCGCTAACATATTCTTTACTCTTGAAATTTCCTTTTGGCGGTAGCTTATCTTTTGATTTTGAACTAACGGCTTTCTTCGACGTGTCTGATTTCTCCTTATCCTTTTTGTCGGTAGTAGTTGGAGCGGAACCCCCTCCTGACGCTTTCCATTCTTTCATCGCCTTTTCGTACTCTTCCTTTGCAGCCGCAGCTTTCTTTTCCCATTCTGATTTATCTTTTAATTCTTTCCACATTTCTCCTCCCTTTTTGGCAATTTCAGTAACTTTGATACCAGGATTTTCTGACTTGATTTCTTCTCTGTGTTCGTTCAACCAAATCATAAAAGCGGTCGATGGTCGTTTGGGTTGACTTTTGTCTTTAACTTTTTTCGTTCTTTGCTTACGAGGCTTTTCAGATACTGTCTTAGCCTTCTTTTCTTTCTTCTCCTTTTTAGGTTTCTTTTCTTTCTTTTCTTTGTCGCTAGCTATAATTTGACAATTACTAATTTATCAGTAACGGATGTTACTAACCAGATTCGTCGTCAGAAGTAGTTGAAGGATTGCTGTCAAATTCTTCGGCAACGTCGCTTTCTGCCTGGCGACCTGGACTAAAATCTTCATCTGTGCTTTCTCCATCCGATTCATCGGCTCCCCGTTCTTGAGCTTCGGCTTTAACTCTTTCAAGATAAGCATCTGGTTCGGCTTCATTATCCGAATCTCCGAAATCATCTTTGTAATTGGTTTTATCCTATAGAAATGAATCTCAGTAGAATATTAAGCCTGAATATAAAATTTACCTTTTGTCCTCTATTTTTAACGTGAAGTTTCTTGGTGGTTATAAAATCAAAAAGTTTTCCGTACTCTTCTTTTTCTATACTGCTAAATGTATGAACAGTTCCCGATTTAAGTTCTATTTCGAAATCGAACGATCTGGTGGTTCCACCACCACGTGCAAAATTAACTGTCGCTATTTCTTCGAACCGAATGTGAAGAGGCGGTTTGTGTACGTAAATGAAACCACGCTCTAACGGGTATAAATAACCTGCAGCTGCTTTGAACGAACATCCAACTGCAGGTGTGCCAGAGTGACTGTAACAGAAGGATTAGCTGACGCAAGGAAACGAAATGTTACCAACCCTATAAAATTTCCTGGACCTGTTAGTTTCCTGCCCAAAATGTTTTTCATGACTTTTCCTAGTACTTCATAGGTTGGTCCTTCTAGTTCTTTTTCTAATTTGTTTTCATACTTCTCCTTGATTTCTTCCCTAACATAAAATATTAAATTAAGCCCGCCGAAATTACTGTAACTTACTCGGTGAATGGTAACTCAATAGACGTTCGTTCATCAACGCCAAAAAGAAGCACTAAGAAGTGGTAACGTGTTTGTCCTTGTTTAATCGGTGGATCTAAGCTAATAACGAAAAACATTTGGCGATTATCTTTATGCGGCAATAAAAATAATCGCAATACTGTCGACATTGGTATTTTGTAGTCAAATGTTTTACCATGTAACTGAAAGAACGTTTGAAAGATTTTGATATCGTAACGACCACTACAACAAAACGTTAGTTAGAGGGTGTTTGTTACAAAGTATAGAGCAAACCGTGGCGTAAGACAATGAATTTCTCGAAAAATGGCAATAGCATCTCCGGAAACGCTGATGACGCTTGCTTTGTTCATTACTTGTTTTTGGAACGCATCCACTGGATCTACGTCACCTGCCAACTCGCTCGTGGGTATGAAGAATCGCATTTCCATTAAACTCACTGGTGCATCATCATTCTAGAGAATAACAACGTAAATGCAGCCATAGAAAGAAAATTTGTTATTGTTGTACTAGGTTTAGACATTACGGTATACAAAGTGTCCTAAAATATGTGCGCAATCGGATTCAGATAAAACACAAAAATAATATGACAAGTTCCTATGCGTCCTTTTTCCTAATGCCCTCCCTACGGAGAAAGCAGTAAAACAGAAAAGAAAAAAATGTTATCGTTCTGTGCCCTCACATAATTACTGAGTATAATAAGCACATGAGTGATTCTGCTTTTCTTCCATTTATTTGATGTGAACTTATATACATGGCAGTCAAAACGTACATCTACAACTATGACACTTTTGAGAGTAGAGATAGCAGAAACAATATGTCTAATAGAAAGTGCGACTGAAAAGAAAGGCGACAGGCCATTATCCAGTCAAGTTAAAGATGGAATAAAGGCTAAACGTCAGAGAAACCCTACAACTCACGATCCTTTAAAAAATGTCTGTTTGGATAAATTTGCACCCTGGATCGAATATACATAACGCGCCAAAAATGTCAAATGTCAATTGTAAAATATTTACAAAATCATTGTAAAATTTTTAAAATTCATGAAATAACGGGTTAAATTACGCTGACGTTTTAGAAGAAACGCAGTTATATTGGAGGGAACATTTCCTAAATTAGCGGGGTTTAAATTAAGTCAAGGTCCCATGCTTCCACCGTAACCTCCGCCTGAACTACCTTTTAGTGCGATTGGAATCAGTTAATTGTAAAGCGAGATAAATGTAAGCAGCAGTGGGGCAGGACATGGTTACGTATGGATAAAAGTAAAGCAAACGGTAATTCTCTCGTGCTACTTTTCACCAAACGAACACAAGGACAACTTTAGGGATAATCTTGACAACCTAGCTACAGAGATTAAAACTAACAGATGGAAGAAAGTCATTGTTGCAGGAGACCTGAATGCGGCTTCTGTAACATGGGGCGCAAAGAAAACCACAGAAAGAGGCTATCTGGTAGAGGAATGGCTTGCAAAACTCGACTATGTCGTTGCTAATAAAGGGGATTCCCCAACATTTGAGAGAGGTGCGCAACAGTCGTTTATAGATATCACCGCTGTATCGGAAGGAATGTCTGACTTATGCCGACAATGGGCAGTACTCGAACAGGAGACACTCTCCGACCACAAGTATATTTACTGGGAATGGCACGAGGAGAAACAATTGAATAAGGCAAATAAGAAAACTAAAGAAAAGGTATGGAACACAAGAAAACTGGATAAAGTTAAACTCTACGGGATGATAATGCAAAATGATGGACCAGACATTGACACGGTGGAAAAATTGACCGACTACATGAACCGGCTTTGTAAAGAAACGATGCCCAGGAAAATTCAAATGAAGAAAGACACAGTATACTGGTGGAACGACACTATAGCGGAAAAAAGAAAAGAGTGTTGCGCTGCCCGTAGAACATATCAGCGGAAACGAAGGAAAAATAGCGAAGCAGAAACAGAGAAGATAGCACTACAAAACGCGAGAAAAGGTCTAAAAAAAGAGATAAAGAAAAGCAAAAAAGACTGTTGGAAAGACCTGTGCAACCAACTGGACGATGACATCTGGGGCAAAGCCTACCAAATTGTCTCAAAAAAAATCAGGAAAAGACTAACGGAGATAGGATGGACAGAGAAGAAAATGATGGAACATATTAGAATGCTTTTTCCCAACCAGAGAAAGACACAAAGGGACGAGGGCTATAAGGGAGAATGGAGATATGATAAAATAACTGAAAAAGAAGTAATAGAAGCAGCAAGTCAACTAGCGACCGGAAAAGCAACGGGACTAGATAGTATACCCGCGGAAGTTGTCAAAGCAGTAGCCACGCTACAACCTAAGATATGGAGCAAGATCCTAAATAACCACTTAAAAAAAGGAGAATACCCTAAAAGATGGAAGACAGCAAAGCTCGTACTAATACCGAAAAGAGAATCAACAGGTTACAGGCCGCTGTGTATGCTAGACGCAGCAGGGAAGATCTTTGAAAAAATCCTTGCAGAAAGGCTAAAACCAATAGTACACCCAAAAATGTCAACAAGCCAATATGGCTTTATAAAAGGGAAATCTACAATCGGCGCAATTAAAGAGGTTATAAACCAGGTACAAAAAGCAAACCAAGAAACTAGGAGAAAAAGAAAGATATGTCTAGTTGCAGCACTAGACGTTAAAAACGCCTTCAATACTGCTTCACATGAAGCAATACAAAAAGGTCTTTTAAGTATGGAGGTGCCGCAATACCTTATAGAAATAATAAAAGATTACTTGGCGAACAGAGAAGTAGTGGCAAAAAGCCCAGAGGGAAACGAAATTAGAGTAGCAGCCAAGGTGGGTGTACCGCAAGGATCAATTTTGGGGCCAACCCTATGGAATGTCATGTACGACGACCTGCTTAAAACTAAAATGCAGGAAGGAGTGAAACTAACTTGTTTTGCAGACGATATTACGATAGTCGTAACTGATAAAGAAAAGTCTCAAGCAGTTAGTAAAATGGAAGAAACATGCGAGATGATTAAAGAATGGATGAACAAGAGGAATCTAACAATAGTACCAGAAAAAACCAAAGTGGCATTGATGACGGGTAAAAGAAGAATAGGGGAGATAAATATTAATATTTTAGGACAAATCATCAAAACTGAAAAGTGCATCAAAATGCTAGGGGTGGTTATAGACAAAGACCTAACGTTTATAAAACACGTACAATATGTAACAGACAAAGCACTCAAGACTGTAAAGGCGTTGCAAAGCATACTACCAAATGCGGGAGGAGCCAAAGCATCTAAGAGAAGAGTTCTTGCCCACGCAGTAGACTCAATAATACTGTATGCGGCAGAGATATGGGAAGGAGCAACTAAGTGGGGAAAAACAATCACTTTGCTCAACAAAGTGCAAAGGTTAATTGCAATCAGAATATGCTGCGCATACAGAACCGTGGCAACTGAAGACATAATGGTAGTGGCAGGGATACCTCCAATACAATTGATGGCAAGGGGAAGAATAAATAAATGGGACAGTGAGCAGCTAACCACGGAATGGCAAAAGCAGTGGAACCATAGAACATCATGGACACAGCGGTTGATACCAAAGATAAGAATATGGCTCAACAGAAGACATGGTGAAACCAACTATTACCTAAGCCAACTACTCACAGGTCATGGAGAAAACGGGCTGTATTTATTCAAAATTAAAAAAAGAAGAGACGACAAATGCATAGACTGTGGAGAATCAGACGGCAAGGAACATGCTGTTTTTAAATGCACAAGATGGGACGAAGAAAGAGAAAAACTAAACCAAGAAATGCGAGTGGAAATAACTCCAGAAAACATCATCGAGAAAATGTGCAAATCAAAGGAGGGATGGGAGAGAATAAAACAATTTTACATAAAAGTAATCAAAACAAGAGAAACTGAAGGAAGATTGAGAAATGATAAATAGATAGAAGTGAGCGGTCAATGACAGCAGGGATGCATAGGAAGTTATGCGAGAGCGGTTCCCTATGCACCCGAATAATGAAGAGGGGGAGTGGTTTTAGCCGGTAGGCGCCTTGTCAGGACGGCAGGTGAATCCGGCACACTCCGGTGATCGGGTGTCTTTAGAAGATTTCCACTCCCTCAAACACAAAAAAAAAAAAATAAAAAAAAAATGTAAAGCGCCTTCCTTAATTAGTAATGTAGATAGTGACGCCGGCCTGCCCGCTATCTTAATTTAAGGTTTTTGATGAACCAACTCCCCCAACGAAATATCGATTTATGTCGAAATATATAACCAGTGGTGTCTGCGTACCAGGAACACGGTAAAATTCAATTAACATACAACTTTTGAAAAACTAATAAGTAACGACACATAACAATATGTGAACGATTTGATTATATAAATCTCAAATAATTCTGATTTAAGATCAGATCTTGCAGCAAAGTTAATGAATTAATTTAACATGAAAGATTTGGGCAAGGCAAGTAACTGTGTTAGTTTGCACATTACTAGAGAGATTTTGAATGGTAATGTGAGAATTTAGAAAGAGTCAAAAAGTAAAACTAAGACAGTTGTTCCAAAAAAAGTCATCAACAGATGGTATGACATTCATCAGCAAAAAAAACCAAAGAGACCCTAAAGATCTAAGAAAGAAAACCAAGGAAAAAGTCTTAAGCAAAAAGATTCTGATTAAAAAGTCGACATAAGTCGAACGTTACCAAAAAGGTAGAAATAAAATCATCAAGCTAAAATTCACAACTATAACGTCCTAAAAAGCTAAACACTACTTAAGCGTACCAATCAAAGTAAAATCTAAACCGCGTTACACAATACAAAACCGGAAAAACAGAAAGAAAAAGAAGTAAGAGTAAATAAGAAGGAATAGGAAGCTTCATTTGGCAAGTGACATCGCCAGTCGTGTTGGAATGTCACATTGGAGCTTAAATACCAAAGAACGAATTTCAATATTCCAAGAGTAAAAGAAACCCAAAGAAAATAAATATCCTAACAATGACCGACATAAAAAACAGACTAAACAGAATAAGGGACGTTGCAGTCTATACTAAGCTTCAAACCAAAGAAAAATCAACTAAACCCAATAAAGGAAAAAAAGTTAACTGAAAAAGGAAAGAAGAAGAAAAGAAACAGTTGCAGTGAACACTAAAAAGGAAAAAAGTTACAAAAAAGAAAAGAAAGTCTTTAATCAACTAACCAAGATCTGCAAACAAAGAAAAATTCAAAACAGAGAGTTACCCTAAAGAAGAACCTTAAGTAGCAAGAGAAAAAATAACAAAATAGAAAGAAAAGAAAAAACGGAAAAAGATAAGATTTAATGATTCTATGTACAGCTAATCACCCAAGAGGCAAACCTTGAATCAAAAAGAAAAATGATTGATACATAGAAAATCGCCAGAGCAAAAAAGAAATAAATATAAAGTAGAAAAGATAAGAATTGCTAATCAACCAATCGCCCTAAAATATATAAAAAAGAAAAAGTAAGAGAACAGATATCTACTAGTCACACAGCGAATGTATACCAATTGCTGCCCTAAATAGGATAGTTTACTACAAGGCTTAAATTCCGACAAACAAAATATCAAACCCAAAAGAAAAAAACAAAACCAAAGTAAGAGTCCTACTAGTGACTTACCAACCTCAAAATGGTTAACTAAGCGGATGTAGCTATATACAAATAGAAAGTTGGGTACCATCCAAACTACAACCAACAAAAACCGGAAGAATAGCAAAAATCAAAAGTCGAAAGCCCAAAAAGTAAATTAGCACTTACGACGCCAATGGAAAAAAGGAAACGATTAGAAGGAGGCAACAGAACGCCGTCAGAAGCGAAGATTCTTTAGACGTGTAGAGGATCTTGTAGTGACACGAGGGTTAGAAAGCTTAATCGTTTCTGGCAATACGTGACGTAACCTAATGGAATTGCTTGGTGGTGAATTCGAACAAGAACAATAACGTATGAACTTAGCAACCTTAGATGTCATATGAGGCCAGTAGAAGTGAGATCAAAGAGATTCTAAAGTGCGCTGAACGCGTTGATCACGGCCAAATGAAATTTGAATAAATTGCTTGCGCTGGTTCGATGGAAAAACTAATTTCCAAACGCAAGGATCAGAAGAAGAAACACGTGCACATTTACATAAAAAACGAAAGGTCAACGTACTACTAAAAGGCTGCAAAAGATTAGCAAACGGACTATGAGGCCAGGTTCTGCAACTAGACAAAAGAAGCGAAGTAAAACTTCTAGTAAGTCGAACCCACTAAAAACAATTGAGAAGTAGAAGAATCAATACAAGTAGAAAAAATTATAATCGCAGACAAAATCGAGCCCCACGTTGGGCGCTAAATTTGGTTGCGTAAATTTATCCGTAATTTAAAGCAGGTAGCTAGCTCAATATTCCGGAGAATGTCGCAGATGGTCCTCGCCGTGTAATTTAATATTAATTACAGATCCCGTCTATTTATATCTGTCGAACAATGAAGGTAAACGAATTTTAAAACTATAACAAATCTATTTATTTCAACAAAGAAGAGAAGGAACTTAAGAAAACTGGTGTAGTATTACATAGATATTCGTAATTGAGAGTTCGTTAATAAATATCACAGACAAAAATGATGTTATATGCCCCTTTGATCGTATATATAATTAACGTATTACAATCCGAAAGTATAACTTAATAGGTAAGCGAAGAATACTAACTTGAATCGATGCGAATCTAATGATTTTCGAAATCAGGATAACGCATTTGTTATATTATATCCAAGTCGTACATATTTACGTTCGACAGTTACATAAAATAATAGATACTAAAGAAATTGTACTAACGATTGTCCAGTCATGCCAATAGCTATTGGTATACCTGAGTCGTCTCCTAAATTTGACGAAAGTGAAAAAGAGAAAAAATTAAATGTGGATTGATATCACAAATAATTCGCTCGTAATTTAATCAATGAACTTTAGGAACTCGTTAATGTGTCAAACTTCCAAATGATTGGCACCCATAACGTCGCAGGTGTGTCCTCAAATTTTATCGTCTATCATTCAAATACTTCGACTAGAACCTAAATTACGCCTCGCAATTGGTGTATTTAACCAATGGCCACAATCGTACGTGTTGCAAATTATAGACACGATGTACTTAATAGACTCGACATCAACAATTTCCAAATAGGCCAAACACGTGGCGGTAACCTAAGTCGCTATGATAATTACGGGAAAATCAAATCATGTCACAAAAATAGAAGTTAATTCTTGCCCCAGAGCAATAAAATAACTGCACCCATTAATAACGTGGATGAAAGCGAATATTTAAAAATAAAGGTCTCGCTGAACGCGAACGTTAGGTTTCATGCACTTTAACGTTATTTTTTTAATAAAATCCCAATAGGAGGACGTGTAAGGGGAAAATTAATTTATTTGGATTATATTCTGTAGGCGACGTTTCATAGACTGCAGTATCAGCTTCATCGTGCCTTCAATTACCCAATAAGGTAATTGAAACTTAAGTTTCAATTAAGTTATTGAAATTAATTTTCCCCTGACACGTCCTCCTATTGGGATTTTATAAAAAAATAACGTTAAATTACTTATACAAAGAGGGATATAAAAAAATTATTAATGAAGTTTCATGTACATTCCTTCTTACATCGAGCGGAAATGCCTTTTTTATTAATAAATCAATATTTATGTAAAAAAAATGATTATTAACACTCTGGATGTAGCAAGGGGGCGTTCTGGGACGAAATTTATACAGTACGCAACCTATATCAAGATTTTTAATATAAAATACTTCAATTTTAAAACAAACGATTTCCAAGGGCGTTCGCTACGAGCCCGTATCTTCCTAGGAAAAATAGTGTATAGGAACTTGTCTAAACCCAAGAGATTGTCCACATACTCTGGAACATCCTGTGTAGTAATGAAAAAAATGAGAAAGGTGTGGAAACAAGAGCTGCTAATGTAAGAAGAGAAAAACGAATGAATATATTGAAGCAAAAAAGGGACAAATAAGTACTAGCTAAAGAACAGTCAAACAATACAAAATGTACAAAGGGGCGAGAAATTACAGATTAGGTACTTTTAGAAGAGAATTTCCATACAGCATATAGTCATTTACTTACAAATCTAAGCTCAAGATACAAGAAATTTGAGTACGTCACAACACTTCCATTACTCACCTGATGAAATTCTAAAGTAACTTCATTTTTGCCAGTTACACATTGTGAAACATGATTAAGCGGTATTTCGAAAACCGTCTTTTCACCGATGTCAAACCCCAGCACCGACCCATTAAACTTAGCCGTCCCCCAATTCCATCCCTTCAAACTCAACTCCTTCTCCAACGTCTCTTTCTTATAAGTACTAGTGAAAAACTTTGCAATTTTGTCTTTTTCGCCTTCTTTAAACCCCGCAAAACGATGCAAAACACCATTCTTTAAAAATATACGAAGCCCCCAACTGCCAACGAAATTCTGGAAGTTGACTAAATCCATTTCGGAAGCTTGAAATTGCTCCACTTTACCCGTTTTGCTGTTTTTGAAAATAATGGATTGATCGGTCATTTTAATCTTGCCCGGTGTCTGAAAGTGTAATCGTTAGGAGACGAAGTAACTTGGCAAGTACTCACCATGCAGCCTTTAATTTCAGCGGTTATATCTGAATACTCTAAGAAATCCATTATTTCGCTCTTTTTATTTAATTCTAATAATTATTTACCAGCACGTTTATTGTTGTTCTCGGATAAAAAGCGATTTTGTACACACTAATAACACCCATCTCTCTCACACACAACTACTAATGCGTAAGACAAAGACGCATGATTAACGTAATCTCATCAGTATTAAATTTGAAAACATTTACAGTTTTACCACCACAAAATAAATAAGAAAAACCCCCAAATTTAAGCGCCAACTGAAATATAACCGAACCTAAAATTTTAATTTTTGAGCTCGAGATGCTTGTATTCGGCACAATTCGAAGAAATTTTGGTCCCAATTAATTTATTGATCGTAAAAGTTAAAGAAAATTATGTGTAAGTGGGTTAATACACCGTCCTGGCGAAATTCAACGTTGAATTAAAAGTAGTGCTAACTTTGTAACTTCATATTCCTTTGGTTCTTAATCTACCTAAGAAATGATCAATAATTTTAAAGTAATTCCTGCGTTTTGCCTTAGTTTATTCTGATTGTTCGTTTGCAAAATCAATTTGGTGCGTACGCCAATTAAATTGTGTTGTAATTGCAGCATCATCACAAGAATCGGTAGATCTCTCACAATGTCAAGATTTTGCTGGCAGATGGATTTGCCTGCAAACTTTAGGAGAAGGCGCTTATGGAGAGTAAGTTTCCTTGTCCGCATTTTGTGGTTTTTAAAACTGATTTTTGTAGGGTTAAATTATTAATGCATCGCGTTTCCAAGGAAATGCTAGCGGCTAAAATCATCGACTTGAAGAAACACAAAGACACCGCACAAAATGTACATAAAGAAGTAAAGATACATGGTATTTTAGATCACACCAACATAATTAAACTCTACGGAAACAGACACGTACCTGAAATGAAGTTAGAAATTATTTATTTAGAATTTGCCGCCGGGGGAGAGTTATTCAATAAAATTGGTAAATATTTGTTTTACGTTGATTATATCAAATCCTGGGATTTTAGAACCCGACTACGGAATGGCTCATGCCGAAGCTCAACGCTATTTTAAGCAGTTAATGTTAGGTGTGAATTACTTACATCAAAGAGGTGTCGCTCATCGCGACATTAAACCTGAAAATTTGCTGTTGGATGCTGATGGTAATTTGAAGATTAGCGATTTCGGCTTGGCGACTATTTTTCGGTTAAAAGGAAAAGAACGTTTGTTAGATAAAAGATGTGGTACACTACCGTATGTTGCTCCCGAAATACTTATTAAGCCGTACAGGGCACAACCAGCAGATATTTGGTCGTGTGGAATTGTCTTAGTGGCAATGGCTGCTGGAGGTAATCTTTTATGGTCCTTAAAACCGTTTCTAATTTTTCGTCTTAGAGTTACCATGGGACGAACCTACTAGTAACTGTATGGAATTTAATCAATGGTTAATGGATCATTATTTATTAATAACGCCTTGGAGTAAAATCGAAAACACCCTCCTTAGCCTAATGAAAAAAATCCTTACACCTGACCCTCACAATCGACCGACGATCGAACAAATTTTCAACCACCCGTGGATGTTGAAGAAGCTGTCGAAAGGTTAGCGTAATAAACGTTTACTTACAGGTTCCATCTGCATATTTTGATGTTTTTACTTTGGCAATTTAGCAGTGTGATTTATTTCGGTATCATAAAGCTAGATTACCAAAGCACAAATGTCGAAGAAGTCATCGATTCTTTATAATGAAGTATCTGTGTCAAACTCTAATAACGTTCCTTAAATTTTAAGATCAATGCACAAATTCAAAACAACAGGACTCTCCTGTAT
Organism: Aquatica leii; assembly: GCA_035610365.1. Taxonomy (NCBI): domain Eukaryota; kingdom Metazoa; phylum Arthropoda; class Insecta; order Coleoptera; family Lampyridae; genus Aquatica; species Aquatica leii. The sequence continues at coordinate 1,037,319 of CM069436.1, forward strand.
TGGCATTATCTCAACCTGCAGACACCAAATCATCACGAGTCGATCCTCAAAATATTTTAGAACTTTTCAAAACCAATGGACATAATTACTTCTCACAACCAACTCAAAATGACGATCTTCTCATTAATTCTCAAATACCCTTCACTCAAACTCACCAAAAGGTTCATAATTTATTAGTAACAATGGTGAACATTAACGATTTAATTTTAGAACGAGTTTCCACATTTAATTAAACGAATGACGAGGTTTTTTGTTAAAACCAGTTGTGAGGAGACTATCGAAAGATTAGGAGCAGTATTAGATAGTTTGCTATATACGTGGTCAATGGATAAAGCCGGAGTATGGTTTTGTAACGGCTGTAATGCATTTATTATTTGTTCGGTTTCAGCTCACCATTTCGACTGTTGATAACAGAAAAGCTAAATTAGTGTTCAAAGCAAACGTTATAGAAATGCAGGGCAAGCTGTTGTTGAATTTTAGATTATCGAGGGGATGTGGATTGGAGTTTAAGCGTCGATTTTTGAAGTTGAAAAAGTGTTTAAACGACATCATTCTGCATTCAGCAGTCAATTTTTAGTCATCATTTTTTTGTGCCAATTTATAATGTAATGTTAAATATTTAAATATGTTTGTACTGGTTATAAAGTTGTAATAAAGAGTTTATAATTATGTTTTATAGTGTTTTTATCGATAAATAAATTAATGCAGCATTTTCAAAACGTTTTAGAAAATATTCGAGCTGAATTTCGAGCATCAAACCACGATTATTCAAATTTAGACTGGTTTCTAAAAGTCTAAAAACATTAATTGTATTTGTTCGTTTTTCTTTTGCTTTTTCAAAGAAAAGTTCCAGATCATTCAAAGAGATAGAATATTCTAGTACCAAATAATGTGAGAATATAAAAGTTATTTAAAAGAAGTTTAGTCACATTGGAAGAACAAAAAGTGTAGTAGGAGTACCCCAAACAGCACACGACATCTTTAAGACGTCTGTTTTATAACTGACAAGTCGTATGTTAATTAAATTCTTACTACGTCACTGGTATGCCGGCACCACTGGTTGGTTTATTCGTAAATTAATATTCGTGTGGAGTTGTAGGTCTCCCATCGAACGCGTCCCCAAGTGGTGAATAGGGGAACGCCCTCCAGATATGGGAGGCACTAGGGAAATCAAATACCTAGCGCGAACCAAAACCTTCAGGCAAGGACGCGCCTTTAGTCTCTTAAGACATCGTCCTAAGGGAGCGAACCCCAACAGAAAAGTCAAAGCTGTGGATCAGTCTCCCCGCTGCTATAACTTATCAAGTTGTCGCCACAAAATATCATTTCAATCTGTCCTCTTACAAGTTACATTTTTTAGCTGGTGTCGTTCCGTTCACATGAAAAATGTAATTTCACGCGCGTTCCTATGCCCATAAAAGGCAATATTACAAAATATCAAATCCTTATTGGTTGATTCTAAGTTATTAAGTTACAAAGACTAAACATTTGAAACATAATTTATGGGAACACAAACAAATAAGTGCACGTGTATACAATCCATAACCGTAGGCATCACGCTTATATTCGGTGCCTCTGACATATATAATGGCGGAACCAAAAACTAAACTAGCCCAGGAGGGTACCGTAGAACACGGAAAATGTCTCACTAAACATAGCTCTGCAGAACTATGCTCAGACAGCCCCACGGATTCTGGGGAGGGGCCAGTTTCGCTTAAATAAATCGATATCAACACAAGAAAGAAGTCCCAGACCTCAATTAGATGAAGTAAAGCAATCTTGAAATTCTAACTCCGAGAACAGCACGAGTAACTGCCCCCCAACTTGGCAGAGGGTACCACAAACCCGAAACCCTAAAAGGAAAAAAACTGAGTAGCCCATCCCCAAAAGGCATTACAACATCCAACCGTTTTAGTACACTACTCATAAAACAGAAAGACAAACACGTAGTGACACCTGTAGAACAGAAACCAAACAAACCTCCACCAATAATTTTGTATGGCATCGATAATGTTCATGAACTCAAAAAGTTAATGGAGACTGTTATTAATACAACTAGCTTCAGATATATAATAGTCAACAAGAACTTATTGCTACGTATATAATAGTAGATTGTGTTGAAAACTATAAAAAAAGTTGTAGATCTGATCAGACAAAAAGGACTAATAGGACATACTTTCACAAGAAAGGAAACCCGATGCTACAGAATCGTGATCAAAAATCTTCACCACACTACCCCTCAGGAGGCCATTGCAGAAGAAATTGAAGGAACAGGCAATATAGTCCGGGGAGAGATACTCAACTCACGGTATGGCCCCAATAAAAAGCCTACCCCAACCTCTTTTGTTAATCTAGAACCAGGTCCAAATAATAAAGCAGTTAAAGACATTCAATACATATACAGCCAAAAAGTTAAAATTGAAGACCCAAGGAATAGTGAAAACATTATTCAATGTCAAAGGTGCCAACAACATGGTTACTGCAAGAACAATTGCATGAGGCCATACAGATGTGTAAAATGTGGGGAAGGTCACAAAACATCCGATTGTTTGAAAAAGGCCAGAAACACTCCTGATAAATGTGCATTATGCTCATGTGACCACCCCGCTAATTACAAAGGCTGCGAGGTCTATAGACAAATCCTAGCCAGAAAAAAGAAAGCCATCTATCCAAGAACACAACCAGCAGAGCAAACATCAACTTCTACAGTACTACCATTAGAACTTCAACCATCACATCCCAACACCTCAATTAGAACAGTCTAAAACAATCCTAAGATGACATATTCAAGAGCTACTGCTAGGCATCTACAGGAAGCCCTACCAGACAAAAACCAGAATAAGACTCAACAAAGTTCCACACTGGAAAAATTGCTCATCAAACAAAATGAAAAATTAGATCAACTCTTTCAACAAATAGATACTCTACTAAACCTATCGACAACAGTAATTGCCAAATTAAACCCTTAATGGCTTCCCTTCGAATTGCTGCGTGGAACATTAATGGACCGTCACCCAACATAATTGAACTAAAATCTCTAATTATAGCAAACAAATTGGATATCGTTCTAATTTCTGAATCACATTGCACACCCAGAAGTTCCTTCCAAATAAAAGGATGCTGTATCGTATGATGCAGTAACTGCTTCTTGTAAACTGCAATCATACTATTTTGTGTCTAGATTTTGCAGCATCTAGCAGCTCAACAAATTTCTTGGCACTTTGAGGTGGCCAACAAACCAAAATAAAATATATAAACTTTGAATTAGATTTATTCAAAACATAATAATCTTGATGTCTTTCTACTACGAAGGTAGCATGAACAACTCTGGGGGTACGCGCCGCTTACAACATAAGAAGGGGCAAAACACCCGTACATATATTTCGGCGAACGAAAACCAGCGAACACAATAAATTCTTAACATGCCCCCGGCCTTGAAAGGCAAAGCTTTCAAAAAAAAAGAAATGACTATACTACGCAAAACAACAAACAATAGATACATTAAATATAGATTTTGTCCAAATAAAATTATACTATAATAACTAAATGAATGTCACTTTGTTACACTGACTGAGTCTATGGGCAAAGGACAAATTTTAGTAAATGCGCGGCGCACTACTCCTGACACTGTGCGTATGGACGCCACTCGATTTACACCATCACTACCGGGATATAATTGCACAATGCGACCTAGCTTCCAGCGCAGTGGTGGAAGGTTGTCTTCTTTGAGAAGAACTAGCGTGCCTTCTTGTAGCTCGGAACCATTTAATTTCCATTTTACGCGTTGTTGAAGTGTTGAAACGTATTCTTTACTCCAACGTTTCCATATGCGTTGATGTAACTGTTGTACACGTTGGTAACAGGTAAGTCTGGATTCTTTCAGTTCGCTAACGTCCGGATCCGGTAGAGACGTAAGAGGCTTCCCAATGAAAAAGTGAGAAGGAGTTAAAGGTTGGAGATCATTGGGATCAGAAGATAGGGGGGATAGTGGGCGGCAATTAAGAGCTGCTTCTACTTGAGCAAGTAAAGTGGTAAACTCCTCGTAAGTTAAAATTTCATTACCTACGGTTCGCTTAATGTGATGCTTGGCTGATTTAATTCCAGCCTCCCATAAACCTCCAAAGTGAGGACTATGCGCGGGTATAAAATGCCATTCAGTTCCCTGACTAACAGCAGCGTCAGACAATGACGAACCACTTTTATTTAAAAATGTGGCTAATTCTTTAAGTTGAGAATTAGCACCAGAAAAGTTAGTCCCATTATCGGAGTAAACACGCAGGGGCTTACCTCTGCGAGACACAAAACGTCGAAAAGTCATAATAAAAGCTTCAGAAGACAAGCTTGTGACTAACTCCAAGTGTACGGCTTTCGTAGCAAAGCAAACAAATAAGCACAGATAGGACTTGTAAAGTTTGCATCCACGACCCTTGCGATCCTTAATTTGGAAAGGTCCGCCATAATCAACCCCCGTAATATGAAAAGGGACAGAAGGCCCAACACGTGATTGAGGTAGGTTTCCCATAATGGGTGGTAGAAAGCTTGGCGAAAGTCGAAAACACTTAATACAGTCATGGACTACCCGCTTGACAAGACATCGACCTGAAGTTATCCAGAATCGATCTCTTAGCGAGGATAGTAATAATTGAGGGGCCGCATGAAGCATTCGTAAATGCTCTCGACTAACAATAAGTTTAGACAGGTGATGCTTGCCAGAAATTAAAATAGGATGTTTCCTATCAAAAGAAAATTGGGAGTTACGAAGACGTCCTCCAACACGAATGACACCATCACTATCTAGAAAAGGATTTAAACTGAGAAGTGCTGATGACCTCTTCAACGGTTTATTGGCTTGTAATTGTTTTATTTCATCTGGAAATGTTTCTATTTGAGACATTTTGACCAAACACAAGAGAGCGGATCTTAACTCATTTATTGTAAGAGAGCCTTTATTACGATCTTTAGGCAACGTAGCACAATTTTTACGAAATCGAAGGCAAAAGGCTATTATTCTTTCCAAACGATTCAAGTTGGAGTAGTTAGTGATTGTTATTGGAAAATCAACTACTGTAATATAAGATTTCAAGACGTTTTTTATTTCAGGAATGTTAGAACTTATGGAGAAAGATTCAGGCCATGCAACTTCTTTCTCTATCAACCATGATGGACCGTGCCACCAAAAGTTAGCACATCTCAAAGCTTGAGGAGTGATACCTCTAGATAGTAGATTGGCAGGATTATCTTTGGTAGGCACATGTTTCCAAATAGCATTGGACGTGCGTTCTTGTATATCGGAAACGCGATTGCAAACAAAGGTCTTTAAGAGATTCGGCCTAGTTTTTAACCAACTAAGTACTATAGTAGAATCCGACCATAGATAAACTGCAGAAGTTGTTACATTTAAAGCTTTAATTACTTGCCCAACTAGCTTGGATAAAAGAGCAGCGGCGCATAATTCGAGCCTTGGAATGGTAGTAGGTTTTAAGGGCGAAACCTTGGTCTTTGCGCACAAAAGGTGTGACTGCATAAGACCAGTTTGATCAATAGATCTGAGATATATGCAGGCTTCGTAGGCGTACATTGAGGCATCGCAGAACCCATGAAGCTGAACGTCAGTTGCATCTTTACATAAGACGTGTCTAGAAACTTTCAAATCATTGAGGATAATTAAATCATTACGATATGAACACCACTTTGATAAGAAATCGTTAGGAATAAGGTCGTCCCACGACAATTTTTCCAACCACAACTGTTGTAAAAGGATCTTTGCACCGACTGTACAAGGAGAAAGTAGCCCCAACGGGTCAAATATCTGCGAAATTTTAGAAAGCATAGACCTTTTTGTCACCTTTTTGGCAGTTAATTGAGATATAGTAAAAATGAAAGTGTCCGTTTGGAATGACCAACCCAGACCAAGAGTGCTAGTGTGATCATGAGACCCAAGATCTAAAATACCCGGGTGCAGTTCTGAAGTAGGAACTTCTGCAAGAACATTAGGATTGTTAGATATCCATTTTCGAAGATTAAAACATCCTTTTCGTAAAACACGCGCAATTTCCGAGCAAATATTCCGAGCGTCGTCTAAGTTGTCAGCACCAGTAAGAAGGTCATCCACATAAAAATCGGATTTAATTATTTGAGAAATTAGCGGTTTAGTGATCTCACATTCTACGCCAAATTGGTGCAAGCAACGAATGGCCAGAAATGAGGCAGAAGCCGTACTATAGGTGACGTTATTTAAATCAAAAACCTAGAGAGATTCTGGCGGTGAGGATCTCCACAGAATTTTTTGAAGATACCTTTAAGTGGGATCAATCAATATTTGCCGATACATTTACTCAATGTCGACAGACACAGCATAGGTATGCTTACAAAAACGAATCAGAATCGAGAATAGATCCTGCTGAATAGTTGGACCAACCATTTGAGTGTCATTTAGCGAATGACCCGAAGATGTGGGAAAAGATCCTTTAAAGACGACACGGAGTTTTGTTGTCAAGCTTCCTTTCTTTATTACTCCATGATGAGGAAGGTAATACGATTGTTCAGAAGATTGGGATTTTAAGAGGGACATATATTCTAAATTTTAATATTCTTGCATTAACAAAGTATATTGATTTGAAAGCTCTGGATTATGATGAAATCGACGTTCGAGAGATAAGAATCTTTTCTGAGCAATATGAAATAAATCTCCAAGAACCTCGCTTGATTGTTTTAAAAGAATAGAAACGACAAACCTACCATCGGCATTTCTACGAAAAGTATTTTGAAAATGCATTTCGCACGCATTTTCTTCAGGCGAAAAAACTTTTTCGACAGGATAACTTTCAAGTTCCCAGAATTTCGAAATTAAACCAGAAAGATCATCTTTGATACTGACGTTGCATTGCGTTTGGGTAAATACTAGGGGGCTTGTAGGACCAGAAAGAACCCACCCAAGTCTAGTTTTTTGCAGAATCGGTAGATTAGAACCTAAATGAATTTGACCCACACATAACAGATTGAAAAACTGCGAGGAACCAATTAAAAGATCTATCTCGCCAGGCTCATTAAATCGGGGGTCAGATAACTGAATATTCGATGGAATCTGCAAGATATTCCAATCAACACGAGAGCTGGGCGTTACGCCAGTTATTTCATCCATGATCAAGCAAGAGAGTGAAACTTGAAACTTGGAATAATTCGAACGTACTATTACGTCACATTTTGAGTTTATGCGAGAGGTGGAATTGCTTATTCCAGTAACAACGAAATTAGCGTCATAGATACGCACATTGAGTTTTTTGCAAAGAGAAGTTCGAATAAAATTCGATTGAGAACCTGAGTCAAGCAAAATTCGAACAGAGTGCGGTCTACCGCCAGAATCAAGAATTTGACCAGACGCAGTAGGCAATAAAACTTGAGATGCATTTGCGCATAATGTTGTGACTGATTGAGATGGTCCAGGCGTTTCAACATTTGCAGGACCATCCGGCTGCACTTGAGAATCGACAACACAAGAAGGTGCAGCATGTAGAAGAGAGTGATGCTTTCTTTTGCAAATGCGGCAAGTATACTTTGACGAACACTGTGGCAGAAAATGCCCTCTATGAAGACAGTTTATACACAGCTTTAGTTCTTTGGTTTTGGATAACCTTTGTTGGGGAGATAATTTTAAAAATGCATCACATGAGCTCAAAGAGTGTGAATCTTTGCAAAGAGCACATGGATATGCGTTCACCACAAATGATTTAGAAAAATTAGGTTTTGATTTTTCTGGCGCAATCTTTGATGGAGGTTTGGAAGGTAGACTATCTAAAAGATTGGCTGTATTTGTAAGAAAAGTCTTGAACTCAGAAAGAGATGGCAAATCCGAACTGGAGTTGTTCCTAAGAGTTTCCCACTCCCGGGACGTAGTGGAGTCTAGTTTTCCTGACATGATATGGATAATCACCATTGCAAATAATTGCTCCTCAGTTGCAAGAGATTTTAAAGCTGTTATATGTTTAAACAAAGCGTCGGAAAAATTGCGCAATTTGGTAGCGGATTCTTTGATACAAGGATCTAAATCCAAAATAGACTTTAGATGGTTTCTTATCAACATTCGTGGTTGATCGTATCTAGCACAGATTGATTTCCAAGCAATTTTGTAGTTACAAGAAGAAAATTGTAAGGACTTAACTACTTGAGATGCGGCCCCAACTAAACTGGACTTTAAATAATGAAGTCTTTGGATGTCATTAAGGTTTTCATTCGTGTGGATTAAACTATTAAATATTTCTCGAAATTCGAGCCAATTTTCTAGTTCTCCGGAAAATTTTGGAATAGAAATTTTCGGTAAGTTAAACGTTAAACTTTTGTTTGAAAATTCTATTGAATTTTCTGATCGCCCGGTATTTGAGGAAATAAGATCGATGTTATTTGACTTAGTTTGTAGCTTGTCTAACAACGTTTGAGCTTTAGAAACGGCTAAGTAATAATTATCCTCAAATTCAATGTGATACTTGCTTTCAGCATCCTCGTCTTCAGTCGAAATGATAATTTCAGATTGAATTTGTTCAAATTGAGATAACAGCGAAAGATTAGCGTCTAAACGACTTTTAATTTCTTTAATTTGTTCGTCTGAAATATCATTGATATCGAGATTAGCAATTTTCAACAAAAAAGTTTGAAACCGAGTCAGCTTTGATTTTAATTGAGAACGATGCTTTTTGGCAACTTCTGCCATTGTTTAAATCAATTAAGAATTATTAACTATAATGCGAAATAAATAAAACGAGATAAATTCTTATCGTTCCAGTGAAACGGTGAAACTAAAATATGTGCGACAAACAAAAAAAAAACATGCACTTAATAATAGATAAATAGAATTCTTGCAACCAAAGTGAAACGATGTTGAATGATTGAATCGTACACGATAACCAATGCAGCTGCAAGTAATATAATATGCTTTGCAAGGTCAATTCACAGCGACTCGCTGAAAGTGAAGAAAACCAAATGGCATTTACAATACAGAAATAATTTGAATTGAATTTTCACGTACATACATACATATATAAATGTAAAATATGCGTATAAAATATTTGTTACAAAATCACTTTAGTTATTCAAAATAAAGGGCATTCAGGTAGTAAAAGGAATGCTTATTACTTGGATAAGTTTAAAAGTGATACGACAGAAAGGATAAAATTGTAATGCATAGGAAAATTGATATAACTTTCTCTCAAATAAAACAATTTGTTGATTCAAACTTACGTTTTTCTGAAATTGGTTGGAATTGATCTACTTAATTAGATCATCCGGCTCGAAGAAGGACCATGTATCGTATGATGCAGTAACTGCTTCTTGTAAACTGCAATCATACTATTTTGTGTCTAGATTTTGCAGCATCTAGCAGCTCAACAAATTTCTTGGTACTTTGAGGTGGCCAACAAACCAAAATAAAATATATAAACTTTGAATTAGATTTATTCAAAACATAATAATCTTGATGTCTTTCTACTACGAAGGTAGCATGAACAACTCTGGGGGTACGCGCCGCTTACAACATAAGAAGGGGCAAAACACCCGTACATATATTTCGGCGAACGAAAACCAGCGAACACAATAAATTCTTAACAGATGCAATATATATTTTACCCCACACCCGGATGAAAGAGCTCATCAATCAGGTCAAATTTCAAATACTTCCTAATGGAAAATTACACCTCACACCACATCCAAGCAACTATATACAGTACAGATAGAAGGCCGCACTGGTCCCATCTAAGTATCTGCAATATACTGCCCTCCCAAGCACGTAATATCTCCCCAAATGTTTGGGGACTACTTTCAGACTCTTGGAAACAAATTCATATCAGGAGGTGACTGGAACGCTAAGCATACATTCTGGGGTTCCTCTACTACCTTACCGCGAGGTCGTACCCCAGACAGCACACAACATCTTCAAGACGTCTGTTTTATGCCTGTTTCATGTCTGAACGTCTGTGTCTCTAAAAAAGACGTCTTAACGATATCTACTGTAAGGAAACTTAAAGACGTCTGACTTAAGACGGTTTAAAGACATTTGTTTTACGATTCTTCAAAGTTTTCTTTATAAATGACAGAGGTGAATCAAAAAGTATGTTGTCGCCTTTGTCGGTAGGTGTATTATATTATTTTAACGTAAAAAGCGTCGAAGGTAGCATATATACTATGAAACTTTCGACGATTAGTAACTTACATTATTTTATTTTCAAATATTTTTTTAGAGTAGGATAAGATTTTGTCATGCCCTATTACATAGCCATATAAAAAGGCTATGCCTATTACCAAACAGGAGCAGAGTGGATCAGAATTATGGAATTGCAATTAATGTAACAACAAAAGGTAGGTTAAATTTTTTAACTGACAATAATCATTAATAAATAAGTTATAATACTATCATATTGGTAGTGAAAATTTGGCGAGTTAAATACTATTCAAAACGGTCTTTAATGAACAATTTTAGTGTAAAAAATAAAATAAAAAACGAATCATAATAGTAGATATTTGAAACAACGTATATTTGTGTATAGTTTTCTCGCATTGTATATTTATTTAGTACAAACATTTTTTTGTTTAATTTTAGATATCAACTTCTAAACCTTAATGCAACAAAACCACCCCAGATAACATGTAAACTTACATCAAGTTTGCTTTTAGCTTGACTTTCCTTGCCAAGTTTACGAATCTTGCTTGTCATGACAATATTGCCGCAAGTTTGTCGAGACAAGGTTGTCACAAGCTTGTTGATTCCTTAGTCAACTTCGGGCAAACTTGCTGCAAAGCTCGAAATTTGTCACGACAATATTGCTGGAAGCTTACATTGCTGTTTAGGACATTTTACGAAGACTGATTTTAAAAATGCTGTAAGTTGATATTCACCCTCACGCATGATTGCTTCAAAAAGTAAAATAATCTAACATACACAGTTAATTTCACTATTGCTTCTACTAACAATTTTGTTCTTATTTTGAAATTCAAAACAAACGATTTATTTTTGCTTCTTTATAGGTTACTGAGTTATTCAAAATAGGAGAATCATCTAGCTATGATCTTATTAAAAAGGCACTGAGCCTCATAATGGTACAAATTATTATACTCACAGGTCAGCTGGATGGGAAGAAAGGGCAAGAGGCCGTTTTGTAAATTAAATATTTCTAAATTTTATAAGTAAAATATAAAAATAACATAAAATTAAATTATTTTCTATGATTTACATGTCAGCTAAAATGTAATTTGATATTGTATATAGTTTTGACATATAAATCAATAAAATAGTCGTCCAATCTATATACAAAACTTTATTATACAAATTAACATAGTCTCTAAGTTAGACTAAATAAAAATATAATTTTTAGGTTCCATTGAACAAGCCGGGTTGCGCAAATCACAAAAAGAATCTGAAATTTCGATCAAGAACTGCGTGAAAAGAACCTCCAATAAAAGTTCTCTTATAAAAAAAATACAATAAAAAAGTTTTTTATATTTAGTGTTTTATTGCATGTGCAGTTTTATCCAAAATGTGTTTTGTCTTAAACGTGTTCTGAGAAGATATCTTAAAGATGTCTAAATAAGATGTCTTCAAGATGTACAGTTTATTAACATTCGACGTCTTCGACATGTCTTAAAGATGTCTATATGAGATGTCTGCAAGATGTCTTGAATAACTTGGCTTGGCATCTTTAAGATGTATTTACGATGTCTATGTGCTATTAGGGGCATTGAAATCTTGCTTAGAAGCAAACCACCTACAGCTGTTAGCAACAGGGAAATCTACATTCGATCCCAAAAAACTTCCTGATTTGCTTGATTTCTTTGTTACTAAAGAATTAAGACACCTGACTCGACAGTAGAAGCCAACCTTGACAGTAGCTCTGATCACACCTCAGTAATAATCACCGTGACTATACTACCCCAAATAGCCAAGAGTGGAATCCTTGTACAATCATAAAACAGATTAGGAGGGCTTCCGTAGTTATTTTGAAAAACATTTAGAGCTTAAAGTTCCATTAAAGACATCCGAGAACATTAAAGACTTCGGTGTATACATAAACCAACCTGATCCAAGTTGCATTCTGGATAAATACACCAAATGTAAAACCAAAATCAGCTAGTGTCTCATATTCTTGTGAAATCAAGAATAAAATCAAAGAGAAGGGCCGTCTAAGACGTAAATGGTAACAATCAAGACATCCCGATGATAAAACTGAAAACTAAAAGCATTCCTCAGAACATCTGCAAATCTTTCCCTAAAAAGAAAGCTAGAAAACATGACTCCCAATGGTAAACTTGAATACTCCCTATGGAAAGCTACCAAAATATCTGGCAAACCGCAGCAATGTTCCTTATAATTGAATCCTATCTGGCTGATAGACTATTCCAATACACAATAGAAGCAGGGGTTCCACAAGGTACAATACTTGGCCCTATGTTGTATAACATATTTTCATTTGATCTCCCTATATCAGATGGGACTACTGTTGCAGTCTATGCAGACGACATAGCCTATTTAGCAACCGACAGTGACAAAATACCGAGACAAATAAATGGCTACAAAAATGGCGTATCGTTGTTAGCACCAAAAATCCAGCCACATCACATTCACCCTAAGGAAAGGAGACTGCCCACCAGTAAAACTAAGTCACAATCTTTTGCCACACTCCAACTGTGTAAAGTACTTGGGTTTGCATCTAGACAGGAGATTAACTTGGTGAACCCATATTAAAAAGAAAAGGGATGAAATTAACCACAAGTTCAAAAACCTGTACTGGCTCATCGGCAGAAAATCAGTGCTATCAGTTGATAATAAATTGCTCATCTACAACTCGATACTGAAACCTATATGGACCTATGGTGTTCAACTGTGGGGCACGGCCAGCAAAAGTAATAGACTCTGCCTACAACGAGTACAAAACAATATACTACGCACTATAGCGAACTATCCGTACTTGAAGTGGGAAATTGAAGCAACGGCTTCATCTGCCCTAAAATACATGTAGCACACAACAGATCTGCTTATAGTCATCCAGACTGATTGCAGATACAAACCCTAAGCAAAAAAATTAATATTCCGGTTCATCGAATACCTCGATCGATCGTATTTAACTTTTTAATTCAGTGCTCGCTGCACGTAATCTATAATTTTTCGAAATCGAGTTTTCCGCAAAAATTAAACATGGCGTGTATGTAATTATCTGAATCATGATACAAGTGAAAACAGAGAGCCTTGATCATAATCAAACATTGCTAGTTTAGAAATATTCTTGTTAACTACTTCTCTTACACCTGGTAGTTAAGCGTAGAGTGTAATTAGGATAATAATACAAAATAATATTTGGTTTTATAGAACTTAAACATCTCCCGTACGCCAAAAAAGTTACGCCCGCTTGGCTTCACTTACAGTCACCTACTACTAAATTAAAACCAAATATAGAAACATGGCTACCACTCATGCACGCCCTCAGCTCAAACTCACGAATACAAAACCAAAGACTTATAACACTTAAAATTATTAAATAAAAAGTATATAACATTCTCTTTTAACGTAGCTGCGTACTTTCCGATCTTAATTTTTGTTAAAGCCAGAATTTGGGAAACACGTCGATGAATGTAAGCTTACAATCTTCGTAAGTTTTGAGAGTAGCATAATTATTGATGTATCTGATATGCAGCTACCTGCAATAGAAAACGTACAGTCTGCGGTAAGTCTTATATTTTGTACGCTATTAAACGTTCACTGCTAATTCTTTTTAATAAGTATATTGTCGCGACTGCATGTAAACGTTAATACTGGATCATTTTGTTTTGTAATTTTACGGCGTTATAATTAATTACTGGTAATTTAAGATTTGTTTTAAAAATTATTGACCAAGTTAGCTTAATTATAACCGGTGCATTTTTCCCGTTTCTTCTTATTAAAACACACAAATTATTATTTCGTTATCACTTGTAATTGCATTTTATTATTAATTGAGGAAAAATATATACATTGTGTTACTTTCTCTCGTTGACTGTTGTAAATTTTTCTCCTAATCTCTCCAATAGTGAGTGCTGTACGTGCACTTGATGTTTCCGAGCTGGATATTTTGCCAAGAAAACGGAGTTACGCCTATTTTTTCTCTTTTCTATTATAGCGTTCGTGGTTGTTACCAACAGGGGCCAGTAGAGCAAAAGGTTGGTAACAATGCTTCAGAAAAGGCAACCGTGCGAGTCTCGGTAAGTGAAGACGTGACTGCCTGAGAGGACTGAAAATATGGTGATGGTACACCTAGATGAAAATCTCCGAGAACACGATGCTAGTAAGGATCTTAAACATGAACGTAGAAAAAGAAGATCGTGGTAGACCATTGTACGCAGGGGTGGATGGGGTAACCTAAACCGGCCTGGGAAATAGAGGAAGCGGCCCAAAGAAAATATTGATGCAGGCCAAAAAGTTTTAGATTAATAGTAGGTAATCATGTTGATAATAATAAGTGTTTTTCATCAGTAATAGTTACAAATATTGTTACTTTGGTAAAAATATTGAAATAGAAAAAAAGAGTTTCATTTTATTTAGGTAAGGACATCCATTATGTAAATTGGTGTAAAATTCCGAAAGTTGCTAAAAAATTAATAAGAAAAATGGGAATGTTGGAAATCTACCTACTTCATCGTGAACCCTATACGTTTGTGTAATTTTTACACAATAAATTAGTTATTACTATGATTACTATTATTATTATTAAATGAAGAAATAAACTACAAAAATGAACTAAACCTTACTTACAGAAACAAACACAAAAAATTAGTAATAAAAATGAAAATCTAAAACATCAACAACTTTTTCATTAGTGCAGACGTCTCAGCGAACTCATTAATAACATTTTCGTTATCAATTGTACTCAAATTCGCTTTTTCTGTGCTCATCAACATAAAGGCTTCTAAATGATCATTGGACATTCTATTTCGCAGTCTGTTTTTTATAAATTTCAACAAAGAGAAGGAACGCTCACATTCCACTTGTGAAATTGGTAAAGTCAGAAGAAATTGGTACGCTGTTGCCAACGCAGGATAAGCTTCTTGATATAAATTATATTTTAAAATAATTTTGTAGCAACAGGTCGCACAATTTTTGCACAAAATATATTTTCCCTCAGAATCGTCCAAGTTCGGCATAGATTCATAAGATTCTTCTAAGGTCAATTTTTTTTGTTTCCCAGTTGTTGGCCAAAGTAAAGATCTATTCTTGGAATTGCACGTGTGTTGCTAAATTATTGAACGGGATAATTTTTTGCGAAAGTTTTTCCAGAACATTATTTGGGATCTTATTCTGTTTTACATTTTCAAAGTTATTAGAATCCAAAAAAGAGAGGTTCTTGCACAAATTAGTGTTTTTTGAAAAGCGTCGTTTCATGGATTGAATCACTTCATCTAAGAGAAAATTATAAGTTTCAATCCTTAAGCAGTCGAAGGCATCAGTCGGCTTCTCATCTGTTGTGTTTTTGTCATACATTTTTTTCACACGTCTTTTTCTGTAAATGGGTAAGGATTGTTCAATTTCTAGTGTACTGCATTCTTCGTTTACATCAAGCTGTTCTCTGAATTTCAATTAGCTGAGTTAATGATGATTCCAGACCGTTACATTTAAGTAGCTCAAGACCTTTTGTCTACAGATATCTGGGTAATGGTCCAGTAATTTAAAATATTCTTAAAAAAATATAAGCGAGCAAAAGATTTTCATATCTTAAGAGGTTATTTTTCAAGCTACTAGCTTTTGTTCTAACATCGGGATTTATTTTGTGACTTCTTTCGATCATTTGTAATGCCTCTAAAACCTTTACATATAAACTGGACTCTGGGTTGCCGTAATATCCAAATAATTTGTTCAAGGCAGTTTCTTTTGCCCACCAACGTGTTTCACCGATCATTTTTATGTCCAGGTTATTTTTGTGTGATTCATTAACCAAAAGATTTAAAAAAACCTTCCCCTGTTGTATTGTGGCACGGTGTAACGGAAAGAAGTTTTTCACGAACTGCATCATCGCGAACATACCTAGAAAAAAATGATTGACATGGAAATTGGAAAGAAGTATGAAAGATTGAAATGAAAGCATGAAACTAAAACAGTTTTACGTCAGTTATAAACCTACCTTACAATGATAGAACACTGATCTTCAACGGAGATATCTTGGGTTGTGTCGATTTCGATTGAATACATATTTGCATTATTCACTTCCAAAGAAATTTGCTTTTTCAACATTTTGCTCAAGATCATGATTATGGAGTTGATTGACGTTTTGGATAGAAGAGTTACAAAAGAACCTGCTCGATGTTTATGACTTTTACGATATCATATTTGCACAGCAACATGATGATTTCCAAAAACGTACCATGGTCCAAGGTTTCATCGAGTAGGGAATATGCTGCTTCATTTTCATTTCTTCGGTACTAAGACCTTTCTTTTCGATTAGTTTGACAACATTTACCACTCGATCTAGTACTTGGCGTCTTTTCATGACTTGTTTGTTCTTTAAATCCAACTGACTAGAAAACACTAATTTCCCGATGGTTTTGTCATGTGTGTGCATAAAATATGATTCAGAACATTTTCCATGCATAGCAGATTTTTCATGTTGTTCAATCCTTTGGTATGTATGATTCCAGTCTGACATACTGAGTATAAATGAACTTGTCTCATTAAGTCTCGCAAACGCTAAACACACAGTACAAAACAAAGTTTCTTTCTTATCACTCTATGTCAACCATTTTCTGGCCGTTCCATTGTTTCTCTTGAAAGCTTTTTCTATGCTAAATTTTTTAACAGAATTTGGTTCAGGTACCTGAGGCTGATTTTCAAAGAAAATATTTATCTCAGTTGGTGTTGGTCTTTTAAAATAGTCGTAGGTGTTGAAATCAGGATTGGAAACTTCTGGAACTGCTTGACATGTTCTTGAATGACTGGCAGGCGTCTCATCAATATCATCTAGTAGTTCTTGCAATTTCGGAAGTTTTTGTAGCGATTCCTAAGATATTAGGAAGGTACTGAGAAGTTAAGAAGCTCTATGAACTGGTGACCTGGTGACATCTCGATTAGGATCTAAACTAAAGGCATTTAGGCTCGAATCGTGATGACACCATTCCAAGAATGACTGCTTTTTGAATCATTGTGTTAGGAAAGTAGAACATATGACGCATAAAAAGGAAAATGATGTTCGGATTTATTCCTAGAAAAATTCCAGTCAAAAGTCAACGACCATCGCGAGTTTTTTTTTAATGAGAGCAGAGAGAGGAATACAATTTTAATCAAATAAACGTCGTGGTAGCCAAAATTTAGTCGGAATTCTAATAAATGGTACCTACTTGAGATTGAGAATGAGATTATTGGGAGCACATGGGAGAATGGCGTTGTGCAGTGTGCAGTAATTGCGTTTCTTATAGAGGTGTTGCCGTCGTCATCGGAATCTTCTTTAGTCTCTGCATCAGAAACAGAATCTTTTTTCTTAAAAAAACTTTTCAACTTGCCACATTTTGTTGCCTGCTTTGTCAACCTTTGTTTTTTCTTGTCTCTTTGTTTTTCTGCACCTCCCTTACGTTTTGAAGTTTAATTCAACGAAATCATTTTGCCAAATTATGGTTCTTTGTATAATAATAATATAAAAACTTCTGGATAAATTTGCGCAATGCACAAAAAAACAGTAAACAAATTACACTGATCAATTGTTCAACGAATATTTTTCAATAAAAACGAGTGTCAAAACCAATTAATTATCTTTTTTCTTTAAAACCAAGTTTATCAAATAACATGAAAATTTAAATATTTTCACAAGTTTACTTGAAAAACATTTAACGTATTACAGAAAACTATTCATACTGATTACTGTCTAACTAACTATAAATTAAATTAGGACTACCTAATATCTTATATCACAGATAAGTAAAATAAATAAAAAGTAAAAATTATACAAGTTTTATTAAATAAAAGTATCTAATTTCCAGTAAAAATGCTGTATTGAACTAAACACTTCTTTATTCAATGACTAAACTGAAATATTATTTTATATCATTTATTCACTTACACAGGATGCCGACAATGTGCGATACAATGCGATAAGGTATTATAGTTTTGAATTACCCTCCCATCGTTATGTTATCGTCAAAGACAGAATGTCTTTACATCTATTTTTCTGTCGTGTAAAATATTAATTCTATTTTAAAACAGGACTGTGGTTTTATATTCTACCGGCCCAATATTTAAAAATTTTACCGGCCCAGGGGGAAAATTCCCTTTTTCCCCCTGGGCCCATCCACCCCTGATTGTACGGTAATATTCCAAATTGTGGGATGCGCAAACTCCAACAAAGCTACATCGCCAAATAATTGGTCCACAACAATTATTAGACCGTTAGACATACTCACTTCCAAATGCCTCTGCCCTGACCAGCAAGCAAAAATTAAAACGTTGAACTAACAGTATGAAAATGAGTTTGCGCTAGCAAATGGTTTCAAAGGAAGAACTGACTTGGTGAAGCATAAAATCAATAGCAAAGATGCTTGTCCAATAAGACAACAGCCACACAGACTTCTTTTGGCTAGACGAGAAGAAGCTTAAGACGTAGTAACGTATATGCAAAGACAAGGAGTGTAATGTTCTGAATAGGACCTGTGCTGAGTTCTCCAGTACAGATGTGAACTAAATGACTGCCACGGGCCTACATTCCACCATGTGGTGTTGTCGCTCTTATAACGGATACGTCTCAATTCAATTCCGGTCTGAGCGTCAGCTTGGGCTTGTATTGATGCTAATCCTTTGATAGGACTCTTTCTACGGCGGTTCAACATTCGCGGGTTGTGGACGTAACTGTGTACCTTCCAAATGCGGTTTGTCATGTTACTCTACCCAATTCAAACAGTTCAGGCTCAAACGTCAGACTTAGTCTGGAAGAAGAAAAAAGGCAGAGTTCTATTGAATAAAAGCATGATCTAATTCGCCTGGTACTAACATTAGAATGTCTTCCGGGTTTGGACCGTGTTAGTTAGATTTCAATTGCTTGTTTGAGTTTTGCGATATATTTCACGCCCTGATGAAGCCCCTTACAAAAGTGGGCGAAACGTTGGCAGCTACAGTTGCAACTATGACACGGTCCAAACCCGGAAGACATTCTAATGTTAGTATAGATTCCGGCCGTGGAAGCCTTCGCTATTAATTCGCCTGGTGTCTATGTGAGCGGCGTTGCGCCTTAGACCCATAAAACGTACAGCAATCTACCCGATTCCAGTCTTCTAGGATACTGGTGCATTTATGTGAAAAGGGCGAGGGCTGTACGAACACTACAAAGTAACGGAGAAATCCAGTTTGGGAATGGAGGAGACTGCAACGGCAGCAACACGTGTATCCGAGGGAGATAGAGAGCCCCAGCGGAGACGTTTGCTATTCGGTGTCGGATTCTCGGGAGCTTGGGACTAAGGCACAGGTTGAGTTATTTCGTCGTGCGACATTAGTCCCTTAATAATAAGGGGTGTGTGTGTATTTAAGGACTTTATTTTTGCTTGAAATGCCAATTCCACATTGCGCGCGCAGGAAGAGTCACTCCCAAGTAGCATTGAACTGCCGACTTCCTAATTAGGAAGTCGTAAAACCTGCGAAGAGAGTTACTACAACACTTTTCAACCTTCAAATAGTACATGGGCGTCGCCAGTTGTACAAATAAAGATAGATCAATGAGGGTTTGCGTAAACTACAGACAGCCTAGCGAAGCGACCAAAAAGGACAGGTAACCTTTATCGAGAATTGACGATATTTTACACACTCTGCTAAGATCCCAGTGATTCTCCACAATGTTACAAACTACGACGACGCTTTGCAAATACACTATTTTTTCAACTATTTTATATTTTGTAATAATAGATTACGGGCTGGTTGATTTGGGACGCAAGAACCGTAAAAAGACAGCGTTTACGATTGGTTTGTGGCAGTTCACTGTTATGCCTTTTAGCGTGTATAGCACTCGTGCGAGGTTCGAGCGCTTGATGGAGACTCTCTTACGAAGACTGTCTTGGAAGACGTGTCTGGTTTATCCACATGACGTGATTGTGGTTAGGAAGTCCTTTAAAGAACATTTGAGCAACCTGAAGGAAGTGTTCCAACGACTACGTAGGGCAAATCTGAAACTGAACCCAAACAAATGTCACGTATTTAAAAATGACGTACAATACCTTAGGCTGAGCCAGACAAGGTCCGAGCAATGCAAGCATGGCCAAGACCAATCGACAAGCATCAAGTTCGCAGTTTCCTTGGGTTGTGCATCTACTATAGACGATTTGTACCTGCGATTTGCCAATATTGCCAAACCTTTGACGAAATTGACTGAACAGTTGAATTTAGATAAAATGAAAACTGAAAAAAACGCTTTCCATCAACTAATGCAGGCCCTAATAGTCACTTCGCCGATTGTAAGTTATCCAAAGAAGTTAGATAATTTGTTTTGTGTATCGATTCAAGTAATCTAGTCGTAAATGCAGTTCTTTCACAGGCGCAAGACAGACAAGAAAAGGTCTTCGTATTTTAGCAAAGTTTTGTTCAGGCAAAGAGTATGGTGCAGGCCAGAGAGGAATTATTGAGCGACTATTAAAAGTCGCCAAGTCCATAGAGCACTTGTGCGGATGTAAATTTTTACTACAGACGAACCACACCGCATTGAAATAACGATAGCAGTTTCGTGATCCGGAAAGACGAGTCGCCAGATGGATCAAGAGATTGCAAAAATATGGGTCAGAAGACTGATGCTTTGTCAACAAGACCTTGTCATACAGGTTGCAGCCAATGTACGCGGCTAGAAGAAAAACTGCTGAAGTTGATGACGAGTGGGAACTTAAAAGTATTCCTAAATTGGAAATCAAATAACCGATGACTAGTATGAGAAGAAGTGAATGCTTTGGACAGTAACATCATAACATACTGTGCGTAGTGAGATTCTATGAGACTGGAAGACGGTCCTCTGAAGCACAACGAACAAACCGCAGTTCATAGTGCCGAGCGTCAGAAGTGGTGTAGCATTTGCACAATGCCAAGCGACAGAATGAAGACTAGACATGACGTCAAGTAGTGCCTTGACGATGGAATTCAATCGGTCATGGTGTGGTTATATACAACGTTGCTTAAAGTCCAGTCTGCACCAGAGTAACAAGCATAACGAAGAATCAAGTCGATGGAAGAAGAGACCCAGTAAACACACGACGTCCCAGGGGCGTTCGTTTTCCCAGATAGCACAGTCAGTTTGATACAAGGTTAAAACAAACTTGTTTTAACAATCATGTAGACTGGAAACAAACTTGTCTGGAAACTTATATCAAGCATAATTCAAGCTTACTAGTTACCGCTACCACAAGCTTATTTTATAAAGCTTGAAAAAAGCTTATTAGACAAGCTGGAAAAAAGTATGTTGGGCAAACTTGAAATAACCATGTTGAACAAGCTTGAAAGAAGCGTGTTGGGCAAATTTGAAAAAAAGCATTTTTTTCATTTTGAATCAATTTATTTTCTAAAAAAAAGTGGATTAAGATATAAAAAAATACATTGCGTTAGATAATATAATATAAACTAAAAAAGGAATAACATAACAGTATAAACTATATATGAAGAAATCGTTAAGCAATTGTAGTTTTCCTACTGAGTTTCCACATTGGATCGATTTCCTTGATTTCTGAAAAAAAAACAATTGAACTAGAACAAAAACATGCTAAGGAATAAAAGTAAATGTATATTTTCTTAATAATGTGTTGTACGTTCACCTTGAAGAAATGTGAATCCGTTTATTAAAATACCAGATACAAAAACAAAATTGAAAATTTAATTATAGCTGAATAAAAACTTGTAGATAAAATGATATATTTTTTAAGTTATTACCTGTTAGTCTACTTCTTCTGTGGTTAATACAAATAGCATAAGTGAAAATCGATTTGGTCGAATTTAATACAACTAATCGAACTAATACAAAAATATATAAATTATTAACAAATGTTAAGATATGTTACTTTTGATTTCAGGTTATAAACATATTTATGCCCATTCGGGTTTTTTAAATAAATTGTGAAAACAGAAAATAATTTCAAGATATGTAACTGAAAATTATGAATTTATATAAAGGAATCGATAGATCAGTAGTCATATAAATTGACCGTTAAAATGAAAATAGATGTCAGTGATAAAAACATTCCATACTATTTAAGATTAAGGAGTATGGTTTTTTACAAGTTTTTTATGGTTGTACACTTTATCAACTTTATTACAACACGTGTATAACATAACCACAACAAAAATTGAATTACTCGATTAGTGTACTTAATTAATTTTACATTTAGGATTTAAAATAAATACTCACCTTACTTTTTTCGAAGAATAGTAGTTACACAACAAACCGCAACAATCAAAATCAAAATTGTAAGCTGCCTATTCAACGGTAAAAACAAGGTAAAATGGCTAAGTTCAACCATCGTTGCCGCTATTTAGAAAAACATACTGATTTTTTAGGTTAACGTACTTTTTGCAATATCTTCGAACAAAACGAATTTTAAAACTGCATAGACCAAGGATGTTTATTCGTAGGAAAAACTAACATTACGATTTTTATGTATCTTTTTTTTTAGCCAATGAAAAGATGTTACAGATATACTTATGACTATAGCTACTTAACGAAGCATTCCGGCAACTTTCGGATAACATCGTTGCCAAAATAATAGCAGAGCTTGTTACGATTTTTTTAAAGCTTATTACCAAGGCTTATTACAAGCTTGTTTTATAGTTAAAGTGAAAGTTTAACATTGCAAGCACAACCAAGTCAAAAACAAACTGGTTGTAAGCTTACATGCTACCTGGGTAATAAACTTGCAATAAGCTTATTTTGCAAACTTGCTTCAAACTTTCCAACCAAGTTTCAAGTTTGATTCAAGGTTAATTCAAGCTTCATGTTTGAAACTTGCTTTAAGCTTGACATAACAAGTTAAAAGCAAACTTGCCGTAAGCTTACGTGCTATCTGGGTTATGTCCAAATGATGTCTTTACATCCCGAGCTTTAAAACGGACCTGAATAGGATATCTTTAATAAGACGTCCTCAGAATGTCAATGAAGAACGTACGATGGGATGTCCTATGCGGGAAAAAACAAATGCAAACTTAGTACGCGTGCCCACTTTCCTTCTTGTTCTCTGGTGCCTACTCAACACCCGTACGCTCCTTTGGTATATCAAAGTGGTACACTCTGTTTGCACTCTGTATCTGTTTTTGTTGGTGTTCTGACTACTTTATTTATCTGTACTTTTTATTATCTAACGTTTTTTGGGTGTTTTAGTGCATAAACAAATTTATTTGGTAAGTTTTTGGTACCTTGTATTTATTTATAATGTATAAAAATCATCATTTATAATTATTATTTTGAATTACTACAAATTAATAAAAGTTTATTGAAATTAAAAGATCACAATTATTAATAATGGTGATTTAAAACCCCATCTCGCGCGCATACCTATGCGGTGAACTGAAAATATTTATTTTATGTAAAAAAAATTTACTCAAAAAATTATTTAAAAAATATTTTCTTTGTATTAAAGGTTTAAAAGTGTAACGTTATCTCACGACTTTTATCGTCGCGATTTACAATAAGTCATCCAAAAATGTCAACATGACCGATAAGGCACAAAATCGCTAATCTAACTAAGAAACTATAACGTTATCGCGTTCTTGGTAGTCATAGTTATGATTAGTGTGCGTATTTCTCGTATTGTATTACTATTTCCACAATAATTAGTTAGGTAGTTAAAAATACGTCTAGAAATAATTTTGTTTTTACCACATTCCTCTGATGAAATGTAAATGCGAAACGTATAAAAATTCTTAATGAATTTGCAAAACTGACGCGTTTACAAAATTTTTCTTAAAAAACGATTTAAACAATTTTTGACTGGTTATAATCGATCATCTCTTATGATTTAATCGATAATAGAATCGTCAAAAAGATCAATCAATAATTCTACAAAAGAAGTATCACATTATCAATTCTTTAATTTAGAAAAATGTAAATTCTGATTACATAGAAATACCAAAATAAGCTTTTTGTATTAACTTTTTTTACCATCTCTTATGTAGTTGCATTGTTTCAGGCGCCACTTAAAAAATCGGGAAGAAAGTATAAAAAACTCGCTAAGGAGGGCCAAAGAACGCCGGGATCGAGAAAATAAAAAATGAAATAATCTAAATTTATTTTAATTGAATATAATTTGGATTATTATTTAAAAATATCGTTTTATGTAATAATAATTTGTATTTTATTTGATAAAATTATTTTTATTCATTACGTCAAGTCGCAGAGGAGTACGTTAAGTCTCCTTAGTAAATAAAAAAAAAACAAAAAAAAAAAAACCACAAAGTAGATGTACTTAAACTGGAAATGGTACTTTTCTTGGTAAATATATAATATACATATATAGTACATATCCTACAGCTATCTAAAAAGGACGTCCCGTTGCGGATACGCAAGGATATGCTATAAGGACATCGTAGGGATGCACACACTTGTGACAAAAGAACGTCCCATGAATGTCCCTAGGACGTACACAGAACCAAAATGGGATGACTTTGGGACATTCAGTGATCCGCAACATCATGTCCCCGGAACATCCTTGTGTTTGTTGGGGATTACCCGATTGCAAACTGTGTGAGTGTGTCAGAGGGATTGCAGTATTTAAAAAAAAGTTTAGACTGTTAATCAGCTACAACAGCAGCTAGCGGTCGGCAAAGTCTTAAAACTACGTGATGACCGATTTTCTATCTGGTCATCAAGAAGTACTCACAGACAAAGCCATTATATGAGAGTTTATGGATTCGTCCAACTTTTATTTCTTAGACAAAACAGTCTTAAGAAAGGGACGGTGACATGTCTCCAAATCATTCAACGCGATTACGGAAGACAGATATTCTAGTCCCATATAAGGTAAGAATATAAAAGTGCAACAATTTAAATTTGGTACATTTCAAGAAGGTGTATAGGTAACTTTTCAATTACAGTAAATTTCAATTTTTATAATAAATCTTTTTGACGCAAGAACAGTAGGCAAAGCGGATGTAATTGTGCTTTATTTTCCGTCAGGCTTTGAGTGTCCAGTTAAAGAATCGTTTGGTATGTGCAGATTTTTCTTCTGCAAACATCCGCCTTGTTTAAATCTTTTCAGGAAAAATTCTTGTAGAAGCAAAATGTATGTATCAACATCTAGGAATCTTTCTCGAAGAGTCGAACGGTTTGTGAGAATATTGTTTGGTTGGTTTCAGTACAAGTTTCATAATTCTAGCTCCCAGCTTGGCCACCCCCGTCATTTATTTTCGATCAATATATTTCAACTAAGATATCCGATTGCATCTCTGAGCTGTAACGAAGCTTGATGTAATCGAACTACCGTTCGAATAATCAGTAACGAAAATCTTCCCTTTTCCTAAGCTTACTTCGTATAAATCTAAATCTTTTGATTTTGTGTTAAAAAACCGAAAAGAAGTTAAGAAAAATGTGTCGGTCTAAATAAGTGAGAAGTAAGAATTTAACGCGTGTGCCAGTGTGGATAAATAAAAATGAACTTTATCCGCTAACGTTATATCGCAGTTATATATTCCCGATATTTTTGACGTATTTATTACGTTATTTGTATAACGTTAAAGAGAAAATCTAAGAATATAGACAATCAGAAAAAAAGAAAACACGATATAAGAAAGAAAGAAAGAGGACAATGAGAAGTTTCTTGAAAGTACCGACATCCACTCCAAACACTTGTTAATATAAAAAAAAAACAAAGGAAATAAAAAATGTTTATTAAGAAACGGAAATATCAAGAGGCAATGTTTCTACTTTTATTTACATTTAGTATTAAAATAGTTCGATTTACAATTTTTAATAAATAAAAAATAGGCAACTGTAAAAATTTAAGTGTTAGCACAGATAATGAAATGTGCAAAGTACCTAACAAAATGTGTTGATTTACCATCTCAACTACAGCACGAAGCAGGGTTGGGATCTTTTCCGGACCTCTTTGTTATATTAATTCTGGTGAATTCTTCTGCTACTGTAGGATGAATACCCACAGTGTTCATCAACACCTTCATGGTTAGATCGCAACTGAAAATAATATAAATCGATTAGGCCGTATTGTATTTTATGGAATAATTACTTGAGAGCAGCAGAAAAACCTTGTATCACTTCACCAGCTTGAGGTCCTATGAAATGTAAGCCTAGAACTTTTTGGTCATCTTCGCGTAAACAAATTACTTTAACATAACAATGTACAATGGAACGTTGTGGAACGAAAAACTCTGTGGGCTTGTAATACGAATGATATATTTCCAGAGCGTCAATACCATATAACTCGACGGCCTTTTCTTCACTCAAACCTTAATCAAATAAGATTAGTTTTACCATGACGAGAAATTTTGTACTCACCAACGCATCCATATTCTAACGGAGTAAAAATAGTTGTAGCCACGTTATTGTAATTCATCAAAGCGGTGGAGTTACCAAACAAACGTCTTGCTAATAATTTACCAGCATGGATAGCAACCGGCGTTAATTCAGGCTTTTTCTTTAACGTAATAAAATTAGTAACATGCTTTTCGATACGCAGTACTTACATGTAACACGTCTCCAACGGCAAAAATGTGTGGCACATTCGTTTGTTCGTTTACTGCATCGATCTTCTCGTTCTCTTCTATTACCTCAACGCCAGCATTTTCTAAGCGCAAATCTTTCGTTAGCGCCCTACGACCGATGGCAAACAACACAGTGTCAAATATATCTGAAAATTCTTCGCCCTCTTCATTGATCCATGTTATTAATAGTTGATCGTTTTCCAATTTTTCGACAGATTCTGGTAAGCACCTGTAATTATGTCATTGAATCGATTTTTTGTAATTTATGCAACGTATCGACTGCAATTTACGTAAACTGCATATTCGTCACGATGGTTTTAATTTTACATAAGGAGAATCGATAAGCTTGGCTACAACTGGTAGTTAAATTAAAAATAAACAATGTCAATACATGCACATTAAAGTGACAAGCAAATAAGCGCTTACACAAACAATTCTTTGATCTAGCGAATATCATTTTATAATATAAGTTTAACTTTATTCATTGCCATTTGGCTTACAAATTTGGTCGTGTTGTCTATACATATATACTACATTTTCTTATCCCTTCTCCCTCCTTAACTTTTTCCTCCTGCTCCATACTTCCTCCATCCATTCCGCTCCTTTTCCGTTTTCATCTAAGATATCCACTGTTTTCATCACCTCTTCTCTCAGTTCCCTGCATTTCTGCCTCATGTGGTTAAGGTCTTCCGTTTCTTCTCCACATAGCCTGCACAACTTTTCTGGTTCTTCCTTCCAATATTTGTTCCCTAACTCCTCGTTGCCACATCTGAACCTTGCTACCATTTTTTTCTTTTTGTTGCTTTTATTCTCTCTATCTTTTAAATATTCCGGCACTCCTTCACCCTTGATATCTTTATAATTCCTATTATATCTGCTCTCTTTTATCTTTGTCCATCTTTCTTGTTTTTCGATGTCTCTATCTCTGCTTATTATTTCTTCCCTTGTCCTTACCCCCTCTTCTCTTAATCTCTCCACTTCTTCACTCGCGTACCCGTTTCTTTTGTAATACTCTTCTCTGCCCTCCTGCCCGTACTTCTCTTTCCCTCCCTTTATCTCTTTCCAACATTCTTGCAATATTTTGCATTCTGTTCTTTCCCTCATTTCTTCCTCGTATTTTATTGCTCTTTTTCCTGTCTCGATCCTTATTTTTTCTATCTGAACCTCCTCTCTCACAATATACCCCGATGTATCCCTGTCCAATCCTAACACCCATCTCCAGTATTTTTCCTGTAGCCCCTCTACCTCCCTCCACTCCTTCCAGCCCCATATTTTCGCTCCATACATTACCACCCCCTTTATTAATTTTTCGAACAGCAATTCTTTCCCCCACACCCCAGACTTGTCCTATTAGCCTGTTTCCTTTCTTCACCCTTTCCTTTATGTGTTCTCCCTCTTTATTATCCTGTTTCATCGTGTAGCCCAGGTATATAAATTCCTTCACTTGTTGCACTTTCTCATCACTCCATCTCCACTCCTCTCTTTTTCTTTTCCCCCCTCCTTTTCTAAATATCATTATCTTTGTTTTCTCCGTGTTTACTTCCATTTCTTTTTTTTCATATATTTCTCTAGCGTTTTCATCATCTTTTTCATTTCCTTTTCCTCCTTAGCCACCAGCACTATGTCATCCGCATACGCCAACGACCATACCTTAGCTTTCCCTACCACTATCCCTCCTGTCTGTTGTCCTCTCATTGTCTCTTCCAGATCCCCCGTATATACCGAGAACAGGCTTGGACTCAGTGGACATCCCTGCCTCAACCCTCTCTTTGTTATGAATTTCTCACTCTCTTCCCCATTCACTTTAACCCTGCTTCTCGTTTCTTCGTATATTTCCTTTATTCTTTGTATTAATCTTTCATTGATTTTTTTTCTTTTCATATATTCCCACAGCTTTTCCCTATTCACTTTGTCAAAAGCAGCTTTTAGGTCTACGAATAGTGCTACCATTTTCCCTTTTTTTTCTAGTTTTTTATTTGCTAAGTGTTTCATTATATATATGTTGTCTATCGCCCTTCTTCCTTTTCTGAATCCCGCTTGTCCGTCTGGTACCAAACTTCTTTCCTCTATTTCCTTCTGTAATCTTTCTTGCAGTATTGTCGCGTACAATTTGTATGCCGAGCTCAGTAATGTTACCCCTCTATAATTCTCGACTTTTTTTTTTCGCCTTTTTTATGTATTGGGCATATTATTCCCTCTCTCCATCTCTCTGGGAATCCTTCCCCTTTCCATATTTTGTTTATTATTTCCGTCATCCTTTTTGCTACATTTTCTCCCCCGTATATCCACTCTTCTCCTTGTATCCCATCTTCTCCTGTCGCCTTTCTTTTTTTTTATATTCTTTATCGCCTCTATTACTTCTTCCTCCCTTATTATATGCCTATCTGCTTCTTCTTGACTTACTACCGCATCTTTCCTTTTTCTTTTTCCTGCTTTTGTTCTTCCCCTCCCAACAGGTTCCGAAAATATATCTCCCATTCTTTAATTTTTATTCCCTTTGTCGTCCTGTTTTTTTTCCTCTGCTTCTTTATGTACTTCCATACATCTTCTTCCGTTTTTATTCCGTTAATCTGCTCCTCTTGTTTCTTTTTGTTTTCCTCCTTCTTTCTGTCGCATGTTTTTTTGTATATTTTTACTACTTCTTTGTATTCTTCTTTTTCTTTCTTCCCTTTTTTCCACTGCCTTAATGCTCTTCTTGCATTTTTCTTTGCTTCCTTGCATTCCTTATCCCACCACTTCTTCCATCCAGTTTTCTCCCCCTTCCATTTTCTAAATCTGACTCTCTCTGTTGCTTTCTCCATCATCTCTCTCATTTCCTCTACACTTTCTTGTAATTCCTTCCCTATCCATACCGTTTTCCCTATTCTCTCTTTATATCTTTTTATACTCTCTTCTGTCCACTTTTTTTTAGTTATGCACTTCTCCTCTTCCTCTCTCGCTTCTCTTTCCCTTCCTTCCATTGTCAATTCCAGTGGTTGATGGTCTGACTCTACCCTTTCTCCCACCTTAAATGTCTTTACCTTTTCTGCGGCCTCTTCATTTGTCATTACAAAATCTATTATTGATTCTCCCCTTCCTCCTATGTACGTAAATTCCCCTTTCCATCTTCTTCTCTGTTCCTGTTCATTATTTCCCACTCTTTTTCGTTGCACATTTCCAGCAGTTCTTCTCCCTCTTTATTTATCACCTTGTCCTTTGTTTGTTTCTTTCCCTATTCTTGCGTTAAATTCCCCTCTTACTATTATCAATCCCTCCTCCCTCTTTTCTATCATCTCTTATATGTTTTTCCATGTCTCTTTCATTCTACTGCTATACACCGTCACTTTTATTTTTGTTTTTCCCCACTGTTCGTTCCTTTATACAACTTCTACTCTCTGTTACACTTTCTCTTTCTTTTCCTGGTTCAACCATTTTTCTTATTCCCGTTATTATCCCCCTTTGCTCTCCCTTTTTCTTTTCTCCTTCTGCATGTTGCACCAGCCACTCGAATTCCTCCCGCAACTCTTATTCCCACCACTCCCATGGTGTTTCTTCCATCCATGTGTCCTGTAAGCCCTCTGCATCCTCTTCCTTGTTGTACGTCCAGAAATCATGTTCCTTGTTTTTTACTCCTCCTTCGTCCCAAAACAATCCTCCCAGCTCACTCACCCCCCCCCGCGCTTCTTCCTCACTTTCTTTTTCTCCCTTCTTTTTCTTTTCCATTTCCATCTCTCATTATTCCTTTTCTTTGCCGTTTCGTCAACTTTCCCTCCTTTACCACCCCCTTTGCTTTAGTTTTTGCCTTTTGGTTCCCCACTTTCTCTTCTCTTTCTCTACACAGTCCCCTATCCTTGTCGTTCCATATGTATCTGTCTCCGTCTATCTCCATTTTTCTGTACCCTACCCATACTCTTTTTCCTTCCGCTCTTTTTCCACCACTATGTTCATTATTTCTCTTTGCACTCTTCTTTCCTCCCATGTCAAATCGTGACATATATATTCTTGTATTCTTTAATTTCTTCTTCTCCTCCATTACCTTCTGTTTTTCCTCCCATCCTCCGATTTCCGCCACCACCATCTCATTTTTCTTCTCTTTGTTTATTACTGTCACTTTTTCACCTCTACTTTTACATTTAATTTTTCTTCCAGCATCACTGTTAAATCTTTTTGTGGTTTTTCACTTCTCCATCCCTTTATCACAATATTATTTTTTCTTTTCCATCTTTCCTCGTCTTCCGCCTTTTTCTCCAGTTTTTCTATTCTCTCCACCAGTTTCTCTTTTTCTTTCTCCCACTTCTTTTCTCTTTCTCCCATTTCTTTTTCATTTCTTTGATTTCTTGTCTTATTGCTTGCATATTTTCTTCCATCTGTTTCATCATTTCTCATTAATTCTTTTAACTCCTCCATTTCTTTCCTTCCTCCTTCTGTTCTTGAGGTTTTTCCTTCGCTCTCCGATATCTTTTTAATGTCTGGTGATCTTATTGTTTTCTTTCCTCTTTCAAATATTTGTTGCCTTTCTTTTTCTTCTTCCTCTCTCTCTCTTTTATTCATATCATTTTATAAGTAATATCACTCAGTTTATGACCTCACTTTCGTACATTTTAGTAGTATCTCAAATTAGACTCAAGAAAAAAAAACGGGATACTCGTTTTTTGTAACAACAAAGAGTTGTGCAAACAGAGTTTAATCGTATCTACAAGCCTTAAAGACTTCAGGTAGATTTTACCCAGCATTAATTGATTATTTTCTTTATGGTTGTATATGTTATGCGAGCGTCTTCATTTACTTATAGGTTGATAAAAAAAATTTCACAGTTGAAATAATGCTAAAATTTACCTAAATGGTTTAATGCCGGTGTTGCTGTGATGGATAAGATTAAACCCCGCGTATGTTTGTACTTAGAAACAGGTCGTGTCCCGTTTTTTCTTTTCTTGAGTGTACATGAGCACATCAGCTCATCCAATTATTCTGTGACTTTTACTTAATTAAGAGTTTTGCGTGCATTTGACATGGCAATTACTTGCCCTTTCTCGTGCTTCAAGTTAGTGTAATGTTAGTTTTCTCTGTAACCATTTTTAACCATTGTCCTTAAATCTTTTCTATAGCTTCCTAAATCATCTGATCCACGCAACAGGCAGAGCACACAGCACAGGTTATCCGTTATCTGTCATTGTTAATAGTGGTTTGTCACCACGTTAAACTTTATTGTGAATTTGGTGGCTCGTGTCTCAATGAAAACTAAAAAACTCTTGAGTTCTACGTCAACGGTACTTTTTGCAGCGCCTTCTTAAGACAATCAACTGCAACAACGAAAAATTCTTTCGTGTCAGTGTTGAGTACACGGCGCACTACTTTTTCTAAAGGTTCAGTGCTAGTTTCATGGACAGTTCGTACAAGATCCTTAAAGCCCTTCTCCCATTTGGTAGAAAAACTTGGTACAACTTATCTATTATCCAAAATACGTGATAACAGCACATACAATAACCGTTAATAAACGCATGTATACGAATTCAAGCAAAAACATAGCAATAAACACTAATAACGAGGAAAATTATCACAAAAAATTGGGTTAGCAGTCCATGAAGAAGACGGTTTTTTTAAATATTTTCGTAAACAGATTGAATGCCATAAAACTTTACACATAAAATATTTTTAACGGTTCTTTCTATATCTAGCAAATTGGTAAATAAAATTTGCGAAGTTGTATTTCAGGATGAGTAGAAAACCCAAACAATTTTTTATTTAATTCGGTTCATCCGTTTATGACCTCACATTTGTACATTTTAGTAGCATCCCAAATTGAAACAGCGTACACTCAAGAAAAGGAAAAACGGGATACTATTGTGTAAATATAGTCTTATGTCATATATAAGTTTTACCTCCGATATTTGATGTGAACTTTTGACAAGATAAAATAAATAAAAAACGTACTTACTTAAATAAGAAATTGACACCTCTCTCTTGTAAACAATCAGTAATAATGTTTGCCATTTGCTGATCGAATCCTCTTAAAACGACCGAACGTACCATAACGGTTGCATCATAACCAAGTCCTTTAAGAAAACCAGCACACTCAAGCCCAATGTCTAATCAGATATAAGAAAATAATGTAAACAAATACGTCTACAAAATATTAACTAATTTGCAATAAAAGGATACAACCAGCACCAACGATAAGCGTTTTGCCGGGTTCTCGTTTTAAACTGAATATATCGTCGCTGGTAATGCCGTACTCGACGGCACCTGGAATGTCCGAATACCTTGGTCGGCCACCAACCGCAATAATAACATATCTTGCAGTAAGTAAGCGTTCTCCTTGTTTGGTTACTGTACGAATTGTGTGCGGATCGTCGAAGCTACCTAAACCATTTATGTACTCAACTTTCCTGTTAAAAAAATATATTTTTCAATTAACAAAACACATAAAACAAAAAGAGATCACACAATATTATGCATAAAAAATATTTCGAGATGAAAGTGTAATTTAGCAAGTAAAACAAGTGAAAACAGAATAGGAAGAAAAAAAACCATATCAAAAACTATTAAAAGATATGCTTAACATAGAAGCGACAGCTAAAAACCTAAAGAGGAAAAGTAATAGGTAATTTCTCTTAGTTCAAATTTTTGATTTGAAGCCCCAGTTCATAGTTTGATTCTCTAAAACATCTGTATTTACAATTATTTTCTATTTTATCGAATAACAAAATGGCGACCGATCAACAATTTCAAAATAAAATATTGAAACGTTCAAGAAATTACTTGCAAACGCAAGAGCCTTCTAGAAGGCTGTTATCTATTTTCTAGAAGTTATAGCGAAAAGTGAGTAACGATCGAGAAGGATTTCCGTATGTCTTTATATAGCGACGAGACAGATCGTAGGTCAGTTATTGCTGGAATGCGAATGTGTTAAGAAGATTATCAAGTGGAAATAAATCGTCAGCACGCGTCTGTCTACATAAATAAATCGAGAATAATCGTGAACGTGATAATTAGTGTAAACAAGTGTGATATCCGAGGACGTTATCTTATCTTAAGTGTTATACAACGGTTATACATAAATTCGTGTAAGTGTTTTCATTAAATATTATTAGATTTAATTAGTTCGGTTAATTTTAAAAGTGTACATATTTCTATAATAAGTAAACGTAGTTTTAGTCGTTATAAATAAATTAGTTTTTAATAAATAGATACGTAACAATATTTTGAAAACCAATCGATCGATTTTTGAAAATACAGCATTTATAAAATCCGTTAACTATATACTATAACGTTTGTCTGAAACATTTTTTTCGATCTGTTCAAGATAAGTTTTTATTCAAATTGAATTATAAGATAAATTTTAACAAACTGCAACAATCGTTTAAAACAAAGTAGGCTGCCATTAAACAATGAAACAAAATCCGAATAATAAACGCGTACTTCAAAATTGAGGCACATGTTTTTTAGTTTGTTAGAATTTATCTAACTAAGGCAACTAAGTTGCCGCATTTTTAGAAGAATATGTAAACGTTTGTCAGAGACTGGAAGTTTTCACCCAACAATTGGTGGCAATTCCAATAA
This sequence comes from Aquatica leii, assembly GCA_035610365.1. NCBI lineage: Eukaryota > Metazoa > Arthropoda > Insecta > Coleoptera > Lampyridae > Aquatica > Aquatica leii. The sequence continues at coordinate 1,071,514 of CM069436.1, forward strand.
TATTCGTCGAACCCCTGCATTTGAAGAAGCTGATCTTCGCTAAACAACAGACGAAGGCTTTGGTTGCAATATGATGGAGCACCGGCCTAGACAACCTGAGAACTCGTAGCACTACTAAATAGAGAAAATCCGAATAAGTGGATTGGGAGAGGAAGTCCTGTTGCGTGCCAGCCAGAAGCCTCGACCCCCCCCCCCCTAGATTTCTTTTTCTGGGGTCAGATAAGGTCGAGGGACATGAGACACTAGTAAACCGAATTAAAACTAGTGGCTACAGCAGAAAATATAAAAGACAAACAGACAGCTCTTGCAAATGTATCTTCTAATATTAAAACATGCTGCTGGGCTTGCGTTGCTGCGAATGGTGACCATTTTGAAAATGAAATTTAGTCCCGCCCTTGTTTCATTTTTTATTTTGTTTAATTCTCTTGTTGAATAGCTACAAGCCTACTTTGTTTTAAATGATTGTTACAGTTTGTTAAAATTTATCTTGCAATTAAATTTGAATAAAAACTGTTATACAGATCCAAAAAAATGTTTCAGACAAATGTTATAGTAGATAGTTTAAAGATTTTATAAAAGTTTTATTTCCCGTGGGTTGAGTTACCTATCGGGCGCGTCTCCAGGTAGTGGATAGACGGGTAGATAGGATGTAACGGTACGCTTCACTAGCTGAGCCGGGACAACGCTGTTTACCTTGTCAGGTGTTGAAATCCGTACCTACTCCAATACTACTGTCACGTGAACCAGTTCTCCCAGCTCAAGCTGTAGTGTATTGGCAAGAACCAACACTGGGATAACGATGCATGTCGCTGCTCCGCTAACTTTGATCAGCAGACATGGCAGCCAAACTCAAACCTCTTGCTGCTGTGCAAATGTCTCACAGGCAAGCAGTGCTGGGGGGTCTTGGCTTAATTGTCTGAACCAAGAGGAAACCTCATCAACACCCTAAATCTAAGGTGGGGAAGACCATGCTAATAGATACGTAACTGGATAAAAAGCCAGTCGTCACTGGTTCCAACCTCGGGGCACCGGGCGAACCCAGTTATATATAACATTCCATGCACAAAATTTAAAAAAGGACGGGGACTCTAAGCAGAACCCAAAAATATCGGCTGATGCCGAGGACGAACCCGAAAAGTCTAAAAAGTTTTTTGGGCCGGCAAAGCAAAAGCTTAAAAACCAAAGATAATCGGGAGCTGAGACAACCGGTTCCACTCCAATGGCGTGGAAAAGAGAGCGAAACCTACCTACGCAAGAAGCAACAGCGACACCAGACGGCGCACAAAATTGTACCAAATGCCGGAACAATAGAGGCGCAAAAACTCAACCTTTCTAGCAGTAGCACACCGGCGTCACAAAAAACGACCGGTAAAGCGAAGTCCAGGAGTCAAAGGAACCCACAAAGACATTCAGGGACACTCCGACGGCAATTACTCTTGCAATTATACCAAAAGGGTTTCCTGAAAACACCATCAGTCCTGAAGAATCCGAGGTCATAAAAACCTTGATACTCGGATAGATTGACAAATTAGAGAAGAGACAAACTTCTCCGCGTTTTCAAGAATGTACCCATAAAAAGGGATTCCTGAAAATAACGTGCGCAGACGAAGCATCCAGAGAGTGGCTAGTCGGGACATTATATATTAAGAAACCACTGGGGGAGGATAAGGAGCTAGAGACTATTTATCTCAAAGTACTTCCTGCACCCTAGAAAGTTATCACTTGGGTCCTGGAAACAGCATTGGAATCGGCCACCCTACTGAAAAGAATATCGGTACAGAACAACATCAGTACCGAAACTTGGCGGGTGGTTAACGCTAAACCAGATCCTAATGGAACCAAATACGTCCTATTTATGGACAAGGCGAAAGCGTCAACCAACCAATTGCACCTTAGATTTTCGAGGATCACTCTCCGGGCGCTGGCCGACTCCAAAAAGGACAGCAAACAACCGGATGCTACAAATGATGTCCACGAAGCAATGGATGTAAATCCATAACCGGAAAGAACGTGCTAACGGCAAATCTAATGCTGAAAGTCGTACAAATAAATATACATCACTTAGGGCAGCCTCAGCAGCCCTCAGTACTTATATCGTGACACACGATATTCATATGGCCCTTGTCCAGGAGCCATGGACTCACAAGGGAACAATAAAACGGTTAAACTGTCCAGGTAGATAGTTGCTGCAGCCCAACTTGTGCACAATCCTCGCACATGCATTATTGTAAAAAATGCACTAAACTTAATGCTATTGTGGGATCTATGTTCTAGAGACCTAGTGAAAGCTAAAATATCTGTAGTCGAGGAAAGCATCAGAAGGGAGTACATTATCGGAATCGGTTATCTTCCCTACGACCAGACAGGACCACCGCCGCCGGAGAAAATCCGCAGGCTGATTAACAGTGGGACCAACAAACCGCTGATTCGTGGATGCGATGCCAATGCACACCACACCTTGTGGGGGAGCACAAACACAAATCCAAGAGGTAAAAAACCTTTAGAATTTATTCTAAAAAGCAATTTAGACATAATAAATAACGGAGACGTTTATAACCGTGTCGCGCAGTGAAGTTATTAACCTTACGCTTGCTAGTCCAAAAGCGAGCAAAGTGATATAAATGTGGCATGGATCAGACGAACCTTCCGATCATAAATACATTCGATTCAACGTTGAATCAGACAGGGAACTCGTAATGGAATACAGAAACCCGAGAAAAACCAACTGGGATTTGTTCAACGGAACTTTAGCGGGCCAAATCAAGGACTGTTCCACAGTTGCAAGATCAACGCACGAGCTAGAACTAATGACGAACAGTATTGTTAATTCATTAAAATCCGCATTTGAAGCTGTCCAAAGGTCAATTGAACCCCCAACAGGATAACTTCTTGGAACAGAGAGATTGACAAAGCAAGGACACGCACCAGAAAGCTATTTAATAGAGCCAAAAAAAGCGGAGACTGGGATGAACACAAAACCAGTCTCACAACATATAACGATGTCATTAAAAAGGCAAAGATAAATTCATGGAGAAGGTACTGCAGGGACGTAGATAACGAACCTACAATTTCTCGACTTCAAAAAGCACTGAGCAAAGACCGCACTGGAAACATCGGTTCTTTTCTGACCGAAAGCGGAAAATTTACAGACTCGGTTGAAAGTATGCAAGAACTACTACCAAAAACACTCCCCGGATTCATCATTAACTGAAGTTCCTAAGCACAAGGACCTAGAGGTAACAAACAAACGGACACCCAAAAGGAACTAGGACTTAGCGAGAAAAATAATTAATCCCGAAAACCTATAATAGAGAATCATAACGTTTAAACCCTTTCAGTTTCCAGAAGCTGATGGAATTTATCACATTATGCTGCAAAAGGAATTTGCTGCTCTTCGAAACGCAGTATGCGAAATTCTCAGAGTCAGCTTAGCACTTTCGCACATACCAAACAGCTGGCGGATTGCCAAAATGGTACGTATGTCCAGACAAAATCTTATAGACCGATGTGCTTAACTTCTTCATCTTAAAACTACTTGAAAAAGTATTCGACAGGTATATACGGGATGAGGAACTAAAGACTTCGCCTCTGCACTGAAACCAGTACGCTTACCAATCTAAAAAATCTTGCGAGCTAGTAATTCACCAACTAGTAAACAGATGCAAAAATGCAATCCAGTACAATGATATTGCATTGGGTGCTTTTCTAGATATTGAAGAAGCATTTGATAATACTACCTTCACCTCAATTGCAAGGGAAATTGAGATAAAGGAATCACACCTCTAGTCCGAAACTGGGTCAACTCAATACTCAGGAATCGGACGGTAACAGCTATTTTGTACGGTAGCACTTTGGGAGCCAAAATGGCTGGCGGGTGCCCACAAGACGGATCACACGAAACTACCTACGATGTACGGAGACGCGGTCTCGATGACAACAGAAGTCAAATATCTGGGACCCACTCTTGATACTAGACTGACTTTTAATGCTTATCTAGAAAAAGTCACAACGAAGGCCATCAAGGTTCTTAATACAGTGGAACCTCGGAAATCCGAACTAATTGAGGCTGATGTGTGTTCGGATTTAAGAAAATTAGGATTATCCGGAATTCTTTATAAAATACTACAAAAATGCTATTTTCATACAGTGTTAACTTCAGACGTTCCATTAAAACGTAAGAAAAGTCGGGCGGCAGCACGCACGTGTAATGTCAGCACCACCGCCGAGAATACTAAATGTAACAATAGACAAAAGCCGACGTTTATTAACAGATAGCAGCGATCTATATCCAGCTACGACGCAAAATAACAAAACATGATTTACGCGGCAAAACAATAAGCGGCGTGTGGTGGGGGTTCAGTGGTCTCTTAGCTTGCGTGAATCATACCGAGACAGTGTCAGTGGTGAGTGCGGACCTTGTTTATGTTGTTGTAGTACCGCATATACGTACGGATTTTTGCGTTTATTTAAACGTTTGTCTTTAAAATGTCGGGCAAACGTAAAAATAGTGCCGGTACACTTCAAGAAAAACGGGAAGTGCTGAAACGTCTCGACAAAGGAAAAACTGCAACTAAGTTAGCTGTTGAATTTGATGTTGGCAAATCCACTATCACCGATTGGAAAAAAAATCGTTCTAAAATTGAACAGTTCTGTAGTGCAACTAGTGAAAAAACACTTGAACGCTGCAACTCAACGAATTCTGTTTATGAAAAACTAGATGAAGTGACTTTTTTGTGGTTCACCCAGAAGACAGAAAGGTGTGCCTATCAGCAGACCGTTGATTCAAGAGAAAGCGTTGCAACTAAATAAAATGTTGAATGGTGATTCAACATTCACGTCCAGAAAAAGGGCGTTAATAACAGGGGAAAAGTTGTCCGCCGATTTCGCTGCTGCAAATGATTATTTAGATGAATTTTCAGACTTCGTTAGTTTTGAAAACCTCTCGCCCCAGCAGGTATAGAATGCCAATGAGTCAGGTCTTAAATTTTAAAGCTCTGCCAACCAAAAGTCTGGCTTCAAAATTGGAATCTTCTGCCCCGGAGTTTAAAATGAACAAGGAATGCCTTACTATTTTAGCCTGTAGCAATGCTGCAACAACGAATAAAATCCCACTCATGATGATTGGCAAGGCTGCTGAATATTAACATGAACTCTCTTCCCGTATTTTATAGAAATCAGAGGAAGGCATGGATGAATGGTGATCTATTCAAGGAATAGTTCGAGAAACAGTTCGTTCCCTCAGTAACCAAATTTAATGAAGAGAACGGTTTGCCATACAAAGAATTCCTTGTAATTGACAATCCCACCTCTCATCCAGCAGATTCGGTGCTAGTCAAAAATGACATTAAGGCAATTGTTTTGTCCCCAAATGTAACCCCATTATTGCAGTCTATGGATCAAGGTGTGCTGCAAAACATCAAGCTGTATTACCGGAAATCAAGATTTGAACGATGACGATATTGTGACAATGGTGCTGGATGAAAGTGAAGGCGAAGAAAGTGAAGAGGATGACGTGTCACCTAATCTCGTGCCACATGCGGACGCTGCCAATGCACTTTACTTGACCCTACACGAAGCACGCTGCCGCTACACCGAAGGCGGCCCTGGCGCAACATCACATCTTCCAGCCGATTTACATCGTTACGTCAAAAGAAGATGACCGATATTGTTCTCACTTAAGTTGTTATACTGTTTTCTTTTTAAACGTAACTGAAACGTGCCTTGTAAGTTAAGAATAAACACAGGTTTTGTACCCGATCCACGTACGTATTTCTTCTTCCTATAATTTCTAGTAGGAAATATTTTTTATTTAATTAGCAAATGATGTTCGGATTATCCAGAATTTCGGATTACCGGGGTTCCACTGTACAACCAAACGGATGGTCGGGCACACATGGGGATTGAAACCCACAATGACCAAATGGTTATATAGTGTGGTAAACAGATCCATCATCACATTCGGAGAGAACCTACTGAAAAGCACAGCTGCAAAGCATGTCTGCTGATAACAGAAGCGATGAGAACCACGCCCACAGCAGCCATGGAAGCACTACTTTCACTTCCACCATTACACCTCGTTGTAATGATGGAAGTACGACAAGCAGCATATAGGTTGCAAATTAATGAACACACGTCATTTACCGGGAAAAACAAACCAGGTATATACAACGAGCTGCGTAAAGAAACAATCTTAAGTATGAGATCCGACTTCACAAAAAATTATCACACTTTAAATAAATTTAAAATGATAATACCGTCACGAGACGAGTGGACAAAAAACATGTACCCAGGCGCGGTTAAAGGAACGATCTGGTACACAGATGGGGCCAAAAATCGCAATGGTATCGGAGCAAGAGTATATGGAGGCAGGCACCATGGAAAGCAATTTTCGCTGACTTTGGCTAAATATGCGTCCGCGTTTCAAGCTGAAGTTGCTGCTATTGACTGGTGTGTCAGGATCGACTCGAAATCATAGGCAAAGATCGCCAGTAATAAAACCCAAACTGATTATGACATGCATAAACAGTCTGCAAATATTGGCAACTCGCACACCCAGTGCAGCTCATCTCATCTGGATACAGAAAGACCAGAATGTAAAAGGAAACCTAAGGGCACACCAGGGGGACATATATCGGACCTGAACCCGTTTTTGGTATCGCCTACGAAATCGGAAAAAAAAATAATTCGGTGCAAACTAGCAGCGGAGCATAAAAAACTATGGAAAAAATCTTCAGGAATGAGGCACACAAAACTCTTCCTTACAGAGCCACAATCAAACACTCAAACTGCACTGTCAAAAAGTTAAGAAAACTCACAGGACTAATAACAGGGCACTGCGGCCTTAACAAACATATGCATACAATGAGACTGCAAAGTAGCCCTCTATGCCGCGGATGCTTGGATGACGGCGAGACTCCGCAGCATCTGCTGTGCAAATGCGCAGCATAACAAATGCAACGCTCCTTAGAATAAACTTCTGGACTTCATTGACGAAACAGAACTGCTGAGGGAGTAATAAATCAGAGGGACACAAAAAGACTAAGAAGACCGCAGTGAAGGAGACTAGACGAACCACCTCTTGAATTAAAAAAAAATGTTTTATTTTTAAAAATCCATGCAGTAATTTTCAAAATATCTTGTTTGAAATTTTTAATCGGTCGCCATTTTGTTATTTGATAAAATAGAAAATATTTGTAAACACAAATGTTTTAGAGAACTAAAACCAAATGCTAAAAACTTTGGTATTTTTTAAATATTCCTTAAAATAAAGGAATAATGCAAAATTTGAACTAAGAAATGTTAAATACATTTTGAAAGATTGAATTTTTTATTATTGGTGGACTGATACTTTAAATAATATTAAGAAAATTTGTTTGATTCAATGATTGTCGTTTTGGGAACTATTAACATCCTGTATAAACAAGGAAAAGTAAAAACAGGGTTAACCACGAAGAAACAAATTCAAAAATGGAGGGAAAAAAATAAGTTGGTGGCATCTAAAGTGCATGAAACGTCAGAGAAATTAGGTTTCTACATATACATTTACCGAAAGCTGATAAAAATTGTTGGTCTTAATACCGTCACGAGACTAGTGGACAAAAACAAAATCCGGACACGGTTAAAAGAACTATCTGGTACACAGATGGGGACAAAAAATCGCAATGATACCGGAGCAAGAGTATATGGAGGCAGGCACCATGGAAAGAAATTTTCGCTGACCTTGGGTAAATATGCGTCCGCTATTGAAGCTGAAGTTGCTGCTATTGACTTGTGTGTCAGGAATATGATCGACTCGAAATCATAGACAAATGGTCCGATATCGATTATGTCTGACAGCCAAGCAGTGTTACTGGCGCTAAGATCGCCAGTAATAAAACGCAAACTGATTATGACATGCATAAACAGTATGCAAATATTGGCAACTCGCACACTCAGTGCAACTCATCTGGATACAGAAACACCAGAATGTAAAGGGAAACCTTAGGGCACAACAGGGACATATATCAGACCTGAACCCGTTTTTGGAGTCGCCTACAAAACCGGAAAAGAAATAACTCGCTGCAAACTAGCAGCGGAGCATAATAAACTATGGAAAAACTCTTCAGGAATGAGGCACATAAAACTCTTCCTTACATAGCCACAATCAAACACTCAAACTGCACTATCAAAAAGTTAAGAAAACTCACGGGACTAATAACAGAGCACTGGGGCCTTAACAAACATATGCATATAATGAGACTGCCGCGAATGCTTGGATGACGACGAGACTTCGCAGCATCTGCTGTGCAAATGCGCAACATATCAAATGAAACGCTCCTTGGAATAAACTTCTGAACTTCATTGACGAAACAGAACTGCTGAGGGAGTAATAAATCAGAGGTACACAAAAAGACTAAGAAGACCGCAATGACGAAGACTAGACGAACCACCTCTTGAATTAAAAAAAAATGTTTTAATTTCAAAAATCCATGCAGTAATTTTCAAAATATCTTGTTTAAAATTTTTAATCGGTCGCCATTTTGTTATTTGATAAAATAGAAAATATTTGTAAATACAAATGTTTTAGAGAACTAAAACCAAATGCTAAAAACTTTGGTATTTTTTAATAATTCCTTAAAATAAAGGAATAATGCAAAATTTGAACTAAGAAAAGTTGTTTGATTCAATGAGTTCCCACTGTCATTTTTGGGTGTATTAACACCCTGTATAAACAAGAAAAAGAAAAAAAGCGTTAACCAACAACAAACAAATTCAAAAATAGAAGAAACCAAAAAAATAAGTGTACAAAACGTCAGAGAAATGAGGCTTCTACATAAACATTTACCGAAAGCTGTGATGGAAATGTGTTAGGCTTTTCCTTGTGACAAATTAACAAATCATAAAATTGAATGATGCTAGAACTAAAACAAAAAGAATGAGTATAGGTAGAATGACTAAAAATTCGGTAGCCATAGAAGCAGAAAACCGGTGGTAACCCTTAAAGTTGTTAATAATATTGCATTTTTTATTTATTTTTATGACACTCAAAGCCGATTGTAAAAATCAAAGCAAAAATTTGATGGAACAATTCTTACCGAAAGTATAAGAATTTGTAAAAATAAGCACACTTACTTATCACGTAATTCAACTCTTGTTACCCAATTAACCGATTTAATATGATTTTGAATGGCTTGTGTAAGAGATGCCCAATCGTTTTTAATACTGTCAGGATCTACTTGCCAACCGTATGCTTTAGCGTCCTAAAAAAAATTCATGAAATTATGCAATTAGAAATACAATTCACTTACGTGTATAGATTCACCGAGAAGTGCACTTTGATGCATGAGTTTTTTGGGAATGCACCCGACATTCACACAGGTACCACCTAACCCCCATTTAGTACCGATTGGGGTTGGTGTGACGTAATCGAGCACAGCCACTCTAGCACCTAAATTACTAGCTTCTTTGGCAGCGGCCAATCCACCCGAGCCTCCACCAATAACCACCAAATCATATTGTGGTTCAAAATCATCTAAAACCAAACCACAGCTACATTTTTAGGTTAGAAAACGCGTAAAGTTTTTACAATATTCGCAATATTCCATGTTTACAGATTATTCTACGAAATATGACGATGGACAATCATGTAGATATGACTAATAATGAAAGGATGAGGAAATTTGAAGGACAGTATCTAGATTCACTTACTTTTTCCGTAAAATCGGACGAAATTAACATTTTGTAAGGAAACGAGATGTTTATTAAATCCTTTGGATTGTGTGAAAACAAACCGTTTTAAGCAAAAAGTCACTAACGCCATTTAGCGATTTGACCTCGACTCGATCCAAGATTAATGTTTTTTAATCGCAATTAAAACCGCACAAAGTCAAAAACCACAAAATTTGAATATTAAACGCCCGATAGGTGTCTTAACAGTGTTGTAGTGATGAAGTCGATCGTAATAACGGGTTGTAATCGAGGTTTAGGTTTGGGTTTAGTTAAACAGTTATTGAAAATACCAAAACCTCCGAGTTACTTAATCGCGACTTGTAGAGATGTTGAAAAGGCGCAGGTAAGGATGTAGTATTTTTTTTTAATTTAATTCGAAAGTATAAAAAAAGTCCTCACCTATAGGAGCCATTTTTCCAAAACCTTTGAAATTTTAAAAACGATTTAACGAACGTTCGCTACGACTATGGAGGCAAACCTAACTTTGACTGTCGAAAGATGACTGTTGTGTTGGTGTGTGCGGTTTGTTGGTTTAGTAAGCAGCAGAGAACTTTATTGCGGGGTATTATCTGCGCAGACTGATCCAATCGTACCAGGGCCATTCATATAATTCACCGATTATATTTCTTATAAGATTATTCGTGCGGTTACAGTGCCATCTACCGATTAATTTTTAGCAATAACCAAATGCACAGATACAACAATCTTAATAAAAATCGATTATAATAGACATTTAAGATTAAATCGATAAAACGTTAATCTCAAAAATGAGGTCAATTAGTTACATCACATCGATAAATATTATCTTTATAAGTAAAACCTTTAACATCAATTTTATGTTCCTAAACGCTCCTTGTGAAAACTGGAAAATGCATATTAACGACAAAAATTTTATTTAAACCAACCATGTACAGTAATTTTGAAGTTCTATATGCATATATTTTCAATGTGACGTTTTTAGCTGTTTATATTACATTATCATTTTTTTATAAGAGCTATAATATTTGAAAAAGTACGAGATGGCGTCATAAATATTTCGCTTATTTCAGTCATATATACAGAGTTAGTCACAAAAGTTTTAATGAGATTGAAACAACTAAAAATACTAGAAATCTGTGTTCGTCTCAACTCTTTTATTAACTTCGAATAATTATGCACTAAAAAAACTTCCAATATATGCATGCAAATATGCGTTAAAAACATTAAAAAATGCTGTTAAATATGCACTTTAAAAAACCATTTTATCTGAGTTAAAGATATAAAAACACGTTTTTACACATACATAATGTTTATTCATATGCTGAATATACAAGGTGAATTTTTTTAAAACTCTAATTTCTAACGAATGGGGAAAGAAAAATATGCAAAAACAGATCAATGGGCGATTATTGACGTTTAAACGACATTTGTAAAATCAACCCGCTGACCCCCAGCAAATACCCTTCATTTTTTTTAAATTGCACGATCCTACTGGTATTTTTTGGAGCGTTGGAGAATATTTCTGTTATTCTCGAGACTATGGTCGAGTCTGCTCTCAAACCCTTGTCGGACATTTTCAAAAGTTTCATCTGTGAAGGTGCTAAATTCTTTAGTAATTCTACGCCGTAGTTCTTCAATCGACTCCGGTTGAGTTTTAAAAATGACCGACTTTAAATGATGTTAAATCTGGTATTCTGGGAGGCCATTCAATTTACCCTCTTCTACCAATCCACTGATTTGGATCTAACCATTGTCTAACTGCTCGTACGTAATGAGCATCTATTGATTGTTTTTTTTAATTTATTTCAAGAGGTGGTTCGTCTAGCGCCCCTGCACTGCGGTCTCTGATTTTTTACTCCCTCATCAGTTCTGTTTCGTCAATGAAGCCAGAAGTTTATTCCAAGGGGATTTTTTCAACTCATCATCGGTTAGCTTTGGTTTTCCGAAAATCGTTGTGCGTTGCATTTGATACGCTTCGCATTTGCACAGCAGATGCTGCGGAGTCTCGTCGTCCTCCAAGCATCCACGGCACAGAGGGCTGATTTACAGTCCAATTTGATGCATATGTTTGTTAAGGCCGCAGTGCCCTGTTATTAGTCCTGTGAGTTTTCTTAACTTTTTGATAGTGCAGTTTGAGTGTTTGATTGTGGCTCTGTAAGGAAGAGTTTTGTGTGCCTCATCCTTGAAGAGTTTTTCCATAATTTTGTATGCTCCACTGCAAGTTTGCTCCGAATTATTTCTTTTCCGGTCTCGTATGCGATTCCGAAGACGGGTTCAGGTCCGATATATGTCCCCCGTTGTGCCCTTTTTTGCTAGTGCGTCCGCCATTAAGTTACCCTTTACCTTCTAGTCTTTTGGTATCCAGATGAGCTGCACTGGTTGGCGAGTTGCCAATGTTTCCAGACTGCTTGTGCATGCCATAATCAATTTGGACTTTATTACTTGTGATTTTAGCGCCAGTAGTGCTGCTTGGCTGTCAGACATGATCGATATCGGCCCATTTGTGTATGATTGCGAGTCGATAATGTTCCTGACACACCAGTCAATAGCAGCAACTTCAGCTTGGAAAGCGGATGCTTCCGATGGTGCCTGCCTCCATATACTCCTGCTCCGGTACCGTTGCGATTTTTGGCCCCATCTTTGTACCAATTGGTTCCTTTAACCGCGCCCGGGTAAATGTTTTTTGTCCATTCGTCCCGTGGCGGTATTATCACTTTAAATTTCTTTAAAATGTGATAATTTTTGTGAAGTCGGATCGCATAGTTTCGATAGTTCCTTCACGCAGCACGTTGTATATGCCCGGTTTGTTTTTCCCGGTGATTGACGCGTGTTCATTAATGTGCAGCCTGTATGCTGCTTGTCTTGCTTCCATCATTACAACGAGGTGCATGGTGGAAGTGAAAGTAGTGCTTCCATGGCTGCTGTGGGTGTGGTTCTCATCGGTTCTGTTATCAGTAGACATGCCATTTTCTGTACTTTGCTTAGCTTTGCAGCTGTGCTTTTCAAGTTGGTTCTCTCACCCCATACAAGCGCGCCGTATGTGATGATGGGTCTTGTTACCAGAGTATATAACCATTTGGTCATTGTTGGTTTCAATCCCCAGGTATGCCCGACCATCCGTTTGGTGGTATTAAGAACCCTGATGGCCTTCGTTGTGATTTTTTCTAGATGAGCATTGAAAGCCAGTCTGGTATCAAGAGTAAGTCCCAGATATTTGACTTCTTTGTCATCGAGAGCGTAACTCCGTACATCGTAGGTAGTTTTATGTCATCCGTTTTTCGTCGTTTGGTAAACAACGAAACAATTGCCGTTTTAGTTGGGTTCACTGATAGTCCCTCTTTTTTGTACCATTTTTGGCGGTGTTTAGTGCACTTTGCATTATGTTCGAACAGTTGCCCCAAACTTCCTGTTTGTGATAATGGCGAGATCGTCGGCGTGTCCTAAAGCAAGTACTCCGCCGTCTTCTAGTTCTTGTAGTACGCCGTCCATGACGAGGCACCACAGTAGGGGTGACAGCACCTCTATTGACTTAGTCTTCCCATTATAGATTTAGTATTTAATAAGGTTGACTCGTTTTGATCTAAATAATGAAGCCAACACCTCAGCATTTCTTGCCCGTGAGACATTTCCATGGCAAAAAAGAGTGTCGGGTTTAACTGTCGTGTCTACTCAACATACACCGTAGAGCAACGACATGCGTTGTTTATTCTAGTAGAACAGCGACATACATTGTTTGCTCTTGCCAAGACACTACAGCTTGCGGTGGGAGAGCTAGCTCCATTGCAATTCGTACGAATTTTAGGCCGCGATTTCAAGACCTGTTAAGATAAACAGGGTTGTTCTGGCTTAAGTACTTACCCTAACCCCTCGTGTGGAAAACATTTCGATTTGCCAGTGGAGTGAAAATATCAATTATAAGAAAATGTACGTTACAAATTCTTTTGCACCTGATAAAAATTAGTGTCTCCTAAAACTACCTGAAATCTAGTTTGTACCTGGTAGCTCTTTGTTCTGTTATTAAAATGTACAGGTATATCTTAATGGAGTATGTGGTATCCTGTCAGTAGGACAATTCTTTTTACGGGTTGCTGCGCTAGCTGAAGTGTTCAAAATAAGGCAACTCGAGCGTATCGAACGGGTGCATATTTGCTTCTGTTTCTCTACACTGTATCTCACGACCAGCTTCCGAAAACCGATTAGGCACTTATGAATGTACCAAAGACGAGCAATGCATTCAATGGCAAAATATAACTTGTAATAGTCGACTTGCCAATTGATCAGACCTGAACAACTCCTCAGTTTTTAGTTAAACCGTCACTGATTTCGCATGACTTTTTATTTGCATAGACCACAACGGATCATTAGGACAAAGATCTATTTGTTTTGCAATCATATCACAATACTTTTTTCATGGCACTACATTTTGAAGGATTATAGGAAGCTGTAGTCAAATCCGTTTTTTCTGTTTTATATTGTTTGTTGTTTTTTGTTAGATTGTCGTTTGCTTCTTCAAGTTTATCGATTTTAGAAGTTTAGAGTCTGGCTTGGTTCAGAAGTTGATTACTTAATGGTAAAGTAATTTATCCTCCTGTTTGTGAAGTTGTAATTTGTACTAGATCTTGTCTTCCTTAGGAGGGACAATAAAAACCACTTTAAACTATTTTTATGGGTACGTTTCGTGCCTCTAGTGTTCACTTCTTCAGGCCACTGAAAATTTATTTACGGTAAGTGAACAACATTACACACGTATAACAACTAACTGAATTTGTTAACAGGTACAATATTTTTTTTTGTCTTTATATTGTACCTGTTAACAAATTCAGTTAGTTATACGTGTGTAATGTTGTTCACTTACCGTAAATAAATTTTCAGTGGCCTGAAGAAGTGCACACTAGAGGCACGAAACGTAGCCATAAAAATAGTTTAGAGTGGTTTTTATTGCCCCTCCTAAGGAAGACAAGATCTAGTACGAATTGATTACTTAACTCTAGAGGTTCTTTGTTAGTTTTCGGATGTTTTACGAAGATTTTCTCGTAACTTGAATAGTGACGACTAACTCAGTTGATTTGGTGATTGCGCCGTAAGCTTCATGGTGCTAAATTATAAACTAAGTTTAAAAAGGCGCCAAAACAGTGAAAGATTACGAGGGAGATACCGTTTAAATCTACCCAGAACTGTAAAAGAATAAATGACAAAACAGAAGTTGTAACAACGAGTATATTTATTTTACCACAGACGGAAAAGTTCGTAGACAGGAGAGATAAATTTACATAGGTGCGATTAAACACTAGAACGTAGGTCAATATAATAGACAATATAGGTTGACATCAACTCCCTTCGGTTGAGCAACACGTCGTACAACAAATTAAACTTGTTGGCCTAACTTTTATATTCCGAAAAGAAATGAATTCACGTTTGTAAATTATAACACAAATATACAAATCTCAAAGAGTCCGAGAATAAGAGCACACCGTCAGATAATATGTCACACTCAAAAAAAATTTTTTATAGTTAATTGCAACAACTTGCTATGTACATCTAGTCTTACGTGCAACCGACTAACAATTTAGTTTTCTTTCGAAGCATGCAACTAGCTAACAGCATCTTCCCCGAATTTACTAAAATTAGCTGAAATCTAACAAATACGTACATACGGTGTTATCACAAGCAAAACCCATTTGATTCATACGATTACTGAAAAACAAACGAATGCGCCGAGTTTTCACCAAATTAATTTCGTTATTTCGGTAAGTGGGCTCCCAATACGTTTATAATTGTGTTCGTTCAGCGAAGGTTTCGACATCTTCAAGCAACGCGGCGTGACGTCATCATATGAATTTTTCGAATAACGAAACGGATTTTGATATCTCCACCTTAATAGAACAAGTGATTATCCAAAAACCACACAGGAAAAAAACATTATCTACACCCATTTATACCATGGATGAGTGTGAATAATTTCAAGTGAAAATTTTGCTGGGCACTTACTTAGAACATGTATGAAACAACCCACACTGATCGGAAAAGTGATCGTTTTACAATTTGACATTTATCCCTGCCCGTGCGACGAAAAGTGGACGTTCCGAGAATAAATCTTATACAGGGAATAAGCGTCATACCAAAACACTTTTAACATAACAAATCCCCCCCCCATCCACGCGCAATATAAAAACCTGGGAAGTGGACACTAGCTATAATCAAGAATAGAAATGTAGGCATACGCCAAGGACAGCACCCTAAAATCCAAAACTAACCCAAACACAATAACACGCAATCCAAGAAGAAACGTATATGAAAGATGTTTTCCCAGTTTGTTAAGCATCACTAAAAGTCGCATGAAGTGGAATGATACTCCAAAGAACCAAAAACTCCAACTAACAGAATTTGTAACTACAGGGAGAATAAAAAAGGTAAAAACAGGTCAATTTTAATATTGAGGTGGACGATTATTGACCTTTAAACGAGATTTGTAAAATCAAACCGGTGACCACAGCAACTACCCTTAATTTTTGTTAAATTGTACGACCTTACTGGTATTTTTTGGAGTGTTGGAAATGATTTCCATTATTCTCGAGACGATGGTCGACTCTGCTGTCAAATTCTTGTCGAACACTTTCAAAAGTTTCATCTGTGAAATTTTTCAGTAATTCTACGCCGCAGTTCTTCAATCGACTCCGGTTGAGTTTTAAAAAGGACCGACTTTAAATGACCTCATAGAAAAAGTTCAATGATGTTGAATCCGGTGTTCTGGGAAGTCATTCAATTGACCTTCTTCTGCTAATCTACCGATTTGGATAATGGTCATCTAACCATTGTCTAACTGGTCGTACGTAATGAGGAGGAACTCCATCTTGTTGGAAATTGAGTAAAGCCTCATTTAACTGTAGATTTCCATCTATGCCCCTCTGATTTTTTAAGCCTTAAACTATTAACGGTTCGTTCAAATTTCCATCTATGAAAATAAGGATATATTCGTTTTCGATCGCATCGTATCGTCTTTACTTGGGATATACGCCAAATGTATCGACAAATATTAATGTAGGAACTGCATTGTCAATATCAATTAATTCGGTTGAGAGCAGCTCCACAAGAAGAAATTCAAACTTATCGTTTGAACCATGTGATCTATGGTATGTCACCCTCGCCTTATTTGGCCATTCGTTGTCTTCTACAGTTGACAGAGGAAAGTCAAACACAATTTCCGTTTGCTGCACAAGCCATTTGTTCGGATATGTATGTGGACGATGTTGCGTCGCGAGCACTTTAGAGACTGCTCGTAAACCGAACAGTCAGCTAACAGAATTATTGAAATTGGGCTGTTTTGAGCCGCGCAAATGGGCCAGAAATGATATTTAGTTGTTAGACGATTTTCCCGCAGAACATTGTCAAATACAGCCGTGAACATTCGACGAACACGCGGAGCCGGTTGTAAAAATTCTTGGTCTACAATGGCATCCAACTGTGATTTCAATGTTGCTTTAACTTGGATCAAGTCGTCGCCGCATCGTTACCGCCCCTTTGTTTCGAATCGCGTAAGCTTTGTTCAGGAGCGAGTTCTGCCAGAATACTGGCAACATGTCCGTTCCGGAGAAAACCCGACTGATCCAACTTCTCGTGGTGTACCAGAAGAAACTTTGTCATGTTCGCTTTGGTAGGCGGGTCTGTCATTTTTACAAGATCGTGCCTTTGATAATTTGTTCGAACTTTCCACTGCATTCCAGAGGATTGGGTACTTAATTTATTGGACAAGTTGTGCTTCTTTCGTAAAATGCAAGGTATTGTTGCTTACGTATTCAGTTTTGTACATTCTTCTAACAAGGACCTTGTCTCAGGTGCCTTTTCATCCGCAGAATTGCGGATTGTGCAGCAATTAGCATTTTTCGAAACAATTCAATTGCTTCGCCGAGGCAAGCTTTGTTCTAAGCCCATTAGGAAATTTATGGACAATGAAGAATTGCTATGTGTAGGTGGACGTCTTCGTCATTCTGAATTATCCTCGGATGCTAAGCACCCCCTTTTCAGCTTCGTTCCCATCGACTTACCGAGTTGATAATTGAGCATTTTCATCGAGTGCATTTACACTTCGGTTTGTAGACATTGCAATTTTTATTCGCACAACAATTTTGGATTTTATTAGCACGCCGTGGAATCAAGCACTCTATGTCAAATTGTTTTCGTTGTTTTCGTGTACGGCCATGTGTCAGTCCCCCCTTTATGGGTGATCTTCCTGTGTTTCGGGTGTCGCAAGTGAAGCCGTTCTCACGAGTTGGCGTTGATTTCTTTTGACACTAGGTCGAGTAAGTGCAGCTAACATCTACAAAGGTTACATCTGCATATTTGTTTGCTTCAAACCCGTCCACTTAGAAGTGGTCGGCTTTCCGTCGTTTTGTTGCTCGACGGGGCCGTTGTAGTGAGAGCTACAGTGACTGTGGCACCAATTTTGTTGGCGCCAATCGTATACTTCAAAAGTTGTGTCGACAGTCTGCTGACACATTGGCCATCAAATGGCGGATTGTGGGAAGCCGGAGTTAAAACCGTCAAAACCCACCTGTCTCTTGTGTTTGGTAAGCGAACCTTCACTAATGAAAAATTTAATTTAGTTCTAATCCAAATTGAAGCCGTGTTGGGTTCACGCCCATTGTACCCGATGAGTTCGAATCCTAATGATTTGTCTGTTCTCACTCTTGGGCGTTTGTTGGCCCTTGAGCCGTTGACCGCTCCTCCGACGAGTACGTCACATCGCTCGAATTAAATCGTTTGGCGTTTTGTTCAGCGTTATCAACAAGAATTTTGAGGTCGTTGGCACCATGAGTACTTACATACACTCCAACAACGCGCAAAGTGGAATCAACCTTCCACTACCGCTTTAATTGATGATTTGGTTGTACTAAAAAACGAATTCGTTCCATCTCTAAAGTGGCAATTGGGTCGCATTGTGACTTTGCATCATGGTGGGGATGCCATTGATCCTGTTGCCACCCTGAAAACCGCGCGAGATTTGGTCAAAAAACCTCTGGTCAAACTTTGGCCTGTGCCTATGCCGCCTGTTGGTTAGTTGTTTATTCGTGTTATTATAATTTAGTTTTGTTTTAGGTATTTATAGCTGTTAGTAGTAGTGGACCACTCTGAAGTTGCAAGCTGCAATGTCTTGTGAAACTTCAGTTTGTTTGGGTTCACGAACGACAACACGGCAAAGGCCAAGTTCTACTTCTCGTTTAGGTTCTCAAAGAGAAACTGGGAGCAAAGGAGGGGGTGCAATGACAACTTTCATTGTCATGTCAAGTTTTACTCTTGGAAATTAAAATGGACGTATCTTGGGAACTTATTATAACATTGTTATTACTAGAGTAATTTGTCTGAAAACGGACACTCTGTATATACGATTATGAAATCGTTAAATTAATAAGGGGTGTACATGATCATTTTTGTTATCAATTCATTTCTGCAGTACTCTAGATATTGACGCCACTAAATGGCAAAGATAGTCAACTTCAATCTTCTTCAATACGTTTTTAATTGCCGCAATTAATCGTTCCTGTTTTTTCGCAAGGAAATTTACTCCTTGTTTATCTTCAATATTTTTGATGACAGTTGAGCAAACATGTTAGTAAGAAAAAAATAAAATGCTATCAACTTCATTTTAAAAAAATAATTTTATATAAATTTGTTTTATAGATGATACTAAAAAAGCGGAGAAAATTCAGAAAATAAATGTTGATCAGAAAATTGTAGTGAAACTATTACAATTTAAAAAAAATGAAAAACGTAATTTAAAAAGCTTACAGGACAAGAAAATTAAAAAAAATATATTTTGTTTTTATTTAAAGAATTTGGTAAAAAGTGGTGAGAAAATTGTACTAAATAAAATTAAATCCTCAAATTATAAGTAAGAAGTCAAGAAATTAAGCAAAAGACGATAAAAAACTATAGATTTTGAGTAGAAAAAAAGAATCTGTACAAAAAAATGTACTCGATGATTTTTCGGTTTTCTTTGTTTATTTATTTAATTTCGTCATTTTTACTTTAAGTCAACTTATTACCAAAATCTTCAAATCTGTACAATAGATTATTTTCTTTAATTTCTTCATTGTTTGATTGTAATTGAAGACGTTTCTGTTTTCTTCACAACTTTCTTTTTAAATTTTTACATTTCAATTCAACATAACTACTTTTGTCTTTATTCTTTATTTTAAGCTTTTCAAAAATAAATTTTAATTTGACTTTTTTTCTCCGTTTTTTCATTTTCACGGAACCCGTTCGAAAGAGATTGAAGCATCGAAAAATGCTAGAAATTTGAAAATCTGCATTCTAATAACAAAAAATATTGGTTAGAAAGTTGTAGTGAATAAAATTAAATCTTCAAATTAGAAATATAAAGTCAAGATATGAAAACAAGAAGAAAATCTATAGATTTTGAGTAGAAAACAAGGATCTTTACAAAAGAAATATATTTAATGATTTTTTTTCTTTAATTTCATCGCTTATTACTTTAAGTCAATTTATTACCAAAATCTATATAAGATAACACATTATCTTCTTTATTTTCTTCTTGTTTTTAATTGCAATTAAAAATATCTTCGTCTCTATTTTTAATTTTTTACTTTTCAATGCAAATGTTAACGACTCCTTTTATTTAATATAATTATTTTTGTCTTCATTCTTCATCTTAGGTTTTCCTAAAATGTCTTCTCTGTTTATGTTGAAACTACAAGGTCATTCCCGGACCCGTTCGTCAGAGAGATTGAAACAATAAAAATTCTAGAAACCTGAAAATTTGAACTCTAATAAAAATGAGTATACCTAAACTATATTTTTGGTATATTTTATATTTTCTTTTTTACTCCTTGTTGATCTTCAATATTTTTTTATGACAGAAGAGAAGTATGGTTTTGCTGAGTAAAAATGTTTAGCAAGAAAAGATAGTGACGAAAATTGCGCTGCGATTCTTTCAAAATAAATTAATAGAAATTTATTTCATAGATGACTATAAAGTGCGGATGAAATTCAGAAAATAAATATTGACTAGAAAATTGTAGTGAATCGACTACAATTTAAAACAAATAAAAAAGATAAAAATTTAAATCAAAAAGCATAAAACAAAAAGACAAGAAAATGGAAAAAAAGTATTTTCTTTTTATCAATTTAAATATTTTAGTAAAAACTGGTAAGAAAATTGTAGTAGACAAAATTAAATCCTCAAATTAAAAGTAAAAAGTCAAGAAATTCTCAGTAGAAAAAAAGAATATTTACCAAAAAAAATATACTCGACGGTTTTTCAGTTTTCTTTATGTTTCTTTCTTTAATTTAATCGCTTTTTACTTTAAGTAAATTTATTACTAAAATCTATATAAGAACAGATTATCTTCTTTATTTTCTTCATGTTTTTAATTGTAATTAGAGACGTTTCTGTTTTCTTCACATCTCTCTTTTTAATTTTTTACTTTTCAATGCAAGTTTTAACGGCTCAATTTATTTAACACAATTACTTTTATTTTGTTGGTCTATATTTTTGGTGACGGAAGACCAGTGGTTTTGTTGACTAAAAATGTTTAGTCAGAAAAGAAAACAAAAAGTAAAAGGCTATCAACTACATTTTTTTAAAGATAAATACAGAGAAATTTATTTTATAGATGACTTTAAAAAAGCTGAGAAGATTCAGAAAAAAATTGTAGTAAATCGATTACGTTTTTTTAAATTGATAAAATTTTAGTATAAAAAGCTTAAAATAGAAAGATCAGAAAATTGAAAAACGAGTGTTTTTTTTATTTTTATTTTTATCAATTTAAAGAATTTGGTAAAAAGTTGTAAGAAAATTGCACTAGATAAAATAAAATTCTAAGTTAGAAGTAAGAAGTCAAGAAATGAAAAAATGACGATACAAACCTATAGATTTTTAGTATAAAAAATGTACTCAATGGTTTTTCAGTTTTCTTTATCTTTCTTTCTTTAGTTTTATCGCTTTTTATTTTAAATCAATTTATTACCAAAAATTATAATTAAAACTATACAGGTCATGTACGGACCCGTCCGTTAGAGAGATTCAAACAATGAAAAATACTAAAAATCTTCTAACAAAAATTAGTATGAACTTTTTTTAAATATATTTTTAAGGTCGAGACTATTTTATTATAATTATTAAAAAATTAATAACAGGTATGACCCCCTTCATTATCGATGCATTCTTGCACTTCAAAAAGATTAAAACAAAAAGACAAGAAAATTGGAAAAAAAAAGTATTTTCTTTTTATTAATTTAAAGAATTTGGTAAAAAGTGGTCAGAAAATTGCGCTAAATAAAATTAAATCTTCAAATTAGAAGTAAGAAGTCAAAAAATGAAAAGATGACAATAAAAAACTTTAGATTTTGAGTAGAAAAAAAATCATTAAAAAAAAATTTACTGAATGGTTTTTCAGTTTTCTTTATGTTTCTTTAATTTTTTATGTTAAAACTATACAGGTCCCGACAGACCCGTCCGTTAGAGCGATTGAAACAACAAAAAATACTAGAATCCGATAATTTGTATTCTAATAAAAATATGTATGAACTATCTCTTCAATATATTTTCAAGGTCACGTCACTTAGTATAAGACGCCACTAAAAGTCGACTTTAATCGTCTCATATAAGTTTTTAATTGCTGCAATTAATTGTTTCCAGTTTTTCGCGAGAAAATTTACACCTTGTTGATTCATTTTTTTTTATTATGTCAACTACTTTTTCTCTTCTTCTTAATTTTAGACTTTTCTAAAATAAACTTTAATGTATTTTTAAGACAAACTATACTCGATGGTACTTTGTTTTGTTTACTTCCTTTACTAGTTTTCTTTTACTTATTACGTTTAAACGTTGGCATTTATTTAATATGTCGATTATTCTTCCAATTTTTGTATCAAAATCAAATCGAATAGAAATTGCTTTTGGTCACCAAAAAGATTGAAGAGTCATCACCAAAAACTAGAATTGTGGCATTTAAAGATTTATGGGAGACGCTTGAAGTTCAGCATTCAGTGGCGTCCATGCTTACACGACTCCAGAACTGCACTGATCGTACCCTGTATAATTTAAAACAGTATT
The DNA here is from genome assembly GCA_035610365.1 of Aquatica leii. Lineage (NCBI taxonomy): Eukaryota > Metazoa > Arthropoda > Insecta > Coleoptera > Lampyridae > Aquatica > Aquatica leii. The sequence continues at coordinate 1,094,273 of CM069436.1, forward strand.
TACTGGTACTTATAAAAACAACTTCTGGATTGTCTCAGATTTCGTTCAGAGAAATAATTTTACCAATAATTTTATACTTGAAACTATACTAGAACGAATGAGAAATGATAGCTATTTTATTGTACCAGTACGAAAAAGTTACTTTACTTTACTAGTACAAAATAAAGTGCTACTTTATGACAGCAAATCATTATTACACACATCCAAATAGTTGCATAGATTTAGTTGTTACAGCATGTAACAGCCCAAAGGACCAGGAGTGAAAGAAGATGATTGTTTTTGGCTAAACAGATGCAGTGTACAGCAAGTTAGAATATATTTCAATGTCAGTTCCAGGTGCCTATCGTTCTGATAACATGAGAACGGTAGGCATTATTTTGACATAGGCGCTAAAAGAGCACCTGAAACTGACATTGAAAAATATTCTAACTTGCTGTACACTGATAACACGAGTTCACTATAAGCACTTTGATCACAATCATCTATAACAAATAGTCTTTTATCTAAGGAATTCACAAAAAAATTATGATAGGATATATAGTGTGATGTAAATATTTATCTCCGCCCACTTCAAAATGTAATATATTTACAAAAAATAAAAGGATACCTACGCTTTAGATAAAAGCAAGTTCCCAAATAAAAAATCTATTTACGTATATAATATAAATGTTTGCCATTTCCTGTCAAGTAGGTATAATATCTATTGATAACAATACCCGAGGATTGATTACAATACTACAACAATTTAATTCTGTTACAAAAAAACTTTGACCGTTAAGTTTACAATTTACCCTTAAATGTCAGTCATTTTTAATAGGCATTATTGGGTAATTATCAATTTTTTGTGTGTAATATTTCCATTAAGTATTTTAAAATTTGTTGTATTTATAGTATGAATATTTTATTTTTTCTGTCGGAACGGATGTTACATAGTTCGTTAATTACGTTTTATAATGGTTTTATAAAACCAAACAATTTCCTTTTCTCATACTAGAAATAGGTACATTTTATAATTTTGTAGTAACGTGTCGCTAAGATTAGTGGAAATTTTTGATTAACATAAAAACCCAAAAACCGCGCAAGCAAATCATTTAATGTGACACACGACGACTTCTTTGGAATTTTTAATTCTTGGCGCTTACAAATTAATTATAGGCGAACTAATGATGACTTGCTAATTCTAGTTTCACGTGCATTTCGTTTTCTTCCAAGTGATTAAATAGTTCATGTTTTGAAGTTTTCTCCGACGTTGTTTTTTGTTTTAAAAATAATTAGGTAAAACAAGCCGTTCTACTTGCAGTAACAATTGTAATATGTCGAATCACGAAATTCAATTTCTTATGGTACATTTTTTTACAATCTGACGTAAGTGGGGTATTTCCAGTATTGTACGAGGGTTATTCAAAAAATAGTAATGTTTTAATACAAAAAAAAAACTACAAACTTTTTTCCACTGGGAGATGCAAAACATTAAAATATGACTTTAGATTGTTTGTCTTGGGGAGAGAAATTATCAGAAAATTCTGGAAAAGCGTAACGTATTTTCGGAACCTCGTTGCCAATTTTTTAATTTTTTTTAAGGATGATTTGTGCATTGCATGGAACATGGTCACTTTTAATCAACAGTTTATATATTAAGTGTGCATTAATAATTCAAAAAAATAAGTAATTTCTGAATATCGTGACACTGTTGTTCGTTTTCCAAATTACTCCGATCTTAATTATTCGATTAATACTATAGATATACTGATAATTACGTTCGTTAATTTAATTTAAAACTCACTTGATCAAGATATTTACAGCCATTCAGTGTCATATTAAAATTGTTTCAGTTTCATTACTATTTTATTTTTATAATTTGGCAGCTTTGTTCAATAATGTATTAAATTGTGTCAATAAATTTGTGAATAGAAATATACGTGACATTTGTTTTTAGTATTCTTAAATCTTACAATATTTATTGTTGGTTTTTGTTATACGTTTTTGCGGCGCCAGTTTTGATTATACTTTTTTTTCAAATTTATTAGGTAATAATAATAATCACATTATTCTATTGACATCAAATATGTCGCAGTATAAACACTACCGAAAAATGCATATGGTTTTCTTTCATCCCAACTTCTTCAAATTTTTGTTTGTGTTTATAAATGTTTCTTTCAACTTAGCAATATGCGATATTCAACAGGCGCGATCTAATTATAAGTAAAACGTTTATTGAAAACTACTTTACGCGTCATACCTTTTGGTATTAACTAATAAGCTATTTAAAAAGATCTATAAATAGCAACGCATTTTTGAGTAGGCGTTGTGAATAATGCATGAATGATGTTGATTAAAATTTTTAATTTAATTTTAATGTGTTCTAAAAAAATTTTGAGAATATGCGTACAAAACGATGTGAGAGAACATATAAAACATTGAAGAAAACAATAAAACAACAAAAATGACAGCGCACTATGGGGCGAACCTCAAAATTCACTTTTGTAAAGTTTATCATATTACTAAAATAACAATTGAACTTAAGTTCTCATTACCTGTGATTATATTTTCTGTAGCTCTTTACGTTAATTTGTTACAATGTGTTAAAGTTGAACATTTATAAGCAACAAATCCTTAACTTTATTATACGCGACACTTTGAATCCCTATAATAATTTTCAAATGGCTGAATCTAGATTTTGTTTGTTTTGCCAGCTTAAAATAATATTTGTTTGCTATATTAAGGTATAAGTTTATAAGTCAGCGGTTTTTGCCGAAGTCTCGAAATTACGATTTTTACCACCAATAAAATGTGTCGCTAACGTACTGAAACGTTCTCAAATTCAAGAGCCTTCTCGAAGTTTTCTCCATTTTCTAGAACGTTCACGACAGAATGTAGAGGCTTCTATAATGTTTGTAGAAACGTATAAATACGGTACCAACCAATCGTAGGTCAGTTATTCCCGTAATGTGAAGACGGCAATATTAAGAATATTATTCAAGTTTAAATAAATAAGCAATTAACGCGTGTCAGATAAATATACGGAGTATAACCTTGTACGTAACTTTAGTGTAAACAAGCGTGTGAAGTTATCCGCGGACTTTATCTTATTTTTGTGTAAGTGATAGTGCTATACATAAATTATACTGTAATAGTTTTATTAAATATCCTTAGATTTAATTAGTTCGGTTAGTTTAAACGTGTATATATGTATTTGTAGTATACAGTATGTCCGAAAAGTATGGAATATATTATACAGGTCGATAAATATGCAGTTTACACGAAAAAGTTGTAAATAAAAGTTGTTTATCACTTAGTTATCTACCACCTGGGAGATATCAATTTAAATTTTTGCTGTAAACAACATCGCAACGAATAACACAAATGGCAAGGCACTTCTTTATTATACTCATTTGATAGAGTCTTTTCTTCTCTTTTCAACCATATGAAACTTGAATACCTTTACACCAAAAAATTTTCAAGAAAAACAAGGACATGTCTAACAAATTTATTTTACTGAGCAGTATTAATCAGGTACGTAATATGTAGCATTGAAACAATTGAATGCACTTTAGAACACTGTCACACTTTGCTATTTGTTAGTCTTGAAATATGGCTCAATTATCTGAGAAACATAGAATTGAAATTTTAATGATTCTGGGATATGGAGATAGAAGAAGAACCCAAGACGAAGTATGTAATTTATTTAATAACTTGCATCCAGAATTAAACATTTCGCAGTCCACGGTAAGCAAAATTTGGCGGAAATTTCAAGAGACAGGTTCGGTGAAAGATGCGAGTAGAACTGGTAGACATTTGTCATTAAGTAATGTGGAACGAGAAAATGTGTTCTTGTCTGTTGAGGAAAATCCACAAATCTCTGTTCGGCAAATTGCTAGAGACCATAATTTGAATAAATCGGCTGTACATGACGTTTTAAAAAAAGAAAAATTTCATCCTTATAAAGCTTGTGTAGTTCAAGAATTATTTGAAGACGATTTGGACAGAAGGCTGGAGTTTTGTGAAACAATAACAAACAAACTTGAACGAGATGCACATTTTCATAAAAATATCCTTTTTACTGATGAGGCCACGTTTTGTTTAAACGGCACAATTAACAAACAAAACACACGTTACTGGTCTTCACAAAATCCTCACTGGTATCTAGAAGGACACACCCAATACCAGCAGAAAGTCAACGTCTGAGTAGGAATGATTGGAAGTCAAATTTTGGGGCCATATTTTTTTGAAGGTAGTTTAACGGCGAATATTTATCTCGATTTCTTAAGATTTGAGTTAGTTCCTGCTTTGGCCGAGTTATTTCCACATGAAGTAGATCCAGATATACCTCATAACAGAATATGGCTTCAACAAGACGGGGCACCTCCACATTTTGGAATTAATGTCCGCCACTTTCTTAATAATACTTTTCAAAATACATGGATAGGCAGAAGAGGTACGATAGAATGGCCTGCTCGCTCGCCGGATTTAAGTCCACTAGATTTCTTTCTTTGGGGCTATATTAAAAGCAAAATTTATGTAAATAGACCTGATAATGTTGAAGATTTGAAAAATCGCATTAGAGTTGAGATAAGGGCTATAACTCGAGATATGATTTCAAAAGCAATCGATGGTTTTAAAAATCGAATTTACCACTGTCAAATTATGAATGGTTTACATTTTGAACATTTATTGTTAGTTTAGTTTAAATACATTTTTTTGTTATAACAATTTTATGTAAAGATATTTAAAGTTTAATATTTGCTATTGTAACAGTGCATTCAATTGTTTCAATACTACATATTACGTACCTGATTAATACTGCTCAGTAAAATAAATTTGTTAGACATATCCTTGTTTTTCTCGAAAATTTTTTGATGTAAAGGTATTCAAGTTTCATATGGTTGAAAAGAGAAAAAAAGACTCTATCAAATGCGTATAATAAAGACGTGCCTTGCCATTTAAAAAAATGTAAGTGTTATTCGTTGCGATTTTGTTTACAGCAAAAATTTAAATTGATATCTCCCAGGTGGTAGATAACTAAGTGATAAACAACTTTTATTTACAACTTTTTCGTGTAAAGTGCATATTTATCGACCTGTATAATATATTCTATACTTTTCGGACACACTGTATATAAATTGGTTTTAGTAATAATAAAATTCGTTACAAGTGGTGTCACGGTGCGCGGTCCCGATTTATAGTTTAAATATAAGTAATTTATTACCGCTCCCGTAATAAATAGTAACTCGTAAGTTAAATTCGTTTCGTTTTAAAAATTGTTTCATTCTTATCAGACCTTGGACGATATTACAGCTGGTAATTCGATATAGTGTTTATTAAACTTTTTCTTTTCACAAGTGCGTGATCGCGATATTAATTATATTCGTTTTTGTACACTAGTAGTTTAATATTAACAAGTCGATCGTTATTAAAATCTTGTGTTATACATAAACTGCATTTTAAAAAGTGGCTGTATTTTACATTTGATTCGTGTAATTGATTTATGCGGATAACGCGTTTGCAAAAAGTGAAAATGGATTCAAAAATATTTTAAATTCTCGAATCAATAAATAAAAAATGGGAGAAAATTCGCAGAAAATGGAAGAAAATTCTAGAAAAATGGAAGAGAAACTGTCCGAACATCCCAGAAAATGGAGGAAAATTCTAGAAGTCTAAAAGAAGAGATACGGACGAGCATAGAAAACCAAATTAAAATTGTTCAAGAGGAAACCCAAGCAGATATGCTAAATTTCAAAGAAGAAATTTATGAATCTGTGAATGAGAAATAGAAGCAATAGAGGACAAATTAGAAGACAGAATAAAACTGCTTGTAGAAAGAATGAACCAAATGAATTGTCACGGCGAAGGAAGCGTCACGAGCGAAGATTTAATAATGGACCATCGGGAAGAATCCACTCACAAGTTTAAAGTTGTACCTCCGAATTTTGATGGTAAAGTTCCATGGTCAACTTACTACAAGCAGTTTAAAGTCGCAGCTACCGCTAATGGTTGGAGCAACAAAAAGAAAGCGACGTCTTTAATAGTGTCCTTACGTGGAGAAGCGCTTAGAATTTTACAAACTGTTCCTGATCACCTGCAAGAAAATTACGAACTCTTAATTTCACGATTAGAAATGAGATATGGAGATGCTCATCCTCGACAAGTGTACCAAGCTGAAATTAAAAGTCGGGTTCAGAAAGCTGTCGAAAGCCTTCAAGAGTTTGAGGCTAACATCGCCAGACTAACACGGCTTGCGTATCCTTCAGCGCCAGATACCTTTTTGCAGCAGTTGGCTATTCAAACCTTTGTAGACGGCCTCCGAGACAACGAAACGCAGCAGACTCTCCGGTTAGCTCGACCGAAGACATTGGATAATGCTTTCGTGGATGCTTTGGAGTTTGAAGCAGCAAAATAAACATCGCAACGAGACGGTCATAGACTCTGCTGTGCTTCAGAAGTACCCGCGTAGACACTGGAAAGCATCGAGGAGATACCGTGACGAATACTTTGAGAAAGAGGAGTGACAACTTTGAACTGCGGTGAAATAGGCCATGTACGACGCCATCGTACTTAATCTAAGAAGAGGACAAGAAGAGCGCTCGAAAATCTCATCTAGTCAGGCTCCGGAGATTACAATTCAAATGGCATCGCCGATGGAGCAATTGCATAGCATTTATCTCGATGGCAAGATCAATGGCACAGGCGTCCAGTTACTAGTTGACACGGGAGCGACGAAGACCATCATTCGCCCTGACATCTTACAGGCGCGGCTCCAGAGGGGGGGCCGGGGGGGCTATGCCCCCCCCCCCGACATTGAAAATAATACTGAAGTTTTTCTCACTTTGTATGTAATACATTCGCTTTTTTTATAGTTGTATAACCCCCCCCCCGCTTTAAGAGCCCCCACCGAAATAAACTTCTGGAGCCGCGCCTGACATCTTATTGGAAAACGAGAAGACATCACCAGTAACAGTACGACTTTGAACGGCGACGGGCGAAGAAATATCTGCTCACGTACAAGTCAAAATAACATTTGGGAAATGGAGTACTCGACCATCAAGTACTGGTAGCCGACATCACAGAAGAAGTTATCCTCGGAATGGACGTGATAAAAAAGTATTGGATCCATTTGGATATGAGGAACGATGTTCTGAAGATCGACAATGAAAAAATTCGTTTTCATTCGTCAGAGAAGGCAGCCGTGCGAGTCTTATTGAGTGAAGACGTGACTCTGCCTGCAAGTACTGAAAGTGTGGTGATGGCACGCCTGGATGGAAATCTCCGGGAAGGCTACATACGCGCGATTGAACTAATGGAGGGCGGCTTAGTTGAATAGGGACTACTCGTTGGCAGGACTTTAGTACGAGTAAAAAATACAATTTCAGTAAGGATCTTAAACATCAATTCAGATCCTGTAACATTGAAAAAGAAGACCGTGGTAGGCCAATGCACGCCAGTATCTCAAATTGTGAGATGCGTGAAGTCTAACGAAGATACGTCGCAGAAGAAGTGTCCACAACATATATTGGACATTTTTACCAGTAAATGCCAAAACCTCAGCCAAGACCAGCTGGCTAAAGTTAAAGTGTTGATCCAAGAGTATCAAGATGTGTTCGCGCTGGAGAGTGGTTCCAAAGGAAGAACTAACGTGGTGAAATATAAAATTAATACCGGAGACGCTCGGCCGATTCGACAACATCCACGCAGACTTCCTTTGGCAAAAAAAGAGGAAGCCGAACAAATAATTACGGATATGGAAAGAGAAGGCGTGATTGAACCTTCAAGTAGCCCTTGGACAACCCCAGTGGTACTCGTAAACAAGAAGAATGGATCAACAAGGTTTTGTGTAGACTACAGACAGCTAAACGACGTGACCAAAAGGACAGATGCCCTTTATCCAGAATTGACGATACCTTAGACACCTTGTCAAGATCCCAGTGGTTTTCCACGTTAGATATAAAAAGTGGATCGTGAAAAAACAGCTTTTACGATTGGAACCGGTTTGTGGCAGTTCAGCGTGATGCCTTTCGGCCTGTGTAACGCTCCTGCGACGTTCGAGCGTTTGATGGAGATCATCTTGCGCGGATGGTCTTGGAAGACGTGCTTGTTTTATCTGGATGACGTGATCGTGGTTGGAAGGTCGTTTGAAAAACACTTGAACAATTTGAAGGAAGTGTTCCAGCGACTACGTGGGGCTAATCTGAGCTCAAAGAAGTGCCACGTATTTAAGAAGGAAGTGCAATACCTTGGCCACGTCGTATCTAGAGATGGAGTAAAGGCTAACCCAGACAAATTCCGAGCAGTGCAAGCATGGCCAAGACCAATCGACAAACATCAGGTCCGAAGTTTCCTTAGATTGTGCACCTATTATAGACGATTTGTACCCGGATTTGCCAATATTGCCAAACTTTTGACGAAATTGACGGAAGAAAGCAGAATTTAGATGGAATAAAGACTGCGAAAATTCTTTCCATCAACTAAAACAGACCCTAGTCACTTCGCCGATTTTGAGTTATCCAAGAGAAGATGGAAAATTTGTTTTGGATACTGACGCAAGCAATCTGGCCATAGGCGCGGTCCTTTCGCAAGTTTTGTCCAAGCCAGAAAGAAATTATTGCGTGACTAGGAGGGACCTGTTAGCAGTCGTCAAGTCCACCGAACATTTCTACAAATATTTGTATTGACGAAAATTTTTACTGAGAACAGACCACGCCGCTTTAAAATGGCTACTGCAGTTCCGTAACCCGAAAGGACAAGAAGACAAGAACATCGTGCCGGAAGCAGTCATCGGAACGCTGATGCTTTGTCCAGAAGACCATGTCCGGCGGACTGCAGCCATTGTTCGCGACTGGAAGAATGCCTCCGGAGAACGACTATGGTTGATGACGAGTGGGAACCCGAGCAGTTGCGTCGCGAAAAAGGAAACGACTTTGAAATAAGACTACTCTTGAACTAGAAAGAAAACGGCTGACGACCAACCTGGGAGGAAGTGAGTGCTTTAGGCAGAAACATCAATGCGTACCGGGCGCAGTGGGACTCTTTGATAGTAGAAGACGGTCTTCTTAAGCGAACCTTAGAAAGTGTTGAGTGCACGGGAAACAGACTACAGTTGGTGGTGCCAAAGAAGTGTTAAAGAATCTCCACGATGGTACATCAGGAGGACACTTTGGCATTAAGAAGACATTGGGAAAAGTTTGAAAACGACTCTACTGGGTGAACTGCAAAGAGGACGTCATGAAAGGTTTTAAGACTACGTGGTGACAGATGTTTCGTTTTCTATCTGGTCACCAAGAAATACTCAAGTACCAAGCCATTATAATAATAATAATAATAATAATAATAATAATAATAATAATAATAATAATAATAATAATAATAATAATAATAATAATAATAATAATCTTTATTGTCCAGCAAGTACATCAGAACAATTATATTTTAACAAAAAGATTTATACGAAAATCTGTGGCGGACATTATGGAATCTCAAGAAAGAAATGGAGTTCCACCATGTTAAGAAATTGGCAGTACCCAAGCTTGGTTGTGGCTTAGATCAACTGAATTGGAGGACGGTTCGAAACATGTTGGAGGTCGTCTTCCGAGGAACAGGCGTCGAGGTGTTGGTCTGCAGTTACCAACCAAGGAGAATATCGGGTCAGGAAAAGTCCATTGACTGTTACTTTTATGGTCAAGGAAGTTGCCGAAATGGAGGAAGCTGCCGCTATCGCAACGATCCTTTCTACCGGTGTCGCATCCAGTCTCCTGTTCTGGGACAGAACAGTCCTAAGGAGGGGGGAGTGAAACGTTCTCAAACTCAAGAACCTTCTCGAAGTTTTCTCCATTTTCTAGAACGTTCACGACAGAATGTAGAGGCTTCTAGAATGTTTGTAGAAACGTATAAATACGGTACAAACCAATCATAGGTCAGTTATTCCCGTAATGTGAAGACGGCAGTATTAAGAAGATTATTCAAGTTTAAATAAATAAGCAATTAACGCGTGTCAGATAAATATACGGAGTATAACCTTGTACGTAACTTTAGTGTAAACAAGCGTGTGAAGTTATCCGCGGACTTTATCTTATCTTCGTGTAAGTGATAGTGCTATACATAAATTATACTGTAAGTGTTTTATTAAATATCCTTAGATTTAATTAGTTCGGTTAGTTTAAACGTGTATATACTTTTGTAATATATATAAATTAGTTCTAGTAATAATAAAATTCGTTACAGTACGATATTAATGTATGGTTCCGTTCATAAGTTTGTGTCCATAACTGTAAAAACAATACGAATCTTGAATTAATCGAACCAATGAATAAATATTAGTCAAAGAATACAAATCTATTGCTTAAAGTTGCGGTACTGATCTCAACAAATACTATTTGTAGTAAGGTGTTAATCTCAATAAAATCTCCAATTAGTATATCATTTTTATTAGTCCATATTTTGCATATACATGTTTTGCATTTGTTCCTTTTTATACTCGTCATTTCAAAACATATATAAAGGAATTAAAATTACAATTAGTTAGTGTGTAATAAAATTTAAACGTGGAATGAAATGTCTGTAATAAAAATTTAAAGTGAACGATTTATGTATGGCATTTAGTGAATATGGTAAGCATATATCAACTGTTGATAATTATAACCTAACCGAAATGCAATTCGCTTGCGTCAGGTTAATTAACAACAAACATTATTGCCTACATTTAAATCAAAATAGATTGCAAGGTCAAGAAAGAAAGATTGATTTATGTCCAATAATCAAGATTCGTTAAAGGCGTAATTTGTCATTAATTTCGATAATACGGAAGGATCTACACCAGAGGTATTTACACTTTTAGGATCAAAAACAGGCAGACTTTGTAAAGTCTATGATGAGTAACACATAAAGGAAAACTACAAAATTAATACGAGATTCTGGAATAGACGCAATTAGTTTTTCACACGTACAACCATTAAGATCGATTGAGTTGAGAACGGACATAAACACGTATTAAATTTTTGAAAAGGTGAAGCTTTGGCCACGTATATAGATTTAAATATATCTAAGGACAAATATCAACTAAGAAACAATGTCCTAGATAAGAAGAGCTGAAATCAAGGCGGAATGTTATCCTATCACGCACTAAAACGAATTCTAAAAATTGACTCTGTTGATATGTCATATAAATAGATCATCCAGGCAGACAGAGCATAAACAAATTTTATCTGGAGAAAGTAGATTTATTCAGACGCAAATCTTTTTATGGCTTCTCAGCGAAAATTCAGTACCCTCACCTAACAGGTATTGTCGTACAATATGGAGTTTACTAAGGAAACTCCAGCAAAAACGAGAGAAATTGTTTGAGGTTTAGAAGTGCAAATATCTACGCTTCAAACAACTCAAATAGTTATTTTAGATCATACCACCGTTTCCGTAAAGCACAAAATGGTTCTGATGATGATTGATAGAAAGGTAACACCAGTATTGAATGATACACCCTCTCCCTTAGCGTGCACAATATGCCTTACAAAGCCATCGGAAATAAATGATCTGGAACTAATTAACGATAAACAAAAACGACAAGAAGTCGACATTGCATTGCTGCGTCGAGGTATGGTCTAGTCAATAAGTACCATTTTTTCGAATTCGAGTTTGCCTTCTTCGAAAACTATGATCAAGGTGTCGTGATTGCATCTAGAAACAAAAACACCCATGTCAAACAAAAATTATAAACAATTTAGTAAAAACAGGGGTTTCTAACAATTTATTTTATAGTACTTAGTGCGGTCCTGTAATAAATATTAGGTATTGTGTAGGGATTCGAAAAATATGGCGAAATTTTAATTCACTTTAGTTTTAAGTTAACCGTTTTATTGAAAAATATAAAATTACTTTATTATTATTATTGTTTTCTAAACCTACATATTGTAACAACAACAGTAACGTTACAGTGGCGCCCAACGTGGGGCCTGAGAACAAAAAAACTCTCAGTATGGTCTATATGTTCACGAACGTAGTAGTGTCGCAAACGAAAATCGACCTAAATTGCAGTGTGTGTTAATATAAAAATTCTCCTAACGAATTATTAAAAGAGTTTTTGTATAATACATTCGTTAATTATTGATAATTGAAACAACACATATGAATTAAATTGCTTTTGTGCAAGAGATTTATTTCGTATACCTAATTTCGTTGTATAATAAAGCGTTTTTCTGTAAAACATTTATTAATCGGTTATTAATTAAGCGTTCTGTGTATGTGTATTTATTCTTGATAAACTCTAAGTACAAATTTACGTTATTATTGCTTTAAACATTGATTTTAAAGTGGCTACGAATAGCTTCTACAAAGGTGGAAATTCAGCTACGAGTGAATTTATAAAGAATGCGTGAACTTAATTAAGACAATGAATTAAAGGGATTTTAAATGTCATTAGACGCATTTGCTGCAGAGTGGTGGCATGGGGTTAAGATTTTGGAGGATGCTGTTAATCTTCTCCGGCAAACATTTGGACAAAAAAAACGCCTTATCGCGTTTATAGGGAATTGTTTTCAGTTGAACAGGATAATAAAATTCTAACTTATATATTTGTCTGCAAATGTCGTGCGTTACTAGCCCTACTTCAAATTCGAACTTTGACAAAAACCACTCAATCAAACATATAGTTTATGGGTTATTAAATTGGAGAATTTGTGACAAAATACCCCGGGAAAATATTGAGAAGATCTCGGATCTTCTAGAAGAAGCGAGAACAGTCGCCAGTAAAGGTTGACAAACCTCGAAGTGGGTTTTATAAAAACATTGGTCATAATAAGGACGAATTAAAAAAATTACATACGAGCATTGCTGAAAGTAATAATCCTAATAAGCGGTTTAATCGGCGTGGTGTTATCGTACGTTTTGGATGTGGTGTCACAGCAGTAATCGTCCAAAAGCATGGTTATTAGTTTTCTTTACGTGTATTCCCATATTTTAGAAAAAAATAAAAAGGCTATTATATATATAAGCAGAATAAATGAACATCTTATTCAAAGATTTTACTTAATTTTACTAATTAATAGTAACCGTATTGATTCTAAAGAATTCGGAGACTATGCAAAAGCTACAGTTGAATATTATGTACAAGGGTACGGTATGGTAATATATACCTGTTTCTGTTCACAACGTATTATTACATCGAGAAAACATAAAACATCACCCCAGGATATTTAGAATAATTACATTCCAATGTTACTTTTGAGAAATTAAAAGTATTATGTTTGACTGGTGGACTAATTAACATTACTAAATGAAGTTGTTCATATTCGTATAATTTAGTTTTTGATACTTTAATAATAATTAATTTATTAAAAGACAATATTCTTAAGGGAAACGTGAAACCAAGAATTAAAATATATTATTGTTTGAAAAATATTTGTTCACTGATAATTCATTCAAAATTGGCACTATCCCGGAAATTACCCGTTAACTATATGGTTGTGTAAATGAATTTATTATTTTTTATGCAGCCACTAAATTTCCAAATTAATCAGTGTATATTCTTTTGTGATTACTTTAATATAAGATTTATTTATAAATCTAACTGTAAACAAGCCTAAAATAGATTTTTACTGTTGTCATTTCGTTATTCTTTAATTAATTTCACAAATTTCAATGTTATATTGTTTTCTATAATTTTTTTATCGGTTTTTTAATCGTATATGGAGACAGTAGTAAATGGTATATACCTATTACGAAAACGACATCCGTATGTCTATGTACTTTTTTTATTTACCTGGAAGATAAAATGTTTATTTGCACACTCATAAGTTGGGTTTATTTCTTAGACTGTGACCACGTCCTTCAATTTCTACATGTACATGTCCATTTCCACTGTCCATGACCACAATAAGAAGCATTTTTTTGGGTTGATAGTTAGCAAACTTGAAATCTCTAACTTTACACCGTGTGACTTTCGTGTCCCAATAAAAAAAAACATTGGGGACGAAATGGCAACTATTACTGCAGCATTTTTTTGCTAATATTTATAAGATTCATCATTTATTTGAAAAAATTATCAAATACTACTGTAAAATTACTATTTTTCCGAAAGAAAATTTGAGTAGAACCTATATAATTCATAATCATAAAAAGCAAAAGTTTAACGACGCCGTTTACTACAAATAATTTTTCTCATTTATATTTTATATATAATTATTATTTTCGTTGAAAAACCTAACAATAGAATAACCTATACAAATGTAAATTATATCAATTAGAAATTTGATTAAACACATTATTATAATTACAGGAATTGCAAAAAATTAGAGACAGCCATAGTAACGTCCACATATTGGAAATAGGTAAGAAACATTTATATTCAGTTGATAAACGGAAAATTTTATTTGAAACGTTTTATTATTGATAGTAGCTGATATTGATCGTGTTGAATTACACTAATGCATTTCTGTATGAATTATAAATTAACTTGCTGAAAATAGAACACATTTTTAATAGATAATCAGCTAATTGTTGTAAATCAGTGGCGTACTAAGCGAATTATGACTTATTATTTCTAGATTTGAAAAATTTCGACGCGTATAAAGATTTTGCAGCAGCTGTTGCAAATATAGTCCAAGATGATGGTTTGAATGTGTTATTTAACAATGCTGGGACGTCTCCAAAATTTACCAGACTGAATTTAGTCAAAGTCGAACAACTTTTAGAGACATACATAACGAATACTGCGGCACCAGTTATGCTTACTAAGGTAATGTCTTTTGAATAAGTTTACATCAATCCAAACTCAAATTAAAGGCGTTGTTACCGTTACTGAAAAAAGCGTCCAAAAACAATACTTCCGGTTACGGCGTAGACCGAGCAGCAGTGATTAATATGTCGTCTATGTTGGGTTCTTTTGAATTGAACACCACCGGAGGATTATACCCATATAGGTTATCAAAAGTAAGTCGCTTGAGTAAGATGTCGTAAATATAACCGCGTTATTTTCAGGCTGCCTTAAATATAGCGACTAAATCAATGAGTATTGATTTCAAGGACGATGGTATAATATTTACATCTTTACATCCAGGTTGGGTCAAGACAGATTTGGGTGGCTCAAAAGCTCCAATGGAAGTTGAAGAAAGTACTTCTAGTATAGTACAGTTGATGTTACGTTTAAATAAAGAACATAATGGAGGGTTTTATCAATGGGACGGCCAACCTATGAGTTGGTAGTTTTTTCAGAATGTTCAAATTACAATCGGATTTTATTTATATAATACTACAACAAGCTGTTTGTCAATATATAACCGTTTGCTTAAAATTTACATCCCAAAGGCATGCTGAAAATTCAATCCAAGATAAGTGGAGCAATCTGCTTTATTTGTACTACACAATAGAAACCAATCATAGTTAAAAGCATTATATTGTTTAAATAAATCTTATGTAAACACTAAACACTAAGTAAGAAATAAAAAATTTATAGAGATTATTATAAAGTTTCAGTAACGTCCTTTTAACGTTTTTTTTATACGTGCGATTGGTAAACTGATCACGTTTTTTAACGTATATCTTTTGAGTTATGGAACACGACTTAAAACCAATGTTATGTATGTTTTTTTAAATGCTTTCTTAGATCCGTCAATGTTACTCTTAACGTATTATTCACGTGTTTAAACACGTAAAAGACACATTGACATTTGGTTCTTGCATTAAATAAAATAAATAATAAATAAAATATTGTACATTATCTTTAACGATCAAAATATCTCTTAATTAGAAGTTGACACGTCGATAAAGCGTTTGGTTACGTATTATTTTAGTATTCATGAAAATAAAAGACGTTTTTTTAAAGATACGTGATAATTTTGGCATATTATAAACATTTGATCTATACTAAGATTAGAATGTCTTCCGGGTTTGGACTGTGTCATTGTTCTTGTAACCGAAGTTGCCAACGTTTCGCCCCCTTTCGTAAGGGGCTTCATCAGAGCGTGAGATAAATCGCAAATCTCAAACAAGCAACCGTAATCTAACTAAGAACTTCACAAAAGTTAAGTTATCCACTTGTGAAACTAGCCATAATCTAAACTCTGAAAACGTAAGAAAGAAAACGATAACTTGAAAAATCAAACGAAAATCTAACAAAGAACCACTACCGAGTTAGGTAATCAACTTGTGAACCAAGCCAAATTCTAAACTCCGTAGAAGTGACTTAAGAAGAAATAGTCTCCGTATATAAAGGAAAAGGATCCTCACGGATGGTTAAGCTCGACTCTGATTGGGTTACGGTTGATAAGAGGCGTGTTTTCGATAAATGACTAATAACAGGGAACCAAAGAGGGGATAGTTCGAAACCATGATCGCGATTGAAGTTATTGGGGTGTTTAATGATTTCTATGCTTTCTCGGAATTTCCTGTTGAAAAAGAATGGAGATTTGACAATCAAAGAAACATTATCAAAATCTATCTTGTGACCTGTAGTAAAATGATGTTCAGCAACCGCAGACTTGGAAATATACCTTTTCCTTATACAACGATCATGTTCTGAAATGCAAGTAATGACGGAACGACCGGTTTCACCAATGTAGACTAAACCACATGAACAAGGAATTTGGTATACAGCTTGAGATGAAAGTGTAGGAAATTTGTCTTTAGGCGAAGGAAGTATCTGAGAGATTTTGCCTGTCGAGTTGAATATGGGTTTAATACCATTCTTACGAAGGAGTTTCCCTATTTGATCTGTAACCTTGTGAATGTAGGGTAAAAACGCCAACTTCGGGTTGGATTCGGGAGTAGAAATGTCCTTAGGTAATTGAGTACGTGGATGTAAAAGACGATTAATAACTCTATGAATATCTCGCTTTACATAACCATTGTTCACTAAGGTTCTAGTAAGATGACGGACTTCCAAGTCTAGATTTTCAAGTTGGCAAATAGAAAAGGCACAATGGACCAAAGATTCAATAACAGAACGCTTCTGTGCAGGATGATGATGAGACGAAGTATGAAGGTATCTGTGCGTATGGGTGGGTTTGCGATAAACAGAATGGCCCAGAAGTTCGTCGGACTTACGAGTCACAAGAACGTTAAGAAATGGAAGAGAACCATTACTTTCAATTTCCATAGTAAATTTGATATCTAAGTGTTGATTGTTATGATGATCAAGAAACTTAGACAATTCAAGATGACCATGAGACCAAACAATAAACGTGTCGTCAACATACATAAACCACACTTTAGGTGTTAATATTGATGATTCCAAAGCAACCGTTTCAAAGGATTCCATAAAAATGTTAGCTACAACCGGTGATAGAGCAGAACCTATAGCAGCACCAGAAACTTGTTCGTAAAACTTGTTATCAAATTGGATCAAAGCTCACGAGAAGATCTTGGGCTTCAAGTTTTATAGTTTCTAGACGTTGAATAAAATGCTGATAGTTGAGAATGTGAGAAGAGGTTTTACTTGTAAACTCGCAAAGAATGTTGGACAAGAAGCTAGCTTGTAGGTAGGAGATTGGATAGTACTGACGATAGGTCGAAAAGGAATACCTTGTTTCTGAATTTTGGGAAGTCCGTATAGACAAGGTGGTTCAGAATCTGATGGGGTAAGTCGACGTTTAGTTTCAGGTGGTAGATTGGAAGATTTGATGATCTGGCTGACCTCACGTTCAATCTTCGAAGTGGGGTTGTGTGTTAGAAGAGCGTAAGTTTCCTCAGGCAAAATAGAATTGATTTTCGTAACATAATCAATTTGGTTCAAAACTACAGTGGCGTTGCCTTTGTCGGCTGGAAGAACAATAATATCAGGGTTCTTACGAAGACTTTTTAGAGCTGACTCTTCAGACTTAAAAATGTTGGATTTAGGAATTTTAGATCAATCAAGGATTTTGCCAGTGTTAATACGAATGGGATCTGAGATGTGGCGAGGAAGATGCCTTATAAAAAACTCAACAACACATAAAATATCTTCTTTAGGAATACGTTTGGGAACAACCGAAAAATTCAAACCCTTAGAGAGCACCGACTGTTCTGAGGTGAGGACCAAACTAGATAAATTGACAACCGTCTTTGAGTTCGTAGTAGATGAAGCTAAACGATTCTTGGATTCCAATAACTGAAACTTTTTGAGATGACCTTCTGTGGTTATTCGTAGAGTGGTATCAGACTGCTTGTAAGTAATGTTGTCAAACAGTTTCCAATCATCCGGGGATAGAGTGTTGGCCAACTCAAGATGAAGATTGCTTCGAAATAGTGTCTAACTCTCGCCTAGTTTGCTTAATCCGTTCGCGTATCAACGCTAGACTAGCACGGTGTAGGATGTTTTTAGAAGAACGTGTCTGAATGTGGAACTTGATTCTGAGGAATGCAGGAATGATGTTGTGGTCACGACAGCGACTAAGAAAGGTTAAATTGCACAAAAGTTTGACGAGTTTGTGGCGAAGTTTGAAAAATACAGAGGTTTTAGAAGAAATATTCTCCCCGTAGAGATTGTTATTGCTATTACATTAACATTTGATCTTCAAGTTACATCTAAACGGATTCTTTAGAAATAGATCGTGGAACGCAGGTTTTTAAGTTATCTTATTATGCACGTTTTATTAAAGCTCTTTCTTGAGTTCCGCATTATTCAGTATGCCTTTAACGAAATGCTCACCAGTTTACAAACGTAAAAAATATATCGACATTTAGGTCTTGCGTTAAATTTATGATACATTTAAACCATTATTTTACACTATTTTTTTTAAGATCAAAATATCCTTTATTGAAGAAGAATAATTTTTGCAATCACCGAAACGTTATCAAAATCTATATTGTGACCTGTAATAAAATGATGTTCAGTCACCACGGACTTAGAAATATGCTTTTTCCTTCAACAACTATCATGTTCTGAAATGCGAGTAATAAGGGAACGACCGGTCTCACCAATGTAGACTAAACCACATTGACAAGGGATTTGGTATACACCTTGAAATGAAAGTGTAGAAAATTTGTCCTTGGAAAAAGGAAGAATCTGAGAGGTTTTGCCTGTCGAGTTGGATATGGGTTTAATACGATTCTTACAAAGAAATTTCTCTATTTGATATGTAACCTTGTGAGTAAAATGCTAATTTTTTTTTCGGAAGTAGAAATGTCCTTAGACAATTGAGCACGTAGATGCATACGACGATTAACAACCATGTGAATATCTCGTTTCATATAACCATTGTTCACCAAGGTTCTAGTAAGATGACAGAGTTCCGTGTTTAGATTCTTAAGTTGGCAAATAGAAAAAACGCGATGAACCAAAAATTGAATGACTGAACGTTTCTGTACAGGATAAGTGGGTTTGCGATAAACAGTATAGCCCAGAGGTCCGTCGGGTTTACGAGTAACAAGAACGCCAAGAAATAGGACCCTAAAGATCTAAGAAAAGAAAAACTAACGAAGAAACCTCAAGCAAAAAAAAAAAAGATTCTATTTAAAAGTCGACACAGGTCGGACTACCTATAAGACAAAAAAAATCAGTAATTCAAAAGTCACAATTCAAAGTCACCAAAAAGCCAAACAATACATGAGTGCACAAATCAAAGCAAAATCCAAACCGCGTAACACAAAACAAAACCAAAGAAAGAAAGGTAAATAAAGAAGAATAAGAAGCTTCACTTGTTAAGTAAAGTTGGTTAGTTAATGGTCGTCGCGTTGGAATGTCACCAGTCACAATGAAACTTAAATGCCAAAAAATGGATTAAGATAAGAGCAAGAGGAAGCTGAAGAGAGAATAATGTCCTAACAGTGACTGACAACATCAAAAATGCGAAATAGGCGGAGAGTACAAGAAGAAGCGACGTTGTAGTCTATTCTAAGTTTCAACCCAAACACAACTAAACCAAAAACCATTAAATCCAATCAAACAAGATCAGTAACTGACTGACTAACTCTTCAATGCCCAACCAACTGCCCTAAATATATAAATATATAAAAAAAAGAGAAGAGTAAAGATCCCAGTTAGCCATAGAACAAATGTATACCAAATGCTGTCCCAAATTGGAAAGTTTACCGCAAGACTTTAATGTCGACAAGCGGAATAGGAAACTCAAGAAAAAGAAAAACCAAATGTATAAGTAATAGAGAGAATTCTATACATGACGTATTAATCCAAAAATGCCAACTAAGCGGCTATAAATTGTTACATGCCAAAGATGGAACTATGTCACTGCCTGAAATGAGGTAACACAAATGATGTTGTGCCGCTGCTCAGTGGAGACGGGGTGTGTTATATTTTAAAATTCCCTGATAACTTGGAAACGAGATTGACATAAAATCGAAATAAAACGGTAAAAAACTCAAAATCGGTTAGGGCGCCAATCAAGGACACGATGATTGTAGCTTCCGGGCCCCTGATAATCCAAAAGCTCATCTGGTTGGTTACAACCCCCGAACTTACCTCGAGTTGTAACTGGCGAAATTCTGAAATATTCTTAAAAATTTTCGTACGCGGCAACTGAATGAATAAAAGCTCTTTACAGTTTAACAATTTAACATTTATTGATTGAATGATATTAAAAATAAATTAAAAAAATAATGAATATCCAACAAATTTGAATCAAAATAATAAATGAAATAATCATAAGCAAGACAAAGGTTCACAAACTGAATACAAAATTAATATATATAAAAAAAAATAATAGTAGCGTTAACTCGTTTTTCAATACAACACAATAAAAAAAATAAAATTCAAGGCCTTGACCGCATACTTAATCCGCAAACAACAAACAAAAATACTAAAATACAAAAGTCATAAAATATACGTCCGAAACTTTGCTTCGAACTAAACGTTCAAACAAATTATAGGTTACATATCGTTACATTATCTTTTATGCATGAATAAGATTTACTTTTACATACACACAAAACAAAATTAATTAATTAAATCGAACTTCACGCAAACACCATCAAGTGTTTCTTGAAATAATTAAAGTTAACCGTAATTCAATCGGCTCAAATCAAAGCTTTTAAATCATATCGATCGCGGTTCACTTCACGGTAATAACAAATTCGATAAATACCTTTACTCAATTGTTTACTCCAGATAAACTGTCGGCCACAGCGGTTCCAGAAGCTGCGAAGTTAGATTGAACTCGGGTCGGTCTAGGTGTACAGTAGTCGAATGCAAGCTCGGTGGATTCCCCAAACAATAGAATTCCGGCGGAAGATTTATTTCACTATTTAATTGAAATCCGCACAAAAGCGAAGACAGGATTTTTCACACAAAACATCGAAAATAAATCCAACTCGAACGTGAGTTTTATTATGGATACCATGAAGTTCCTTAAACCGTAAAATTACGAATTTGGAAAATTACTATTTCCCATCACAGCACTCAATTTTCACGGCACTATTTGTTTAACTTCCGCGGTATTGTCTAACGGTAGGGTAAAAACACCCCGAACACTTGACTACATTCCGGTACCCGGTATTC
Source organism: Aquatica leii (assembly GCA_035610365.1). Taxonomy (NCBI): domain Eukaryota; kingdom Metazoa; phylum Arthropoda; class Insecta; order Coleoptera; family Lampyridae; genus Aquatica; species Aquatica leii. The sequence goes on from CM069436.1 coordinate 1,115,682, forward strand.
TTAATTGCGACCAAAGATTGATCCCCAAAAAACCAAACTTTTTCCCTTATAACACCTCGTGATCCCACTTAATTCACAAACTTGCGCCGTAAAATCTTTGACAAAGATAGAACACTAAACAACGTAAATTAACAAAGATGAAAACTATAATTGCCACGTGCGTTTTGTCACGTAGACCTTTGAAAGAAAGAAAGTCTTCTCACAGAAAACGCTCACTTCGCTAAATTATCAGGAGGTTCGCAATCCCGCTCGTAAAAGAACTCAACATAAACAAAGATATAGATACCAAGAAAAATTGATCAAATTACATTCCGAAAGGAAGTCGTAAATTATATAGAGTTGTTTTTCTAATGAGATAACCAGAGGTAAAAACACTAAATCAAAATCAAAACCACGGAACTTTATGCATTTAAAAAAAAGATACCAGTAATAATTGTGAAATAACTATGAAATACAAATAAACTTATATCAAACGTAATAAAATACCGAGCGAAACGTTTTCGATGCTAACATCGAACTAATCAATTAAAAAAAAAACAGAAAACAGGGAATTCAGCCAGATGAATCTAATTACGGGGTCTTACATAAAAGATTCACTGCTAAAATCCAACGCAGGTTACAAAATATATACAGACGGAAATGAAGCCTGTCCTAAAATAAGATGCAAAAAAAAGAAACTTAACCAAAGAAAGAAATATCGGTGACAGCAAAATGGGAGAAAGCAAATAGACAGCATTCGAAACACAACCAATAAGATACCAATAACGTATCCCAAGACTCCAATCACCAAAACCAAAAGACAAAATCTAAAAGGATAGCAGACGATTAGGAGACAACAACGCATGATTAAAAGCGACTGAAGAAGTAGGTGCAAAAGTAATGGCAGCGGCTTTTAAATATGCCGACGTGCAGAAGGTTCCGTAGTAACGCAAGTGTTAGAGAGCTTCGTGATACCAGGCAATGCGTGACAACGCGACCTAGTAGGATGGTTTCGTTCTGAATTCGAACATTAACAGTGGCATATGAACTCAACAACTTTAGGTCTCATATGCGGCCAGTAGAAGTGACAGCGAATAGCTTTCAAGATATTTTTAACATTGCGGTGATCACGATCAAATATAATGTGGTGATACTGAATAAGTTGCTTGCGCTGGTTCGACGGAACAACTAATATCCAAGTGCAAGGATCAGAAGAAGAAACACGTACTCGTTGTTACATGCAAAAGTTTAAACAATGTCACTTGCCTAAAATAAAGTAACATAAACGGTGTTATGCCGGTGCTCAGTGAAGGCGGGTTATATTCAAAATTTCGTGATTGATTTGGAAAACTTGAACGAAAACAAAATCAAAAAGTCAAATCAAAGGGCGCCAGAAAAGAGTATAGCTTAATGGACTTCTGGCCCTTGCCTACCACAAGCCCGCTCCTGAAAGATACACTCTAAATGGACTTAACTTTAAACAGTGTATCTCACTAAATTCTGTAATTGACAAAAATTTCACATAACGCAGAGGCCGACGGAATTAAAAGCTTGTTTACAATTTAACTATTTAATATTTATTTGCACACTCAAAAATAAAATAATAGTATTAAAATTAACAAAAGTTAAAAAAAATTAACAAAACAAAACTACAAAAAAATGTAAGTAAACATGAACGTTTTATAAACAAAAAAATTGAAGTTAATTGAATAAATGCACAAAAAACAAAGAACTTTTAAATCAACTTGAAATAAACAAACGGCTAAAATATATTTAATTACAATTATATCTCATAAAGGAAACATAAATTAGCACTGGAATTTTGATCAAACAGAGAAATTGTCAAATAAACAAAATCACAGAATACAGATGATTCACGGCGTAACAAAATACAAAATTTTATCGACAACTTGAATTTAAAAACGTAAAATAACTTATTAAAATCAATCTAAAATCAACAAAACAAATCCAAAATACATGAAATGAATAATGTCAATTAAAATACCAAGTCTTTCACGAAAATAATCAAACAACTAATCATTTATTTTAAACGACGGTTACATCGTTTGCATTAAAGATTTTTTACAACACACCAACGGGAAAAACGACGAGGAGAAGCAGTAACTTTAGACACTAGAACTAAGTGCGACTGATCTCTAGTAGGCCTAATCATCTTAAAAACTGAAAAAAATTAATAGGAATAAAAAGAAGAGAACGAACAGACCGTAAAGGCTTATCACCTTGAGAACGACAACGAACACAAGTATTTGAGGTGTAAGTAGATACAGAAGAAGAAGGTGAAGAAACATTACGACACCAAGTAACAGGATTAGCAGAAGTGTTATTAACACAGTGTTAAAGCTTAGCTTTCGATTCTAAAGCCCTCGGTTTAAGTTTGTAGAAACATTAAGTTTTAGTTAGTTTTAAACTGAATCTGCACACATGCAGTTTGTATTATAAGAAAATAAATGTTTTATTTTTATACATATTTAATCAACAATTCAGTGCACTCGATAAGTATTATACGTAACACACAGGTTACAGATGGTTTTTGAACTGCGTCACTGGTGTCTGATAAAAAGCTAATAGAATTATGAGAGGTGATGTTCGAATTCAAAACGTTTGCCTAACGATATCAATTGAACGATAGATGTGATCTCAATCAACGCTAACTAAATTTTGTTAATAAAACGACTTTTGAAAAGAGCGCTAAAATCATAGCAAAGTTGGTAGCAGTAGTGAGACGTGAAGTAAGAATTAAAAAAGTAATGTATGGATATAAGTTGTTGTGTTAAGTAGAATATGAATTTATGTTTTTCCTGTATCATCGTAGTAAATAAAACACTCCAAAGTAATTTCAAGCTTTATTAACAACAAATTTGATAAAATGGCGTCAGATTCCGGGAAATTATCTTGAGCTGCATTTGTTCTGAGACCGGTTCTGATATCTGAAGAAAGAAGTATCGTATTGTAGTAACGTACGCACCAATGGTTTCGTCAGCTCCTATCGTACGACTGCGAATAGTATCTATTAAGCGCTCATCGCAATCAAAAGACTAAAACTCAGACTTTAACAGAGGAGCAACATCATTCCACAAACGCAAAGAACTTCGGTTCATCCTAAAAACAACAAGAGCTTTGCTAGAAAAAACCTCAAAAGCTGAGAGAAAAAGGACGTGATGCGAGACACCACAAGACAAACACAATTCGTTAATGCGAATAAGAAACTTAATAAGTACAAAAGGATCTTGACCAGAAAAAAACACGTTCCAATTCGCAAAGCTCAGTTCTGAATCAGAGCCCGAGAAAGTAAGAAGTGGTGGTTGCTTATCTGAAAAATACATAGTTAACAGAGTAAAATCTAAAACCGCAAACTTATCAAAACAGTAAAATAAAGCAAAAACCCACCAACGCGTGTCTGACTAGAAACCCACTAACCTAAAACAAATAAATTAGTCGATAACCAAAGAAAGTAAAGCGGCAGCAACAAAATAAGCAAGTCAACCAGGTCTTGCAACAACACCAAAAGAAGCGAAGCAAAACTTTGAGTAAGCCGAACGCACTAATAACAATAAAGAAGTAATGAACTAATGAATGGAAACAGAAGGAATTATAACTACACATACGAAATCAAGCCCTGGCAGTTGGGCGTCAAATTTTGTTACGAGGATTTTCTCGTAACCTAATTCCTGGTGATTATCTAGTATGATTCGTCGAGCAAATTCAGGTCTGGCTGTGCTAATTACAAAGTAAGATTAAAAAAGCGCCAAAACGGTTAGAAACTAGAATGGAAGACACCGTTTAAATTTATCCAAGACTGAAAGGTAACAAGTGACAACACAAAGGTTGTAACGCAAATATATTTTTATTTTATCACAGAACGTGAGGTTAGAAAAGAGAAGCAAGGTAGATTTACATAGATGCTATCAATTGCTAGTACGTATAGGTACAGATCACAGACAATAATTGATGATGCAAGCCCCCTTAAATTAGGCAACATGTCCCACATAAAATTAAACTTGTCGGCCTAACTTTTACATTCCAAAAGAACAAGTTTCCATTGGTCAATATAACCCAAAGTAAGAGCAATAATACGTTACACACAAAAAAATTTATAGTTACTTGTGAAAACAACCTGATGTGTACGTACAATCGTGTGCGCAAACGACTGGCAACATAGATTAAAAAAAATTAGAATACGAAATACAATACTTACAATTTATTTATTTTTTTTCTTTCAAGGTATGCGGCACTTTCCCCAGAATTTCCTAAAATTCGTTGACAGAAACAATCACATATATACGGCGTTATCACAAATAAGTTCCTTTCGGTTCATACGATCTATGAAAAAAACAGATGCGCCCCAGATTAATATTCATAGTTCGGTAAGTGGGCCTCCAATACGGTTATAATTGTAGTCATTAATCGAAGGTTTCAATATCCTTAATTAACATAGGTGCAACACATCGTAGATTGTGACGTTATCATAGGAATTTTCCCAATATAAATGAACAGGTGTCAATATCTCCGCAATAATGGAATGCGTGTGAGTATCCAAAACTGCCCAGAAAGACTTTCACATAAGCAGCAAAAGTACTACATCCATTTATAACGTGGATGCGTGTGAATATTTAAAGATGAAAGTCTCACTGAACGCGTACGTAAATGATCATGTACAAACTGTACCACAGTCAGCGGTAAAATGGTTTTTTCTCTTGGATAATTCCATCCGTCAAGAAAAAAACAGAATAACACTAGACATGTAGCGAAAAGTAGGCGCTTCGGTACGAAACTTATACGGTACAAAAATCACACCGAAAAACGTGTTTGTTTTAACGTGTTATTAAAGTTATCATCCGTCAGACAAGTCGATATTGCGTTTGATTACGTACTATTCGCGTATTAATGAAGGTAAAAGACACCTTTTAAAAGATACGTGATAATTTTGACATATTATGAACGTTTAATTAACATTTGACCTTGAAGTTAAGTTTATGTCTAAATGGATGATTTAGAATTAGAACATAGAAAACAGGTGTTTAAGTTTTCCTATTATGAGCTTTTTTTAAATCTTTTTAGACTCGTCGATAATGCGTTTGACGTATTGTTCAAGCGTTTTCAAACGTATTGACATATTGATATTTGGTTTTTGCATTAAATTTATGGGTTGCGTATGATAACGTAATATTCGCGCGTTATTTAAGGTAATAGATTTGTAAAGTAAGTGATAATTTTGACATATTATGATTGTTTAATTAACATTTAATCTTCAAGTTAAGTTTATAACATATCTACACGGATTCTTTTAGAATTAGAACATGGAAAACTGGTGATCAAATATTCTTATTATAAACTTTTTTTTAAAACTTTTTTAAGGTCGTCAATATTGCGTTTGCATTTAACGTATTGTTCACGTGTTTACAAACGTAAAACATATATATTGACATTTGGTTCTTGCATTAAATTTATAGGTTGCGTTTGATTACGTATTATTCGCGTGTTATTTAAGGTAAAAAGTAAATTTTGAAAAATACGTGATAATTTTGACATATGGTTGTTTAATTAACATTTGATCTATTTAAGTTAAAATTATGTCACATCTAAACGGATTCTTCTAGAATTAGAACATGAAAAACAAATGTTTCAGGTTTCTTAGTATATAGGTTGTTTTTTTAATTTTTCTTAGGTTTGTCAATATTACGTTTGCATTTAACGTATTGTTCACATGTTTACAAACGCAAAATACATATTGACATTTGGTTTTTGCATTAAATTTTTGGGTTGCCATAAATTGATGTAGTACTTTTGCTACTTATGTGAAAGTCTTTCTGGGCAGTTTTGGATACTCACACGCATTCCATTATTGCGGAGATATTGACACCTATTCGTTTATATTGGGAAAATTCATATGATAACGTCACAATCTACCATGTGGTGAAAAGGTGTTGCACCTAGGTTAATTAAGGATATCGAAACCTTCAATTAATTACTACAATTACAACCATATTGGAGGCTCACTTACCGAAATATGAATATTAATCTGGGGCGCATCTGTTTTTTTTCATAGATCGTATGAACCGAAAAGAACTTATTTGTGATAACGCTATATATATATATGTGATTGTTTCTTTCAACGAATTTTAGAAAATTCTGGGGAAGGTGCCGCTAGCTAGCCGCATAATTCGAAATAAAAAAAATAAATAAATTGTCAGTATTGTATTTCGTATTCTAATTTTCTTTTATCTATGTTTCCAGTCGTTTGCACACACGACTGTACGTACACAAGTAACTATAAATTTTTTTGAGTGTAACGTATTATTAAACGGTGCGCTTTGGTGCTCTTACTTTGTGTTATATTTACCAATGTAAATTTGTTCTTTTGGAATGTAAAAGTTAGGCCAAAGTTTAATTTTATGTGCGACGTGTTGCCTAATCTGAGGGAGCTTGCATCAACAATTATTGTCTGTGATCTGTACCTATACGTACTAGCAATTGATAGCATCTATGAAAATCTACCTTGCCTCTTTTTTCTAACCTCACGTTCTGTGATAAAATAAAAATATATTTGTGTTACAACCTGTGCGTTATCACTTGTTATCTTTCAGTCTTGGATAAATTTAAACGGTGTCTTCCATTCTAGTTTCTAACCGTTTTGGCGCTTTTTTAATCTTACTTTGTAATTAGCATATCCAGACCTGGATCTGCTCGATGAATCATACTAGATAATCGCCAGGAATTAGGTTACGAGAAAATCCTCGTAACAAAATTTGACGCCCAACTGTCAGGGCTTGATTTCGTATGTGTAGTTATAATTCCTTCTGTTTCTATTCATTCTTTTACTTCTTTATTGTTATTAGTGCGTTCGACTTACTCAAAGTTTTGCTTTGCTTCTTTTGGTGTTGTTGCAAGACCTGGTTGACTTGCTTATTTTGTTGCTACCGCTTTACTTTCTTTGGTTATCAACTCATTTTTTGTTTTAGTTTAGTGGGTTTCTAGTCAGACACGTGTTGGTGGATTTTTGCTTTGGTTTACTACTTTGATTAGTTTGCTGTTTTAGGTTTTAGTGTGTTAGTTATGTATTCTTCAGATGAGCAACCACCACTTCTTACTTTCGCGGGCTCTGATTCAGAAATGAGCTTTGCGAATCGGAACGTGACTTTTTCTGATGAAGATCCTTTTGTACTTATTGAGTTTCTTATTCGTATTAACGAATTGTGTTTGTCTCGTGTTGTCTCGCATCACGTCCTTTTTCTCTTGTTGTTATTAGGACGAACCGAAGTTCTTTGCATTTGTGGAATGATGTTGCTGATCTGTTAAAGTCTGAGTTTTTGTATTTTGTCGATAGAAGCTGACGAAACTACGTACGTTACTACAATACGATACCTCTTCCTTCAGATATCAGAACCGGTCTCAGAACAAATGCAGCTCAAGATAATTCGCCAGAATCTGACGCCATTCTATCAACTTTAGTTAGCGTTGATTGAGATCACATCTATCGCTCAATTGATATCCTTAGGCAAATGTTTTGGATTCGAACATTAACTCACGTAATTCTATTAGCTTTTCATCCGACACCAGTGACACAGTTCAAAAACCATCTGTAACCTGTGTTGATAACACTTCTGCAAATCCTGTTGCTTGGTGTCGTAATGCTTCTTCACCTTCTTCTTCTGTATCTACTTATATCTCAAATACTTGTGTTCGTTGTCGTTCTCAAGGTGATAAGCCTTTACGGTCTGTTCTGTCCATTCGTTCTTCTTTCTATTCCTTCTAATTTTCTCCAGTTTCTAAGACGATTAGGCCTACTAGAGATCAGTGGTACTTAGGTCTAGTATCTAAAGTTACTGCTTCTCCTCGCCGTTTTTCCCGTTAGTGTGTTGTAAAAAATCTTTAATGCAAACGGGTACGCGTTTCTTCTTCTGATCCTTACATTTGGATATTAGTTGTTCCGTCGAACCAGCGCAAGCAACTTATTTAGGATCACCACATTATATCTGATCGTGATGACCGCAGTGTTAGAAATATTTTGGAAGCTCTTCGCTGTCACGTCTACTGCCCGCATATATGGCCTACGGTTGCTGAGTTCATATGCCACTGTTCTTTATGTTCGAACTCAGAAAGAAACCACCCTACTAGATCACGTTGTCACGGATTGCCTGGTATCACGAAGCTCTCTAACACTTGCGTTACTACGAAACCTTCTGCTCGTCGGCTTATTAAAAAACCGCTGCTGTTACTTTTGCACCTACTTCTTCAGTCACTTCTAATTATGCATTGTTGTCTCCTTTTAATCGTCTGCTATCCTTCTAGATTTTGTTTTTTGGTTTTGGTGGTTGGAGTCTTGGAATACATTGTTGAGATATTATTGGTTGTGTTTCGAATGCTGTCTATTTGCTTTCTCCCATTTTGCTGTCATCGATATTCCTTTCTTTGGTTAAGTTTCTGATAAATTTCTGTTGGTTCCTTTTTTTTGCATCTTATTTCAGAATAGACTACATTTCCGTCTGTATATATTTATAGCCGCTTAGTCGGCTTTTTGGATTAATACGTCATGTATTTTGTCTTAAATTTATGGTAGGTACCTATATGTAAACAGATACTGTACATTATTTCTTAGATTCAAAATGTCTTTTAACGAAAACGTCTTTGTGTGATCGTACCATTAACGTTTTGTTATCATATGTCAGGCACCTTGATATTGCCTTTGATCACGTATCAAGGTTAAAGACATCTTTTGAAAGAAATTTTGACGTATTAAGAAAGTTTAAGGTACATTTGATTTTATAACGCATCTGAACGGATTGTTTTCTTTTAGAATTGAATTTACATTTTTGACGTCGTTTTCACTACATTTTCTAACTTGTTACTGTCGTTCTAGTACATTTAACGCGTTTTCTCACACAGTTTCTATCATCTTCACAAATCTGTTGTAGATTTTGATGTGGACTTTGTCTGAAATTACTTTCACTAATAGTTTTTCTTTCGTTGTGTGTTGTTTTTTTTTTACAGTTGTAATGTGCGTGGTAGTTCTAAGTCTCTGATCAATTTCTTTAAAATTTATCGGAAGAAGAAATGGGAACGCAATTTTTTTTTGTTACTAAATTTGTTCATATTAGATATTATGATTAGATTAGATAGATAGCTTAATTAACTTACACGTGATCTCTCTAACGCATTCTCTCCAGCCGAAGACATTACCTGTATAAAAGTAGTTATTGTAGGTCAGAAGTGGACGCGAAAATAAGAAATAGTTTACATAATATACTTATAATAACAAGTGTAAATCATTTAAATTTGAAATTCAATAAATTCTTTTAACTAATCGCCAAGAAATTTACATATTCGACAAGGACGAAGAATTTAATACAATATGATTAATTTTAATTTGCACGTTGTGCAACCGTTGGTAAAACACTGGCACTTCCTAAAAATCGCATCCACGGTAATAATTAACAAATCAATTTTTAGAAAGCTTTTCTTCGAAAAAAAATATTTTACGTGTCGTGCGGGTATTGTACGGTGCGACCTGTTTTATAAAAGATCACGAATTTTTGTTTACAAAAACAATCAATAGAAGCAACTATCGAGTGGGATTGCAATTTAACCTAGTTTAAAAAAACCGCTTATATATTAGTTTTTCTAAAAGTGAAAGTTACGCGTGTTTTTTTCTGCGGAATATCAGTGGATTTGGTAGCACCCCTACCTTCATTTGTTTTACTATGGTAAAAAGAGTCGCTCGATGGTAATAATTCAATCCGGTAATGACAGTCATGTTGTTCTGCAAGTTAGTTTTTTTATTGTTTATTGTTGATTCGTACGAGCAAATTCATCGAGGTAGACTTGAGAAATTGTCTATTCCTTTGAAATGGAGAAGACGACTCTTAGAAAAACCTAGGGCAACACAAATTTGTTATGGTGAGTGAAATAATTTATTTGTTTATGTCGATGAATTTAATTTGTTGGTATTATTTGTAAATGAATCTATAGTTTAAAACTTTCATTTTTGGTCTATTATTGTGCAAATAAATCTCTTTAAAGGTGAAAATTGTAGGCATTAAACACTGTGATTAGTTTTGTATGTATAAGCAATTAGTAAAATACTTTTTTCGTGATTTCATTTCCGCGATTGTTGGGACAAGTTGCAGTTTAACTAAAACTACATCCATCTTCAGCATTATAAAAAATATTTGACTGTTAAATAAAATAATGAACTGTTTAAGCTTAAAGCTTTAACTGAGCTTTTTTAGAAATTAAGTCAACTATTGTGTTAGGTAAAGATTTTCTTTTATTTGACACATCGCAACAATTTCCAGGATATGTGAAAATCGTAATTTTTGAATTCATCTTAGTGTAGAATTGTGTTATGTTAAAAATTAGTAATTCATTCGACTCATGTATAAATATTGGCGAAAACTTTTATATACTTACTTCATCTTCTGTAATAAAATAAATATATATGTATATTCTGTGTTATTACTTCTGTGGTGTTATTTATTCTTTTCCAGCTACGGGTAGAGTTAGACGGTATCTACCTAACTTAATCTTTCATCGTCTTGGTGCCTTTTTTAGATTTACGTTATAATTTCACATGACAAGGCCTGTGATCCCTCTCTGGAGAAGCTGTGCTAGCCGTTGCTTTGTTTTGTTGTAAGAAGACCAGCGTAACAATTTATTCTTGGCGGTCCAACTCAAGGAACCTGATTTTCTCGTAACAAATTTTGGCACCCAACTGTCTGGGCTCGATTTTTGTGTGTGTGATTATAATTTCTTCTAGTTTTATTGATTCTTTTATCTTTTCTTAGTCTTTCGTGGGTTCGATTTACTTTGCTTCGCTCTTTTAGTTATTCCTGCAAGACTTGACGTTGGAGTTATTTGTAGCGCTGCGGTTTGAATTTATATTAGCAATTTACCTACTTTTCTTTTAATTGGATTTCTGGTCAGACACGTGTCGTTGGACTTTGTTTTGATTTTTGGATTAACTCGACTACGTCGATTAACTCCTTTTTGGCTTATTAGGTTAGTTACTTATTAGTGATAGTACTACTGGTACTTACTGTTATTTTGATTTGAGTCTTAGTTAGACATGTGTTAGCAGCTTTCTGCTTTTGATTTACTATTTTGATTCTACTGTTTAGATTTTATCGTAATTTTAGTGTGTTAACTATGTATTCTTCATCGGACTCTGATTCGGAAATTAACGTGACGGATTGGAATGTTACTTTTTCTGGTGAAGATCCTTCTTTGCTTATGGAATTTCTTCTGCGGATTGACGAATTGTGCCTATCTCGTGGTGTTTCACAACATCAACTTTTCCTCTCAGCTTTCGAGGTTTTGTCTGGCAAAGCTCTTCTTTCTTTTAGGACGAACCAAACTTTTTTGCGTTCTTGGAAGGATGTTGCTGCGCTGTTGAAATCGGAATTTCTTCCGGTAGATTACGACGATCGCTTAATGGAGACAATTCGGAAGCGTACTATGGGAGCTAACGAATCTATTGGGATGTACGTTACCATCATGCGGTACCTCTTCTTACAACTGTTAGAACCGGTTTCTCACAACTTAAGATCGTGCGCCGTAATTTAACTCCGTTTTGTCAGGCAGTACTTGGAAGACAGCTCGCTCAATCTAAGGCTTTCATAGACGAGTATAAACCACCTACGCCTTCTCAAGTTACATCTTTTGAGACAACTTCGGTTAACGCTTGTGAACACTATGATAGTCAGCCGTTGTCTACTCCGGTTACTTGTTCTCTCTATATTTCTTCACTTTCTCCTTCGATATCTATTTCCAAATCTAATAATCGTCTTCGTTGTACTTCTAAAGATGCTATACCTTCACGTTTAGTATCTTCTCTTCCTTATTTGTCGACTGGTTTGTCTTCGGTTTTGGGCATTACCTGCCCTACTAAAGACCCATGGTACAACCAGTTAGTGGGTAAGGCATCAGCGTCTTTTCGCCGATTTTCTCGTTGGTTAGTGGTTCAAGGTTTTCTGTGGAAACGAATACGGGTTTCTTCTGACGATAAGCATTTGTGGAAGCTGATCGTTCCCAACGACCAACGTAAGCCAATCATTCACGATCATCACGTCCACTCCATTTCTGGGCGTCGTAGTGTCGCCAAGACGTTTCTTTTTCTTCGGCGCCGTTTTTATTGGCCTCATATGAGACCGAAAGTGGCAGAGTACGTTCGCTATTGTCCGGTTTGTCGATCGCAAAAAGCGCTTAGTTTAGATCAACGTTTGGATCGTGGTACTGCTGGCTCTACATCGGCTATTCCTTCTGGACTAGCTCGACAAACTTTTGCGAATCTTTCTAAAGGTCGTGGATGTTCTACGGATGCGAAAGTTCTCTCTCGTCAATAGCTTTTCGTTTCGACATAGAGTTTTTGATTTGGTTCTTTGACTATGTTGACGGTATTTTGTTGGTTATAGCTGGGATGCTACCCAATTGTTTTCTTCAGTTTGCTGTACTAAATTTCTTTTTTTCTTAAGTTTCTAATCAATTCCTTGAGGTTTTTTTTCTTAACCATCTTACTTCGGGACGGACTACCTTTTATATTTGTATATAGTTACATCCGCTTAGTCGGCCATTTTGATATTGGTATGTCACTAGTAGGACTCTCACTTTGGTTTTAGTTTAGGTTTTTTTCCTTGTTGGGTTTCTTATTCCGCTTGTCGGCATTTAAGTCTTAGAGTAAACTTTCCAATTTGGGGACTGCAATTGGTACGCTCTTATTCTTTTTTTTTGGCCGCGGTTGGTTAGGCATCGAAGGGCTGGTCACTCCCTTTCGTTTCTTCTACGGAGAGAAGAACGAATCAGACAACTACATCTTGTCTTATCTTTCTCCGTCTGTCTCTTTTCTTCCTTTCTTGTCTTTCTTACTTTTACTTTTTTCTTTTGCTTTTGAAGGTTCGCCTTTAGGGCAATTATGTCTTTTGTTTTTTTTCTTTTATCTTGGTTTTTGCTTGAACACTTTTTTAGTAACTTCTTTCTTTAGTGTTCATTGCAACTGTGTTTCTTTTTTCTTTTCTTTCTCAGTTACTTCTCTCGCTTTATTCGGTTTGGTGGGTTTTTGTTTTGTTGTTTTTCGGTTGAAGCTTGGGATATACTGCAACGTTGCTTCTGGTACTCTGTACTTTTGCTTAGTCGGCATTTTTGATGTTGTCAGTTTTGCTCTTGGAATATTCTAATCCGTTCTTCGGCATTTACGTTCCAATGTGACATTCCAACACAACGAACACTAACTCACGACGTTCAATTGGCAAGTGAAGTTATTGACTTTTACTTCTTTTCCTTTCTTTTAGTTTTGTTTTGGGTTACGTGGTTTGGATTTCTTTTGGATTGGCACTCAATTAGTGTTTAGCTTTTTGGTGACTTTGTTGTTGTGACTCTGGGATTACTGATTTTTTTTCTCTGCCTTTTTCGTAGTCCGACTTATGTCGACTTTTAATCAGAATCTTCTTTTTGCTTGAGATTTCTTCGTTGGTTTTCTTTGCTTAGATCTTTAGGGCCTGGATGGTTTTTTAATGGAAGAATCTCATATCGTCTGTTGACGACTTTTTGAGCACAACGGCATTAGTTTCTCTTTTTGACTTTTCTTCTAAATCCGCGTATCAAAATTCAACATCTAGATACTTTTCTCTTTTTACTTCTTTAGCTTAGTTAGTTAGTTTGGAGACTTATAGTTAGGGTTGGATTTGTATTCGTGCGCTGGGGTTTCAAAGGATTTTAGAGCGTTGTCCTTGACCGTGCTCCAAACTTCTTTCTTTCTTGTATTTCTTCTTTTTTCTCTTGGTTTGTTTAGTATTGTCGGTCAGTGCGGTCTATGGGACTGCGTTGTTCTCTTGCTTTACATCGTAACGACTGTTGTCGACTTTCAACGAGTACCTGTTCTGATACTTCTCTTCTGTTGGTTGCAATTTTTGGTTCTTGGGAGTGTCATTCCGCTTCATACGACTTTTGGACACATTTGGTTGGCGATGCTTAGCAAATTGGAAAAACCTCTTTCATCTACGTTTCTTCTTGGGTTGGGTGTTATTGTATTTGGGTTGGTTTTGGATTTTAGGGTTCTGTCCTTGGCGTATGCCTAAATTTCTATTTTGACTTTAGCTAGTGTCCACTTCCCAGGTTTTTATGTTGCTGGGGGGGAATTTTGTATGTTAAAAATTAGTAACCCATTCGATTCATCTATAAATATTGGCGAAAACTTACATTTATATATTTTCTTCATATTCTGTGATAAAATAAATATATATATTTTGTGTTATTACTTCTGTGGTGTTATTTATTTTTTTCCAGCTATGGGTAGAATTAGACGGTATCTACCTAACTTAATCTTTCATCGTCTTGGCGCCTTTTTTTAGATTTACGTTATAATCTCACATGACAAGGCCTATGATCCCTCTCCGGAGAAGCTGTGCTAGCCGTTGCTTTGTTTTGTTGCAAGAAGACCAGCGTAACAATTTATTCTTGGCGGTCCAACTCAAGGAACCTGATTTTCTCATAACAATTGTTTGATAACATGAGAAAAAACTGAACCTTCTGCATAATGAGTTTATGTATCAGTATATACGCGGCGAACGTATTTATTTATTTACATTAAATTACATTTTAAAGTCAATACCATGTATACAATGACGTAGCTTAATAGATATAAAAAGTAATTTCATGTAAATAAAAATTTCGTCGTTTAATTGTAAATAAATTAAATCATTATGTTTCATTTTTAGTGATGTTAACAATAGTGGTTTTAGTCACTAAAAATCATGAAAATGTGATACGATAAATGCCTTGTTTTGTTTCTTATGTTTATTGTTTTATTTCGATGGAGTCGATAAAACTTCAAAATATTTTGGCAGTTACCTACATAATGCCATAATTATATCTGAAAAGGTTCACATTATATAAAACGTTTTAAAAAATGTACCCCACCTTAATCCCGACCTCACAAGCCGCCAGTGCCTACAGCAATTGTATTTTCTTTTGAAATTACATAAAATGTATGTAGTACGTAGACAAAAGTATCCTCTTTTTAGCAATATAATAATTTCTTGTTTAAATTTTGTCAAATTTTTGTTAAAATTGATATTATCTTTGTACGTTCTTCAATTTAAACCATTCCTTCGTTAAAAGCTTTAATAGTACAAAAGCAGTAAAGGATATTTCCACAAAAACATTTGATTTAAACAAATAAAATAATGGCTTTTAAATAATATCTATTTAAACAGAGATGCATAGCTTACATGCACGTGTGAATTTGACGACTTTTTGTAGTAAAATGAGTTTTAGCATCATTATAGAGCGGCATACATACATACCAAGGTATTAAAAATAATATAATATTTATATAAAAAAATACCACAAAATATTTTTTACAGGTTTTTTATAACATTTTTAATTGTTTTTAAAAAGAATTATTTCTTAACGTGTTTTAAACATTTACTTAATTCATCTTGTAAATTGATAATTAAAGGATCTCCCGCAATATCTAATAAATGTTCTCTTTTTATGCATTTTTCTTTTATTCGTTTAGGATGCTCCACACAATTGGACCAAACGGTTTCAGAGATAAATTCCATTGCTAATTTGCAAAAACATTCTTGGTAGAGTAGAATTTAATTTTGCTATTATATTTTTAATATAAGTCTATTTCAGTTCTATAGGATTAAATTTACCGTGTGCCACCGGAAGCTATAGAAATTTTACACTATCTCTTTCAAATCTTTCGCAATCTTTTGCAACAAGTATCTTTTTTTCGAAACGATGTTGCCGGGATAGCTCCAAAAGTACAGGTCTCGTTAATGAACTAAATTTGGCAACGTCTTTTAGGTAATAATATTTGTATATTTTGAACCCACCGAATAATGTCAGTTTTTTTCCATGAAGTCGTGGGATTGCAGAATTTAGGATCTAACATAGTATTATAATATGTTTGGTCCATTACAATTATTGACTTATCAAAAATGGACGTTAATACAAATCTAATCCATTCCTCATACTGCTGTTTGTTCATTTCGTCGTGGTAATTAGCAGAACCTTCTTTACCAATAAAGCATTTCATGCACGCTTTCAAAAATCCATCTTCGTTACCAATATGTAATACGATCACACGTTGGCTTGAACCAGAAGGTCGTTTGATTCTACCTCCGAACATATTAACTTCTTTCATCTATATTAGTAACTTATTTCTGCTAAATAGTTGTATTAGAAGTAAGAGAAGCAAAAAACTCACACTTGGTAAATTTTTATAGACGACGTTTCGTCGCGCTATTGTGCGTACTTCATTCATGGCCACTATTTATTGAAAAACCAAAAATAAGCGCATCAGATTTAATTTTGTACATATTAAAATATATTGTAACGTCTAACTATAGTTAACTTATTAGGTGTACACTTACATAAAAAACGGGCCCAAGATGAGCTGTCCGGTGAACGAGTTGTTACGGTAAGAATTATGGGTAACTAAATTTAAATGAAGCGATGGCCGCAGTAGCTCGGTTCTTGTAGGCAAAATGGGGTGGGTTAGAAATTGTGAGGGGAATATTTAAATCAAAGATGTCGTGGTAGATAAAATTAGTCAAATAGTGATTAGAAATTGTTAGAAATGGGCGCCACACAATTTGTTTAGTTACGGTCCTGTTAAGTAAATTGTAAAAGTTTAACAGGGCTCTAGTAGTAGCGAAGGGTTGCTGAAAGAAAACGAGGAAGGTTAAGCAATAAATAGCAATCAGTAAATTTGATGTAAATATAATGAATTTAGAATAAATGGCAATTTACAAAATAATCAATAAAATATTCAATTTTGAATTATGCAAACAAAATATGCGTGAAGTTGAGTAAAACAATCGATAATGGATTTCAAATATTACAAAAATACAGGATCTAAATTACCTTGTGTTAAAACAAAAGTAGTAAAACTAATTTATTCACGTTAGGTCCGCAAAACAAACAACAACAAATTTTTTTTAAATTTGGGGCAGCGATCGTTATTCGACAAGACAGTAATTACAAATTTGAAATACAAAAAAAAATCTTACCTTATTACTTCGCTGATGAAACTTCGTGCACGGTATTTCCAGTCGAAGTTTCCTTAAATAAAATATTTAAAACAAACAATTGGCCGTCGGCAAGTAACAGCCGAGAATCAGAGTTAGGTTCAAGTTTACTAGTTACAATTACGTTATAAGTCAACAAAAAAAAATTCAAAGTAAATCAGATAACAACTTCTTATAGAAACAAAGAGAAATTAAATTAAGTAAATCAAGCCAAAGTTTAAATAACAAAAGTGAATTTTAAATAACAAAAAAAAATTGTAAAATTTTAAAGTATAAAGAAAAGTTCTTGAATTTCTAAAGTTGATTAAGCAAGTAGGATAATTTTGATTAAAAGTTCAATGTAGAAAATCAAATCTTTGAGATTTGCACAAATATGAATTAATTCACAATAAAACGAAGGTTAACGGTTGGTTTTTTTTCACTTAGCGTCAGTTGGTGCAATCGAAGTTGACTTCTCACCGTAGCGTTAGTAGAGTTTACAGATGAACGAAGTATTTTGGTAGTTGAAGGAACTTTCACACGTGGAGTAAACAATCCGTTGGAGAAGACGTTCATATGAATTAGAACAATTTCGTCGGAAGAAAAACCGCTATAAAGAGGAAGGGAGAGAAGCGAAGTTAGATTAATTAAATAAAGCAAAAACTAAGTACTTTACCTGGGTATAATAATCCAGCGTTAAGAAAACTAAGTACACTTTTAAAATTTAAAGTAACTTATAGCCGTAAATATACGATTTTTAGTAATTTTAGGAAAGAAACAGGTTCCGTAGATATACTAAAAGTTAGGAAGGTTTCAACGTAATATCCGGTAAAATCACCGTGTTTAGGTAAACGTTCCAAGGTACAGTAAATTTTTGAAGTGATCTCAACAAGAGTTTGTCAAGAACTGATTTAAGAAGGAAACGAAGTACCTAAGGTTATAATTGCCTCAGAAGATAACAAAATAAATTCGTCAGCAAACTCGTGAGAACGCTCGAGTAACTGATAGTCTAAACAAAAATATTTATAAGGACTTGTAGAAAAGCAGAATTTAATCACGTAATAAGTGAAAATAATACGCTCTTAATTAGTCATAAATTACAAATTATCGACTTTAAAATGTAACATAATAAAGCGTGAGATTAGTAACAACAGCAGATTCCCACACGTATAACTTAAATAAATGAAACAGTACCGGATTTAGGAAAATTTGCTCAGGGCGTAACAGAGTCACAAAATTAAGATTCAATAAATAAACAAACAATGACATTAACTCATTAATAATTAGTGTAGAGATAAAAATATAATAAATTACAAACAGAAAACATCTACACAGACAAACATCATCTAACTAAGCTTATCATAAAAAATATTTCCTCTTATCACAGTTATCCAATCACACTTTAGAAATTAAATTTTGGTAAAAAATGCTGCTTAAATTATTGGTATCAGTATTAAAGTTAACATTATTGTCGTGCTTAGTGATAAAAACCTTTCGGCTATCAAGCGTTTATTGATTATTCCATGTCTAAAATTGTAGGCCATTGTTTAGACGATTTTTTGTTTCGTCTGTCCTATACAGCATTTGTTGCAATCGTTGCAATCGATTTTGTATACGACATTGTGTACTTCAAGATTACTTTTATTTTTGTATATAGCACGTTGTATGTAGGGTTTGTATTATATGTACTAATTTTTATGTCGGTTTTTTTAAGAATAGATAGTAGTGTACATTAATGTTTGTGTATGTAAAGTTAGTAGTTAGGTTAGACGGGCTTAGAGATGTTGGTGAATTGTTAGTTTTAGATAATAGTTTATTTATAATTTTGTTAGAGTAGTTGCAGTGTTTTAGTATGTTTTTTAGGGTCGTTAAATTTTTTTTTGTAATTGTGGACTCATACTCATAATCTTATTTTTCATATAATTAATTATATTAATTATCTGGTGGTGTGGATGACTAAATAGATAGTTGATAGTTCTATTGGAAGCAATGTGTTTGGTGTACCAATCTGTCAGGATCTTATCCATATAACTGTCTCTAATTAACTTAACATCTAAGAATGGTAGTAAGCCTTTTTTTACTTCCCTATAAGGAAAGCATAGCGATCGCAATTTTTTTTCAAAAATTTTTTTTTAAAGTATTTTACGTTTCAAGGTCTCCTGAATCAGAAAAACGTATTTTTGACAAAAAAATTTTGGGTGTCTATGTGTGTGTGTCTGTGTGTAACGTTGTACCCACGATAACTCTCGAACCAAAAGTCCTAGTAACTTGAAATTTGGTATGGAGTTGGTTTTTCATATTTTCTCGGTTCTATTAAAAGATGGGTCTGACAAAGAAACTGGAAGTAGGCGTATCTGCCATTTTGAACAGTTTTTCTTATATAATTTTGTACGAATGTAAATTATTCGAATTATTTCTACAGTTTCTTATAGAGTTAATTCTTTTTAACAATTTATTTAAATAAAAAATTTTCTAACATAAGCAGTTTATTAGATATTTGATTTATAATGGAAATTGAATTCGATATATGATCCTAGGTTCGAATCCAGCCTACGACAATTTTTTTTAAGAAAAAAATTTATATCTTGAAAGAAAAGCAAGATATGTTAAAAAATAACAATTTTTCTCTAAATTCTTTTGACTTTATATACGGAGTGTTGCATTTTATTTAAATTATCGTTGGATGTACCCACGATAACTCTCGAACCAAAAGTGCTAATTACTTGAAGTTTGGTATGAAGCTGGCTTTTCATGTTCTCTCGGCTCTATCAAAAGATGTGTTTGATAAAGAAACCGGAATTGGATGTATCCGCCATTTTTAACAGTTTTTCTTATATAATTTTGTACGTATGTAAATTATTCAAATTATTTTTACAGGCGCACAAATATGCTAGAAAATCAATATAAACGTGTAAATATCACTTCAAAATGGTTTTATGACAGCATAACTTTAAAAAAATATGTAAATATTCCTTAATCATTTTTTCTATTCCAACAGTAAATCTTAGATATGGATTATAGCTATTGAAAATATTAAGAGTATTTAAAATTTCATGTTCTGGGGTGCAAGTAACGATGTCATCAACGTCATCTATATTCTTTATATTTATCGAAATTGGCCTCTGGTGTAAATGTTTTCTAATATAATTGACACTATACTATGTCTCGTTGGTGTAAAATACTTTCCAACCCTCTTCTCAATATTTTTTCACGGAGTACAAATATTGGGATCTTTTGACATGTAATGTAAACGTTGCATTTATTCTATTCAGTAATTTGCAACAAGGAATTTCTAATTTGAATTACATTTTAAGACCTGTCTTTTTTTCGACTTTGTTTAACCCTATATATCTTAATGTCTCACGTAATTTCATTTTTTGGATTTCATAAAATTAGTCATACTGATTTACCACAACAAATAACTAAGTTGGTCGGAGATTTTCATGCTAAAATAAGTTCGTTTTCGCTTATGACGTTCTTTTCCATTTGAAAGCGCTAATGAAAACCACAAAAAGGTAACAAATTTGCTACTTATCAGCACGTGTTCGCTTCAAACTAGTCGTTAGGTAAGAATGTATTCTGTAAATTCAACTTTTATTAAAATTCGTCATTTAGATGTACTCACTCAAGATTTTATTTGCATTACCACTATTCACACAAAGCTTTCCGTTAGGTTGATAAGATTAAATAACTTTTGGTATGTTTTACAAAATGGGGATTTAATGATTTTAATTTATTGTTCTTTTAGTGGTTTTTTTCTTTTGCTTTTTTGGCATTTTTTTTCTTCTTATTCAGATATGTCTATTACTTAGCTTCACGGCTGTGGTTATGAACTCATCTGGGAATTACTGTTCCGGCTATCACTCGAAGTAGCGACATCCTGGTTTACGCTAACACCAACGTAAATGGTTATAGAAATCCTTCCTTTTATTTAGTAACGAAGATAAAGTTATGCTGTACCGTGGCCCGCGTAAGCACCATTTTGATTAGTAGTAGTTTTGTAATCTATTTGTTTTTATAATTTCTAAATGTCATGTACGGTTGTTAAAAAGAAGAAAATCATCTTATAATTAATAATTAAGCTGATTAAATCTTTATGTAATAATTTTAGGTAAAGCATTGCATTTCGAATAGTAACTTCGTGAGACAGGGCAATTAAACCTCACGTTAGTTTTTGCGTATTGCCATAACTGCCGGCAATTTCATTTAGGAGCCCTTACTAAATTTTATCTAACCTCGCTTTATTTTGTAGCTCCTTTAAGGTCAGTGACGTATTGTCAACAATAACATTCTTAAATATTATAACCGAGCAGTGGCGTACTACTTAATTATCGTAATACATTTTAAGCTATTTTCTTTAAGGTCTTAATAAAATTGCTATATTGTTATTTCTTTGTATTTGTGAATCTAGATTATCTCTTCATAAACTATCATTTGCTCTTATAGTTTCAACAGGTGCGTGGGAGGTACCTGCTGCTGACTGTTAGTTTCGGTCAGTTATTGCTCATAGCAGTAACTTGGCACCTATAAATACTGCTCTTCAACTTATAACACCCCTATTCTTTGGCTTCTAGCGGGTATATTTCTTAATTTGTCGACCTCCACGTAACAGATAAAACTATTGGCGCCCAACGGGAGGCCTTGCATTTCTTCTATCCTTCTCTTGTTTTGTATTTTTTAAGTGATTCTTATTACAACCGTGAGAACACTAGACAACATTTCTTATTGCTTTAGTTCTTAACGCATAGTTTCTCTTAGTTAATTCATCTATTTTCACGTAACAGGCAGTTATATTATTTTATTCCATAAGAAGGGTTCATTTTCCAATTTTCTGTAGGTAAAATTAATTGTCCTCACTCAGTGTTTTAAAGTGGAAGCACAAACCTGTGGGAAAATCAGAAAGATTCTGCTTTAACCTTTGATGTAACTCTACAATAGTTGGGAAATTTTTCTCCATATAGAACTGTATATGTGTTCTGATAATCCTTTTTAAGGAATAGTTAATTTCACTTCTGGGTTTTGATCCCGACACTGTATCAGTTGTTTGTTCCTCACGTAATACTCACTTCCCTTATTCTCAATCATTCGACAGTTCGTTTTGTCACTTGATCCACTGTTATTTCTATTAAACCATACTATTTTTCATTTTCAAAAAATTTCTTGCAGTCAGTACAAGTTGTTTGAACTCAAGATTTGTTATTATTTTTCATTTACAAATTCCTATTTATACAAGAACTGTAACCAATTAAAGGTTTTTGCGGTTTTGCTTTTTTACAATTGATTATTTAAACAGATAAAAACAAAAATATTATTATGAACCTATTAAAAAAACTATTAATTTCAAATTAATAAACTGAGAAATATTTTTATTCTCTTGTTTGGTGGTTGCCTCTTTACACCACATGAGGACATAAATATTATTCTCTGCACCCGCTAAACCTCAAGCCTGTTGCACTGCAATATTTTAAAACTCTTATAATTTGGAAAATAATCTACCATAGTTTGTAATCAAACATATTTGTTATAATAACAAAGTTATTATATTTTTTTGTTATACTTAACAATGCAAAAAATGCTGCGACTATCAAATTATATGTTCTAATGTTTTTTGCACGTTTTTACGATTTTTATAACAAATATTCAAATTGTTGACCTTCTTCGATCTCGATTATTTATAATTTATGTTTGCACTTTTACTTTTACATAACTATGGAAATAAATTAAAAAGTAATAATACAAAATACAAATCTTTTTTGTGACAGTGACACTGTAACCTGTTATTTATTACATGATTTCAATTTCTGTTGCACTGTTGCGTTAAATTTGCGCCTACGTACTTACGTATTAGTTATTTTCTTTTTTTTAATTAAACCATTTTTTCTAAAGTTGGCTTTCATAAACTCAACTGACGCAAAAACTGACCAAAAAAACGAATCACTATTTTAATGATTCGTGGCTTTAGGGATAGAACAAAATCTGACGATAAAGTGCGGCACGTTTTCAATGATTTTGTTCATCAAAGACCACCCATTTCTGAATCAACGGTCGAAAAAACTTTTCGAGGAAACTGTGAAAGACTTTCGACCAAAACCTGCAGCAACTCCAAAAAAAACTGGTGTGGTCACCACCCGACTTTCCTATAAAGAATAATGAAGGAATATTTACATATTTTTTTAAAGTTATGCTGTCATAAAACCATTGTGAAGTGATATTTACACGTTTTGATAGAGCCGAGATACATCCAAAGATAATTTAAATAAGATACAGCACTCCGTATATAAAGTCAAAAGAATTTAGAGAAAAATTGTTATTTTTTAACGTATCTTGCTTTTCTTTCAAGATATAAATTTTTTTCTAAAAAAAAAATTGTCGTATGCTGGATTCGAACCTAGGATCATATATCGAATTTAATTTCAATTATAAATCAAATATCTAATAAACTGCTTATGTTAGAAAAAATTTTTATTTGAATAAATTGTTAAAAAGAATTTACTCTATAAGAAACTGTAAGAATAATTCGAATAATTTACATTCGTACAAAATTATATAAGAAAAACTGTTTAAAATGACAGATACATCTACTTCCGGTTTCTTTATCAGACCCATCTTTTGATAGAACCGAGAAAATATCAAAAACCAGCTCCATACCAAATTTTAAGTTACTAGTACTTTTGGTTCGAGAGTTATCGTGGGTACAATGTTACACACAGACACTCAAAATTTTTTTGTCAAAAATACTTTTTTTGATTCAGGAGACCTTGAAACGTAATTTTTTTCAAAAAAAACTTTTTGAAATAAAAAATATGATCGCTATACTTTCCTTAAGGAAAGTAATAAACCGAAGAAACGTTACTATCTTTTATTGAAGAACCTTCAAGTTTTTTATTAAAAGCGTGTCAGGTACATGAAATTGGTAAAAGTCTTCTCCGCAGAATTTTGAAAATAAATAGTTATTTTCCCTAAAAGTTTGACTTAGCTCAAAAATTGAACGAAGGTGACTTCGATAAAAAGCTAAAATTCTGTGAAATAGTACGTGAAAAATATGATATTGACAGAATTTTTTTTTGAATGTTGTTTTCTTTGAATAGATTATTTTCTATTTTAAGGTTAATTTTTGTTATCATACTCAGAGACTGCAGAAACGTTAGAAAAATGTTTTTTGATGCTATTGAAAATAAGTAGTTTCAACAAGATGCTGCTCCTTCACATTTTAGTTGCGCAGTCAGAGACTTTTTAGGTCGCACGTTGCCAAACCGTTGAATTGGTAGAAGAAGTAGCCACCACGATTTCTTCATCTAACATCACTCGATTCTTTGAGATTTCTGAAAAGTAGAATGTGTGTAACAAAACCAGAATGATTTAAAAAATCGCATACTTGAAGAAACCACCAATATCACTTGGGATAATGCTGCTGATGGTTCAAAATCCCGTTTACGAGCGTTTGGGTCATTGCGAAGTCGAAGAAGGTTGAAGTTTGTTATAAAAACGTGAAAAAAAACCTTATAACATTTTATTTTCCCATTTGGTAGTCAACTCCTTATAAATCTTAAATGAATTCAAATATCGGGTTTTGGTTTATGTCAATGTGTTTCTTTCTTCATTACATTTAAAGTAAAGTAAAACTCGACGAGGGTTGCTATTTAAAAACGAAGCAGGACGTATGGGCGCCGGCAATTGGGCGACTTGAAAATTTCGTTCATTGTATTCGTCGAGTCGGTGGTGGTCAATGGATTTCATGATTTTCTGAGAAGGTATATTGTTTAGTATAACCCAACAGGACACGTGTGATAAAATTTTAATTCCCTCTAACTCGAGTCGTAACAGGCTCAAGGGCGCACGTATACCTGGTCGGAGCGAAGCAGGCTCGCGGAACGTACTATGCCCACCACTGTATTAATACATTCTTTTGTCCTATCAAAATAGATTTGTGTTCGCTGACTTTAAAATCTCTCGAGTACCAAATCTCGTAGCGATTGATTGAAATTTGGAGGAAAAGTTCTGCAATTTTTTGGCCGCTATCTTATTTTTTAAAAATTTGTTTTCAGATTCGTGTTCAGCGACCTGAAAACCCCCGAGTACCAAATTTCGTGGCGATTCAACAATCCCTTCTATTTTTGGGCAGCAATTTGGGATTTGGAACCACTGTGCGACGGCGTTTGGGCGCCGGGCGTATGGGCACCGGGCGTTTCGGCGCCGTAATTATGCTATGCTAGAAAATTTTACCAACGCACTTTCAAAACGCTACTTTACATTACCCTTTTTGTTATTGAATATTTAAAGTAAATTTTGCAATATCGGTATTTTCTTAATTGTTGTACATTTAATCTGGAAAATATTTTAATTATTGTCTTATCCGGTGATTAGAAAGCAATTAGGAAGATTAGTGTAAATCCTGATAATTGGAATCATTAGGTACCCATTATTATTTGCAAAGCTCTTGCCGTGTGCTCAGAAAGCAATTAAGAAGATTAGTGTAATTAGAAAACTTTAATATTTAAACTTACTCTTCCACATCAGTCTCTTCAGTTGTCTGCAGATACTTGTTGCTATATTTTTGTGAGCGTAATAGTGTCGAAGTCTACATTTAATTATGGAAGATACTCAAAGTAAGCGGAACAAAAAAAAAGTGTTCTATAATGGTTACATGTACGTTTTTGACAAGGCAAGCAAAGATGAAACAAAAAAATTTTGGAGATGTGACCGAAAAGCGGACAAGTGCCTAGGTCGTGTCCCTACAACAGTAGATGACGAATATTTGTGCTCCTCGGGTAACCACAATCATGGTAGTGAGGCGGCAAGCGTAAGTGTTTCTAAAATAAAAGTTGATATTAAAAGACGTGCCGAACAAACCATGGAGACTCCTGCCCAAATACTTAACCATACCTTGGATGGCACTGGGCCTACAGTTCAAGAGCAGTTGCCCAACAAGGATGCTATTAGAAGATTGTGTCAGCGGACGCGAAACCGTATCGCTGCTGCACCCCCAACTCCGATAGATCTGGAAACGTTAGTAATTTCGGAAGCGTACAGACTATACGAATGTGCTTCTGGACAATCCGAGATGTTCTTATTGAAGGATACCGGATCAGAGCAGCCGGACCCATTTAGAATATTAATATTTGGGAAGGAAGATAACGCACAATGGAGCCAGCAAATGAAACAAATTTTTATGGATAGAACATTTACGTTATTTTGGCAAACAGGGATGGATTCGTATTTCCAGTTTTGTACGCGTTATTGCCAAACAAGCAACGGCAAACGTACGATCGGCTGTTTTCAATTATAAAAGAAATGTGGCTGCAATTTCAACCTGAAACTGTAATTAGATCAGTTGCTGAAGCATTTCCAACGGCACGATTACTAGGCTGCCTGTTTCATCTTGTACAAATTTTTAAAAAACAAATAGCTGACGGTACAATATAATACCGGTCCCGGATTTGCTCTTTCTGCACGGATGATAGTTGCATTAGCCTTTACTCCTCTAGATCACATTGATGACGCAATTGAAGAGCTTTCTGCACAATTACCGAACTAATTGCAACCAATTTTAAACTGGTTCGAAGATAACTACGTTGTAAGGCGAAATAGAAACCACACACGCAGGAGGGCGTTATTTTCGCCAAATGTTTGGAACGTGTTCCAAAGAGTGCGTAATAATGAAGATCGTACCAATAATTTTGCGGAGGCTGCTCATCGTAGTTTGCAGTGCCAATTAGGTATGGACCATCCGTCGCTGTGGAAATTTATCGACGGCCTGCAAAGACGTCCAGAAAAGACGCATTGTATGACAAATTTGTAGGTGGCCAAGCACCTCCTCATAAAAGGGCAAAATACCAAGCTGCGGATAACATAATTACCACAATTGTTCAAGACTTTGAGAACCGAAAAATTATTGAGTATCTCAGAGGCATTTCTCATAACTTTTTAATGGAGTGAAAGTGCAATTGTATTTACATGAATTTTTTGTTAAATAACGTAGTACATACATCAAATTTTGATCTGGCGCGTGTCAAAAAATGTTGCCCAATAACATAAGAATTCCATTTCACTTTCACTCCATTCAAGTTTTTTCTAGCCTCGAAACGTCTGGCGCCCAAAAACCCGGCGCCCAATCGCCGGCGCCCAAATATCGCGTACCGATTTAAAAATGTTGAGATGGTCATCTTCTATAAAAACACCACGCTGCATGGAACTATTTAAGAATGTAGTTTTTATTACTCTTGAGTGATCCCCAAATGTTCAATTTTTTTTCTTTGTTTGTTCAAAACTTATAACTTCGTCCCGAAAATTTTGGGAAATAATGTATAGCCTGCTGGAATTCAAATTACATAGACAGTTTTTACATAAACCGAGTTGAAAAAGAAGCGGTACATCTATACCTATTCCTTAATTTCTTCTTAAACTTCTAAAATAGTTGTGTTAATGTCATTAAAAATATATTGTTTTCGTAATAATTACTTTTAATTTTAAAATGACGAAAGCAACTAAATTATGTAATGAATTTAACTCGAACCTTAAAGTTTTTACTATATTTTCTAGTTTTCGTCATTATCACTTAAGTTCCGCTTGCGGTTTTGTTAATAAAAATTTATTATATGAATAACGGTGATTTTATTTGCAAAGCAACTACTTTTTTGTTGGTTAAAACATTGAATAATCAAAACCAGACATTTTAGTAAAAGCATAGTTTGTGTTCTTAAAAATAGTGTATTACACAGGGTGGGCCAATAGTGTGTCAAAGTAAAATATCTTCACTATACAAAATATTGAAAAAATATTTAAAACAGTTGTCCTTAAAGTTTTATTTTTACATTTTCAAATTATTTTCTACTATACAGGGTATTTCATATCAGGACAACAAAAAACTTAATTTTTTTAAATGGAACACCTTGTATATCAATACGTTTTTGGAATTCTCTTGAGGTCTACTTTACAACGTTATAGACACTTTAAGTTAGTCCTTACAAAATATAAGAAGTTTTGAAATTTGCCTTCTAAATTTATGACAAAGAATGACATGCTTTTGAAAATCGACATGATATTTTGGTTTAGCACTATTTGAGGTATCTTTTCGAACGCGTAATTGTGTAATACAGGGTGTTTCGTATTAAAGGTCAAAGATGCAGAACTTTAAAAGGCTAAAACCCGATTTTTTTTAATGGAACGACATAATTTGGAATTCGATATTTTGCATAAAATTAAATTCTCTATAGAAATGATAACTATTCCAAAGACAATGGTTTTAAAGATATTGCGAATTATAACCAAAAATAAATTAAGTGTCTTTATAAAAACAAATAAACGCACATTTAGTGCTACAAACAACAAAAAATAATAAACAAGAAAAATTACATGTAACGAAACAGAAACAGCCAATAATTCTAATAAGACCAAAAAAACTTAAAAGCAAAACATAATTTTAAATTTTCAAAGTAGTCCCTATCCGAATTGATACATCTCTGTAATCGTTTTTCAGGAGATGCAGCTACATTTCTCAATGTGTTGGGTTAAATCTATTTAAAAAATGTGTAATTCTGTTTTTCATATCATCCCTTGTACTGAGTCGTGTTTGATAAACTACATCTTTAACCTAGAACAAAGTCAATTTTGGACAACTCACCAAAGATGATCGTGAACAAACTGAAGATCATAAAAACGAAACAACACTAACCTATAGACCTTAGAATTGACGATAATCTAAAACGAAACTAAAGTATATAAGGGTGGTATGCTTGGGTTCGACACTAAATACCTGATTGCGTGCTGCACTTCATGAGATTCGTGCATTGCGTGACTCCCACAACCAAAACCAACACCAAGCGATAGCACCTAGCCGCAAACTACAGAAAAATAAAGAAAAAACAAAAAGTATAGAAGAAGAACCGCTGATTAGTCGCCTCTTACGACACGTGGTGTCTAACACAGTAGAAGGTATTCTTATTCCGCCTGTAAACGAACAAAAAAAGAAAACTATCTAACTAGAAACTAAAACAAAAATTAAAAAAAAAACAACTAAAACTAAAGAAAACAAACTAACAATTATCACTCAATTTCAAATCTTTAGCATTCCACGTGCTTTTGGAAGTTCCTGTATCATAAGACAACTCATAATTCTGATTCGTTACTTTACGTTTAACGTAAAAAGATCCAATAAACTTGGGTGCCAATTTGGCCGAAAAATAACGACAGGCGTCGGAAAGAACATAGTAATTTTGAATTGTAATTGAATATCTAATACGGTTTAACATATATTTAATTTTTGTTTCAATAGTAGAAGATTGCCTCTGTTTCAAAATTCCTTCTTTATACGTAATTTCTTTCATTTTAGCCATTATTTAGTCTTTAATGTAAACGAAAATTACAAACATTTGAGTCCAATGTGAACGTCATGCTAAGTATAAAGAGTGAATATATATTGCACTGTGAAAATAATTGATAGTTCTATACAGGATGCTCAGTAGCATAATTTAAATATTTTGATCTGCTTCGAAGAAGTCATTTTTTATCTTTAATCTTTTGGATATCGATCCTTAAGTATTCTAATACATTGCGAATATAAATTCTAACAGCGAATTAAAGTAAACGTAAGTTTATATATAGTTTTTCATTCATAAATAAGTTTGAGAACGTTGATCTAAAAATAACAGTAAAAAAAGTGACATATTTATAAATAGAGTTGTTTTACTGCATTTTTTTCTATTGCTTTTTTTAAATTTATACTGAACTATTAAACAAATTTAAGGAGTGTATCAAATATGTGTGCCGCAAACGATTCCAGATGTGTCGCGGTTGCAAAAAATATGTTTGTACAAAGTATCAGTTTTGTATTGCCCAAACAAAAATATTAACATTATTCTATAAATTACTTTAATAAATTTTGATTTCTCATTGATATTCATACATTTATTACTTTGTTATTAAAAAAAAGGAAACTTGATTTGTGTAACAACACTTTCAAATGAAGCAATAGTCCCCTTGGCTTTGTAATTGCTATAAAAATCGAAATTTTTTGAACCTATCATTTGACTATATTTTTTTTAACTAAAAAAGTAATTTTCGATCTGTTCAGTTAACATTTTATAAATGACTAACATTTAGTTTCAAAACCAATATGTGGTAGACATAATTAATAAAATTAGTCCATTCACATCTTGATTATACTGAATTAATAATTATTTATTCTTAATGTATGCACCAGTTTCTAATCAGGCGTAATTCATTTGCTAAAAAACCTTATCTGGTTTTAGAAAGTTGCAGCTGTTTCGTTCTTTAGGAACTCGTCAGCGCTATGATACACCGATGTGTTTCCACAACCATGCTGACAGACAACCGTACTCTTTTATGTCGTGCAGACATTACCAACATATTTAAAATGTTTTTGGAACGCCATCCTGTAGTCTAAATACCATGTATAATAAT
Source organism: Aquatica leii (assembly GCA_035610365.1). Lineage (NCBI taxonomy): Eukaryota > Metazoa > Arthropoda > Insecta > Coleoptera > Lampyridae > Aquatica > Aquatica leii. The sequence continues at coordinate 1,146,110 of CM069436.1, forward strand.
ATAGAAAACTTTAAATTAGTACGTAAGGTAGAAAAGTTGTCATAGGATATAATGACAGCGAAAGTCAATGATCTATTGACAAGTGACGCTGTCAAGATCCCAACTATAAAATAAGTTAGGAACAATGTCAGTATAATTGTGAAAAACAACATCAGAACTAGCGAACAGCTGTTTCGTTCTTTAGGTGTATCCTAGCGCTGATGAGTTCCTAAAGAACGAAACAGCTGTCCGCTAGTTCTGATGTTGTACTTCGAGGATTCGGGTGATTTCTAATTCGAAGGATTGCTTTCGGATCATTGGTTTCGTTTCCTTTGTATGACGTTACCATAGATATGTTTTACTTCCCTAGTGATGTGGTTGGAGCGTCTGGTGCCGCTACCCCGTATGTGGTAGGAAATGTCTGGTTTAAGACTCGATAGGGTTTATCTCGACGAGGTTCCAGTTTTGCGGATGTTCTCTTAGCGATGTTGCTAAGTAGGTATGTCGTAACCCACATTAGATCACCTGGTTGGAGTGTCAGGTCTCTCTTGATCTGTGATTTTCATGGCACGATTCTGTGTCCGTTTGTTATTTTCTTTTGCTTATCTGATAGTGTCAGTTATTCTTAGAAGATACGGAGTGATAGTAGGGATAAAGGTGTCTCCTTCTATAATTGCCTCGTCATCCGTGTTTCTGAGTTCCTTTCCAAAACTTAAGTTTGCTGCCGTGTATCCGTGTACGCTGCCATATTTAGGGCGAACCTGGTAACTGATAGCTTGTCTGACCAGTTGTCGTGTGTGCGCTGTACCAGTATAGCTAGTTGGGTTTTGAGATCCCTTTTTTCGTTTCACTGGATTCGCTAGTAGATGATATACTAGTGTGAGGCTCTGCTGGATGCTTAGACAATAGACGACGTGGTGCATTACGCCGCTTACAAACTGTGTACCGTTGACGCCGCGAATTCTACGTGGCGTGCCATATCTTAAAAATACCTTGCTAATTAAACCGCGAGCACATGTCTCCGCATTTGCTGTGTTTATGGCAAACAATTCTACCCATCTCGATATTACATCTTCTGTGATAAAAATCCATGTTTCTTCATTAGGACCTTCTGGCAGAAGCCCGAACAAGTCGATGGCAAGTGTCTCGAATCGTTAGGCTAGTGCTGTCGTCTACATCAGACCCGCTAGTTTTTGGTTGTTTGCTTTGAACTCTATACAATGTTTGACGTGGTCGGCAATGTTTTTCCTTATGCTCACCCAATAGTACTGAGTGGCTATACTCTGGAATACGTTTGGTCTTCTCCGTAGTGCCTGGCCGTCGGGGCGTCAAGGAGTACTCACTCACGTGCAATTTATAATTTCGTAGCTGTCGTAAAACGATTTGTAGATCCTTCACGTGGTCTTCACTGAATTTTGTCAGCAGGATGAGGTCGTCCAGGTAAACTATTGGGATAACCTGTAAGATGCTGGTGGGGAAGCGGTCCATCAGTCGTTAGAATGAAGCCGGTTGCGGAGTTCAAAAGGCATTCTGCGAAACTTAAATAGTCCAAACGGAGTAACGAACGTGGTTTTGTCCCTGTCTGCCAGAACCCTGATGGGAGATCTAAGGTAGAGATAACCGTGGCTCGTGCCGTGTAGAGTAAGTCATCCATCCTGAGGAGTGCGTAACGATCGAGGGTGGTTATGTAGTACAATTTCCGATAGCCCACGCGCACTTAGTTGTCCGGCTTTGCACCATCACTGCGGCCAACGGTGAATCACACTCCTTGATAATGTTAAATTTTATCATTTTGTCTACTTCTTCTCGTAGCACTAACCTTTTTTCTCTGCCAACCGGTATAAAGCTGTTGCCACCGGCGGGTTGTTACCAGTCTAAATTTGTGGAGATAGCGCGTCCCACTCATCTTGGCGCAGTTCTCGGGCATCTGTATCTCTATTTGCTTCCTCCTCGTAAAGCGCAGGAATGTACTAGACGGAAGGAGTAGATGGAGGATGTCGTCTGCTGATGTGGCATATACAGGGTATTGCCTTTAAAACGAGTACTATCGGCTTTCTCTTCACACTTGCTGTCCTCTGCTCCAAATAGTGCATTGATTCTGACATCTTGGTTCTCGAGTCGTTGGGTGCTAATGTGTCGTTTGGCATCCCTTGGTACATAGGGCGTTTACGGACGAGAATGAGAGGCTGTCGTTGACCCTTCTCGTGAGGACTTTTTGTGAGCGGTCTTGACCGTCTGCAAGTACTAGGTTGATTTGATGAGGCGTGAACTGAGCTCCTTGTAGTTTGAGGATTTTATGGAGCGTGTAGCCGACTATGTTTTGGTGTGTAAGCACACCCAATTGTCTCGCCAACGTTGACGTGTATGATTGAGGATTGTCATCTGCGTGTCTGATTTGGTAACAGTTCCCTCAATTCTGATAGATAGAATGTAAGTTGTGCCAACGGTGTTTGGTTGTCGTTGCATTTTGGGCATTGGTTTTTGATGACGCCGGGAGTCTTGCAACCGAAGCAAGTAAACGGTGCACTAGCGGTATAATTCAGATTGCACAATTATTCACCTACATCACAGGAAATTGTTTATAATGAATTATAAAAGTTTCAGTCACATAGCAATTGGGTATCAAGTTTTTCACGTCCCTTAGCAAAATCAAATAAAACATAATTAGGAATTTGTTACTAATTTCTTGCGAAAGAAAAAACTTGCAGCTTTCTTACTTTTTTAATTATGCATTAAACTTGAGGCAAGTTAGTAGTACACCATTCTAAACAGTGTTTTAATTAATCGGTATTTGGTTTAAAATATGTGTAGAATTTGTTGCTAAATTGTTGTTAATTAATTGTAAAAGAAAAAAGCAGATGGCTTTATTAATCTACACACATTTTATACAGGCAATAAATTCATTAAAGCACTTTTTAGAATGGTGTACTGCGAACTTGCCTCAAGTTAGCCGAAAAACGCATAACTAAAAAAGTAAAAGTGTTACAATTTTTTTTCTTTCGCAACAAATTCCTAACTATATTTTATTTGATTCTGCTAACCTTGTACTGCTAACTTGAAAGACGTAACTTTTTCACGGTAACGGTCCTTTGCAGACCGGCCATAGAAGTGGAAGACCATCTCTCTTATCCAGAGTTGAAAAAGACAACATTATTCAAGATGCTCCTTTGACTCTATTCACAATTTCCGCCACCATTCGCGAAAGACTGCAGTTACAATACAGTTTGCAAACAATAAAGAATACTTTGAAAGCTGAAGGAATAAGCTGATATTGACCTATAAAGAAACCTGTAATAACTAAATATGCCTACCGGAGATTACTGTTTTCAGAAGAACATTCAAATTTCGATTAGAAAGGTGTTGTTTTTTCAGATGAAGAAACCTTCTGCACTTCCCAAAATAGTAAAAAAGTTCTTTGGAGGCCACGTAATTCTAGATATAGATCAAAACATGTGCAACTCAACAAAAAAAGTGGGAGAATTAGTGCTGCGTACTGGAGATGGATGAGTGATGCTGTGGGTAATTAACACGTGTCGATGGACGCTTAACTGCTCAATCCTACCTGACAATTTTGGAAGACGTTATGTTGCCATCCGTACGACAAGTTAATCCCGAAGGACCAATTCGGTTTGTTTAGGGGAATTCTCCTATACATACGGCAGCGGTAGTTTAAGAATGGTTCTTACAACATCCAGAAGTGGAAAGAATCCGTTGGCCACCTAAGTCACCGGATTTGAACCCTATAGAGAATTTGTGGGCGGCGGCCGTGCGTGGGTGGAACGACGAACTGAACAATAACATAAAAATACGAAATATAAACAACTTGCATCGCCATATTAATACCGTGTGGAAAAGATTTCGAGAAGCTAATGTATCTGCCAATTTAATCAATTCGATGCCAAACCGTCTACGGTAATGGATATTATACCCATTACTAGCATGTAAAATACAAATATTTAAATGAAATATTAAATACTTTTCTAATCATGTTTTTTATTAGGATTTTCTATATCTGGTTTTGTTCTTGTAATATAAATAGTGTTCATGTAAAATTTATAATAAAATCTAAGGTATTGTTTCTATTAAAATGTAGTAGGTACTATAATAATCTAAAACAAAAAAAAATGCAAACTACGAAATTGCAAATTTCAGTGCATCTCGCATTTTTCTTTGTGATTTTTAGATTTACAGCGTAAGTATGTATTTTCAAATTTTATTTGGGATTTTTTTAACGTTCTTTATGAGAAATCAGACTTGATTTTATAAAGGGAGATATGTATCCTTTAATTTTTCATACGAATAATTTAAAAGAAGTAATGGGAATTTATATTGTAATTGTTCGACCACTAATCTAAATCGAAATGTTGACTTTAATTTAATCCGGATATATTAAGAGTTTTAGGCTAATTAGTACAGTAGTTTCATATTTCAGCATACAGTTGATCATTATTCGAACTATAGATGGAACTTATTTAATCATAAATAACAATTATTTTTTTTAATTACAAGCAAAGAACGTAAATAAATAAAAAACTTGGCAAAGAAGAATTTAAAACTTTAGGGTACAATTTAGATAAACATTTGCAGGTAAGAAACATGTTCTTTGAACGCTTGAGACAGTGCTTATGAAGAATGGTTAGTAACCTCGTAATGTCTACAATGCCAATGTTGTCAAATTTAACTAGGCGTTTTGTATAACGTAAGTTTGGTTGCATACCATGCAGATCGCGATTCAAAGTGTCCAATTACTTTTTTGAGGCAGTGTACATACAAAATATAGAGAAACAAAAATGATAAACTTGAAAAGGTGTTTGAATCCTTCAAATGTAGGAGATGGCGAAAAGAAAACACAACTTACGGTGTTTTTTTGTAGGCTACGTTTCGTGAACCTGTGCGTCCACTTCATCAGGCCTCTATGTTTATTAAATAAGAAAAAACAAAATTAACATAACATATATACAACTCAGGTAAAACAAACAAACTTTTTAACTGAATAACTAGTTGTACAAAACAAAACAAATCGTTTGCAGAAACTAACAACATTAACAAAACCAAGATTATTTTCACCGTAAAAATGATAAACTAATTGGTGATATTATTGAGCTTAATGCCTTACCACAATTACTAAATTTATAAGTTACATTTAGTAAGGTATTTGTTTAAATCAGTACCGCAACTTAAAACAATAAACTTTTATATTTTGACTATAATATTTAACAAACACTTTATAATACTATATTTGTTCAATAATTTAATTAATTTAATATTCGTATTGATTTTACTATTACATATAGAAACAATCTAATGAAGAGATCATACATTTTAATGTCTGTTTTCTGTTAATATTGTGATTCTCAAAGTAGCCATTTTAATGAATATAAAAGTCGTAATGTTCTATAGTATTTAACCAAATATGTATATTTTACAAGACATAAAGAACCCGTACTGAAACGTGCGAGAAGTTATTCTCAACTTCGAGAGCCTTCGCGAGGTTTTTGTACATATCCAGAACGTATACGAAAGATATGGAACATTCGCGAAGGATTTCCAAAATGTATAAATGCGGCACAAACAAATCAGAAGTCAGTTATTTCCAGTACCACGAAGTCGGCAGTGTTAAGAAGATTACTCAAGTTTAAATAAACATGTGATTAACCTGGTACATGACTTTAACGTAAACTATAAGTGTTAAACAAGTGTGTGAAGTTATCAGCGGACTTTATCTTATCTTCGTGTCAGTGATAGCGCTATATATAAATTAATGTACGTGTTTTTATTAAATATCCTTAGATTTAATTAGTTCGGTTAATAATAATAAACGTATACATATTTTTAGTATAAAGAAGTTACAATACATTAAACAAATGCTTATTATAGAAGACCAACACGTAAACTTTTCATATTAGTCGCTACGACAAAAGATCAGAATCATCGTTAATAATAATTTTACGTTCATGACACAATTGATTGCTACATGGAGCCTATATCACGGAAATGCTCACGATTTAATTACATTTAGAAATGTAATTTCGCAAGACCTCTGGTACAAAAACAAAATAGTTAATCTACAACTATAATTATAAAACTTTAATACGCAACATTCGCAGTTCAAAAATATACGCGTCTTTTGTGAGCATTTTTCGTAACTTTCTCTAATATCATTTGAAACTTTTTTTTTTAAACATACGTCATTAGTTTTTAAAACTGTACTTAATGATGCAATTTTACATTAAATTAAAGAACCAATTATTACATAATCGTTTTTAGATTCATTTGCACGAGATTATTAAATTTTCTACGCAACAATAAAAAAAAAACAAAATGTCTTAATTGTTTTTAATCACTCAATCATATGTGTTTATTAATTGAATAATTGTAATTACAGATGTTGTTGGATGCTTCGATTCGCCGCATATGCTGACCCCGCTGAAGAAGGTACCCGAAAGTCCTTCATCGATCGGAACGAAATTTTATTTGTTTCGAAGAGACGTACAATTCTCGGATCCTCAAATTTTAAAATACGAAGATAGTGGCCAATCGGTAAATTCCTCAAAAATTGATCCCAATCGTTCGGTTAAAGTAATCATTCATGGATATATGGGTAGTTGGCTGGAAGATGGTCCTTTAAACACGGCACAAACTTATTTAAAAATAGTACGTATTGCTTAAAAATATTTTATCTCAAGTATTGTAACATGACATTGTTTGAAAGTAACGACCGTTACATTTGTCATCCAACGAATTTCCTTTTTTCGCAATTAATATAATTCCATTAAATTACGCAGTGCGATTGCAACGTAATTATAGTTGATTGGGAAACGGGGGCGAAAGGACCTCAATATGCTAACGCAGCTGCTAATACTGAAGTAGTAGGAAGACAATTAGGAATTCTGTTACTTCATATGATAAAAAATGGTTTACAACCAGACCTCCTTCATTTAATCGGATTTTCGCTAGGAGCTCACGTCGCTGGATGCGCTTCAGAAGTACTTAAAAAGAACGAGCATTTGGTTGGAAGAATTACAGCTTTAGACGCCGCCAGTCCTTTGTTCCGCCACAATAACTTTAAAGATAAATCTAAAAAACTCGACAAGGATGATGCCGTTTTTGTAGATGCGATTCACACAGATGCAAGTCCGGTATGTAGCCGTAATTTAAAAAAATGTAATTAATAAGTAATTAACAGTTTTTTACTGACGGATTTGGTTTACTAGAACCAATAGGCCACGTAGATTTTTTCCCAAACGGCGGTTTCGAACAACCCGGGTGTGTTGATCGAAGAGCGTCAGTGGTAATGACACACTTAGGTAAAAAAACCCACCTAAAAAGTGCATTTTGTAAATGATGAAATTATAGAAAGAACCATTACAAAAGATACAGCATGCAGTCACCTCAGATCGTGGGAGTTATTTTTAGAAAGTTTACAAACGAAATTAGGTAAAATACGAAATTGTGAATTTACCGCGTTTAAGTGCAAAAGCGGTTTGGAGTCGTTTCAAAACGGTTTATGCTTCCCCGATATACAAGGAAGCGCAAAATCGTTATTAAATTCCAGTTATAGGACAGATTTAGGTAAAATGGGAGAAGATGCTAAGGGCGATGGGATTATGTACTTGGTAACGAAAAATAAATACCCGTTTTGTGGTGAGGAGTTTTTATGCAAAATATTTTTCATGGTTGTTTTAAAGGCTTACAGCTGCAAGTCGGTATTGAAATGTCAAAAAAAGATGATGTCCCAAACGGAGAAGTCCGCTTCAAAATGCAACAAGAAAATGTTACTGCCAGTACAAACATAAGGTTTTTTGTAGTTTCTGACTTACGTTATATAATACGAATTTTTAGATTATCGTCCTCTCGAGACGCTTTTAGTTTATTAGTAGTAGACAATGGGTTTGATACCAACGGTGATATTACCGCGGACATAGCTTTCTTTAAACAAGAAGATAGTAAAGAAAATTTAGACCAAATGGTGATCGACAAAGTTATAGTTAAAGACATAAAGGGAGGAAGGTGCGTATACTCTTTGATAAGCGTATGGTAATTTTAATTTAAAAAATCCGATTCAAAATCAAACAAATAACTATAAAACGTTGTTTGGAATAATTCATATTTCATAAATATTATAACACATTTTTTTAGATGGTCATATTGCACCAAAGATACAACGTTGCCCCATGGGAAATCTACAACCATATTGTTAAATCCAAAAACCTGTTAGTCAGTTAATTGTAAATTAGTCTTAAAATAAAAAATTAAAAGACGCTTTAACACTAAAAAATTATAATTTAAAAACAAAAATTAATGTAATTTGGAGTACTTTTGTTGCACAATTTTATTTAAATTAATTTAGTATTTATACACTAGGTTTCAAATAAAATGCACCACAGCAGTAGATGTGGGGGGCTGAAATTTTGTATGTAAAACTGTTATGTATAGACAAATAAATGATTATAATTTGGAAGAAGCAACACAACGTTTTATTGAAAAAATGTCAATAATGTGTAACATCATCACGTGTTTTTATGCAAGAAGTTACCCTTCTAGGCATGCTGGAAATAAGGTGATTTATTGCGTTCTGGGGTATCTCATCCCAGGCTATTTGAAGCTGTTGTCGCAATTCTTCTATGGTATTTGGAAGATGAGCTAGATGACGCAGTCTTTTGTCCATCATGTCCCAGAAATGTTCTATTGGCGATAAAGAATCTAGCAGGCCATGGTAGCAAATTTACGTCATTCTCTTCAAAAACTCTCTGTATCTTGTTGGAAGACAGCTCCTGCAGGTTCTTGAAGAAGAGGTAGAAGAACTGGTTCTAAGACGTTGTCGATATAATGTCGAGCATTTAACGTGCCTTGAATAAATGTTAAAGAAGAACGGTCTCCCCAATAAATGCTACCACAAACCATCACACCAGATGTTAAGTCAGTATGTCTTCGTTGTACAAACTGTAAATCGTAGCGTTGTCCTCTAGGTCTCCGCACACGTGTACGCCTGTCCGAATTCCATAATCAGAACCTAGACTCGTCAAAAAAAATAATGCTGTTGCATTCATGTAGCCAATGTTGTCTTCTTGGTAGTGAGGTATTAGACGAATACGGGAGTTTGGTCGATATGATCGCAATCCAAAAGAGCGGATTCGACGATAAACAGTACTCATAGAGACTCTGTGACCAACTGTCCAACGTATCCAGTTTATTCCAACTGAACGCGAAGGTTTCCAAGGGTCTTGAACAACACTTATTAACAAACGATCTTCTCGTGCATGCGTACCTCTGGGTCGTCCAGTACCTCTACGTCGTGTTTGCAACTGTTCCTCCTGTTATCCTCGACATGTTCTTAATATTGTTGAATTAGTACGTCCTAATCTTCTAGCGATTTCACGATATCCCAACCCAGCTTTCTGCATACCAATAATTCGCCCTCTCTCAAAAGGCGTTAATTGTTGAAAATTACCTCGTTTGCGAATTCGTGGCATTCTGACACTTAAAACAATGACAACTGATAATTGGATCTAAAAAATCTGAAAAACTACAACTATCAACATTTTCATTCCTAATTTTAATCATTTATTCGTCCATATATAGCAGTTTTACATACAAAATTTCAGCCCTCCACGTCTACTCCTTCTATGTGGTGCATTTTATTTGAAACCCAGTGTATATGTATATATAAAACCTATAGAAAAACACTGATTTTTTTGACAGATCAAATGAGTCTAATACTTTTATTTCTTTTTAAATTAATAATATACGAGGATTGTGCGATAACTACATGAGCTGACAAAGAAACCGTTTTTTTGACAAAACCCATTTTATTCTTCAATATAGTATCCTGCTCGCTCAACACACTTATTCCAAGCATATTTAAAATTAGCAATGTCGTTATTGTAGGTCGATAAACACAAGTATTCGAAATAGCTATTTACAGCAGCAACTATCCTGAAATTACACGGGAAAATTCTCAGCGGAGCCGTTTTTTTAAGTTTGGAAAGCGACGATAATCACTAAGGGACAAATCTGGAAAATAAGGCGAATGAGACACTAATTGAAATCTCAATCGTGATACATAATATCTTATGGATATTCATATTAAGTGTGACCATGACCATATATCCGTGGATGTGTACTGGATATCCATATCACTTTTATGTGGATATCCATAATCAGATGTTCTATGGACGTCATTGCTTCGATACTCATAAGATATACGTATAAAGATATCTTATGAACATCACTACGGCAAGTGATTATTATTTCGCTATATAATAAATTTAAGTTTTTATTGTAATTTTTTTAAATACACATTTAAACATCATTTAAAATTTAACAACCGACAATGCGTTTATATACTACAAATTTAACCGAAAGAAAAACAAAATTAGTTGACTGTCGGTCCTCGTCTGATAATTATACCTTCAGAACTTCTAACTTTAAGTTAAATCGAAGATGTGCTATCGCTTTGGTACAAAATGGTTTGGTAATAGTTTGAGTTAAAAAAAACTCTTTGTCTTTAATCTTTGCTAATGTAACCGTTTACAAAATTCACCCAAAATCAGTTTACGTTCTTTACGGCAAATTATGTTTAGTTTCATTTTTTGGATACAACGCCATCCGGCGGATTCATCGACATCGTACCGAGCAGTATCGTATATTTGGGCTCTATTGTTCAAAGCTGTTTCCTGGCATACCTAAGAGACCGACACACGTAACAATTATAACGTCAAATGTTTAAACGGCAATTGCGGACTAACTAGGACAACTAGAAGAGTTCAGTTTATTTTAGTAGCAATATTTTCTAAACGTCTTGTAAAGTTTCATAAAAAAAACTTATAAACCATAGAAAAAGTGCTTTTAACGCCAGTTACGACTTTACGTATCGACGGACGCTTCAGTTTGGTGCTTTGTGTGAATACTCATTTTGTGATTGATTTACAATCAAAGACATTTAGCTAAATATAACGCAAAAATCTCAAAGAAACGATTACCTCTGTACCTTCGACCAAATTAAAATATTTAATTAAATCAAAAGTCGCTTCTCGTTTGTATTCTTTATAACTATATAAGTTACGTTATTTGATTTAATTAGTTTGTAGTAATAAACAAAAGGTTTTTTCACATAATTTTGTTTTGAATTTAATTACATTTGTAGTATCATATTAATTTCAATTTACGATTCATACAGATTTGTTTTATTTTTTTTTAACTAAATTTTTGTGCTTCACTGTTCAATTAATTTGCTTGTCTTAATTACAGATTTAGATCAATGCACTTTTATCCCCTGTTTGACGCCCTTCCGAATTTTTAGCGTTTAACCCCATGCTTGACTTTTTCAATTAGTCACGGACTTATGATTTTTACTCACAACCGTTACCACTGAGCACCGGCAATTACATTATTTGTGTTGCTTTTCTTTTATTGCCATATTTTGTATCTAACAAACTTAGCAAGAACGTTTAGCTACTCAAAGGTAATAAATTTAAAAAAAAGGAAGAAATATAAACACAATTTTTATTTAATGTGTTGGTCCCTCTCTATTGCTTTAACACTCCTTCACTTTTCGTGGCATCGATTCTAGAAGGTAGTCGATTTCGTTTTGAGTTATTGTGACTGTAGATGATAGGCTAAGTTCCCAGAATGTGCTCACACGTGCTCAATAGGCGAAAGGTCGGAAAACCTGGCCATGGTAAGAGATTGGTCTCTTTGAATCGGTCTATGTTGCTATGTGAGGACTCGCATTATTCTGCTGGAAAAGTGGAAATGGAAAAATATGGGCTTCTACCACGTCGTGAACATATCGTTAATAATCGACAATGCTTTCATACGCTACGAATTTAACCAAACAAAAAATAAAATTATACAAAGAATGCGAAAACACTAATATCATGTGATTAATACGTTTTATCTTATTGTTAGTCTTTGATGGGTAACTTTATCAGGAATTAGTAATAATGCTCACAAACTACGAGCCGCCGTGTTGTAGTGGATCAAACTTGTTTACTACACCGACGAAACCGAATTCGAATCCCGGTAACGTCAAACATTTATAGCATCGAGTAGGCTAGCTCTTCGCAGGACTGGCAAACCTGCATAGTGTACCTCATGCTAAAAACATCTCTCTCACGTCTCACCGTTCGGATTCTGCATAAAACTGTAGGTCCCATGCATTTCTAGAATGCATGCGAGAGAGATAAACCGGTAAGCGGCAAAAGCGGTGTAAAAACCGAAAATATAAAATATACACTTTTTTCTGGATATCTTAAGGACACCGAAATGTCTTCACCAAGATATTAACTGGACGTTTTATGGATGACTTTGTGCTAAATATGGATATAGCCTTAGTTAAGTACTAAACGAGACTTAAGCCCGGTCGCATAAAACGTTACTAACTTTGAGGATGTAGTTAAGCGTAGTCATTGGTCCAAAATCAATTGTTTTTCTGACGACATTCTCAAATCGATAGCTTGCTTTATGCAACCTGACATTGCTCCTATAGACTATATCACCCCATACTATAATCCCCACCAGTATGGTGCACATGCAGGTCTCCAGATAATTGAACCTAGCGTCTTTGTCTGACTTTCATACGGTCCTCATGCATCCCAAACAAAACCAAAATTCATCACTGAAGACTACTCTATGCCATTCCAGATTCCAGGGGAGTTGCAACCTACACCACTTCAAACGTTTCGAAAAGTTACAATAGGTCCTTCATTACTTAACCATTGATCGGCGATTAATCTGCTGATACTAGAAAATCGGTCTCTTATTGCCATAAGTCAAAGATAGCGGTCCCGCACCTCATTTGTTTGCTTCCCGATCCTTGTATACGACGATTTTGACCTTCCCTAATCTATGCTTGATAACAGTGCATGATAGTGGATATTAGTTTCTGTTATTCACAAAATTCCTACCCCTTGTTAGTCTTGCAATTTTAATGTCACTGAGTATACATTAATACTAGTAATAATATTAACAAAAGATATTCACGTCTTTGTGTGGATCTACATAGAACATTTTTGTGTGGATGTTCAAAGAACATTTGTATGAGTGTCATATATATACATCCAACGAAGTAACATCTGGACATTCTATGGATGTACAGTGGAAGTTCATACTACTTAATATAGATATGGTATAGACACAACACCAAAATAAAACTGGATGCTTTTGCTATATGAGCTTTGCTAAAGGACGTCGATTCTCTCTGATTTTGTCGTTAAGTTGTTGTAATAAATTAGCATATAATACTCGCCATTTGTTTTTCCTTTTTTAAGTAGTCCACCAATATAATTCCATGAGAACCCCAAAACACAGTTGCCATAACCTATTCCGCTGATAACGTGTTTGCCCTCTTCGGTGGCGGAGAACCTTTGTGTGTTCATTATTTAGACTGTTCTTTAGTTTCGGTAGTGTAATGGTGGACCTAACTAGCTTTTCTCAATGGTTAAGACACGGCGCAAAAACGTCTTCGGATTGCGGCGAAAACGTGCCAAAAATCACGACAAATATTCCAACGATTCAGTTTTATTTTAGGTGTGAGCAACCGTAGCACCCAATCCGCCGAATATCATTTCATTTCTGCAGTTAAAATTCTGTGCACAGTCATTTGAGATATTTTGCATGTGTGCTATCTCGCGCACTTTGACTCGATGTTCTCCAATACAATTTTTTTAATCATATCGAGGACAGCACCGATTTTCGAATGTTCACTACAGGATTCATCATTTGTGCCCACGATTAAATTTGACAAACCAGTTTTTGACTATTGAAAACGAATAGTCGATTTCAATAGTGTTGAATCCAGCTTTGTTTTGGTTTCGATTGGTGTTACGTTTTTCAAATGAGAATATGTTATAACTGTTCTCAATTTAGTTTGATTAGCGGGTCGGGTTTTGGTCCGGCCCGGCCTAAAACGAATCTTGAATTCGGGCCAGGCCGAGAAAAAAAACTCGAACCGGAATTCGGCTATTGTTAACCAACGCTGATGAATAAAATATGTATTTAGTAGATGTTCAATCTAATAAATATAATCAAAGCCTTTTCTGGTATTCGGACGAGCTAAATCTCAGATCGAAAGTAAAAACGTGACTTTATAATACATTTTACAGATTAAAAAGTCGGACTTTGACCCAATCGGACCCGATTTTAGGTCGAGTCGGTTATACAGTGTTTAGATTTAAGTCGGGCTGGGCTTTGTCCAACCAGATTCTATCATCCCTATTTACAAAATCACACAAAACATTTACCTTGGCGTACTGTCAAAAACAAACTAATCGACAGATCGCCGTGTAAGGTCACTTATTGAAGAATGATTCTATAGAATGGTTTCCCCGGAATTTGCGCCATCTCCGTGTTAGGTCACATGGCCCATATAACACAAAAACATCCACTAGATATATGGGTGTTGACATTTCCATGTCCATAAGATATCCATATTGAGTACCCATAGAACGTCCAAACGTCACAAATTTAGATAGTGATTAATTCATTTGATTTATAAAAACCTTTAGGTTCACGTGATTTTTCAAAATAATCTCATCATTTTGATAAATCTTGTCAGTTAAGAGTTTGAGTTCTACTTTTTATTCTGATCTGCGAGGATATCAGAAATATTACTGCATGCATTATTGAACTCCAGAGTTTGAGTTCTACTTTTTATTCTGATCTGAAAGGATATCATCAGAAATATTACTGCACGAATTGGGGAACTCCAAACGCACACAATGAAACATTTCGACGCGCTAACCTTGCAATTCACACCAGCATCGCAAAATCCAACAACGGTAGAATTTGATACGAAGAGGACATGAATTTCAGAATGTACTGTCGAGAAATGTAAGGCAATTTAGTCTATTAGAAAAAAAAACTAAGGTCATTTAGTAGAATGCAAACTTTCCCGGCCGTTGTTTAATGTAGCACTGTTTTTCGGGTGTTGCCGCGTCACAAAACTTTCTCTTAACGTTTCGCTGATCATGCTGTCAGCTTCTTCAGGAGATTTCTAAATCGTTCCTCGTTATATACCGTCTTACGGCTCCGCTTCGCTGATCCGTGTCCGTTGAATATGCAAGAAGTCACCAGAATAATCTTAATCGTAAAAACAATGGGCGAGACTGCTGATAGATAACCTAGAGAAATTTCAAACTGGTCGTAAAAGTAAGTCCCCTAAAACTCCTTTAACTGGGCGTGTGCAACCCCGTAGCCCCGTAATAAATCGAGACATCGATTCACCTAGAGCGGTTTCTCGGCTTACCCTTAGTCTTCGTTCCCAGAGGTGTTTTCTTTTAAACTTCTTGGAAGTCAGCTACGGCGCCACAGAAGAACTGACAACGACCGCCCAGTGAAATGAACGGATGCTGGCTATGCACTCTTTCCGAGCCGTACCGAGACTACCCAAACACAAAAGTGTACAGACTACGCTTGGCTCTCTTTATAGTGACATGCGTCAGCACGGGAACGCTTTTACTCAATATTCTTTTGACACTGCGTCAACGTACACTGTTCCAACATGACGGCGCTCCTGCCCACCAAGAAGCTAAGGTAAGAAACGTTTTTTCCCCACAGAATAATATATTTATCATTCATAAAGAAACATAATAGTAAGGTTAATTAAACTAATTAAAGTATAAAATTGATTTATTTAGCAGTTAAGTACAATTTGTTAATGTAGCAAAAAGATGTATTCCTTTTAAGCTGCAAGAAGATTGAATTATCATGTGATATGTATGCATAATGATGCACTTGTAAATGTAAATGTTTTTAGTATCTGTTAACAGTAAAAATCGCTTCATAACCAATTGACTATAATACTTTATTTTACCGATGACAAAATTGTAGTACAAGAACTTATCAATTTAATATCAGTTACACAGAAATAAACCAAACTTAAAATTATTTCTAATAAAATTAAAAAAAAGTTAGTCTCACTTAGCATACCTTTTTATTACTGCAGCACGCTATCAGTTTGCATAGCTTCAATTCCGTTCTCACCTGTAAACTAAACATTATCAACAACCAAAACAAAATTAAAGACTACCGTTTTGTGTTTCATGTCCAGGAATTTGTCCTAATTGTAACAAATGTTGTAATCGCTCGACTTCTTCCAACGAATTCGCTTTAGAAATCGCTTCTCTAATTTTACGAATTTCCTGCTCGGAAAGATGCTTTGGAGGATTATTCACATTTTGTCCGGAAACAAAAGTCTTTGCTCGTTTCAAAATCTCCTTCTGCAACTCCTTTCCTTTTTTACTCTTAAAAAGAGCTTTAGCTTCTTCACGTTCTTTTAGTTTTATTTTGCGAAAGTCCAAAAGCCTTAATTGTGGAAGTTTATAAATTAAATATAATCTATAATGAGGTTTCGCTGTTACTGGATTGTGAAGTAAGCTCAAACACGTCAGTTTCTCTAAAGTTGATAAAGGATCTAAATCTGCAAGTTCTTCGACGTGATTCCCTGTTAAAATAAGACTTTCTAAATTTGGTATGTGTTCTTCTAAATGTTGTCCAATTCTCCTAAAATCAAAGAGATAATTTCGAGTTGTTGAGGCTCGTTGTCGGCTTACACTATGCGGTTATTATTCATAAGAAGGCATTTGATTCTCTTTAAGAACGGAAAACCGTCCAGCTTTCGAATATCGTTTTCGGAAAAATCGATGGTATCGAATTGGTCACCTGTTGCCCCCAAATTTTCAATTTCGGGTATTTTGTAGCCTAAACGAAAGCAAGCTTTAGGTACATAACCTCAAAAAGAGCTTAACTTACCTCGCAAGTCTAACTCACGATCTTTTACCGGATTTATGTATTGCATGGAATTTTGTATTAATTCCGCGGTTAATTTGACCATTTTATTTCAATTAAGTCTACTTTTGTACTTAATATTTCTAATTAACAACGTAAATATACAAAAATTCACATGGAAAAATTAGTATTACTTACGGAAGATGGCAGCACTGGCGACAATGAAACCGTCACAATTTAGTAAAGAACGATTTACACTTTTTACTAAATTATAGATTTGAAAAACTTTAGTATTTATTTAATTTTAAGAACCGATTTATTAAAATATAAAAAACGAGATATTAAAATATATAACAATTATTGGAAAGACACTTACAAACAGAAACATTCTAATTAATTAGACATTTTTTTGGAAACTGGTTTCAGTTCAAATTTAATTGAAAACCAAGTCAAAAATCTGGTCTAATTTATTACAAGTACTCTTTCTCTAATGTTACACAATAAAGTAAATGAGATTACAAGTTAGTTAAAAGCTCAAAATCTTATCTTAAACCCAGTGGCGGCTGGTGGTCAATCATACAAGAGGGTCATTTGAAAAAATGCAATTATTGCAAAAAAGCTGAAAAAACATTCTTAGAGTAAAGTGATTTATATTTAAGATCCATTATATTTAAGATTTAAGATATTCGTCTATAATTACAATTACCAAAATGATAAATAACAAGCTCATTAAAATTTACAATGATTTTTCAATGCTTAACATAGAAATGCAAATCTTTCTTGTCTCATAATATTGTCAATAGCGTAAAAATGTTTTAATTCTTTTTAACACAGAGAAACATCGCTCTCTTTTGACTGTAGTCATATGTAAAGTCAATCAATTGTTTCATTTAATATGTGTATCTATTTTTAGTTTTTACAAACATTTTCATTATAGTCTTTAATTGACCTCACAATTGCTTTTTACTTTTTCTTTTAAATGCTATAAATCCGTAACATTATTTTTACAACATAATGATTAATGCATCATCTGAAAACAGTAAACATAAAACACTAAAATCTATTATTTATTTAAATCCACAAATCCAATCTAACGAATCATACACAGACTCTTTAAAATTACTGTTAACTTGTTTATTTTGATGTTTACTCGAATTTAAAGTAAAGGCTGAAGACGAGCATTAAATTTAAATTCTAAATGTGTAAACAATTAATAGCTTTATTTTTTTAATGTCTAGTACCACCGTTATTATGAAACAAAAACGATAAGTCGTCCCTTATGAATATTATCGATCAACTAAGAAAATCGACTATAAAGTTTGTCATATGTGATAAGAAATTTCGAAATTCAAACATCTGTATTTTACACACACGTGCTACGAAGATAACGATAGATGGCGTAAGTCACGTAAGCAATATAAGCATTGCACTCAAAGATAATTGCACTAAGTATTATCTTTGGAGTAAGCGGCCCGGCTGAAGACCCTGCGAAAGCATTCAAACATTTACTTATCATCTTAATAACTCGCATAAAATTGTATTATGTGTGTCTCACTCTTGATTACAATAACTATCATCGTAATATAATACGTACGTGTCAGCCTCGGGTAAATTCGCAAACTTTCGTATCTGTTGCGTTTAAATTGACAATTATTTAAGCGCACGAAATTTAAACGCTGATAATTTGATTTAAACGCAAATTTTCTGTAATTTTAGAGCAAATAAAATACCTTTCTTATTCATTTTTGGAGGGGCATTGACAAAATGACGTAATAAAGAAGCCGCCACCGCTTAAACCTAAACAAAATAATTTAACTGAAAAAAAACGTGTCTACAAAAATAAGTGATCAGATCAAAATTCAAACGGAGCAAAATCTCTTTAACTATGCAAGTTTTAAATTATTTTAATTTAAACTCTTCTGGTGAAAATAATCACTATAAATATTAACAGATATAGACAATGATAGACTGTAGATTGCAACAACATTCTGAATACGATTGCACAAAAGTAATTGTCTATGCACTTATATACGTTGCAAAAAGAGCGTTTAATATTTAGAAGAGACAACACCACTGCAAAGGTTAAATTAAGTTGAAGGAATTGTTCATGCTTCTTTAAACTTCCAGATTAGTCTCATTGTTTTTAGTTTTTGATTTTCTTCTTAGAGCTTTTCTAATTTCTTTTGTAATTCGCTTATTTAGTCTTCTCTACTTTTGTTTGTTTGCCTTGACGTTTCCCTTCAGGTTTCTCTAACTGCTCTATGATCACTTTGAACTCGTAATTTGTTTAGAATATTTACATCATTATTTATCTGTGTTTTGTCTGAAATGATAAAGTTTATCTCATTTTTGGTTACTCCATCAAGGCTTGCCCAGCTCCACTTTCTATGTTCTTTGTTCCTTAAAAATGTGTTGATTGCATATATTTTGTGTTTTAGCATAAAGTTTATCAGAATTTCCCTCTTTCGTTTCGTTTACCAATTCCGAAATTTTCAATACTAACTTGTGGTCCTCTTTTTTTCTTTCCAAGTTTGGCATTGAATCGGTTAATAAGTTGCAGTAAGTTGGTTTTTGTTTCTTGGCTTTTTTTCTCGTATAACATATCGATAGTTATTAAATCTCTATACTGATTCGGTATAGAATGATGGAAATTTGCTATGTGCACTCGGCTGAAGTATGATCAAATAATAATTTTAAAAATATAAAGCAAGTATTCGATTTGTTGATTATGATTAGTTAAAAAACGACTACAGGTGCTCGTACTCACGTCACAACACTAAAAGAAAACTAACAAGAAGTTTATTATACTATAAGTTTATTTTAACATCGACATTTAAAAAAAATGTAAAAACAAATAACTATTCGTTCATGCAATATCACAGTAAATAACAAAATACTAAAAATCGATTTACGCAAAAATTGAACGTTAAAAACACACTGCCAGTCAAGTCTTTAGCTTCATGCTATAACATTACAGCATACCTCAGCGACTCCTTCGCAATCATCGATTGAATTTTAATTCGGTCTATGTCACGTGCAGGCTTTATAGCTTGCTTGTCAAAATGCTTATGCGTTGACGTAACCGGAAGAAAAAGAGGGAGCAATCCAATACTACCAACTGAGTTTAACATGAGCAAAATGTGTACAAAGAGATGAACTATAAAAGATTTTCATACTCGCCATAAAAATAGATTGCTTTTGTCATGATCTTCTACGCTGGCCAAGCGAGTTAAATATGGTTAAGAAGAAATCAAGAGGGGCAGGATTTCTATTCTTGTAGTAGATTTGATTTCCATTAGAATTTTGAAAAAGTATACCTGCTACACGTACAGGTATAATATAATAAAAAAAAAGTTTCTAGAAACAAACTTAAAAAGTAAATTTCATAATATTTTTATTCAAACTGATTCAGAAGAAAGTATTAATTGCTAAGACAAGTAAATTTAGTCTCTAAATGCTTTTCGTGATCATAATAGCGCAATCGCTTAATTTGTGATGATTCAATCGATCAAAACAATATATAGAAGAAATGCGGACAGTGTTTCCGACAAAAGTCTAAAATGTTTCCGACATTAAAAATAGAATTGAAAGTTAACACGTTGACTGCCGTGTAGGTTATGGTAATTTTCCGCTACAGGCCAGAGCATTATTTTGTGATTTCGAGGTTGGTATACGCCTAAAATTGACCAATATGTGTGTTATAAATGTTATAACAACAATTTTGTATTGCTTGTTTATTGTTGGTGTGTCGCTGACGATACACGCGGCCTGTGCGTTTTTTATCACTGGCCGGGTGTATCGCTAAAGATCACCAACATTTATTATATGTATATTTTTTCTTCAGGTAGAAATACTGAGGCTAGAAGTGCGAAATAACATTGTGTATTACTGTACTAGTGTGTGACTGTAAAACTAACAATAAGACAATGGCAAAAAAATATCTTAGTGAGAAAGAGTTAGAAGACGCCCTATACGAAATTATTGCTGAGAAAGCTAGTGATAGTGAGCCTATGGATTCGGATTATG
The DNA here is from genome assembly GCA_035610365.1 of Aquatica leii. Taxonomy (NCBI): domain Eukaryota; kingdom Metazoa; phylum Arthropoda; class Insecta; order Coleoptera; family Lampyridae; genus Aquatica; species Aquatica leii. The sequence continues at coordinate 1,166,843 of CM069436.1, forward strand.
ACTCCAGTTGTAGTGCATCTGAAGAAGACTCTTATAGTGACAGTGACAGTGAAAATGATGTGCCCACAACATCTGAAACTATATCCGACAAAGAACCAATACAAAAATCTGAAGTTCCCCTCCCTCCCACCGCATTAGGTGCAGTTGATGAAGATTTTGATAAGGTAATTTGTGGTGATCCGGTTGGAAACCAACAATAATTTACCTTCAGCGCTCAAAATCGAATGGATCCAATGACTGCAGAAATGTTGGCATTAGCAGAGCCAATAGAATATTTTTGTTTTTTTTTTACTAACGAAATAGTATATATAATGGTAAATGAAACGAATCTATTCGCTACACAGACTATGGAAAGAGCTGATGACATTTCTAGTGCTTCAAGTCTTCACAAATGGACACCAACCGGTGCTCACGAAATGAAACAATTCGTTGGCTTGCTAGGATGGATGGGTGTGGTGAAAATTCCTGAGCTTTCCGATTATTGGTCTCAAAATGCTTTGTTTTCATTTCCTTTGCCCAAAAACGTTATGTCACGTAACCGATTTGAGCTCTTACTGTAATTCTGGCATTTTGTCAATAATGAGGAAGCAACGCCGGGAGATCGAACCCACAAGTTAAATAAATTTTTTAACTTATTTAAAAAAAATTTCAAAAACACCTATACGCTAGGTCAAAAAGTATGTGTAGATGAGACAATGGTGCCCTTTAGAGGACGGCTGAGCTTCCGCCAATATATCCCATTAAAAAGGCATCGTTATGGGATAAAGCTATATAAATTATGCACTGAGGGGGATATGCCTTGAATGTGAGTAAATACGTAGGAAAAGATAAAACTAACGACAAAACACAGTCAGCTTCATACAATGTTGTTATGAATCTCATTGAGGGATTGCTCAACGAGGGACGAACACTTTACGTAGATAATTTTTACACCAGTGTTCCTTTGGCCTATAGATTTGTTACGGACGAAATTTTTATTACGTACGACTGTGTATATTGACTTGAAATTATATTCCGGTTTTGACGCCCTCTACCGATCGTTTTCTCGTGGTTGTCATTTGGCGAAAAATCGTGATGCTGTCAATTGCATAAACTGGTCTGGACGTTTTGAGTAATTTCTTTATCCAATACCATCCGGAATAATGGAAATTCAATTGTAATTACATTAAGTATATAAAATATTTGAGGCGTCACAGGGTAAGATAATTGCTGCGTTTATTAAAATTCGTTCGTAATTCCTGTTTCATTTAACAGCCATTTCTATCCGCTTCGAGCACATGTATGTTTGTAATAAAGGAATGGTGAATCGTAATTCTTACTAGTAAATCACGTTACCGTACACATACGCTTTTGGAAGGCGGTTGCTACGCCACGAAAACGAGATCTCGATAAGCCTTACCGTGGGAGATGTTACTACCTGTGGATGACTCCGACTGGGTTATCAGCCACCTGTTATACGTTACTATTTATTTGATTCGATACCCTGAAGTACTATTTAATACTAAAGGCAGACATTGATTGTGTTATCAGCCACCTGTTCTGATTCGCTGCGTACAGTAGTCGATACACCGGTTTTTATACATATTTAATGAATTATTAATACTAACTGTTTTAGCTTAATATTCTTTGTGAGTTGGTGTGTGACACGATTTGTGGTTAATGCTTATTACAGGCCACTGGAGGGGAAAAACGGTTTTCTTCGCGCTAGTGGAAGCTGAACTTCGGGTGAGTTACTTTAATTGATTTTTGTGTATATCGTTGTCACAAAAAATTACTCACAAAATTTTGATTCATATTAACGTTCGTAAATATATGTAATGTGTAGCTACCAATAAAGTAGTCATCGAGTTTACTGTATCGCATACTGTGTGTGGGTGAAGAATACTTACTTTGAGGTACTTTAAATGTGTGTTGTGTGTTGCCGATACTGCAGGCATTCACGTACTAAATCTTCTATATAATTCTATAAATTTACTTGTTGCGAAATCAAAGTTTGTTATCCTTGTTAATGCTTATTGTTAATTCTCCTAGTATTTAGGATTTCATAATTCAATGTATAACGATTATTCTGCTACTCTAAGTTCAAGCTGTTATATTTGTTAACTATAATTTTAAAGTGATTAAATTTGTTAAGCTCTCCTGTTAATTCTCTCTCTCTTGTGGTTATTGTTCCCTACGAACTAATTTGGGCTACTCGAACAGCCGAGTAGAAGGATTACGAACCTTCGATTGAGTTACAAGTTTAGACCGTTCTGTCGTGAGCGAAACAGAAACGTTACTTTGGATCAGCTCTGGCGCCCTTAAGCATATTTCCTGTTTTTTTTTGAACCTCCCCTACTCCCGACTATTGTGAGTTGGCCGTGCAAGGTTCGTAAAACCAAAAGCTTGTAACAGATTACTTCACTTGAAAACGTATCTGGTGGGCACATTGCGATCAAACCGAAAATACATCCCGAAGGAAGTTGCAATGGCCAAGTTACGAAAAGGTGAAATAATAGCCAAAGAATCGCCAGAAGGCGTAACAATACTAAAATGGCGCGACCAGAGAGACGTTCGCATGCTAAGTACTTGTCATTTAAGAACTGAAACCGTTGTTACCAAGTCAAAACGTCAAACTGAAAAAATAAAACCTAAATGTGTTGCAGCATCCTATAACACCGCATTAAGAAGATGCAATAAATGGTATAAGAAAATAATTATTGGAATTTTGTGGGGTTCCTCTCCGGTAAATGCATACTTCTTATACGTACAAAATAATGTGAGTGGCAGAGACTTGAACATTACCAAATTTAGGCAAGTCATTACATCATTATTAGAACCTCCTGAAACTGCACATACTAATAAGAAAAAACGCGTTGAAACTCACCATTTAGTTACGCACGCCGAAAAGAAGAAAGCAAGATGCACAGTATGCTATGAAATATGTGGCAAGAAAGGCAAAATTATAGATGGGAAGAAGAAAATGGCAGCTCAAGTCATTACAATTTGTGACGCCTGTGAAGGAAATCCCCATTACTGCAGGGATTGTTTTAATACGAAGCATTAAAACGCGTTTCAAATGATTTCTTTGCATGTTTTCATTTGTAATAAGTTTTTATAATAAAGATTTTGCTTTTTACAGCACATTTACTGTTCTTTTACATTCACCCATAACTTTTTCCAGGTAAGTAGTAGGCCAAAACTGTATACGCCATTGAATTTGTACAGGACAATACTTTAAAAGCGTCATATAAATTCACTGCTATGGTGCTCTCTAGCGATACACCGCGTTATAAAACGATGTGATGTAGGTGTATCGCTAAAGATACACCAAGCCTGAGCAGGTCACACGCGGTGTATCGCTAGAGTTTGTTATTTGTTTGATTTATTTAAACATTTTTGGATTTACTGCATGCGCATTTGTTGATGGACAATAATCATGCGTGATTTGCAGCCATTTTTTAAGTCATATTCCAATAGAAGCGAAAGATATATGTACATTCGATTACGATTTACAAAGTTGTGATTATTAATCATCGATCTAATCTAAAAAGGATCAATCTAATCATTGTACAAATAATTTACAAATTTCGAAAATTTCATATTATTGTATGATCCAATTAAATCATGTGATGACCTCGCCCGAAGTAGCAAAATGCAAGGCAAGTGATACAACTTTCTAGGACACATACGTAAATCGATTACTTTAAAATATTTTGTTGGGGATTCAGTATTTACCCTTTTAATAGTATAAAAAATATTGTAGCGACCAAATTTAAGTAGTTTTCGAATTGAAATGAAGTTTAAGAGTACGATAGAATTCCTACGACCCTAATTATAATTTGTCAAATATGTCTCATGTCTATGTTTTGTATTTTTGTTTTTTACATATCTAAATTATTATTTTGAAGTAAGTTATAACAGAAGTTAAAAAACTGTGTAGAATAAAACTTATAAACACGTATTAATTTTCTGTGCAATTCACGTTAAAAAAACGGTGTCAAATATCTAAAAAAGATGGTGTGATATTGCTAATTATTTAACCATTTGACGTTTTTATATATTTAAAAAACAACGTTAATAAAGCTGAAATAAATCACGTTATAATATAATTTAGAAATATCTTTTTTTTTTTTTTAAATTATGGCTTCGACTGCTTAGGTCTTTTCGCCATACAAAAATAGATTCAAACTACGTGTAGTCATTTACCATCATATTTTTTCATACAATCCAATTGCTTTTATATAGTGCAACATATTTTTCATGCTTGGTATACTACTGAAATTCCGCACAATATCCGCCTGTATGTCATACAGCTGCCGCTGATTAACAAAGTCTGCACAATCACTTATCACATGCTTTACAGTAAGATTAGTGTTACAAGTATGGCATTGGGTTCTAGGTTGACCCTTTAAAAGATATTCATGTGTTACTTTGGTGTGTCCTATTCTTAAACAATGTATTTTTATTTGCTCTTCCTATGCAAGTGCACTTTTTCTTTTACCTGTTGTTTAATATGCGCAAGGTAGGTATCTTCCATTTGCCACTTATCTTGCCAAATCTCAAAGTTTTTTTTTTAGATGTACTTGAATGTCCGACATTTTAACATGTGGCACGTTCATCTGTGGGGTTGTGATTGCTCGTCTTGCTGCACTATCTGCCTTTTCATTTCCAGGGATTCCTGAATGCCCAGGTACCCAAACAAACACAGGCTTGATTCCATATCTATTGAGATCGCACAGACACACCTGACATATATCGACCAAAGGGTCCCTCGTATACATGTCCGTTAAAGCATTTACAGCATTTAACGAATCGCTGATTATAATATAAGTTTTTTTTGTGCGTACCATGGGAATGCATAGCAGTGCTTTCCATATTGCACACTGTTCGGCTACATATACTGAAGTTTCAGCTTTCAGGGCCCAACAATGGGACACTTCATCTATTACAACAGCACATCCCCTTCCCAATTCACTTTTGGAACCATCGGTGTAGATAAGTGTCGTGTTTGTGTAGCTTTCAATGATATTTTTGAACGAACGTAAGTATTCTTCTTTCTTTGTTGTACTTCTGTGTAAGTTTTTAAGTTCTAGTCTCACCTCAATTTCAGGTATCAACCATGGCGCGTGCTCATACTTACTTTCGTAAAATAGCGTGGGTACTGTTTCCTCTATTTGCTCCAGAAATTCCTTGAAACGTATGCTGAGGGGTCGTGTTATAGTTACTCTTGTAGCAAAAACATTTTCTACTGGGAAAAGAAATCTACTATTCGGGTGAGTTGATTGCGATTTAACCTTTATTATGTAACTTATTATTAGATGTTTCCTCCGGATGTCTAATGGGGGTAGGCCTGACTCACAATAGAGACTACAGACGGAGCTGATAGGTAAAGCACCTAAACAATATCTTATTCCCATATTATGGATCCTATCTAGTTTTAGCAACCGCGATTTGCAAGCTGACGCATAAACAATAGCTCCATAATCCATTTGCGACATAATTAAGACGCGATATATGTTTAAAAACGTTTGAGCTTCTGCACCCCATTTAGTATGGGATAGCACTTTTATTACGACCATGGTTTTCACACATTTCTGTTTTAGATGTTCAATATGCACATCCCATGTAAGTTTGCTGTCGAAAAAGAGTCCTAGAAAGGCTGTTGATGGCGTGCATACAATCGGTCTATCCTGAATATACAATAATGGATCATCGTGCGGTTTATTTTTGGTATTATTTATTATTGGTAGCCAATTCTACTGCCATTTTGCATAATATTATTAATTGCAGATTGTAATTTAACGCTTATCTGTCGTACAGTAGCTCTAGTGCAATATATAGCCAGATCGTCTACATATAGTGCCCGGAAAACATCCGAGTCAACTCCGTAAGCTATTTCATTTATTGCAATCAGAAACAGAGTACAGCTAAGCGTTGAGCCCTGTGGGACACCGTTTTCTAATATTTTAACATTTGACAGTGTGTTTCCTATTCGTACCTGAAAGTAACGATTGGACATAAAGGACTCGACAAATTTAGGTAATTTACCCCTTAAACCGTATTTATATAATTTTTTTAATATACCCTGCCTCCAGGTCATATCGTAGGCCCCATTTATGTCAAAAAAGACCGCTATTAAGTGTTGTCTTGTTCTAAAAGCTTCCTGTATAGCATTTTCTAGTTTAACTAGATGGTCCACCGTTGATCGGCCTTTTCTAAATCCTGCTTGGTACGATACTATTTTATGGTTTTTTCAAGGTAGTATTGCAGTCTTTTATTCACCATTTTTTCCATCAGTTTACCTATACAGCATGTAAGGCTTATTGGTCGATAGCTTGCTGCATATAAAGGATTCTTTCCCCCTTTATGTATGGGTACCACTGTAGCTACCTTCCATTGTTCGGGGTATGTTCCCTGACTCCATAGGGCATTGAAAACCTTTAATAGATCAGTTTTTACTTGTGACGTTAAATGGCCTAGCATTTCATTTGATATTTCATCCGGTCCTGGTGCAGTCTTCTTAAGCTCTTTTACGGCCACTTTTAGCTCACCCATGTTGAAAGGTTTGTTATAGTCTAGTTCTTGTTCGGTACTGAAATTGAGAAGCCCTTCACTTTCATTTTTTTTGCACAAATTCCGGATCATAGTTATTATTACTGCTCATACTGGCAAAGTGGCGGGCAAGAAACTCGGCAATTTCTTTTTCGTCCTCTAGGATATTGCCATTTTCGTTTCATAAATGAGTTATTTGTTTATATCCAGCATTTCCTGATATTGCTTTTATTTTTCGCCACACCTGCCCTGTGTCTTGAGGAGATGATACTGTTGAAACATACTGGTTCCAGCTGTTTCTTTTACTTTCTAGAACAACACGTCTACTCACTGCTCTAGCTCTTTTGAACTGGATATGGTTTTTTATGGATGGTTCCCTTTGATATTTTCTGAAAGCAATTTTCTTACTCTTTATTGCCTTTTTAACTTCAGGATTCCACCAAGGTCGTTTAATACGTTTTCCATCTGATTTAGGTATACTAGTTTGAGCCGCATCTTTAATACATTTTGTTACATTATCCACATTTACAGGGCTATGTGTTACAAGGTTATTAGTAAAAGAATTCCAATCAGCCTTTTCTACAATCCATCTTTTATATATTACTTTTTCTCTTTCAGGTATATCCGTTCTTATAATAATTGGAAAATGGTCGCTGTTATGCAAGTCATTTATTACTTCCCACTTAAGACGAGGAGTTAGATTGGTAGAGACTAATGTAAGGTCAATAGCTGAAAACTTATTTGACCTAGCAATGTGATATGTAAGCAAGCCGGTGTTTAGGATTACAATATCATCTCTGATCAGCCAATTTTCTAGTAATCTACCTTTCCTACACGTATTTTCTGATCCCCAAATCGGGTTATGGGTATTGAAATCTCCTGTAATAACGAAAGGTCGTGGAAGCTGATCAACAAGTTGAGAGATTTCATCTATTGTCCAATTATTATCAGGTAAGTAAATATTACAGACAGTGACTTGCAATGGTAAACGTATCTTAACGGCAACCGCTTGCAGACGTGTATTAATTTAATTTTTTTTATATACTACATTGTTTCGTAAGAGAATTAATACACCACCACTGCTTCTTTGATCGTTAATACCGTCTCGCCGTTCAATATCGTAACCTCGTAAGCGATACGGTTGATTATGCCTAAGATGAGTTTCTTGAAAACAAAAACACATTGGATTATACTCATGCAATATCATCTTTATGTCACAGTATCTCCTTATTATACCCCTACAATTCCATTGTATAATTTTATTTGTATCCATCGTAAAATGTTTGACTGGTTATTAAATAACATGTAGATAAAATAAAAAAAAAACAGATAACTGTGTATATATGGACAAAACAAATCAGATTAAAGACAAAGAAATGAATAAAATGGAAGACATACAATTATCCACCTTTATGCGTGGATTCTCTAGATGTAGACCGGGATCTCAAAGAATCTTGGGATTCATCCCTGGGTTTCCTAGTTTTACCTTTCGGCCAACCTCTTGGCTTCTTCACCATGTTGGTATCCTTTTGCTGGCTAAAAGAAGGCTGACTACCCTCGATGCAACCTTTTTCCTCAGGTGGTGTTCTCTGATCGTCTTTTCGTTTTTTATTTTCTCGATTAATATCAAGTGTAAGTTTCGTACTCGTCACCTCTTCTGTGCTATCCTTTCTCAAAGCAAACACAGCCTTCAGCGCATCTACCAACCTAGGCAACAGTTCCCTTTCCAACCCTTTTACATCTATACTTTTAATTTCGGGGCCGATTGCTTGAACAGCTTGAATGGGACTTGCGCAAAGGAAGTACTTGGTGTTACCATTGTGTCTACTTTCTTCTTTGCATCGAAGTAAGACAGCCTGTGCACTATCTTAACTTCTTGTATTTTCATTTCTTGTCTAAAGACCGCACACGTTTTTGCCGTGGCCTTATGCTGCCCTTGACAGTTTGGACATACAATAGGTTCTTCACACCTCGAACCCTCATGGGTGGGTTTTCCACATACACACCTCTTATCGTGCTTGCAATTTACTGACGAGTGTCCAAATCTTTGACAGTTAAAGCACCTCAAAGGATTTGGAATGTATGGGCGCACCTGTAATGGATAGAACGCGGCTTGTATCACCCTAGGAAGCTTCGTGACATTAAAAGTAAGTATATGGTTTGCAGTATCTATAAGCTCTCCATCACGTCTTGTCTTTATCCGTCTTACGTCCACTACACCTTGACTTTTTAGGTTTTCTTTGATCTCATTAATGGAGCAGTTTAGTAGATCTCGGCAGTATACAACTCCCTTCGACATATTAAGGGTGCCATGTGGTACAACCTCAATCTCACATCCCCCAAAACGTTCGCATTTAATGAGTTGCTTAGATTGCTTACTGGACACGGTTTCAATTAGCAATTCTCCCTTCACTTTCTTAACCTCTTTCACATTTCCTATTAGCCCGTACAAAGTTTTACTTATAAGAAAGGGACTTGTATTAGCAAAATCGCATTCCTTCTTCTTGAGGACCAGGAACCGGGGCACAGAGTCCTCCTTTCCGCTGGTACCTAAAATCTCTTTTAGTGGAGGGAAAACCTTCTCACTGGCATTTTTTCTGGTGGCACCGGTACGAGGAAAGGAGCCACCTTCCATATCCTCGTTGGACCGAACATCTGGACGGCTTTGACGGGGGTCCGGTCCAGACTCCCCACCGCCCTGGTGATTATTTGAAAAACTTTCCATATTTTGCATTTTAACGCTACTGCCAGCTATGCAGGGTGTAGAAAAAGAAACGGACAGCATCAGCGGAGCCCTGCCGAACCACTACTAACTTCATGGTTGCGCTGAGTGCCCAGTACGAAAAACATACAACAAAGGAAAAGGTATTGCTAGGTCCGTGGGGGCGCAACTCCCCAAAATCTGACGGACAGTCAGACCCCCTGCGGGGTCTCAATGTTAATTTTGCAACAAAAACACGTGACATTGGTATGTTGATTTAAAGATATTTGATAACTAATTCACAACGTTTGATTAGGTTTTTCAACAACGTTTTATTAACGAGTTTGTGTTTACTGGGTTAGAAGAAAGAAACAAACGTAATTCTTCAATAAAAAACACCAAAAACCTTTTTCGTTAAAAATATTCCATAGAAAATGAATGTGTACAATTCTAAATAATTAATTAATATAAAGTTTGAAACAACGCGATAAATAATAAAAAAGAACATTAATAACTTCTGACATTTTGAAAATTTTTATAACTTAATACAAAAAAGATTCTAAACGACGCCACAACTAAACATTTGTTATGTTAACCAAACAGAACAAAAACTATAAACTTTGAATTAAGAAAAAATTGCAGTTAAAAAATATTATAATGTATAATTGATTTTCTGCCCATGAACTGAAGGTTGATTGTTAATTTGAGCATCTAGTTAAAGTAAATAACCGCCATGCGGCTCGTTGTACAATTTGTAAAAATGTTATAAAAAATACGGGATACAAACGACTTTAAGCGCACCGGTAGGTTAAGTTATTTTTAACCCTTTTAAGTAAACTGATATATTTTAATTTTAGAAATGTATGTACTATGTATAACGAAGTTGAGGTTGAGGAGAACAATGAATCTAGCTCAAACGAAACTATTAGCACAGAAGCTATTAGTAACCTTTCATCAAGTAATCTTAAGGAAATGTTTATTATTATTGAAAATGTAGTTAGTGAATATAGAGTTTTAGAAGATGGTCACCTTGAATTACTACATGATGGATGTGATCAGATGTCAGAAGTGGAAGATTTACTAGCATGTTCAACTTCGAATTCTAGTGGATTTAAGCACACTCCAATACTCAAAAAAACTGAAAGTAGATGTTCAACATCAAATAATACAAAAAAAAAGGAAGCTTATGACAGATTATGTTGATTCTATTAGCAAAGACGAAGCATCAAAGATTGATGATGCTCTTGCTAGATTTATATTTGGCTGTAATTTGCCATTTAGAATTGTGGAATCAAAATTATTTAAAGAGTTTGTTCAAGCTTTAAGACCTTCTTATGTTAACATGATTCCTAGTCGAACTAAGCTTAGCACTACCCTTCTGAATAAATGCTATAATGATTGTATCAGCGAAGTTCAAGGTCATCTAGGAAATGAATCAGTTGTTATGTGTGATGGATGGAAAAATTCATCAAATAATACAAAAACCGTCGTTACTATGTTGCACACGACAGATGGTGCGAAAGCATTTCTTAACGCATGGGATTGTACTACCGAATCTGAAACTGGTGAAAAAATTGCAAAAATAATAACAGAATCAAAACAGATTGCAAAAGATAAATATAATGTTGATATTTATGCAGTTGTCAGTGACAACGCTAGCGCTATGGTTAAAATGGGAAATCTCTTACAGCATGCAGTTTGGCCAAGTACCTGCAGCAGTCATACAGGCAATCTTTTAGCAAAAGATATAGTTGACAAAGAATTGTGTAAACGACTTCTTGTAGTAATGAAAGAATTTAAGCAGCCTGATCTAGAACAGATGATTGTGAACAGAGGCGGACACAGAATAAAACTTCCCGCAGAAACGCGCTGGTGCACTTATCGTGACACTTTTCAATCATTTTTAGAGAATCTAATTCATATGAAACAGGTACTTGCAAACACAACAAAAAAAATTAAAAACGCTGTAAAGGAAGCTATTTTTGATGACGATTTTGTACAAGAAGTCAAATTTCAAATAGAAATTCAAGAACCGGTTTGCAACCTCATCAACATCTGTCAGAAACCAACTACCTCAATAGCAGATGCTGCTGATTTGTGGTTATCCCTAAAATTGCCAGAGGTCTTCACTGATCAACTTAAACGTCGTCAAGAAATGGCTCTCAACGTTTACAGTTTAGTAGCTTACTATTTTCACCCTAGTTATGACAATAATAAGTTGTTATCTCATCATAAAAATGAGATTAACAGGTTTTTATTTAAGCATCTTAACAGTGATGCTATAAATGCTTGGGACGCCTATAATGAAAAAACTGGACTTTTCAAACAACTTTTTTCCAAAAATATTAACGATCCGTTGGTATTCTGGAGATTTGCAAAAATGGAATATCCCAATTTAGCTGCTATAGTTTTAAAGTTGCTAAAAATACCTGCAGCATCAGCGCAGATAGAAAGATTATTTTCCGACTGGGGAAACATTCACTCTTTATTAAGAAACAGACTGAAATTTGAAACGTCTAAAAATGAGTACATGTGTACTTCACTCTGAGAGACAAAAGTGAAGAAGACTCAATCGCGGACATTAGTTGGGAATGTTGGGATTGGGATAAATTGGACAATTAGATTTTTAGATTTTGAATATACCTACTAGTAGTAGGTACACTACCATGTTTTTATAGATACATGTATATTATAGTTCAAATTTGTGTTTAATATACGTGTTAGTTTACTTTTTTGTATTTTTGAATAAAATAAATAACGCGTATATGACTTGCAACATTAATATGTAATTTTTGAGGTAATTATAATTGGTGTTGACAATGGTGTCGACAATGTGTCGACAATGATTTACTCGACGTGGCCATTGTCGACGCGTCGACAATTGAATTGTTGACGTGACATTGTCGACACCTTGCAACGCTGGTTATAGACGCAAACGATAGTATTTAGTAATAACTTTTGTTATAGATATATGTAAATTAATTTTAGAAAAACCCAAATTCCAGGTAATTAAAATAAATTAAAGCATCTAATTTGCAACATGACTACTAGTTTTTTTGCAGTTTCCTTTTGGTGGGAAAGAAACGTTGTTACAAGCTTATAGGTCTTACGAACCTTGCACGGCCAACTCACACAGTCGAAGATAGGGGAGGTTCAAGTAAATAATAATTAAGGGCGCCAGATCATTTATAATTAACACTTCTGCCTCGATCAAGACAGACAGTCCAAGCTTGTACCGAATTTTTAGGTTCGTAATCCTTGTTACTCTGATGTTTGGGTAACCGCAATAAAAGAGAAAGATATGTTACCATAAAAGAAAGCTTAACAGGTATCAAAAAACTTTAATTTAGTAACGTAGAATATTATCAAGAGTATATCTAATTCTCAATGCATAAATGCCAAAAGTATCGGCAACACACAATATAAAAGTTGAATCGAAGTGAATAGCGAAGAAAATTTTGTAGTAAATATTGTTTGTACACAGCATGCGATACACGCAAAATGATTAATGAAATTACCTTAATGGTATTGCAACAATAATCATAATTACAGAAATTAACATAAACAAAAGTTCCGTGAGTAACTTTTCTGACAGCGACAAAATAATTAAATAAACTTACCCACAATCCAGTACCTACTTGAGCGAAGAAAACGTTTTCCCCGGTAAGTGAGCCTAGAATAAATTTGAATAAGAAATCGTGTCAACACAATGACTCACGAAATCAAGATCTACAAATTGTTAATTACTGCTAAAAGAAAGTACACATAACATAACCCGATTATTGAATGCTGTTGTACACATTCAATGAAAGTTGGTTTCGCAGGTGTTTGCCGCATGATTAGGATCTTGAAGAAAAGTTCTTGTCTTTGGTTTTTTTAGTTCTAAACGTAGGCCTTATAAAGTTATATTCGTCCCATGAAGGTATTTATCCATATTAATCCCTCATTATTCTTTATTGAATAGAAACATGTGGCCAAAGCGTGGTGGAACGGCAGAAAATGTTATTCGATAACTTTCTTTAAACGAAACAGGCATTTTATGCAGTTGTCAGCTTAACGACTTTGTCGTAAAATGACAGTCACAAGAAAAGATCGGCAGAGGGCGTCAAAACCGGGTATTACGTTATAAAAAATTTTGCACGTAACAACGTCCAGAGTAATTTAACACTTACGTTAGTACTGTGTTATAAAAGAGTTATGCCTATAAGAATTTTTAATCAACTGTTTAGAAACTTTACAATAATTACTGAAATTCGCATGTTCGACAAGTTAACTAATCAAATCAGTCAAATAACAAAATTGCTCAATTTGTAAAAACATGATAAAATTAACTTAAAGAAGTCTGTATTTGTTAACAACAATTAGTTTTTTAAACTGCCTGACAATTCAGAAAAAACCAATTATCTTTTGGTATTCATCCATAGTTGCAAGATACTAAGATTTTTCTTCTAAACATGCCTGATATATGTATGTACGTTATTATTTACGCGTATGTTAATGCAGTTTTTACAAGTACAGTCGGACCTCCATTCAATGAACTCCTATTTAATGATTTTTTCTATTTAGTGATGTTTTATTTAGGATATTGACCTTCGGGTTAAAATGCGTGTAAAAACACCTCTAAAATATGATGTTTAAATTCTATATTATGATCTTTTTCAAAGAAAATGTTACCCAACTACTTAAAGTTTTCTTGGAATCACGTACAATTTACTTTACATTTACAATATCGCATTGTTAAACGGATAAGCGGATTATAAGACTTCTTAATTTACAATACAGAAAGGCTATTGCTAATGGAACTAAAAATTCTGTACATTTGTAAATGACATAAATGCATGAATTGTTTAGAGGATTATAGGATTTCCTTCGAGTTTTGAAATGCATTGTCATGTTATTGAACACGTCTCATTTGCAATTTTTTCGTTTTAAGTTGTTTAAGTGTAAAGTTGGTTAAAAATGACAAAACGAAAGTGTTTATAATTAATATGTATTTCTTATGTACGTTTAAATTTGTGTTTTATTTTTTAAGTATAAATTCTATACAATAAAGTTTCTATATAATGATGTTTTTTAAGGGAATTTTGAACATCACTATATAGGAGTTCGACTGTATTTATGTATACTTTTATACTGTGTTACATTTTAATCTTATAAAAACAATCTATGCGCACCTTGTTAAAAATGGTTGGTACCGTAGCTTATACTTCATATCCAGAAAATAGTCATAAACACTTTGTACTTACATTATAATAAATAACTAGTAACGGTAAGCAAAATCGAATGCCTTTTGTTATTTCCATAATTTGGCGGGAGCAGAAAGATCACCACTCGGATTGCTACTTCTGCATGATGAACATATCCGGATACTGTAGGAAGAACAACTAAAAAATCCTGTATTCAAAATGTCAGTCTGCTCTAAATCTTGTGGTACAGATTATTTAGTGCTCGTTTCATTCGATGCAATAAACAACAAATAAAGTGAAGTTACGGAATACACGTATGATCCTGACAATAATATTAAAAAGCCATGTTTGATCAACCAAGACGAACTAGACGAGCTGGTTTGCGTTTTGTCTCTGTCAAAAGAAAAGTTTGAACTGTTGCGTTTCAAGCTGAGAAAATGGAACTAACTCCAGAGAGGTACTACAATTGCAAATTGTCGTGTTTGTCATATAAAATTTGCAGCATAGTGTCTGCTTCTGCCATGGCCTGACAGAATTCTTGAAGGAACTATATAACAAATACGAAGCAGAAAAGTGAAACCTTTTTATTGACTCTAGCTAAAATAATCTCAAAGCTACGCTACTAAACAATGACAACGAAAAACCATAAACTCCTATTACTCATGCCGTAAGAATTAAGAAAACCTACAAAACCATCAACACTCTTTAAATGCTAATTAAATACTCGGAGCATAATTGGAATATTTCCTATGATTTAAAAGTTGTAGCTCTTCTGCTAGAAATGCAAACTTGATACACAAACGACATGTTCTTTATTTGCCTGTAAAGTAATCGCAATAATAAGAATCACTACATAGTGAAAATTGTACACCCAGAAGTTTACCTGTAATCGGGCAGCACAACGTTCAACATGTACCTCTTGGAGATCATAATAAGATTTACCTACCTCCACGATAAAAGATTTCACCAGCAGATGTCCACCATAGAAAAAATTATTGTTGGGAAATCTAAGTGTAACTACAGCGACTCATTTATAATTAACTTCTTAATTATAACATTTAGTGTTTTCATCCTAAAGTACGTACATTGGCACATTACTTTCCCAAAAATTCCTCACAATAGCAATTCAACGTAGTTAATACCATTATCCTTAATAACCTCTACACGTGCATAACTTTTTTCCTGACGTACCAGAGCAAATCTGAACGGACGTATTTTTAATCCAGCAGCAAACAAAAAAAATATTGTTTATTACGTATTGTTATCAAACTGTTAATTCTGGTCCTGAGACTATAAAATTAATCATTAGCATGTAACACCTAAAAACAAACTTTACTTTTTGAAAAACAAAAAAATATGAAACAATTAACTAAACACTAGTAAAATAGAACTCGCCACACGTAAAATTGGGAACATCAATCTTTTTTCGCGCAGCTAATGTAGTATCAACATATTTGTTAGCACTGTAACATACTTATCGAAATAATAAGTATTGAAAACCACACTTTTAATAATCATATTGTGAACCGCATTGTAAAAAGAGTGTTAAATAATATGAAACTAAAATTGCATTGGTTAACTTTTATCTCCAAAGGAGATTACTTATGAATAAGTTCCTATTTAAAATCCAGCGGCGTGTATCATAATTCCAGTATATTTAAAAACGAAACACAAACATATGAATAACTGAATTATGACTTTTTAATAAGAAGTTTCTTTGTAGCATAAACATGTTGTTTGTCGGAACAAATTTGTGATGATGCACGTGCTTACCTTATCTACTAAGAAAAAAAGATGTTTTGAACAAATTATCTGCGACTGTTTTTTCAATCAAATGTACCTACTTATTTTTTTAAATAAACAATCGCAAATTAAAAAAGTGGCGTTAAGAAACTGAAACGTATAATGGTACGCTATTGTCGTATAATCGCTACCCAAGGGACGGGATTTTACATAAATGCGTTCTTGCGTTGAGTTGGTTATAGTTACAATAAAAATATTTCCAAATTAGAGCAATTGCTATTAAGTAATCCTCAATAGGAGACAGATAATTTCTACACGAAAAACAAAAAATAAAAAATCTAACCAAAACTTCTTGAAGTATTTAATTTAATTTACTGATTTACACGCGTTGTGTACTAGATAACTTTACAACTATTAATTTTTACGTTTTCTCGATTTTCTAACGATTACACAATATCAATCTTGTACCCATTCATTACTACGCAAAATACCACAAGTAATTTCAAATAGTTAAAACTAATAAATTGCTAACCTAACATGTGTAAGTTTAACTATTTGATATCGTTCATGTAATACTTGTTTGTCTTAATAATAATTGTGTTTTACACAGTCATTAAAAATACACAAAATATTCTAGATAATTAAATAAATTACATATATTTATGCAATATTAAAAATAATTTTTTTTACAACTACCAACAAATAGTTTGTTTCTACGTATTACCTCGAAGGTGAAAAGTTATTCACAAGAGTACTTATTTGTACGTTGCCTTGGCCAATATAAGAAAATTCTTTTCACTTTCTTTCGTTATTTCTCATGTTGTTAGAATCAAAAAGTTAACGGTAATTTCATTAAATTTTTTTATAATTAATTCAATTTGAATTTTAAATAAGCAATTGTTTACAGTTTCAAAAGAAAATTTAATGAACATTTATAACCTAGTGCAGAATAATTAAAAATTTAAACTAAATTTTAATGCAATTAGCAAATATTATTGAATTTGTATTCATTAATGTAAGCAGATTCAAATACATAAGCACATTGGCCAAAACAAAAAAAATGACATTAACAATTTGTTTAACTAATAAATACAGAAAAAAATTAACTATAAGATAATTTAAAATAAATTTATAAACATAATAAACAAATAAGAAGAATGCAATAATACAAATGAAAAATAAATAAACTTATAGAGCAGTATAAAATAAAAACATAAAACAATACTGAGGAAATAGACTATTAGGAAGAAAAATCACTTACTGAATTAAACATTTATAACTTTCATAATGGAAATTCTTGAATAATGCCATCTTGATCAAGTTGGTCTAAAATATATGATTCCATTGATGTAATAACAACATTTGAAAGTGGTGTGCCATTGTAATCGTTTTTAATAATTTTAGTTCCTTAAGATGCTATCGATTATAGTTTATTGAATAGCAGCATAACGTTTTTAATATAAAAAATAAACAAACAAGTAAAATGTCTTTGCATAATCATCTGTGTCAATATTTAAATGATACCACATTTTGTAAAATATAGAAACCATTATGTATAAGTTACGTTATGTATAAAATATGTAATTATTGTAAGTGTAGGAGTTATATTTATTTTAAAAAAATAGTAATTTACGTAACAAGCGTCGAAAGTAAAGATAACAAACGTTAATGCAACGCGAGGACATTATTTTTTGAAGAAAAAAAATTTAAAATCACAAAGTAATATAACGTTGGTACAAATTTGACATTGATTTTAACATCGTTTGTTTTAACAAAATTTCAAATTTTTTTAAATTACTTTCACTTGTCACACTCGTTCTAATATAATAGACTTTGAACACTTAATTTTATGTACATTTCTACTTTTAATTTTGCCGCTCTAGGGATTTTTTTGTTCGTGAATATGACGTCTGCGATTTTAGCATCACACCTTCAGGCGTTGCTTGTAGCTTACAAAGACCTCATATACCCGACAAGAAAGCAAATATTGCTGATTTGGTAGCGAAAGCCTATACGCCATTTAGAAACATCAGAGTAACCACAGTGACCACCAGTATAGCGACGCAAGACTAGACAACTTAGATTCGTTTGAAATCAATCAAATGTCACAATTCAATAACGGTCGTCATTACGCGTTCTCGAACTCGAAACAACAATATCAGAAAAAGTGATATTTGCTAGTACCACTAGAAATCTGGCGACCAGGCTGACGATATCAGCCCTACAACATCTCGCTGTTTATTCGTAACAGACAAATCAAACAAGATTAAGTTCTTAATTTATGTGTACCAGCGATTTAAGCCCTACTAAGTGCCTGCCGCGCCAAATTGTAAAATCATTCCAACATATAACACGACCACTTGTGAGCATCTACGTTTGGTGTGTGAGGAAAAAGCTGTGGTACGCTGGCGCTGCCTTCATTAGCAGGCGCAAAAAGTATCTCAATGAGAGTACGCCTTGCTTAATACAGCAGGAACATTATGCTTTAAATGTCCCTATGCATTCACTTCAAACGTGTCCTATTTGACCGCATGTCTAACACAGAATGGAGTTTTGATGTGTTCCAGCAGGCAAAAAATATCTCAAACGTTTTTGCTATAGCACTTAAAGTGAAGCTTTTACTAGCAGTTGTCGGTCTTTCTACGAAACGTGCTCATTTGTTAGAAGAAGACGGTTTACTAACGTAACGGTCGGAAGCATGTTGAACTGCGAAAAACAATTCCGTTAAATTTTTTTAATATTTCTACTTTGGATTCAGCACTCCTCCATATCTTTGCATCAATGTCAAAATATACCTAGCAAAGGAGTTGGTTTTTTATGTGGTTTCTGGAGGCAGTTACAAATTTCCTCTTCTACCCTAACGGTGTACTTTGCTGGAAGAAATTGTATTTTCAAACTTACAAAAAAGTTGTTCCAAGTATTCCAAAATGCTTTGTTGTTTCGATACCACAAAAAACTTTAAGTTAAGGTAAAGCTTTCGGTTAGTTGGTAGCATTCTCGGAGTTCGCTTAAACAATGATAGCGGGTCGCTTTTTTTATCAAACCGTAATCCTCG
Source organism: Aquatica leii (assembly GCA_035610365.1). Classification (NCBI taxonomy): domain Eukaryota; kingdom Metazoa; phylum Arthropoda; class Insecta; order Coleoptera; family Lampyridae; genus Aquatica; species Aquatica leii. The sequence continues at coordinate 1,186,062 of CM069436.1, forward strand.
TTTTTGCACAATGTCACATATTTATGTTGCGGTTGGTTTTATAGTTGAAGCTTCGTTTTTAAATGCTGGGCAGATGCTTTCGGTAAGAATGACAACTTCTGGCCTTTTTTGCAGGCCTTTTTTCAGTACTTTTCCATTGTGAAGCTTAATTCGTTTCTTTTTAAAACGTATCTCCATCCAACCCTAAAACTCCACCAATCGTACAAAAACCACCAAAACTTGCTCCAAACAAACTAAAAGCAGCAAAACGAGAGTTTGAGGTTATGTTACGTAGTAGTGATTAATGGAGATCATGAGACGATTATAATGCCCTTAACGCAAGAACTTGCTCAAATCGATATCTGGTAAGGCACGTTCAAGATTTTTGTAAATCATGTTTCCGCTTTTAATCAAATCTCGGTGATCGAAGAAGACATTTCAAAAACTGCTATTACGACGCTATTTATGCCATTCAAATTTACCTTCATGACATTTGAGTTACGAAATGCAATCCAACCATTTTAAAGGTTTAATTTAAATTTAATTTAAAGGCAAGTCCTGCACGGGACAGACACTCAACATCACCCAGCACATAGAAGATGGTTTTGAAAAAGGGAAAATCGCAGGCGCAGTATTTGTAGATCTCTCAGCTGCATACGATACTGTGAACCATAGGATGCTCCTCTCGAAGATCTACGACATGACACACGACTACCACCTAGTGCAAGTCATCAAATCGCTATTGGAAAACAGACGATTCTATGTAGAACTCTGCAAGCAGAAGAGCCGCTGGAGACGGCAACAGAACGGCCTCCCTCAGGGAAGTGTGCTAGCACCGACCCTCTTCAATATCTACACCAACGATCAACCCATCCACCCTAATTGCAAGAGTTTCTTATATGCTGACGATCTGTGCGTCACAGCACAGAAGAAAGAGTTCACCACCATCGAGAGAGTCCTTACATCTGCTCTATCGAACTTCTCAACCTACTACAGCAAGACCTACCTGAGACCAAATCCGACCAAAACACAGGTAACTGCTTTCCATCTGCGCCATCGGGAAGCAAACCGGAAGTTACGCATCACCTGGAATGGTACGGAAATAGAACACCACCAGAACCCAGTGTACCTCGGAGTCGTCCTCGACCGGACCCTGACTTATAGAGCCCACGTGAAAAAGACGAAGGGGAAAGTCAGCGCTCGGAACAATATGCTCAGAAAACTGGCCAACACCAAGTGGGGCGCCAACCCGACCACCCTGCGCTCTACTGCACTCGCACTCTGCTACTCCACAGCAGAATTTGCGTGCCCAGTTTGGGAGCGGCCATCTCATGCCAAAAAACTCGACTCGGTGCTCAACGAGAGCTGTCGCTACATCACGGGATGCCTGAAACCGACACCCATCAACAGCCTCTACCTATTAGCCGGTATTGCTCCACCTGACATAAGAAGAAATGTAGCGAGTAGGCGGGAAAAACTGAGGCAACTAGAGGACCCCAGACATCCATTGTACGGCCATACCAACGTCGACAAACGCCTAAAATCCCGAAAAAGCTTCATACCCGAGAAACCCCTGGACTCAACAGCTAAAGCAGCGAGGTTGGATTCATGGCGCGAACGCGTTAAAAACACCGACGCAATCGACGGTACCAGCCTAGAAGTGGGAGAACACCTACCCCCTGGCGGTGATCTGGACTGGACTACGTGGAAAAGCCTAAACCGCCTACGCACTAGAACTGGCAGATCCAAAGTCAACATGACCAAGTGGGGGTACTCTAGCGACAGCGATTTATGCGACTGCGGGGAAAGACAGACCATGGAACATCTTCCGATCTGCCGACTCCTCGACGAAAAATGCACCATGGAGGACCTCACCGCAGCCATCGACAGGGCCATAGCCTGTGCTCGCCACTGGAAGGACATATGAAACTTTTGGTTTAAGGACTCGAGAAGAAGAAGAAAGGTTTATCGACGAAGTTCTCCAGGAGCTCAATTCCTGTCATGCATACATTGACGACATTGATTTGCAACACTTATGTAGAAACCTTGTTCAAATATCTTAAAGAATATAGTATGGTTATCAATCTTATCGTACGTATTTTTAAGCAGTTTATTTTGTTTTTGGGGCGCCTTAACTTAAGTTTCTAATATATCATTTTTGTGTAGTGGTTTGTTATAAAGGAACTGGGTCAAATACTCGCTAGAAGCGTCATGTATGCATTTGCGCACATTGTTATTTGTAAGTCCACTTACCGCTTTAGCGTTTTCGTGCACAGAAAATGTCAGGCAGTAGAAAACGCTTATCAGAAAATTAGTATAGAAAATAAAAGAAGCAGAAAAAACGTAGAATTTGGATGTGTTTATCGAAAAACCAACAGTTGAGATAGAGGGTGAAAAAGAAAGTTCCTGTAACGTCTATGTCTGTCGAAAGATCCATAAATTTAAAAGTGTTCTGATTTTAGGTTAACGTATTGAATCGGTCGAAAAAAATAAAAATTTTTTAAAGCAAATATTATAGTCCCAGATAAGGTAAAAATAGAAAAGATAACCGAATGAAATTGGAGTCAGCTTGAACTCTTAAGAAAAAGCACGTGCGAGTATAAATAAATAACTGTACAGTCAGTGAAACGCGTGTGTCATGTAGATAAACAAATGCAAGTGATGAATTATTAGCGAACAATGATATATAAATGATTTGTTTGCTAACGAAATTTTAGTCAGCTGTAGTTTTTAGTGTTTGCTATATTATATGTTAATTTAGTAAAATGTGTTACATAAATAATAATCGTGTAAAACAGTTAAAATAAACTAAGTTTTAAATTCGTTAAATTGGTGTCAGGTGTGGGATTGCAATATATTTTGTTATTTGAATATTGCTTTCGTGATAAATTCGCTTGTGTTTGTTTATAAACTGTGCAGTGATAAAAATTGTTCCAGTTCATTAAACTTTTTATTAGTGTTTGTTCAGATTTATGTTTCTGTTTAAGGCTGCGGTCCTGTAAAAACGCATTCTTTAGATTAGTATGGATTATCAAAAAGTGTTCATTATTTATAAAAACCAATACAGTCCACTACTACTATTTGTTCAATCAACATTTAGTCAACTACGTAGGTAACTAATCGACACGGGTGCGACAAAAACTATCATTCGTCTTGAGATGTTATTAGAAAATGAAAAAACCAGTAATTATGCATTTTCGAACGACAACTAGCAAACCGCTGGTACCACCACATTCACGCTTCCTTTGGCAAAACGAGATTAAGCCAAAAAAATATTACACATATAAAGAGAACTGTCGTCGTCGCCACGGCGTTTTTTATCGATGCTGCTCCGGTTTCCTGTTCTGAGACAGGGTAGTTCTAAGAAGAAGACAGTAGTTCACTCTGGCGGTGTTTGCGCAATTGCATTGACATTGCTTTACCCCAATGTCATTTACTTTGTGATTTTATCCCGTAGTTTTATTCAAAGCTATTTTGAATTACGCGGGTGTAAAATCAATTTACAACGTTTACCGCCGTTATAGCTATTTACGGTTATATAATTTTTAATTCGTGCATGTCAATAAATGCCCCGTTGCAAACTAACTCGATCTGGCGCCTAAAATTCTATTTACTTCTTTTGACAAATACCGTTTGTCTTTACGTACTTATTTCGTATTTATTATTACTCACGCCCTCTTCTACGATTGTGAAGCTATCACTGCTATTTTGTTGTTTTTCTCTTGCAGTCGTAAGACCTTTTCAATCAAGAACACGTAACATTTTTCTGTTGTAGATATAAATTTTATGGTGTCTAAAATTTGTTGCATTAAAATCATTGATATTATAATTTAAAGTGTAGTTTAGGTACCAGCTATCAATTTACCCATAGAAATCGAAAATAATGGTTCTCTCCTATTTCTCAATGTTATTGTAACTCGTAAACCTGACAGACTCACCCAGATATCTTCATGCTTTCTTTGATCACTTTGCTATTTACCAACTTGAGAATCTAGACTCGAAATTCTTACTAAAACCCAGTTGTACAATGGTGATATGAAGCAGAATATTCAGGTAGTTATTAAACGTCGTCTACATCCACGTGTTCGATAACCTAAGGTGTTTTTCTACTTCCGAATTCAATCCAAAATTGACATGTTTATTTTACTTTTATAAAAAAAAAACTTGATAAGTAAAATTTCTCGGATTTTTTACACTTTCGTCTTAACGTGTATACCAAATTTTTTGTTCATGCAGTTTAGTCTACATCGGTGGTTCCATTATCACACACATTTCAGAATGTATTCGTATAAAAAACGGCTTTGCTAAGACTGCTGTTGGTTGTCTTAAATTTTTAAATAGCCCTGTTGTGCCTACAATTAAAACTAGTCTTTGAAGACTAACCATTAATTTTCATCTCAATTGTTAATACTATGTACTTATAGGCTAGAGTCTATCCATTGATGTTTTATACACAACATACTACACGAGATCACATGGTTTTTTTCTCTTCAGTCTTTGAACATGGTGTTAGTTGTCCAGCAGTTGAAGAGCTTCTGAATTAACAGGGAGATAAAATCTAGCTTCATGCTTTTCAGCAAACCTTTAAATTCCTTCCTTAGCAGTTGAAATGCAAAGGTCTCTATGAAGATCGGAATTTCGAACGTAGTATTCCATTCTAGAATGTTTAAATATACTTAATGTGGGAATCACCAGCACAGCACAGCTAGATACAGTACAGCCATACTGGTTTCAGGATCTCATAAGGTACAGGAGTGCCATTTTTATCTATAACCAGCGAGTTTTTAATGGTTTATTTGTGAAGTTGATATGGGTGAATTTTAACTCGTTTAGTTTTATCCGTTATTAATTAGTCCAGCCATGTATTGCATTGCTGGATGTTTGTAGTTTTTTAATGGATAATTCTTGGTCTTTTTTTACTGTTCCTATTGCGGTGTCATCTGCAAACGTAACCACTGTGGTTCCCTTTAGGTCTGGTATATCGTTAGTATATAACAAATAGAGGATAGCACCCAGGACAGGACCTCGAAGCACTCCCGCTCTTATCTCATTCAAATCTTAATATTCTTTTTCTTGTTTAATTTTGAAGAGTCAATCTGTGCTGTATAAAATTAGTATCTGTACGAATTACTTTTGCAACATTTTGTTTAATTTATGTATCAAGCTTTTATGTTAAACTTTGTCGAAAGCTTGAGCGAAGAACAGACATATTTTTTTCTAAAACACGTTCGATTATGTCAGTTTATTCTATGCACCTGATCTATTGTCGATTGCTTTTGCCTGAATCCACTTTGATAATCTGGAACTAGGCATTTACTGTCGATTATTGGCCGCAACCTCTTGAGCAGTAGTGTTTTGAAATTATTGACAGTAATGATATCGGCATATAGGATTGATAGAATTGGGTTGTTTACCTGATTTTGGTAACATGACCACTTCCGCAACTTTCCAGCAGGTAGGGACATGTTTCTAAAAACTGCGTTGAACAGGTATGTGAGTATTACAATAGCCAGGTGTTTTAAAACTTTTCCAGTAATTAGATCAAACTCGGGTGCTATCTTTGGTTTCAGGGTTATTCTTACCTCCTTAGCTATTTCCCTTGGGGTAACTGGTGTGGAATTTTTAAGTCTTAGGTTGCCATCTTATTCATAGTGCGATTTATCTGCCCTTATTTAGGAGTGAATATCTAGCCAAATGCTCGACAAACAAGTCAGCTTTTTGCTTATTATCTCTCGCCTATAGTCCATCGTTGTTTTTAATAGGAAGAATACAGGTCTCTTGATTTTCTTGGTTGCTTCTTAAAGCAAATAATCAGTCTCTTATGTGCTCTCAATTTTTGTAGATAGCATCATATAGATTCTTTTCTAAGCTTTTGTATGTCTTCTCAACTGCTGAGTCTTGTTATTAAATATGGTTTTGTATGTGGCTTTCCTCGACTGCTGCCATCGTCTTCTAGCGCTTCGTTTTTCTTTAACAAGTTTTCTGATCTCGGCTGGATAATTTACGCCTTTGGTTACGTGTTTTATCTCTTTAGTGTTGATATATGCCGCAGTTTGGATAAGACTGGTGAAGTTTTCAGCTTCTTTTTCTAGTTGTTCACTTCTTCTTAAACTAATATTTAGGTTGATGTTGTTTTGAGGGTCAACATGACAGCTTTCACAGTCAGTAGTTTTGTTAGTAAAAGTGGTCCTAGCTCTTTATTATCTTTTCACTTAGTGTCAAGATTAATGCTGAGTGATCAAAATCCATGTCAAAATTTTCTTCTGCTTCTATAAAGATAATTTTATTTTTGAGGCTTTCGCGGCCATGATTTTATAACAAATAATTATTTTCGGGTTTTGAACCGCGATCTATATTTACACTTTTCACAAAATTTATAAAACTTAGAAAACTTACAAACTTTGAAAAATTTACAATGTTTGACGTTTCGACAGTCATGACGCTGTCTTCTTCAGAAAAAACTGAAACTGAAGATCTAGGATCCTGACAAGCCTTTATATTACGTCTTTCGGATCAATGGTTCGCGACGGTTCCGATGCATTAGTTTTCCGGAACATGTTTTTCATATTGGCGTTAGATCGATTCCATTATCCCTATTAAAATTTGTCGTACTTCTGGATTTCAATGGCTTCCTTGTATAGTCTGGGCCAGAAGTTTTGGGATTTAACTAACATTGTGCCTCTTGAAATTTTATCGTGTGGCTGGTGTCTAAAAAGTGTTCCGCAACAGCAGATCTTGTGTTATATTTCTTTGTATCCGCCTTATGTTCTTTTAATCTGGTAGCTATGTTGCGTCCCGTTTGTCCTATGTAAGCCAGCCCACACGAACAAGAAATGTGGTAGACCCCTGGTTCTTCAAGTGGTGCTTTTGTTTCTTTTGATTTTGAGAAATTGGCGACTATTTTATTTGTTGCAGTAAAGATCACTTTGATATTTTTCCCTCTAAGTATCCTGGTTATTTTATCCGTGCAGCCTATTATGTAAGGAAGGAAGGAAGTTGCCACGGATTCCTCCTTCTTTGGTTTTTCCTTACTGTGTTTGTTAATTGCTTGATATATGTCTGCTTTTCTGTAACCGTTTTTTATTAAGGCGTTGGTTAGGTGACGTAGCTCGGTCTTTAACGAGTTCGGTTCACTGATCGCCTTGGTCTTGTGTACTAAAGTTTTTAGAACTGCAAACTTTTGAGCTAGATGATGATGTGATTTGGCATTGAGTTATCTGTCAGTATGTGTCGGTTTTCTATATACTTGATGTCCCAATTTGTTGTCCATATTTCGAGTGACCAGTACGTCCAAGAACGGAATGCTTCTGTTTGTTTCCTTTTCCATGGTGAATTTGATGTTGAAATCTAACTGGTTAATGTGATCCAGAAAGTTGTGTAGTTTTTCTGTTCCATGAGACCAAATTACAAATGTATCGTCCACATAACGTAGCCAGCATTTTGGTTTGAGGGTAGCGGTTTCTAATGCTCTTTCTTTAAAATCCTCCGTAAATATACTGGCGATGACTGGAGAAAAAGGTGATCCCATGGCTGCCCCTTTAATTTGTTTTTATACAATATTGTTAAATGAGAAGTACGTGGACTTTAAGCAGATTAATTAGTCCGTTAAGCTCCTAATCTAAATCCGCTATTTGTAATTTGATCTTGATGATCTCCAGTGCTGTTTGTAGTAGCACTTTTGTGAAGAAAAATGTCACATCAAAACTGACTAAAATGTCTTCTGGTTCCAATTTAATTTCTTTAATTCTTGAGACGAAGTGCTGGGAATTCTTTACGTGATGTTTTGACGTTTTTTCCGTAAGCGGTTGTAAACTGGTACATAAGTATCTAGCCAGAGGAGGAATGGCTGAACCAGTAGGACTCACAATTGGGCAAAGCGGTACCCCTGGTTTATGGATTTTTGGAAGGCCGTAAAGGTGCGGCATCCTGGTGTCTGTAGGAATTAGTCGTCTCTTTTGATGTTCCGGGATCGTGCTTGTGGGTTTTAGAGCGGCCGAAATCTTTCTCTCTAGAGGTTTTATTAGATTCCTCTTCAATGGTTTGTACGCCAAAACTTGTAGCAAAGTATCGATTTTTTCCATGTAGTCGTTGGTGTTCATGATTACAGAAACATTTCCTTTATCAGCTGGTAATACAGTGATTTCTTTGTTGGCCTTAAGTTCCCCTAGAGCATTTCTTTTCTCTCGATTGATGTTGGATTTCGGTGCTGTAGATTTCTTCAGAATATCGGTTGTTTTGACCCTCACCTCTTCTTACATATGTTGTGGTAGAGTTCTCAGTGTGTTCTCCAATGAACTCACTATTACTTCCTTTGATATGAATTTTGGTGTGATAGCAAAATTTAATCCTTTGATAAAATGGCCGTTGCTAGTCCACTCAGAGTGTGGAACACATATTGATGATGATCCTGTCTCTCTCTAATTGCGGAGGTGAAGGATGTTGTACTTTCTGTAACTTCTGGAACTTCGCCATTTGTATTTTCTTTACTTCTTTGGCGATCTCTTCGGCTTTTTCCGTAGATAGTTTGTCGATCAAATCCCAGATTGTCGAATCTATTGTGTTGATCAGTCGTAACTGGACTGAAAATAACTCCGTAGTTTTCTGGTCTAATTGGCGTCTAGTTTTGTGTATCCTCTCCCTTAACAAGGCTCGGCTGGCTCTTCGCAGTATATGCTTTTTTGTTCTAGTCTTGATGTGACGTTGTATTTGCAGAAAACTTGAGACAATGTCCTGGTCTCTACATCTGCTCAAAAAAGCTCATTGAGCAAGCAGACGTTGGCGTTTGATCCTGAGTGTCTCCAATTTCCGTGTGATTTTAAAAACTTCCTCCCCGAAGAGTCGGATAATTTTATTTTGTAGAGTTTTGCGGCCATGATTTTTTAACAAATAATTATTTTTGGGTTTTAAACCGCGTTCCATATTTACACTTTTCACAAAATTTATAAAACTTAGAAAACTTACAAAGTTTGAAAAATTTACAATGTTTGACGTTTCGACAATGATGTCGCTGTCTTCTTCAGAAAAAAAACTGAAACTGAAGAAATATGATCCTGACACGCCTTTATATTACGCCGTTCGGGTCAGTGGTTCGTGGCGGTTCTGATTCATTAGTTTTCTGTAACATGTTTTTCATATTGGCGCTAGATCGATTCCATTATCCCTATTAAAATTGTCGTACTTCTGGATTTCAATGGCTTCCTTGTATAGTCTAGGCCAGAAGTTTTGGAATTTAGCCAACATTGTTGCCTCTTCAAATTTTATCGTGTGACCGATGTCTAAAAAGTGTTCCGCAACAGCAGATCTTGTGTTATGTTTCTTGGTATCCGCCTTATGTTCTTTTAATCTGGTAGCTATGTTGCGTCCCGTTTGTCCTATGTAAGCCAGCCCACACGAACAAGAAATGTGGTAGACCTCTGGTTCTTCAAGTGGTGCTTTTGTTTCTTTTGGTTGTGAGAAATTGGCGACTACTTTATTTGTTGCAGTAAAGATCACTTTGATATTTTTCCCTCGAAGTATCCTGGTTATTTTATCCGTGCAGCCTTTTAGGTAAGAAAGGAAGGAAGTTGCCACGGGTTCCTCCTTCTTTGGTTTTTCATTATTGTGTTTGTTAATTGCTCGATATATGTCTGCTTTTCTGAAACCGTTTTTTATTAAAGCGTTTGTTAGGTGACCTAGCTCGGTCTTTAACGTATTCGGTTCACTGATCGCCTTGACCTTGTGTACTTAAGTTTTTAGAGTGCAAACTTCAGAGCTAGATGATGTGATTCGGCGTTGAGGTATCTGTTAGTATGTGTCGGTTTTGTATATATTTGATGTCCCAATTTGTTGTCCATATTTCGAGTGACCAGTTACGTCCAAGAACGGAATGCTTCTGTTTGTTTCTTTTTCCATGGTGAGTTTGATGTTGAAATCTAACTGGTTGATGTGATCCAGAAAGTTGTGTAGTGTTTCTGTTCCATGAGACCAAATTACAAATGTATCGTCTACATAACGTAGCCAGCATTTTAGTTTGAGGGTAGCGGTTTCTAATGCTCTTTCTTCAAAATTCTCCGTAAATATATTGGCGATGACTGGAGAAAGTGGTGATCCCATGGCTGCCCCTTCAATATGTTCGACATGACTGTCGAAACGTCAAATATTGTAAATTTTTCAAAGTTTGTAAGTTTTCTTAGTTTTATAAATTTTGTGAAAAGTGTAAATATGAAACGCGGTTCAAAACCTGAAAATAATTATTTGTTCTATAAAGATAGACGACACTTTGCAGTACAGTTGCTGGACATCATTTTATCCTTGGTCACAATATAGGTTTTAATAATGCTTCAGTGACTGCTCTAATCTTCATCAATAAAACAATCCGAAAGAGCATAGAAATCATCAAACGCCCAAACTTTAATCGTGACCACGGTTTTTAATTATCGCCTTTGGGGGTGACTACGTCGTCTTAAGTTGTTTCTATAGTTTCAAATCTGGCTTGGTTCATAATTTAATTGCCTAACTCTGTAGCAGTCTTTAGTTAGATTTGAGTTGTTTGTTTAAGTTCTTCAATATCTGGCACGCCTTGCGAAAAGTGGACTAAATGTTGATTGGCAATTTCGGTTACAACATTGACACGATTCATACCCGGGAGACGTTCTTAATTAGTATTTTAAGTTTCTCTTTTTTAATTATTATTTTTCAATACACAAGTTTTATATGAATTTATTTACGTATTAAAACGCATATTTAAAACGAACAAAAACATTTATTTATTTAAAGAAATCTGTGTTTAGTTGCCCTACATGGTTGATCGCGTTTATACTATAGCAGGAGAAGCTTAATGCAGATAACAAAGAAAACATGCGTTTTATTTACTCAAAGTAATTAGATGTATAAACTTTGTTCTTACATTTAACCTAACGATTACTTTTATTTTAAAATTAATATTAACGCTTCCGTTAAAAAAAAACAATATATGTACTATTAATCATTTAGGTGAATAATTTAAATTAAATAATATAATAATTATTAATTAAATGTTTGTATAAGTAGAATAATAACTTAATGAATGGATGATGAATTACATATATAATCATACTGAAAAAGTAATTACTAAAAGCAAGTTACTAGCACGTAATGTATGTACATTAATATGATTTGATTAATTTGAGGTTGTGTTAATGTTAAAAATAGTATAAGCTTATACACAAAATGTTGCATTATTTTTTACTTAATATATTTTTTAAATGTGTAGTTTTATCGTTACACTTAAATGCCAATGTTACATAATATCCTTAACACATTATTTAAATTTGTTACCAAGCGTAGATTTGATGATTTCATTTGTTTGTGCAGTTTAAGATATTCATTTTTAAACTATAAATTACAGTTTATTAGAAATTATTGGAAAAAGTTATTGTTCACAATAAACATTTTAGAGGTTATAATATTAGTTACTACTCTACTTTTATTTAAATTTTGAACAAACATTTTCCATTTACTTCGTCGTGTCGTGTAAGGATTTCAAACTGTAGGTTTCATTCTTAACCCAGCATTAAAGTCTACACGTTTATATCGTGAACATCTTATTCTACTTTTCAGTAAATTGCCGTTAAAGCCACTATTAAACGCAATTAAAAGTTTATTACTTATTAAATAGTTCACTTTAAGGTTTATGCTATTTTGTGTACCACATACTAAGAAACTTATTGTAGAAGTACTTCCAATCACAAAAACTTTTTTTTCACATAACTATCTTTAAACATCACTGAGTTAAAATAAAAATGAAACAATGTAGTTATCAAAAACACGTTTTTTGTTCAAGTGTTTGTTAAAAGAACATAAATCTTTGTCAGAAATGATTGAAGTTAAATTGACCGCTGTATGCATTTGTTAATACATTACTGACGAAAATTTAATAACATATACAAAAAAGTACAAAAAAAGAGAAGTCTACCTTGAAGTCATTTCAGTAAATAAACAAAATTTCTTTTTTGCACAATTTAACTACACGTTTTTTTTTTAAATTAAATATTAGTGTTCATGTTTACTTTTTTTTCAGTGTTTAAATCTAAGCAAGCTTTTATTTTTATTTTTATTGTATTTTTGTTATATATTATTTGAACACAAAATCATGAATACCGAGTATATACAATTAGATTAAGTTAGGTCAAGACTCACTTATTAAGAAAGTTCATTGGCTACTTGTTCATTCAGGTTATTTTAAAACGTTGCAAGGTTAAGGTAACCAGTAGCTGTTGAATTTTATTGATAACATAGCATACCTTTTATTTAAAAAACTACGAGAAGTCTTTAACTTTAACATTGCTTTTATTCGCATCTTTCTGTTAATTGCAGAGATCAATAAGTACAACTGTAATAGTCTTTGTACTTTACATTTTTAAATTATAAAACGTGTATGCAGATGCAGATGGGTTCCACCTGTATGCTCATCATCGTTGTCCTCGTAATTAAAATTATATGAATTATGTCTTGACTTAACTACGTTACTTGATCTACATGTTTTTTTAACAGCGTAATTACTTATTGATTAGATTATATCATCTTATGTAATAATTAGCCTTCGTCGGTAATGTAAATGTTATCAGTAATTGTTAAAATCAATGTGAATTATAATTGTTTTTATGTTATGTACAGAGTTGTTGCTAGGACTGATTTCTGAAAGCAACTTTGATAAAAGCTTATTGTAACTATCGGTTATGCTTTTTAATAAGAATTTTTTTAGTAACATTCAAAAACGTATGTTTCAAGCTCAAGATTAAGAAATCAAATTTAATTTTATTATAATAGAAAACCTGTTGTTTCTAATACTAATTTCCTATACGTATATTATTAGTTTTAGTTTACAAATAAAATAATATACAGCGTGCGCAATTAAACTCGCCAACACAACTGGCCACTATGGCGTTTTAACCACGGCGCGGCGGCGTAACTAGAAATTTCAACATGCGGTGCCAGAACAGAAATTGACACCCCTACACAATATCATTATCATAATAAATAAAACACAGTTTATACTCACATTAAAAACATATTTGTTAATGTATTTGAAAATATCAAAATTCAAAGTTACATAAAATGTTATAATAATTGCAATGATCGCTTAGAAGTCTTTCAGGATCTCGTAAATTGTGGCGTGTGTATTGGGTTTATGTCAAAACGTTGCTATCATCCGTCTTACAAACATTCGGCGGTACATTTTTTCTAACCTATCTTTTCTTTTGTCGTATTTATAATTAAGTCTTTATTGCTATTAACTTTTATTGAATATATAAATACAAAATTATTTTTAAATTATTAATTTTTTTTGTTTGACGTATTTGTCTTTTAAATAGACTAATGTTTTTGAATGTTACTTAGAATTGTCAAAGTTTCCATTTTGATTGATATTCAACTCCAGGTCACAGCTCACGATATAATGAAACTCCTCTACAACTTTACGTTCCTAGCTTTCTTTCGAGTATAGCAACATACGTCCGTCTCTTTTGACGTATAGACGTTCTTAGGTAGTTTTCTTATCAGTTTCAGTTTGCTGAAATTTATCTCACATACCGCAATCGTTACTGGCAATGTAAAAAAATGTCTTAAAATGGTCTCTATATTTGGACACGATTCGAGAAATCCTAATTTATAGATTGCTTTTAGAAGTTCCAAACGAGAGTCAAAATCGTTATCGGTGAAAGAGATCGTCTTTATATGTTGTTGTTTCTAGCTCAAAAATAAATTGACTATAATCTATACCTTTACTGTATTCGGACGAGTTTTGTTCGTTTAATTTTAATAAAATGGAAAAAAATGATTAAATAAACACCGCAATTACACACTACTAAACCTATCTATAGTCCTGACACATTACTAATCAATCATTGGACTTGTCGCCGTGTAAAGAAAGAAATTAGTCAATCACTTACCCACCAGAGCTCTACGATACTGAGTTGCAACAGTCACTACCACTTAAGTTACTATAGTTAGCAAAAAGGTGTATGTAAGCTTACGTACGACGAATGTGGGCCTAATTCTGGCTTGAAATTATTCAAAGTGATTCAATTTAACTCAATGGGTAATTGGTCAGCGTACACACAAAACTTGAATTACATAATGCTACGATGTTTTAACAGTTAAGACTAAAAGTAAAATTTTAGTATGATATATGATAAATGGTAAAAGTTACAAATTAGGAAATTTTTGTTAAAAAAATGCAGAAGAAAGTTGATTGCTGCGGTAAACCAAATAGTTTAAAAAAATTCTCATATCAAATTGAGTTTAAATACAAAAAATGTCACACTACTAGAAAATTTAATGGAACGCAATCACTTGGCGATGTCCTTATTTAAGAAAGTTGCAATAAAATAATGTTGTAGGAGAAAATAAGAAGTTTCTTAGATCTTCAATTGTTAGAAAACTAAACTTATGAACGGTTTTTTGTAATGTTTTGAATCTCAACTCAAAGTGATGTGCGACTATATCTAGTATTTCGTTTAATTAAACTTTGAATTGCTTCTGTTCTATCCGCATCGTGAGGGTCTTCGTCCATATCTATTCATTTTATTTCTTGTCTCCGTTTCTCTTTAAACGTGCATTCAATATGTAGTGCAATACTTAGGTTCTCAGCTGTATATATTAAGTTTTCGTCGTGTATTGCCTGCATTTGTGATTTGAACCCATTAATCGTGTTTGCAAAGATGTTTTTGCATTGCAAGTTTCTTCGGTTAAATGTTTTAAAGCTTCTACAATTCAGAATATTTATTTTGCACAATTTAGCCTCTACTCCATTATATTTGTCTGACATATTACTGCCGTTGTCGTACCCCTGGCTACGAATTTCCTTTTAGACGACGTTGTGGATTCAAAATGTATAGTCCCAACAAGCCAGCTAAATACGGGCTAAAAGTACAGATACTGACGAACTCCAAAATTTGTTACATGTGAAATGCAGAAATATGCAGCATAATAATGTTTGATTAAAAACAAACTCGTTTTTATATTATTTTTTCATACTAAGAGATAAAAACACTTTAGAACAAAACAAAATCTTAAACACAAAGTTATTCCTTGCAATTGTTACACAATTGAACACAACATTTCAAGCAAACCGGCGTTTGCACTCTGCACAGACATAGTTTTTCTATCCTTGGCAGAACATATAGAGCATCTTCTTCGTTACTGATCATCACTAACTTGCGCTGGCTCAGTAATACTCTGCAGCTTAGTTCCAAGAATATCTGCGGCAATAGACCGAATACGACGAGTTACATTGCAATTACATATTATTCTCCGTATGTGTGGCGTATATATGTACGTCAAATGTTTTAGAAATACAACTCGGGGTATAGCATCACTTTTCTTTGCAAATTGAAACATCACTTTACTGTTAACAACTGCAATATTCAGTATGTCAAAAAGCGGTGCCACTAGCCATCTTCGCGGCACATTTTTATCCAACGAATCAACATCTAACTTAGTCGAGTATAAAATAACAATATATTAGGTTTTGTGCCAACATCTACCGCATTATCATGATGCATTGTAGGTATCAGGATAACACGTTTGGCTTTTTTTGGTTTATGAGACACCATGGTGATATCAGAAATAAACCCAAACAGAGAAGTGTCAACTGCTGTTTTCCGGTTCGGTAAGAAGTTTGGTAAAATTTGACGTTTATTTTTTTTAAACGATTCCGACATCAATTTTTGTACTATCTCTATCGACTTTCGGTTGGGTATGCGCAACACGACTTCTGTAGGATGTGAGAAGCTTGATTTTACATTATTATTCTCATTTCTGTCGCTGCATATTTCTGCATTTTATAAGTAACAAGTTTTGGAGTCCGTTAGTATCTGTACCTTTAGCTCGTATTTAGCTGGGAAAATACATTTTGAATCCGCAACGTCGTTCCGGGAATGATTGTCACGTTACCGTCGCAAATCTTAACATGTATAATTTGCAACATTTTATTTCTTACGTTCGTATTGAAACGTTCACAAACTTATCGTCAACTTCCAGGACGTTTACCAAAGAATGTTGAAAATTCTCGAAAAAGATAACCGAAATAGATAAAATCGCTTCAAAATAATCATAGACCAGTTTTTCGAAGTCGGGAGTGTTAAGAAGTATGTTTATATAAATAGGTGATTAACGCGTAGTTAAAATAAATATAACAACGTTCAAGCGCACGTGCTGTATCAGTTTTAGATAAACAGAAGTTATCCGCGAACATTATTTTTCGAGTAATTGTAATATATAAATTAATGTAAGTGTTTTTCTTAAATATCGTTAGATTTAATTAGTTATGTGTAGTTATAAAACGTGAAAATATTTCGTGTATAAATAAATTAGTTTTACAATTTGTTACATTGGTGTCAGTGTGGAGTTTGCGGTTTTACTGAAAATATCACTAATTTAATATCGCACCCGTAATAGAAACAGTGTGCGATAAATACGTGATCGCATGTGTTTGTATATATAGTGTTCCAGTTCGTTAAAGTAGTGTTATTAAACTTTTTGTTCGTGTTTTAATTTATGCCAGTAACGCGTTTGCAAACAGTTAAAATAGATTCAAAGTTATTTGAATTTTTCCAATTAATAAAAAAATGACCAAGAATCGATGAATAAAAACATGAATGGAAAATTAAATAACGACAGGAACATGTTAAATTTAAGAGAAGAATTATGCGAAATTCTGGAAAACGGAAAACAATCTATGAATGAGAAAATATAAGCAATAAAAGATAAATTAGAAGACAGAATAAAACAAGTTAAAGAAAGAATAAATCGAATAAATTCTCAAAGCGAAGGAAGCGTCATGAGCGAAGATTTAATTATCAACCATCGGGAACAAACCACTCACAAGTTTAAAATTGTACATCCAAATTTTAATGGTAAAGTTCCATGGTCAACCTACTACAAGCAGTTTGAAACCACAGCTACAGCTAATGGTTGGAAAAACAAGCAGAAAGCGACGTCTTTAGTAATGTCCTTACGCGGAGAAGCCCTTGGAACCTTACAAACTAAAACTAAACTAAAGAGATATAATATTAAAACTGTCTTTACGACTAAGGATACCCTGAACACCTGGTTTACATCAGCTAAAGACAAAGAAGGAGCTTTAAAACAAGACGGAGTTTACAAAATTCCTTGTTCCCGTGGACCAACTTATATAGAACAAAAGGGACGCTCTATTGAAGTTAGAGTAAAAGAACATATAGCTGATTGCAAACACCGCAGAGTTACTAAATCAGCTGTGGCAGAACACATGTGGAACCAAGGACACACGCTGAACTTTGACCAAACTAAAGTGTTGGTTAGAACTCTTTTCTACTTTCCCAGACTGATCCGCAAAGCTATCGAAATAGAAAAACATCCATGTAATATGAACCGAGAATACGGTTTCAGACTCAGCAAATCTTGTCTACACCAGTATTATATCCTCTAAGACAAAAGATCAACCTTCTTGGAAAAGACACTAATACTTACTCCGAGTAATAACGAAGTCAGTCAAGCGGCAACGGAAAGATAAATCCGTTAATCACGCTAATCGCTATTGGTATAAATATCGTCACTTAAACTTTTTCTTTCAGTGACATTTACCACTCTGAATATGCAAGCTGCAATGTCTTGCGAAATGTCAGTTTGTTTGGGTTCACGAACGACAATACAGGAAAGGCCAAGTTCTACTCCTTGTTTTGACTCTCAAGAGAAGACTAAGATCAAGCCTAAGTCTGAGTGTTGAACTACGACGTGGTCTAAGCCGAAAGTCGCTTATAATCATAAAGTATCAAGATGTGTTCGCGCTGAAGAGTGGTTCAGACAAAAAACTAACGAGGTGAATCATAAAATTAATGCCGGAGACGTTCGACCAAGCAGACAACATCCATGCCGACTCTTTTTGGCAAAAAGAGGAGAAGCCGAGCAAATAATTGTGGATAGAAAGAAAGAAGGTGTGATTAAACTTTCAAATAGGCCATGGGCGTTCCCAGTAGTACTCGTAAAGAAGAAAGATAGATCAACGAGGTTTTTCGTAGACTACAGACAGCTTAACAACGTGACCAAAAAGGACAACCACCATTTACCGATACGTTAGACACCCTGTCAGGATCCCAGTGGTTTTTTACGTTAGATTTAAAGAGTGTTTACTGACAGGTAGAATTGGAACCTAAGAATCGTAAAAAAAAGGCTTTTACGATTGGAACTGGTTTGTGGCAGTTCACTGTAATGCCTTTTGGCCTGTGTAACGCTGCTGCAACGTCTTGGAAGACGTGCTTCGTTTACCCAGACGACGTGATCGTAATTAAAAGATCGTTTGAAGAACACTTGAAAAAAGTTTTCCATGAATTTCTAGAATTTCAAGTTAAGAACCTTTATTACAAAAATCACAAAATTTTATATTGGGATCAGAAGAAAAAGAATAAACAGTAGACAAAATAAGATTCGCAAAAACAAAACAAATATTAGATGCCGGAATTTCAATGCAATTATTAAAATAAATGAGTTTTTTTAATCTAACTTTAAACTTTCTTCCAGTTTAACCGACATAATAAGAATAGCAACAAAAACAAGAAATCTTGTAAATACCAAATTTTTTTCAAAGCAGAAATAGGCTCGTTACTATTTGTAACAAAAAAATTAAAAAAAGTCAAGTCTAAAAACCAAATTATTTTTAAAAGTGACAAAAGCAATTGTTCTTTTTCGTTCAGATTATGTTGATAATGTTAATAATTTTCTTAATGCAGGTGGTTTCAAACTGCTTTAATAGATACCAGAATAACAATTACTATTCTCAATTATCAGGTTTAGCTATAGGTTTAATCATTTTTCCTCTTGCTGCTAAAATATTTCTAAAGAATATTAAAAACATTTTTTTTAAACGTAAACGTAACAATTTGAAGTACCGTAAAACCGTGTAACTTGGAACCGGAGTACAACTTGGAACGAAACTTCGTTATGTAAAATTTAATATAAAAACTGGCAATAATGCTTTTATAGTAGTTCAAAAGCATTACGCCAGTTATTAGTCATTCCGTTTGTGCCGGGAAAAAATAAAAGCGTTTTATCAGTGCCCAAGAGATTATTTTAATGCGATTTTAAAATTATTGTTGAAAAACGTAAAAAATAAGCACGAAAAAACTTCTCCGATACAAGTAAGTAAATATAAAACAAAATAGTTAGTAAATTGAGGTTATATTCTATAAATGTATAGCTGAAGGCTAGTATATGTTTTGATATTGAAACTCAGCGGCGTTGCCAGATGTAATAAATTTTTTGTATGTTGGTACATATTTTTTATAAGTATGAAAACTTGGAACGGCGTTCTAAGTTTTCAGGCATTGTATCAAGTTTTCGACCCATATACAAAAATGGTCAAATTTGTGTAACTGCTTCTTAATCTTAGATACTCCTTAGATATCTACCTTATTTTATACCTACTTTTATTTTTAGAACCTAGCATCTTCTATGCCACGAACTAGAAAAACACCCGCGGCTCGGAAATACGCGGGATATTCAATCGATGCTCTTGAAAGACCCTTGATGAAATTAAAAAGAAAAAATTTCGTTACGTGAGGCATACAAACAGTATGCAATATCCCTTGGCACATTATCTCGCAAATCCCGAGGATTGCAAATGAATAAGTATGGAAGACCGACAGTTCTTTCAAGTGCGGACAAAAATCGCATTGTCGAGGGGTTGCAAATAACGGCGAAGTGAGGGTTTCCTTTTACCATACGCAACCTACAGAATCTTGTACAGTCTTACATACTAGAAATTGGACGAACAGAGCCTCGTTTTAAAGATAATAAACCAGGAAAAGATTAGGTTGTGCATTTCCGTAACCGACATCCCCAACTCACTAATAGATTTGCAGAAAATATAAAGAGAAATAGGGCGCAGGTGTCCCACGAAACGATTTCTACTTATTTTGAAGATTTAGAAACTTCGTTAACAGATGTGCCTTCAGAAGCCATCATCAACTATGATGAAAGCAATCTAACGGATGACCCAGGACGATCGAAAGTATTAGTTAAAAAGGGCACTAAGCATCCAGAGCGCTGTTTATATAGTTCAAAATCGAGTATCTCTGTTATGTTTGCATTTAGTGCCAGTGGTGTTTTCCTGCCTCCGTATATAATATATAAAGCGGAGCACATCTACGATTCTTGGACTGAAAGAGGGCCTATAGGATGGATGGAAAGTTATTTGAGAACTGGTTTCTATCAGTGCTTTTGCCATACATGAGAAAGTTGGGCTCTGGTCCTAAAGCTGTAATTGGCGACAACTTATCCAGTCACTTATCCGAGACTGTAATAAAAGAATGCCAGAAACATAACATAAGATTTATTCTTTTACCTGCAAATAGTACGCACCTATGCCAGCCACTAGACGTTAGTGTATTTAGAAGTTTAAACGTTGCATGGCGTAAAAATCTTCTACAGTGGAAATTATCCAATAAGGGTTGTGTTCTGAAAAGCCAATTTCCATCCTTGTTGCGTGAAACTCTCGACACCATAAAAGAGAATTTGCCAGCCATAATACAATCAGGTTTCCGAGCAACTGGGATTCATCCCATCAATAAAAACCAAGTTTTAAAAAGAATACCTGGGGTAATCGAAGAGGAACGCCAAAATGAAACTGCACTTACTTCTGTACTTCAGACACACCTCCAGACAATGCGGTATGGGAAGGTAAAAGCCCCAGAACGGAAGAAGAAGAGACTTAATGTTGTGCCGGGTGCAAGCATCTCTGGGCTTGAGACGCATAGTACTTCTTCAGATGACATCGATACCACCAACATTTCCTTTCGCGACACAGACTCATCGGCCGGAGAAGAAGATTTTAGTGATCTACGTGATGATAACGACTTAGGTGATAATGTGCGAGAAGATGAAAATGAGATTCAAGCACCACAAAACGATGAAATTGAAGAAGGCAGTTTTGTACTGGTTGCTTTCCCCCTTGAAGGGAAAATCAATAAATTTCGAAATTATGTGGGAGAAGTTTTAAAAAGAACGGAACACGGCAAATCTTATGAATGTAAATTTCTACGAAGTCTTAGATTATCGAAAGATACTTTTACCTACCCAGACGCAGAGGATGTATGCACAATAGAAAAAAAGCAAATAATCCAGACGTTAACGGTTGCCAAAAGAATTGGCGCTGCAAAAATAGTTTTGGAAAAACCCGTTAATGTTTAAATCGCGCAGATATGTATACCTACCGTCTAAACAAAATATTATTATGTTAGTATTATGCATTTGTAGAATAGGTACAAGTTTTATTTTTGTTATTAAACATTACTTATATAACCTACTTTGAGTAAAAAGCATTAAAATGGAGTTTTCTTGTTAGATTTTTGATATAATGTACCACTGACGTCGGTAAAATGTGTCTATAATGTTCCAGGTTACCTTACTATACGTTAACTTGGAGCAAACATTGATTTCAAACAGTCGTTCCAAGTTGTCATTTTGGAGGGTAACTTGGAACACCAAACTTTTTTTTAAATAATTACTTATGATTACGAAATTCAGCATAACGGACTTCACTTCTTGGAAGGTTGACCTCTCATACAAACTAGTGATTGGTCAAAATTGCCATAATTTACTTTTCGGAAACATGGCACCTGCTTATTCTAAAAAAGTGTTCCAAGTTACACGGTTTTACGGTACTTAGAATGATTGGTTTTATAGTGTTAAATCAACAAGAGCTGTGTAATTTATTTAATGCAATAGTTCATCCTGATCGACATCAAATTAATAGACCTACTGTAAGCAAGATTAAATTTTAATTTTCTGAGCAAGGACACGTTAACGATTTACCTAAAAGAAAACCAGCAAAAACATCAAAAGATTCTTAACTAGACGTTTTAGTAAAAACTATAAATAATACCCATGTAGCCGTTAGGACAATCTCTAGGAATTGTAATTTGTCATCAGGATCTGTGCCACAAATACATCAAAAAAGTAAAAAGTTTAATTAACACAAAAACTATTAGAAAACAATTTTGAGCGAAAAACGCAGTTTTGTGAGCAAATAATTGAGGTTAATAATCAAAGTTTAGATTTCACACGGCAGATGTTTTTTCTGATAATTTCACTTTTGTTTTAAATAGACACGTAAACAGACAAAACTGCAAACACTGGACAACTAAAAATCCTCGTTAGACACAAAACTGTCATACACAACATTTTTAAGAAATAAATGTTTGGTATTGTCAAAAATCAAATTCGTTACGTAGACTTTCTTCGGTTTGAACTCATTCCCGCTATAGCTGTTGTGTTTCCTCATTTACAAGATCTAGATATTCCCCATAATGACATATAGTGCGAACATGATGAGGCACCTCATCGTTTTACAATTGTAGTTCGACAATTTCTTAAGTTAACTTTCCTTAATAAATAGATTGGTCTTATTGAGTGACCACCAAGGACATCGGATTTAAGTCTATTAGATTTTTGATGATGAAATTATTTGAAATCTAAAGTTTATGTAAATATAACAAATAATCTTGACTTGACATAGTTTAAAAATTCAAATTTAATAATAACTAAAACAATAAATTAGTAAACGTTTAACAGTTTTAGTTTAACAAATATGTAAAAGTTCTTTTTTGAGTTACATATGTAATTTTTCTTATGATAAAAAATACCAAAAAATTTCTAAATCATATTTGTCTTATATACTTTATATGCATTTTGATTCTATAACAAGTGATAAAATTAATATTCACACTGGTCAAACAAAATTATATAGAGTGGTTTCATTATGTCGTGAACTGTAACCTTGAATTGAAAGTCGGTATTAATAAAGTCTAATGTGATGAAAATAGTGGATATCTTAGATGAAAACGGAAAAGGAGCGGAATGGATGGAGGAAGTATGGAACAGGAGGAAAAAGTTAAGGGGGGAGAAGGGATAAGAAAATGTAATATATATGTAATGTAATAACACGACCAAATTTGTAAGCCAAATGGCAATGAATAAAGTTAAACTTATATATAAAGTCTAATGACTCTCAAAAGAATAATCACATATTTATATACTAAATGAAAATAAGTTTAATTATAATAGTAGTAACCTAACAAATACAACGACAAAAGCAAAGATAGGTAAAAAAAATGTATTTTGACATATACGAACTACAGCGCCACAGTTCAGGAAATCCTGAAATACCTCTACCTATGGATAACAAAACTGCCAAATAAAAGTGCGACGTCTTAATTTTGACGTATGTTATTTCCTGTTGGAAATGAAAATTTGATACTCGTGGTTTCTCACGCTCGCGCTCGGAATTACGCACTCGTTTCGAAGTTCCATTCCAACCTTGTTAGAGAATATACTATTCTAATAATATTTTGTTCGCCAATTGTTCTTTCACTGTTGACTTTAATATTAATTTACAACATTTATGTTTGTTAATCTATTTTTCCTGCTATTTTATTTGGCCTTTATAGTTTAAACATTAGTGTTTAATTTAATTTTAAATTATTTCTTATTAAGTCAAATACTAATTTTTTGTAATTATTAAATAATTTATTGTAATATAAAATTAGCGTAATTATTATCATAGTGCTAGTAGTATTAAGTTTTGGCCACGATATCGTTGTCGTTCAAATAAAAAAATTTCCTTCATTGTGCGTAATGCGTGGAATGGTACTGAAAATACTTGTTGTTTAACTTACGCAATACTTTTGATTATAACAACTTTATAAAATCTGATTTGTAATTAATTATATACAAATCGATAAAATTCTCTTATTTTAATGTCAATTAATGCATCACAGTATATGTAATTGCGCTTTCGTTATTACTTCGTAATTGCTTTCTCAGAAATGTCTAATTAATTTTAATTTATAATATTTTAATATGTTTACAATACGCTTGTGAAGATTGGAAAAACATTTTAAAACAAGTAGACAATTATGTAGTACAAACTCCCACAAAAACGTCACTGAAATATAGAATTTTTTATTCAAAAAAAATAATCACAAAATAAATAAAACTATTTAATAAAAAACACAATTTTGTAAATTAGAGTTTAAAATAATTTAAGACAAAAAACCACAAAAAGTTGCGTTTTTCTATAAACTCAAAGAGTAACATCGTAGTAAAGCTAGACATGAAGTTGCAGAACAGTTTTTGTGTTATCTGTCGTCATTGTTGTTTAGTCAGTGGGATAAAGTTACTTTATCGCACTAGTGAATAACGATCTTATTATACAGTTATAGTTTCTAAACAACAATAGAAATTTCACAATATAAATAAATATCCACAAATCCAAGTTTGGAAATTTATACTTACATAGACGACAGAATTCCCAACTATTTAAAAATTAAAAACTGGTTATTTTCTAACAAACTTTTATTAACAATTACAGAAAACGCTTACATCCGTTTAACGTAATAATAAAGTAAAATTTCTCAAATATTAACGAAGACTGTAAATTACTTTTGTTCTTTCTTCATATTCTCCAATTAAAAATTTAAATTTAATCGGCAATGCAACTAATAATTACCAATAACGTATCTTAAAAATGCCGATAGCATTTTATTAAGTATAATTATTGGATATTAATGCAATTTTCAATACCTACATTACCAAATCAGAATTTTGAAACAAGTAATTGCATCGGTATTTTTCTGGTACGTGTAATTCTATTAAAATAACATTAAACGTAATGTTCAAAATCCTTGACAAATTTAATTATTAAATTATTTACTACTTTGGGTATATTGCTATAGTTACCCACAAAGTAATTAAAAACACTTAGCTTTAATTTGTTGGCTACGACAAGGATCTGAAACTACATGAACGTAACCGCAATTACCACGAAAAAATTAAATAACAATAAGTTGTAATAAAGCTGTTTTTGATAGTGGTGTTTTTTCAAATTTTATTGTATTATAAATTAGTTATTTAAGTCTTAATTTAGATGTTTTTACTAAACAGTTGTAATTGCATTAATTAAGTTTAATAAGATGATACGCGTGAAAGTTTTCAAAAGGACAAGGCGCGAATTCATAACTGCCAATTTTTAAAATTGCCGCTGACATTTAACGTGTTGTATCAAATAATGTTATCTATATTGTATTAAACTCGACAATAAAAACATTTATAACCTACTTTAAGGATTAAGTTGCTGACCAGTTTTCCTATAAATTGTTTACGGTCTTCTTAAAGCAGATTTATAACTAACATTTTGTCTTTGACAATTTATTTATGATGTTTGCAGTAGTTATTTGTATCCCTAGTCAAGAAAGTGTTATTTTGCGAGTATGAGCATATTTGTAGGCCGAGGTGAAGCTGAAACCTACAAAATGCGAATAATCGCAAAATACTTTCAGGACGTGTGAAAGATAAATTTTTTTGTGCTAACTTTTACCCTACATTTTTTTTTAAAAACAGTTTATTTAAGTATTGATTTTTTATAACATTTCATAACATATGTTGACAAAAATTAAAACCTGTAATGACAAAATTCAATTGTTTTTAAAATTAATTTGACAATTACATAATTTAATTACAATTTAACTTAATTAAAAATGAAACTTTTGTTTTTAACAATTTTTAAGATATAAGCAAACTTATTATATGTTTCAAAAAAATTGTTAGTGTTATTCTAAACAATAATAATGGTCTATGTAAATAAATCTGACAGAATGCCCGATGACGTTTAATTAATTGATGATTATAATGCCAACTTCTAGTTATAAAATTTTACTACACTATACCGGCCTAGACCAAAAAAAGTAAATTTTGAGGTCGATTAGGCTGACTGCAAAATACCTCAAACGGAAATACAAAAAAATATTATTTTAGTATTTTCTTAGTTTAGATTGCATATGATATACATAAAACACTTTTATAAAATGGTAGTAAGTACTTTTTGATTACCGTATTTTTTTTTTGCTCTTCCAATAATGATTAAAAGTCATTGAGACAACCTTTGTATTAGTAATAATGTAGTTTGAATTAAGTTTGTTTATTTTTTGTTCAAAATCAGGGCCGGAGTGGCTACCTGTTGGCCCCGGTGAGGACAAAATCTTAATGGTCCCCGCACTACGCCCTTCTCTCGGAAAAAAGAAACGCATTTGGACTTTACATATAAGCCTAACTTCGATATTGTTTTTACTTTTTGTTAAAACAAAAAATTAACCAAGACAAAACTGTTTCATTACATTATAATTATACTGTGTGTACAAGTGTAAAGTAATGTAACTTGTTACATGTTACAATTGTAGAAGTCTAGTTAGTTCCGCAGAACTAGATGCTACATCATCTATGATTTTCTCGTAATCAAATTGAAAATCTCTTTCTCTCTTTCTATGTAAAACAGCCATCTGATCTTCCTCCTCATAGTCGCTGGATGATAGGGCGGAAGTAGCTGCGGTTGCTAATGGCGTTTTCTGCTTCGGATTGTAAGCTTCATGATAAATTGAGAATTAGCGTAACTCTCGGAAAAGTTTGTCACGGTTGGTGTTACTGAGTTCAGACAGTTTTCTCAAGACAAGTTCATCGCGGCTCATTTCCAAGGTATTGACTTTCGTGAAATTTCTGGGATCAAGCAAAGCGATGTCATTCATCAGTTCATCATTGCATATGAGGCGCCTTTGAATTTGTTGCTGTGCAGTATCGATGATGATATTGAAAACTCCGAATACGTTTTTGTGGAAGCTCTTGTTCAATTGTGATGTCACACTATTTTAGTAATATGCGTTTCTGTACATTAGCAACGAAGTTGCACGGTATAGTACTGTAAAGTTCTTACGTTTTTCACAGATCTGGGCATGCAATGTTTTAATCAAATTGCTCGCTTTCAAGCAATCGAGACCATCAGTTTGAAGATATTTGGAAACTGGCGTAGATACGTTGAACAAGTCACGATACACAAAAGCAATGAGTATGTTTTCAAATTTGCACCAGTTGTCAAGGAGGGACTTTGCCTTGAATGAGAAGTCAGATGCAAAGTCATCACCAATTGCAATAGTATGAAGACAAATAAGCAGCGTCAAGGACTTTTTAAAGTCCTTCAACGGAACATTCGGATCATCAATAAAACTTTGTAGTGCTTTATCTTTACTCCACCAACGAGTTGCATTTACTTTCTGTAGCCGATGGAGTAGTTGATGACCCTTACCTGACTCTTTATTAATCGTCCACACAAGCATCCTTTTATGAGATTCAGAAATGAAGACTGCCGTGCTTTGTAGCAGACCAAGGAAATCTTTTGCAGACTGACAACGTTATGTGGCGTTTGTCATCACCAAGTTGAGAGCATGGGCATAACAATGTACATAAACTAGTGACGGACTGTCCCTCTTTAGTTGAGCTTGAAGACCGTTATACTGCTCACTCATATTTGCTGCGCCATCAAAAGAACATCCGACTATCTGCTTGGTGGCTAATTGAAACTTATCCAGTTCTGATTTGATCTGCAGATAGAGTGCTCCTCCTGTTGTTTTTTTAGCTACAATCATTTTCAGTAACTGCACACGGACGCGCTCATTCAGTACATATCTCACAAATAATGCCAGCTGATCCATAGCTGCAATATCCTGAGTCGAATCAACTTCTATACTAAATATCATTGCTTGGCCAACCTCATTGGCAATGTCCAGCTGAACTTGAATGGCCATATATTTGATGAGCTTATTGATAAAAGACTTTGAAAGGAAGGTTAAAAAAACACCTCTTCCTTTAAATCCAGGAGATTTCGCCTTTCGGTCTTGGCTATTTTTAATGGCCTGATCAACATGATTTTTTAGGACTTGATCATAATTAGCTAAAAGTAAGACTAGCTCTAAGAAGTTTTCATGATTTATTTGCTTGTTGTTCAGATCGGCTGCTGCTTCAAATTTTGCTCTATAAGCCAAGCCTTGCTTGCCAATAAACAAAGCGATGTCAATTAGGCGGTGCAATATTTGTCGTCTGACTTGGATGTCACTTTTCCGTTTTGTTACCATTTCCATGTTTATCAATGATTCAATGTCTTTTTTGAGCTTACGTGCAGATATGCTCTTGCAGCATTGACATGAGCGGTTGAACTCTCGTGTTTTTCAAGTCTCCCATATAGATGCTTCAAGTTCACTTCCATTCCTTTAATAAAAGAGGAAGAGATTTCTCTGTACGTAAATTCGGAAGAAAATGACATACAGATAACACAATATACCTTCCGTGTTTCAGAGCAATACGATAGCCATTTACGAGGTTCGGTTGACATATCAGGTAATGTGCGCTAATAGGTTTTTCTTGCCTTAAATGGAAGCTCTGTATCTATGTCACCTGGCTGGATAGGATGGTGTTTCATGAAGGCTAGTTTCTCATCGCTGTCGGCGTGATAGTGTGGTGGAATAAATTTCCAAAGATCTGAATCACGAGAATGTGCTTCGTTGATATCTTCTGATAGTGATTTCTCAGCATCAGATACCTCTTGTTGGGGTTGAGATTGATGAACTGAAGGAGGTTTACCGTCGGCGTCTTGGTTTGTGTTTGGGCTGAATGATTTTGGATTTGGACTTGCAGTTGCGGAGGTTGTTGTTCCTGGCGATCCATCTTCATTATACTGTTTTTCAGATTCAGCATCAGTAGGACGTTTATCAAAGTCAGATGGTACCGATTCTCCTGATGACGTCGCTTCAGATATCGATGCTGTTGTTCCAGCTACATCAGGCTGCCTCTCAAAAAAGCATTTAGGGGATACTTTTTGTCAAACAGTTTCCTCTGTTTTGGACCAGCAGCTATTTTTTCAAATTCACGTTTCCTCTTCTCATCACGCTTTAGTATTCCAGACTTATATTGCCGTTTCGGGTTAGATTTATCTTGTCGCTCATTTCAACTGATCTGAGCTTGTAAGTAAAACGATATTTCCAAATTGGGTATATACTACACAGTACTACTCTAATACGCAATGAGGACCGGAGCCCGGAGGGGTGCTCATTTGTAATTATACAGGCTGCTGCTGTTAAAATTCATTGCTTCTATCGTTCTATCAACGTACTACTACTGCAAAACGGTTCCAACAAGGAAAGCATCTTTGTTAGTATTTAAACTAAACTTTATTTCGTGTATACTTTATAAAGTTTATATTCTACGGTATACCAGCAATCCGATTAGATCTTCAAATAAAATTGGCAGATATCGAAATTTACACTAAACGCTTTCTAATCTTGTAGTTTAAATTGATGTATGAATAGGCTAGAAGGTCACTCAACTCAATTACTAAGTACAAAGTCTAGAAAGCTACCGTCTCGACTAAAACGTGCACAAACAGTCGCGCAATGACTCATAAAAATGTTTATAAAATATGGTATGGATCAACGAATACTAATAATTTATAATAAACTTACAACTCTGTGATCTCGATTAAGAAAATTTAAAAATTAATTGAAACCTACTTGTATTCTTTTCAACTAATATTATACGGATCGAGACGCGTTACTTTAACCCATTGGATGGCACCAAACATAACACTGCATACTGTTCCTTTAGTGGTTTTTGCAAGTAACAGGACCGCGATAATTTTAGTCCATGCAAGCAGAGGTGCAAGCGCTGCACTCTGTGTAAGTGTAATGCAGAGCGAGGTGATACTCGGAAGATTTGGAAATGTTTTTAAAATTATTTGTTGAGATGTGCTAAACTCATTTTTTACTGTCTCTAAGTCTAACGCAAGTAATCAGTTAAAAACCCATTGGCCCCTGTAGCCGGTGAGGATGCTGTTGGTGCCGGGGGGATGCCCTCCCAGCCCCCTGGGCCAGTCCGGCCGTATTCAAAATAATGTAACGTAGACTTTGCAATTTTTTCAAAATTATATTAATTGCAAATTTATAATCTACTCTACATGGAGTATTAAGTATATATGATGACAGCAAACAAGCAGTGTTAAATTCAGCAGTGACACTCTTGCAGTAGTCCTATCACTTTAGGAAATTCTCAAGTTCAGGTCTCAGTGGGAGTAACAATGGAAATACGAAAATCATCATGTAATGTCTGGTTTATTACATACCATGCTGCATTCACTACGTCAGAAATGGTTTTTGATTGAAATTGTCGAACCGTTTTAATTCGAGTAAGTTAAGCTGTAGTCCGTATGTTTAAATGAGCTTCACAAAGCAGTAGTTTATTGAATCCTGTGAACTTGCTGATTTGGAGAATACCCTACACGGAAACCAAATCTATGATGAGATATTTGTGTGATTCAGCAGGCGTTTAAAGAATCTTCTTCTTTTTTTTGGGCTTTGCTGCGCCTAGAAATGAGAAGCCATCCTCTAATTCTTCCAATTCTCTCTATTTTAAGTATTCTCTATCCATTTCAATACTGTGACCCTATTCAATGTCGTACCATCGTGTAATTAATCTTCATCTTCTTTGTCTTCCTTTTCATGGTCTCCATATAATGATTTTGTTATTCTATCTGTTGTCTGTCGTTCTGGCATTTTAAGCTCGTTACTGTTGGTATTATATTGATGACTTTTGTTCCTTGTCTTATCTACTCATTCTTCTTTTTCTCTTTTAGTGATATGGTCAGCATAGATCTTTATTGCCCTTTGTGCTAGTTGTATTTTTCGTATTATTCTTTTTGTGAAAGTCCATGTTTGCACCCACTGGTAGCATGCAATAGTCAAATATTCTTGTCCTGAAGTATGGTAAAAAAATTTTTTTACTACTAATATATATTCTAACTTTCCAATAGCTGTCCAGCCTAATCTTCGTCGTCTCACGACTTCTACGTCTTTATTTTGTGTTTCTATTATGATCTTTGGTCCCAGATATATATATTCTTAGACATTTAAATTTTTTTTCCATTTAACTGTTATTTCTATCTGTTGTGAACTCATTATTTTTGTTTTGTCTAGATTCTTTTTTAGTGCAACCGTTACTAAACTTTTTTCTAGGTCTGTAAGCATCTTCTTTAGTCTCGGCGATCAAGACGATGTCGTCTGCAAATCCCAGATGTAAAAGTCTTGAACCGTTGATGTTGATATATTGATATTTGTCTTTTGAAAATGCCTTCCAGCAGTAGGTTAAAAAGTTTGGCTATATATAGTGAAAGGTTGTATTCTATTGTTTTCTCTATGAGAACCTTCATCGTCAATAAGTGGCTACTTGTTATACAGATTGGTAGCTCCAATCTGTTTCCGATTATTCGTATAAATAACGTGTATATTTGCGATCAAAAGCTTATTGGCCGATAGTTTTTCAGGCATGCCATGCTACCTTTATTGAATAGTGTTAGTAGTATAGCACTGTTCCAGTTTTTAGATATATCCTGTTTTAAGCATGTGTTATATACCTAACTTTGGTATCACTATTGATTTAGCTTTTCTGATCATCTCAGATAGAATGCTTTGTAGTTTTTTGAGTTTCTCATAGGATATGAAATCTGTTCCTTGTTCATTTCTAAAATCTCTTCTCATCCCACGTTGACTAACCTCGTATCTGCTGCTGTTGAGGGAGGTTTGTTAGTTTTTGTATCATATAAAGCTCTATAATATCTCACAGCAATTCTTATATTTCTGTGCTGTTTCTTGCTTTTCTGACATTTTTAATTTTCAGCATCAGGGTTTAATGTTTTTCTTCGCTTATCTTCAGGAATTTAATTTTTTTTTTGGTTACATTTTATCTATTCTGTCTATATTTCTCTTCGAGAACTTTTTTTTGCTTCTATTTGTGTTTGTCTACATTGCTCTGTTGCATACAGGAATTTTCGTTCGTCTATTTTTTTCGTGTTTCCTCTGATATTTTACTTTATGGTGCTGTTTTCTTTTTTTTATACTTATTAAAGCTTTAGTTAGTGTTGATGTGAGATTTTCTGATATTTTGTTAAGACCTTCGTCGTTGGGTTCAAATATTGTCGCCCCTTTTCTTTATAAGTTTCCTTGTTTTCTTGTAGCTTTTCTGTGTCTATTGAAATGTTGGTTTTATGTATGTATTTTTTCTTAATTTGTGTCTTTTTAATGGTTGTTCGTTGCTCTAATCATGTTATGATTGCTGCCAGTATTGAATGCATTTAGGGTTTGACGTCCTTTATTATGTCATTAGATGATTTAATAGTCAGTTTCGTTTTTAATGTTTTCGTCAGGGCTGATCCTGATTTGTGGAAAAACATATTGATGGCGTACATTTTTTGTTCTTCTAGAAAATTCATAAGCATGTCTCCTTTTGTGTACCGTACGCCGAGGCGATATCTATATTTTCATTTTGTTCTTACAGCGTTAAAATCCCCATAACTATGCCTTATTTACATTTGTTTTCTTTCCTTGCTCTTTTTGTGTCTTTCTATAACAGTTCTACCTCCTCGTCTTCATATGTTGGTGCATATATTTATATCAATTTAATCTTTGTTTTATTAGTGATTTTAATTGTTACATATTCAATTCTATCTGAGATTCCTTTCATGCATTCCATCCACATAAAGTAGTAGTTTCTCGTTAATAAGAAAACCTACTCCTCTTTGGCTTCCTTTGTTGTGATTCATGTAGAAAAAAGTATTTTCTGATTTTAATATGATTAGACTTTCTTTTTGTCTTCTAACAGACCAATACGTCCCATTTTGTTTAAGGAATAGTTTCTCAAAAATGATTCCTACGATAAACAAGAGCCTATATGAAGTAACAAAAAGAATGCTGAGATTTTTAATGTAATGTCTGGTTTGTTATATAAAATGGTGCATTCACTATGGCACGAAAAATTTTTGATTGAAATTGTTAGATCGTTTTATCTCGAGTAGATTTAGCACAACCTCATAGCGGTATTTAAATAGACTTTGTGATAGTTTTATAAAGCAATAGTTGATATTGACAGTTTTGACTTTCTTTCGAATAACCAGTACATCTGGAAAAACTTCAGGTTAAATTGCTGATGTTTGGTGTGAAGATGCTTTTTCCATGTAAGAAGTTGATCAAGGTACCTACTTAGTTTCTGTTTTTGTAGTACTAACGAACATACGTTAAATCTAGTAGTGAATGTTATTCGAACTGATTTAGTCAGATTTATTTTAATACGCCATTTGTTTAAAGTGTTAAGATGTTGCTGCGAGGTATGAATCTTCGTGTGTCAATAGGATGACGGTATTATTGGCAAAAGTGGCGATAGCTGTGTTTGTATCTTCAGGTAGGTCAGCTGTATACACTAGGTATAGAAAGGGTTCGAGGATGTTTGTTACCAACCTTTTCATTCAGTGGGCCCCGTTGGTAACAACCACGTCACTACGACTAGCTACAATGTCGGTGAGTGGGCATACTTAAAAAGCTATAATAAAGATAAAAAAAACATCTAGGCGCCACTCCATGCACTGATAAAATGCTTGGCTTGGAGAAACCAAGAATACTTGTAGACCTACTACTAAACAAACAGGATGGAGGGAAAAAAATAAGTAAAAAAATGTAACAAGTGAATATATATTTCTGCAACGATAACATGTATTATACTATTTAACAACAATTATAAAAATTTAAAGAATTTAATAGCAAAAAAGATAATAAACGAAGTGTTACTTTTTGTTAGAGCTTTTTGTTGTAATAGTAAACAAAATTATTAGTCATCACCGCAACTGCAAACTTGATCAATCAACTAATTAAATTACGTACAGTCGTGATACATTATAAATTAATAATTGTAATTAAACCACTTAAAGAAAGAAAAGTATGCAAAAACTTACTCCATCAAAGTTTCATGAGATGGAGTAGTAACAGTCACTACTCCTTAGATATGTATAGTCAGCAAAATGCGTAGTAGGTAAGCTTACGTACAACGATTGTATGCCTAAATCTGACTTAATTATAATCAAATTGATTCAAACAAACTTGACAGGTGTAGGACTGAACATAAAGTATTAATATGATCTGCAATTAAAATGTTGAATGTTACAAATTAAACAAATTATTAATAGGGTGAACTCAAGTAACACAGGCTAAAAGCTGAAGATATAATATTACAAATTTCAAATAAGAAAGTAATTTCTCAAATACGATGCTTGTACATCAGTTTGCTTCAGGCTCAAGACACTAATCTCTTAACAGACTCGCTGCAACATCTAATATAATCTACTTCACTTAATTCTGCTAGAAGATTTCCCAATCCTTATACAGCATTATTGAATGTAGTGGAAAGCATTATGAACAATCACAAAATCGCAGCGAAAACCAAGTACCAAAGACCGAGTAAAATTCTTTTCGTTCGCGCTTCCCTCCTAAACGGTCAATTTTAATTACGTATCAGCAATAATGCCGTTGAAAAACCAGTGCCGGCGTGAATTTTACTTCAAGTTATTATTTATAGCAAATAAGTAAATAACAACATGAAACATGTTAGATTGCGGGACACCATATTTGGCAAAACATATTTGGATTCATTATTAAGTTTAAAAGTGAAATATCAGCCACTAAGGTAGGACTTAAAGAGAAGATGAAAATAGCTAGAAAGAAACATTTTTAGTTTATGGAGTAATCTAATATGCCAAACTTTGTCAAACGCCTGTTCAACATCTAAAAATATAGTTTCACAGTATTTCCTTTCTTCAAGATTCAGTGAAATTTAATTTATGTTATTTATTGTTATTTACTTGCTGGGTTAGAGCATGCGCTTCATGGAAACCAAATTGATGATGACCTATGTGAAGAGATATTTGTGTCATTCAACAGGCATTTAAGAAACAATTTCTCAAAATTTTTTTCTAAGATGAGCAAAAGACTAATTGGCCTATGTGAAGTAAGAACTTTAGAATGGTTATCGAGTTTAAGTACCATTATTATTTTCGCATGTTTTTTAAGCAGACGATAGACTAAAGCCTGGTTGCATAAAGCGTTGTTAATTTTGACGATGTGTTTAACTACGTATTCATGTCGTTAAGCTTCGTGATTTGTCCAAAATCAGTTGTTTTGCTGACGACATTTTCAAATCAATAGCTACGATTGGCCTGTACTGAGATCGTAACCTGATGCTTTATGGTTATCTCGAATTGGACATTTGTAGGTGAAAAGAATCTGATGGTAGTGTTATCTAATATAAAACGTCTGAATATTTTTTTATATTCTCATTATCGATGTTGAAATATGGTAAATAAATGTTTAGAAAAAAATCCTTGCGGTATCTAGCTTTTCATATTTTTTTATTGCTCTCCAGATGATGTGGTCTTCGGGATCAAGATGTGTAATGCAGTGCAAGAAAAAGTTACTTAAAAATCCAAAATTGCCGTTTAAATACACCGAGATAACATCTTGTACTTTAGCTTGTCAGCGGCGTTACGAGTTCTTTGCCATTTAGTTCGAGCTCGTCTTTTTTCGGCAATTGATTATTTTATATATGGTTGTTTGTATGTTGTACATGTTCGTTTTCAGTAGGCGTTGCTTCTCAGGCAGCTTCTTAATGAGGTTCTTTACTATTTGATCTAGGTTTCATAAGCCATACATTGCTGATGCCTCCACTCCTCGCATGAAGCACACTGTATCTATTCCTCAGTTGGAGGTTCTACAAATTGCTTTTTGCATTCTGAAATAGCTTTTTTAACCTAACGTTTTTCTTTGATCGTATTAAATAATAAAATGATGACGGAAAATTGTTTCCAAAAATACTGCAGCATTTTTTAGATAGAACCAAAATGTTTTTGTCTTAATATGTCAACAACTACAATACAATCAAATTTGAAAACCTCAAATAAAAAAAAATTAATTAGTAACTACGTAGGTTATAATACTAAGATAAGATTAACTTGTAAGACGATTATAATGCCGCTTTTATAAGTATTTTAATATACAAATGGTGTACAATTACAAACGTATCTTAGTATTTAAATCTTTAAAAACATATTACGGTACTAGACTTCGCATCCAATCTGGCGGATTATTGCAATAAACTTAGCGAATTAATGCAATCAACCCGGAATATTTTGTATAATTGCTATGTCTTAGTTAAGTAGAATTATTTCGTTCACAGATAACTGATACTAAATAAGTCAGAATATTAAAATAAACGTAGATAGTAGTGTTGATTAATTGAAATGTGACTTATGTTGCAATTTATTTTTTCCCTAGATATACTCCTTCTACAAAGGTACTCAATACTTTCACAGGCTGGGCAACAAATTTATTTCTGGAGGCGACTGGAACTCCGTATTTACTCACTGGGGTGATAACAACAAAACGTCGAAATCTCTTCAAGTTAATCATCGTATATGACTATAATTGTCATAACACTGAGGAACCGACACTTTTGCCCGCTTATGTAAATAAACTTCCCGGTGTGCTTTTTGCATGGTATAGCCAAAAGTTCTATGCTGATTGAACCAAATAATAATCTTTCTGGAGAACATGTGGCTTAAGTACTATATTATGAAACAAAATCCCAGATTGTGATCAACGATGACTAATTGGCTTATGTTCCAGCAACTTCTCCAAAACCAAATTGATCTTAAACTGCATCTAAAACCTAAAGTCATAGATCAAGCTCATTACTCATATTTAAGAAACTACCTGGAAAGCAACGCTTCCTGAAAACGAGCATGTACAACATACCATTTTATAATAGAATTCATTACAGAAAAAAGAGTTCGAACTAAATAACAAAGAACTCCTAACGTCTCTGACAAGCTAAACTACAACAAATTATAGCAATGCCTTTGAGTGGTCCTTCTAGATTCCAAAAACAACTTCTTTACTCTCTATCATATACATCTTAATCTCAAAAAGCACAACATCTTGAAAGCAACAAAAAATGCAAAACAGATGACGCTTTACGGCATACCTTTAACGATTTCAAAAGTTTAGAGATAAATAAAACAAACAACCATAAAGCACTAAGTTACGATCTCAACTTCTGAAGATGCTCCAAAAAAGACATAAGCATTATCTTTTTTTTTCACCTTTCATGATTTACTTGCGGGCAGTGCGTCGACGACTCAGATCATTGGCACAGTACCGCTAGTTGTCCATCGCTATTCTATATTTCTTCGTATAGCTTTGTCTCTCTCAGAAATTTCAGGACGTTGCTAAATTTATTTGGATTCGCTAATACCATTAAGTTATTTATTCCATGCTTCTCTCTATATTCTACCAAAATTGGACATTCTTCAAACACGTGAAGAATAGTGAGATATGCTCCGCATTGTGCGCATCTTTTCGGGTTTGCTCCGAGTAGCAGGTAACTATGAGTCAGTCTTGTGTGTCCTATCCTGAGTCTGGTCAGAACCACCTGATCTTTTTTCTTTTGTGACTTCAGATTCGCTTGTGAGCGTACCTGAGGAGCAAGTTTTCTCAGCTGAGTGTTGTTGTTATCCCACGAGATTTGCCATTTTTTATTACTATTGTTAGCAATTTCTTTCAGGACATCTGTAATGGTAATTTCCTCTGTCGCCAGCGGATCGGAACATTCTATGGCATTTTTCGTGTCTTCGGGTAGATACCCATGGTTTTCTTTAACAAATTTAATGATTTTGCCGGCGTTACGTAAAGTGTTCCATTTTTCAATTACTCTTTTCGTTAAAGCGTCATTTGTAAATGTGTTTTGCAGAGTTTTGACGGATTTAAGGTCACAGAGAATTACGACGTTTTTATCTGATACGCGTTCGCCCACTTGTAACGCTTTTAGTAGTGCCACACACTAAACATTGTAGCGCGTGTATATATTACTCATCCTCCACGCTAGTATTGCTCCATCTTGTATCACATAAACCTCGTTGCGGTCTTCAGTTGTTCGTATTCTGACTAGAATGCGTCTGCCTTGACTTTCATTTACGCTGTTGGCGATGTGAGGCGCTTCCAGCTGCCATGGTGGGAGAGCGTTGGTTGATTCCCAGTACTTTTTATTTAGCAGGTTTTCAGAATACAGCTCTTTGTGTAGACCTATTATTGCCGGAACTGTTCGGGTTTGCTGCCATTCATATTTGTCGTGCATAGGGGGATTCGTAATGATGTCATACAGGAAGTGCTTAGGTTTTGTACAGAGTTTAACGGCGTATCGCCGTCTTTGTTGTTGCAGTCTTAGTTTTAACGGTAGAGTATTATTTGTTACGTTGAGGCTTTCAGTTGGAGACGTCCTAAATCCACCCGTTGCCAATGGCAATGCCTTGTTCCACAATGACTCTATTTTCTTAAGGTGTGTCTTTGCGGCCGACCCGTACACTACGGACCCGTACTCTATTTTACTTCTTGCAAAGCAGTTAATCAGTTTTTTCAACGTGTCTGGGTCCGCACCCCAGGTGTAGCTTCCTAGAATCCTAAGTCGATTTAGCGTTAATCTGGCCTTCGTAACCACATTGTTAATGTGTGATTTCCAAGTAAGCTTGGAGTCCAAGGTTATGCCTAGGAATTTTATTTCGTTTACGCTAGGTATTAATACATCCTTGAGATATAGCGGCAAGGGCCTGTGTTCATGCCTGAGTCTGCAGAAGTGCGTAGTGCGAGTTTTTTCAGATGAGGGTTTGAATCCCTTTTCTTCTGCGTCTGCAACTACCGTTGTTTAGACCACACGGAAGTCGAGCAGCGGACTGTATTTAATGTCAAAGAAAGGAGAGGACTTCCGGTAGCAACCCACCGTAATTATCAGTAAACGAAATTGCAAATTACTTACGTTAAGTTTCTGGTTCTTCTGAAAAATCGGGAGCGCACAACCACCCAAACCCGTAATAAATCAAGGCCTCGATTCACCCAGAAATGAGCGATTGCTCGACTTACCCTGATCTTAATTCCCTGGTTGGTGGAGATAAGTCTTTAGCACGCACAAAAAGGCGCACGGTGTAACCATCGTTTAAAATCGATTGGTTGATTGAGTAATGTTTGGTAACGGACACAGTATTTGGATTGACGTTTTTCATTTAATGTATTTTGAAGTTGTTTTAATGTAATTTTGGATTGAGTTTAATAAGTTATTTTACGATTTTTAATTCAGAGTTACAATGTAAATTGTTGATAAAGTTTTGTATTTTGTTACGCTGTAAACCATCTGATTTCGCGATTTTG
Source organism: Aquatica leii (assembly GCA_035610365.1). Lineage (NCBI taxonomy): Eukaryota > Metazoa > Arthropoda > Insecta > Coleoptera > Lampyridae > Aquatica > Aquatica leii. Next base: position 1,224,977 of record CM069436.1, read on the forward strand.
CTTATTGAATGTTTCACTTGGATTGTTGAAAAATTCCAGTGGTAATTTATGTTTTCCTTCTGAGATATAATCGTAATTAAATCTATTTTCGCCGTTTGTTTATTTTAAGTTGGTTAAAAGTTCTTTGTTCGAGTACATTTGTACTTGAATTTCTTTATGTCAATCGTTTAGATTACGTGGAAAAATTAAGTCGTTATCTTAATTTATTAGGCAGTTTAAATTCTTGTAATATAATATTTTGTCAATTTGACATTTTCACGTACAAGCGAAACGCTGTGTCCTAATGATATGAATATGACGTAATAAGTACTGTTTGCCTCTTTATTGCACTTCTTCGCGAGAGTATTTTGGTGCTTGAGGTTTCGAACGCAGCCTTTGTGGAAAGGGCAGTCGACAAAAGTTGATATATAGATGTGTTTTTGGTAAATGAGGTAGGAGTTTGAAGTTAGTTGGTTGACGGTCATAAAAATGTAGTTAACGTAGGTGATAATTCACCTTTTCTAATAATTACCGTGGAAGTAAAAGAAGATGGTGCAGTGAATTTAAGTGGAAAACTAAACTTTCCTTTTTCGTAATTACGGTTAATTAAGATCACTGTTTTGCCTAAATTAATATCGCATGTTTCGTTACGTGAATTTGTGCGTGAGTTTGTTTCGCAATCTCATCCTTCGCCTTGGGGGCGGATTAATAAATCTTCCACTGGTAACCTATTGTTTGGGGAGCAGCCGAATTCCATCCCAGGTGGTAGCTTTCAAAACTACTGGGCCGAAGTTCAACCGGTGTCACCAATAAAGAATTAAGGTATTTATCGATTTTTTTGTTTGATCGTGCAGTGACCCGCGATTAAAAATGCAGTAAAAGCTTTCAATTTTGAGTCAATTGAAATTACGACTAACGTTAAATTTAATTATTTCAATGAACACGTATAGTGTTTGCGTGAAATTAATATAAATTAACTTTGTTTTGATGCGTTTGAGAAGTGATTCGTATTTCGAATATATGATAATGTAACGACTTATAAACTATATTTTGTTTAGTTCGAATTAAAGTTCGGACATATATGTTATAAACTGTATTGTTTTTTTTGTGTTATTTAATTTGTTTGATATAAATATGCGGTCAAGATCTTGAGATTTAATTATATTTGAAAACGTCGAGTTAACGCTATTGTAGTAGCATTTCTTTTTATAAATTTTAATGTAATGTTTTGTGTGTAAATTGTTCATTCTTGTTTGCTTAAGATTATTTCTTTTCTTTTATTCAAATTTATTTGATATCAATTAGTACTTGTTATTTTATTTTGTTTTTGTTTTAAATTTTCAATCAATAAATGTTAAATTGTTAAATGTAAAGAGCTTTTATTCATTTAGCCGCCGCATACGTAAATTTTTGTTTAAGTGTTTTTCAGAATTGTTACAACCCAAGGTAAGTTCTGGGGTTGTAACCAACCGGATGAGCTTTCGGATAATCAGGGGTTTGAAAGCTACCCTTATAGAAATCCTTGATTGGCGCTCTTACCGATTATTTGACTATTTTACCGTTCTAGTTCAATTTTACGACGATCGCGTTTCCAATTTTTCACGGAATTTTAAATAAAACCCACCCTTTCTCCATTGAGCTAGTGGCACAACCCCCGTTTATGTTACTTCATTGCAGACAGTAACTTTGTATTAATTTTGGCATGTAACAACGGTTTACGCACTAAACATCACAATTAACATTTAAGAAAAATTAACGAAATAGAATTCGAGAAAGGAGACGTAATAATCCGTTCAAAACTAAGTAACGTACTGTCGTATTTATCAAAAACTTGTATTTACAATGAAACTTAAAGAGGGGACAGCAAGTCACAAAACCAAAAATGCAACGCGAGGATAACGACTTAAAAATAAAACGCTCGCGCTAACAACCGTTGCAATATCTTCTTGCAGGCCGACTGATATTTCCTGCATATCTCGACCCGTTTTTACAATGCAGAGATCGTCCACATATAGCAATGCTCGAGACGTGTTCTTTATCTTGTCAGCTATGTTGTTAATTGCTATTGCAAAGAGAGTCACACTAAGAACCGAGCCCTGCGGTATGCCATTGCTTTGGAATACTGTGTTTGATAGCGTTCTTCCGATTTTTACTTGCATAGTTCTGTTTTCTAGGAAGTTTTGAATCAGTCGGGGCAGGCGCCCTTTTAGGTTCCATTTATGGAGTTTTTCTGAAATTCCATATTTCCACACTGTATCGAACGCCTTTTGTATATCGAAAAAAACCGCTTGTGCGTGTTGTCTGTTTGTAAAAGCTTCGTTTATAATGTAGTTAAAATGTATTATCTGGTCCACGGTTGAATAGCCTCTCCTAAATCCTGCTTGATAGTGGCTGATTCTTCCTTCACTTTCCAATATCGTGACAAGTCTGAAGTTCGCCATCGATTCCAACACTTTCGATAAGCAGGAGGTGAGTGAGATGGGCCTAAAATTCTTTATTTTGCTTCCGTCCTTCCCTGGTTTAGGTAGAGCAACGATCGTAGCTAGCTTCCATGCTGTGGGATAATGCCCTGTTTGCCATATAGAGTTGTATATTGACAGTAGCATAACTTTTATTTCTAGGGGAAAATGTTTAATCATGCTAAAAGTGATTTTATCGTGTCCCGGTGCTGTATCTTTTGCCCGTTTAAGAATCCTTTCCATCTCGGCCATAGTAAAATTGTCATTGTAATTATCGCCAACGTCGGAATTGAAGTTTATTTTGTCTTTCTCACGAGTTCTTTTTTGTGTTAGGAAGGGTTCGTCGTATTGTGCGTCGCTTGAGATGCTTTCAAAGTACTTTGCGAAGAGGTTTGATACCTCCCGAGGGTTTGTGAATATTTTGCCGTTTACTTCCAATGTTGGATTTTGAGGTGCTGAGCTTGTTCCTATTATAGATTTAACTTTCCTCCACATTTCAGATTGTGCACTCGTGCTACTTAAACTAGATGTATAGTTCCTCCATGATAGTTTTTGTGCCTTTTTCTTCTCCCATCTTTCCTGTGCTCTTGCTACTTTAAATGCTATTAGATTTTCTTCTGTTTGGTTTCTTCTTCCCGTTTAGATTTTTAATTGTGCCGTTCCACCATGGCACTGGAGAACGCTTCATCTTACCCCCTGTCAGTGACATTGACTTAGAAGCTGCTTCAACTACCGAGGTCGTAAAGCTAACTATCGCAGATTAAGTTTGGTGTTTGTATAACTTCAGCAAAGTGCGCCCAATTTGCTTTTGTTGTATTAAACCTCCAGTCTGCTTTATATGTATTTGCTTTTATATTTGATTGGAGCACTATTGGGAAGTGGTCGCTATGGACCTTCGTCTTCTAGCACCGACCAGGTGAAGTTCGTAGCGATTGTTGGCGTAGCGAGAGATAGGTCAATAGCACTGTATAAGCATTATTATTGGCAATTATAGTATATAATTGAATACCAAGCTTATTGTGCTACCTTCTGCTATAAGCATGGAAACCATGGAATTAACAAGAAACTTCTACGTTATGTAGAATGCAAAAAAAGAGTCCCAGATAGGAATGCATATATAGCAATTAAAACCACTGATAAATCAAAGATTAAGTAAATACAAATATGTGACCGGTGTGAAGTTAGCCACGGATCTAGCCATAAAAATTCGTTTTGAAGTTAATGCCAATATAAAGCTTTTAAACATTTCGAAATTAAAGTTACAATATACGCCATAAACATGATTTATTATAATTTTATATAATTTTTATTAAAAATAATATAAATCATTTCAATAATCATGTATTTAAACATGTAATTGTAATAGTGCGATTTTTACAAAAATAGTCATTTTTGATTTTTCTGCAAATTTGTTTATAACTAGATTAAACACATATTAAAAAATTACGATGAGGCTATTTAAAAAAAAAGTTATTTTACGTCGAATTCATAGCAACGCTCAGCTTACATTCCCGCACAAACAAACGGAATTTTCACAAAGATAGTCATTTTCAATTTTTGTGCATCCGTACTTAGAAGGAATACGCAGTAGAGGTAAACCACGTGAAACATGGAAGGTAAACAAAGAAAAAAGAGTGACACAAGGGAAAGATATAGGATCAGTAAGGCGAATGGTCGAAGATGGCGAACTACCGAAAATGGATAAAGGACCCAAAGCTGTAAAGCATAAAGGATAGGAAGAAGATAAAAGATACAAAAAAACTAGTCAATTAAAGGTACTACAATATTTGAACCAATCAGAAGACGACGAAAAGTTTAACAAGAAATCAGATAACCTCACAGCACTAACTTAAGCTTTAATAGAAGTAGTAAAAAAGAAAACAACGCAAGAAAGTATAATATCAAAGAAACACAAAGAAAACGAGTGTTGTATCGCACCGGACAATAACAACAGACCAATATAAACAAACACGAAGAGAAGCAAAAAAAGAATCCAGAAAGATTTCCAAGAGAACTGTACAGACAACACAAAATGTAATAGAAAAAACAAAAATATGAAATGCCCGAGAAGAAAAAAAGAAATACAACAAACTTTGATGCTAAAAAAAGAAAATAAGAAACAGAATACGAGGTTAGTCAACGCGTGATCAGAAAAGATTCCAGAAATAAACAACGAAGATATTGCGTATGCCATGCGAAGCTTAAAAAACAACAAAACACCTGGATAAGACAATATCCTGGTTGAGATTATCAAAGAAGAAATCAATAGTGATACCAAAGTTAAAACACCGATACAACATATGTCTAGAAAAATAGGATATATTTAAAAACTGGAACAACGCTATACTAATAACACTATTCAAGGAAGGAGACAGAGAATGTCCGGCTGATAAAGTTAGTGTCAAAAGTATAGAAGTTATTCATACAAATAATCGCAAGCAGATAAGAAACAAAGTTAGATTACTACCAATCGGTAGAACAGAACATTTAGAAAAAAAACCATAGCAGGTCAGACCACTTATTGACGATGAAAGTCATCATAGAATAAACAATACAACTTTTAACTATATGTAGCCTTTGTGGATTATGAGAAGTTCTACAAAAACCAGTCTTAAAAATAAAAAAGAGGAACCAAATTGACATGGTCAGTGGCACACCTCAAGTTGGGATAACCGGGTAAAAAGGTAGGCGGAGCTGTGCCACTAATCATGTTAATTTAGTTCCCACTCCGCATTGTCAAAACATGTTTTTGTAATTATGATGAATTTTTTTTATTAGAAAGAATAGGTGATCTCATTTCAATTTGGTGAAATTCTGATTATGACATTAACGCGTAAGACTCTCAAATTTACATCGACATCAAATTTTCTTGAACGACGTGCATTTTCCAGGTTTTCAGTGATCATAACCACTATTGTTAACAACACTAAAAAATATAAAATTTTTTAACAAAAAAAGAACGACAAAATGCTTATTTACATGAAATTACTTTTTGAAGTCCATGCCAAACACATTCGACTTAAGTCTATTACAACTTCCAAACTTAATGTTCAGAATTACGCCTAATCTTATGTAATACATGGCGTCGACTTCAAAAAGTAATTTTATGTAAATAAAAATTTGTCGTTTAATTGTAACTTAATAAATTAAATTATTTTTTACTTTTTAGTGCATTTGTAAAGCCGTTTTTTTGGTTAATTAATTTTTAATATTAGTATTATTAATTAGCAGCTTTACTTATACTATCACTTTATATTTATTGACTCAAGATCTTATCATTGCCAATTTTAAATTCTAAATTAATTTTTACTTCTATTAATTTGGTATCGATGTACATACTAAATGTTTATATTAGTTTTTCACATATAATAAATTAGTATATGTTTGAAATATCAATAAACGTATGACAAACTTATTAGCGAAATATTATGCTGTAATATTTCGTCTACTATTATAGAATCTGGCAAAATTTTTGATGTAATTTATCAGATGTCATAAGTCAAAACAGAAGTTTACTAATATTTGCACATTCACTCAATTATTTATAATAAATAGTTATATAGAGTTTTTAAATTTATCGCGCATTATAAATTTATTTCAATATGTCGCGATTAATTAGAAAAGAAATATAGTCAATTATAGATAAACATTTAAAAAGTTGTGATTTCAATAGACAGTTAACGTTAAGTATGTTACATCAAACCTTTAATTACAAAATTGTAAAGTTTCAAACAGGCTTTACTGTAAGCAAGTTGATAATTTACGGATAATTAAACGAAGATGCTACGTTGCGAAAATTCGGTCAAATAAATATTTAAAAGCAAGCGCGTTTCTTACAAAATTAATTAATCGTTGATCGTAATTAAGACTATAATTAAATTTGACGCAATGGTTTATGTACAAAGCTTTGATTGCGCGTGGTTTTGTTTGTGTTTATAAATCACACGTGTTGTAATTTTACTTCAAAAAGCAAGTGCGTTAAACATTATATTAAAAATTAGTTAGAAATAAACTGAACAAAGTTACATACACGTATTTTATGCACTAATAATTTTTGTTTTAACGTGTGCTTTATGTAACTTTCCAATGCATATGTTTTTTTAGTTATGGAACAAAAAAACTTGTATAAAATTTCTTCGTAGAACATGAAGGTCAAGCTTATTTATAAATTTGAAGAATTTATATTTAGTCTGAGTAAGGACATTTACATTTAATTTGGTACCAAAACCAACGACCAGTTTTGACCGTCTGAAACAATTTTAAAATATGAGTAATTTTAAGCATACAAACCCAAACCATTTTCTTAGTTTTGTAGATACCAAAACTATAAATGTAAACAATAGATCTAAATTTTATTAAATCAAAAATTATTCTGCATTAAAATACATTTTTGCAGCAGTTACAAAAAAGTAAAAAAACCCTAGTAAGTGTTTTTTAAAAGTTGATATTGTAAAAATTTGTGTCTAGATTCTATGTTGCTTCACCTTGTTACCCAAAACCACAATAACAAAACAATTTGTGCAAAGTATAAACGAAATACGTATTGATTTAGCAACAGCAAATTTATCGGTAGTAGTAAAAAATGAGCAAAATTAAATTTCACAATTCATAGAAGCAACCTTGTCAAGCGGTCACGGTGAAGTCAATGCAAGATAAAGCGCGAAAAAAAGTTACCAGGCAGTATTTGAAATTCAAATAATTGAAAATCAAAATAACGTTGCTCAAAACATTTCGGATGTCATTGCGTTTTTCCTTGTTAATCAAACGCAATTTCTAATTAATTTGCTTACTAATATTTCAGTATTTTTATATTGTTACAACATTCTTACAAACCTAAAGTGTGTAATGTACAAAAATATACATATACAAAATATCTATTTAGTAAAATATAATCTAGATAACATCATATTTTTTTGGTGAATTTATTAGTCCTACCTGACCGAATATAATTTAAAAACTTTCGTTAATAATTATATGTGTTAGGAATGTTATCAATATTGTTTGTCTTAATATAATCATTAAATTTGTCAATGTGTAGTGCAATAAAATATATTTATTACAATTTAAAAAATCTTAAAATTTGAATACTTAGTTATAATATTTAAATGCTAAAAGTTGTTTCTAAATTTGTTTAAATTGTGCATACTATTTCTTTGCATTCTTTATGAACATTTTCACAAATTAGTAAAAGTAAATTAAAAAAAAAAATAGATACAGATAATTATCATAAATAGATTTCAGCAATAAAAGAAAGAAAAATTCATATTTGGCAAAGAACAAGTTGAGGTGACGTCAACAAATACTAATACGGATTACGCAACCTTCTTTTTACGTTTGTTCTTCAACTTTATTAAAATATATTTTAAGTAAATATTTATTTTTGACAAATTTGTATAAATAAAACGGTGTAATTACAAATACGAACACGTAATGAGTTTATAAAAAAAAATTAAATTCTTCTTTGTTGATCGTTGTTTCTTTAAATAAAAACTAACAAAGCAGCAAACTTATATAACAAAAGACAAACTGGTAGCTTAATTAAAACCATTCTTTTGTTAGACACCTCAAGAACTTATGTCAGTGTGACTAATATTTTTTACGTACGAGACATCATTTTTATTGTTTATATTGGTTTATATAAGTTATAATACAAAAAATGACAAAAACTAACAAAAACACATATAACATATAAATATATTTTCTTTATAACTAATATTTTTCAGTAACAAGTCTGAAGTTCAGCAAAAAAAAGATGAATTGAGTGTTTTTTGAGCAATTTTTTTATTGTGCTTTTATGTACTAAATTTAGAAATTCCAGTACAGCCTATCCATAGCGGATTCATCCTCTACTTATCTACGAACCTCACAAGCACCAGGAATACCATCCTCACCTGCTCAGCAGACAGAACAATTGCAGACTTGTCCAAAATAACCCATTTTATAAATCTCTACTGATGCGTTGCTCCCAAAAGGAACCCAAAAAAGTGCCACTGTGTAAACGAGTATAACCTATAGCTTGATATCATTCAAAAACAAAATTGGCCCCAAAACCGACTCTTGTGGTACTCCCGTTTTCACCGCCACTTCTAATTATTTTTTTTTGCTAGCAATAGATCATGGCTAACTGTACCAAAAGCTTTTTCCAAATCCAAAACAAAGCCAATGCATTTGGTTTCGTTGTCCAAACAGTAAATAATAGAACGCGTTACGTTAAAAATAGCATCTGTTGTATTTATGTTACTCCAAAAGCCAAATAAGCTATCAGAAAAAACGTTAAAACGATCTAAAAAATAAACCAATTTAGTTTTGAAAAGTTTTGTCGTGACTAGTTATATTATAATTGTTGAACTTTGCGGAGTACAGACGTATTGCGAATAGTCGACGAAATATCAAGTGCCAAGTAAAAAGTGTGACCTAAAGTCAACTTATCATATTAACTTTAAATGTTTAATACATAACTTGTATGTAAGTAAACATTATCTTTTAAATTAATTTTAAAACAATTTATAATAAAAAATTTGATCCCCCAAATAAAATACTGCCGGCTGGCAACGGCGTTAACAGCGCATTACATATTAGAGCTGGATGTAAAGCAACATCACAAACAAACAATCTAAAATTTACTAGTCCTTATATTCCTATTGAAATAATGCAACTAATGAAAGAAAAATAGCAGCATGGCAGAGTAGTCGTAATATTGAAGACAAAAATAAATTAAATCGATTAAACAATAAATTGCGCCGTAGACTGCAACAAATCCGGAATGAAACATTTAAAAATGATACAAGTTCACTTTTTGTGCATAATCAATCATTCTGGAAATCACACAACCTAAAAAACATATACCACCTTTATAAAAAGAAACGGAAATATGGGCAAAGAAAGAACTGAAACATTTGCTGAGCACATACAAAACCAAATTCCAACGATCATGAAACTAAAAATTACATACCTAGCAAGTCCACTACAACTATCGCTCCCAATATGTAACTTCATACAGGAATTAAAATCCAAATAAAACTACTAAAAAGCAAAAAATCTCTAGGTTATGATCTCATAACAGAAACCATCTTAAAGCGCCTACATGAGATAAGACTTCGGTTTTTACAATCACTCTTTAATGGCAAAGCGTGGATACTGGCCATTATCATTGAAATTTGCCCAAATTATTTTAGTACTTAAACCGGGTAAACTTCCCAACCAAATCAAATCATATTTTGATAACCTCAAAGTCGTAATAAAACCCGGAGCAGTAGAAACTAAAATAAACAGATACAAAGTAAGATATTCCAGCTGCAGATACCACATAAGTCACAAAAACCCCAACATGAGAAAAATACACGGCAAAACTAGAAGCAACCGATACGGTAGTCATAACAAATATAAATAAAACATACACAAACGCTAAGGACACTACAGTTCACAAAATATACGAACAGTACAAAACAGGAGCCATATTATATGAAGTTACGTTCGCAATCACAAAAATTACAGTACAAGAACTAGGAGCAGTAAACCGTTCAAACGTCAACATTCAAATTACAGACCCAGCAATCAAAAACATTTGGAACTACAGATGTCAAGAAACATACATCCCAAGTAACAAAGTGGTTTTATAATTCTTAAGTTAGAAAACTTTTGAATGCTCTCTAAATGTAAAATGGTTCTATTAAAGTTGCCTGAAAGATTATTTTGTTATCTATTCAAAATTGTTTTTTAAATCGATGTTTAGAACGTTCTTACAACAAAATTATAAAACTGCTTATAAGATATGCATAAAAGTGTTTTGTAAACGTTTATATAATATTCGTTATAAGAGATTCAATCCTTAAAATATTAATTGATTTATAATAGCTATGTAGCTTTGTCATTTCACTTTAGAACTGTTTTATACAACTGTTTTAATAAAGTATGTCACTACGTTATATAATTGTTGTATTAGTAATATTATATAACAGTTTTGCTTTCTGGATCAGATTACTCACAACGGAAGTTCCAATATAACTGTTAATTAAAAGGACACAAAGCCTCAGTTATAAAAATAAGAGAAAAGCAGTTGTAGAGCAATACTACTATTAAAGCGCAAAATTATTGTATTAAATATAGTTATAAAACAATTCGGATATACTGGCGTAATAGAAAACCACCTGATTTGCCAGCATATCTACAACCGTTTGTCGAAGAAGCTAAAATAATTATTTCAGAAGGATTAATAATGAATAGATCGCAGTTTATTGTTAAGTTACGCTGCTTTATATGTGATTCGGGTGCTCGACCATTTTCATTAACTTTTTATTATTGAATATGCGATTAAAAATTAATCAAAATATAATCACATTTGTAAAATACGATGCTGTCGTGTTACCTTTTACATAAACTAAGGTAATTCAATTTGAACGTTTTATAAGTTTTCTATTGTGGGCAATTATAGTTGTCAGGAAATCAAGATACAATAAACACAATTTTATTCACATGTAGTATCATTTATCCACGGCCATAATCCGAAGATATACATAATATAAAAAAACCACACGTAATTTACATAAACTTCATTATTCTTAATGTACATGTATCCTTATTTTTATCATCTCCTACCTTACCGGCTTTAAGACGTTGTCACGTCTTGCGCGCGGTTGCCAGCTTGTGCATAAAACAATTTATTTGCCTAAACTATATGCATCATAATTGTTGTATAAGAGTAAATTTGGTAATAACAATGTACTATTAAAAAGGGACCATTAAAAAAATTTATTTGCATATATTTACATAGCCGCCATTCTCGAGGAACATAAAATTAACTTATATTTTTAAATTTTTGTTTAAATACTCATTAAACCTGCGGCGCACTTAAAATTTGCGACCTATCTACTTCATATTTGATAGTAAAATTTCCTTCGTAGCAAAAAAAGGTCGTCCGTATAGATCTATCTCATTAAATTTCGTGTACATAGTATATACTTGTAGTCGTTGGCATTTATCATGAAATAGCCATCAGTTTTAGTTTAAGTAAATAATATGAATAATTAAGTTCCGAAAAGTAGTACTTAATAACTGTTTGATTTTATTGAAGCTGCTCTACACTACAAAAGTGTTTTGTAACTTTGTACTAAAGAGTCAACCAACTATAAAATATTCATGAAACTGTTTTGTAATTGATATATAACGTTTACGTAACTATCCCATAACTGTGTTGTGTTGGCTTTATAAAACACGTTAAAAAACAAATATGTTTTATAAATATGTTTTCATTTTGCATTTACAGCTACTGTAAGAATGTTTTAGTTACGTTCTTAAGACAAAAGGTGTTTTATAAATTTTGTTTTGTAAACGTTCTCTCAAACGTTATTAAATATAAAATTGTTACTTGGGATACCTCACATGTATAACAAGAAATCTAGTAAGAAAACATAAAGTACAAATCACCTAAATAAATGCCAAACCAAAAACAAACTCCAAAACATAATTAAAGCCACTAAACACAGGATACGAACTAATGACAAAGAAAAAGACAACAGAAAACTGAGAAAAGAAACAATACACATGTGACAAAGCAAGTGAAAAATATCTACAAAAAGTAGAGAGTTATATAACTACATACCCAACATTGATACAAGAAGAAACGAAATTAAAGGATGGATCCTACAAAAAAAGACGGTACAGCTAGTTACAGGCCACGGCAGGTTCAACCAATACATGAACCGTATTAATAGATTAGACAAATGCTCATGCAGCTACGAAGTAGAATGTAAAACACACGAAATCCAAGAAAAAAGCTAAAGAGCAGTAGAGGCAGCAGGAATGCCGTGGCTACCAAAAAAATATGCACTAATGAATGAAAATATTAGAAAAGAATTCGAAACTTTCTACAGAAAAATATGGGAAACAAACTAACAGACAGATAGTAAGAGTTTGACACCTGGAAACGAAGTCGAGGTCACCCTATATAATAAAGGAAAATAAAAATCCTCGATACGACCAAGACGAATTAGAAATTAAAATAAAATAAAATAAAATAAAACAAAATAAAATAAAATAAAATAAAATAAAATAAAATAAAATAAAATAAAATAAAATAAAACAAAACAAAACAAAATAAAATAAAACAAAACAAAACAAAACAAAACAAAACAAAATAAAATAAAAGTATATATAATATTAAATAAAATAAACAAATAATAACGTATATATGTATATAATAATAACCAGGAAACTAGAAAGACAAAAGGACAATAACCAATCTTACTTTAAAGATCGTTACTTTCAAACTAAAGTAAGCAGTGAAACATTCTAATTAAAAATAAAAATAGGCGTTCCCCAAGGTAGCGTCCTTGGGTCATTAATGTATTATGTATTTGTTATATATACATATATATGAGCAGGGCCGGCCCTAGACATTTTGGCGCTCCGGGCAAAACTTGAATTTGGCGCCCCCCTCTCCGTTTATTAAAGTAAATCGCATGCTCCCATAACATAAAGTCAAGAAAACGTTGAAAAAAATTAAATAAAAAAAAACATTTTATTGAAAACTCGATCATTAGGTAACAGGTATGTAACAGATAAGCAATTTACCACTAAGGTAAAATAAAATAACAAAAATTAAAATGAACTAATGCTTACTAATATCCTATAATATAAATGAATGCTAACTAACCAAAGTATTTAGAATGCCTTTTTTCTAACTTTTCTTTCGGCAAACTCACGAACCAGTGATTTCAAGTCTAATTTGTCACTAATTTGGTGTTCTATAGCTATCATTGCCAATCCATTGAGACGATTTTGCGTCTGCATCGTTCTGAGATAATTTTTTATTATTTTTAGTTTTGAAAAGCTTCTTTCCCCTGAAGCCACAGTGCCTGGCAATGTAAGTAGGATTCTTAATGCTATACTGAGGTTTGGTGCAAGTTTAAGTGTAGCGATAAACTTGAGGACTTCAACGGGGGTTTCCTTTTTTGTTAATAATGACGAAACAATGCTTATTTCATCGGCCAGTTCCAGGGCGTTAAGATCGCTTGAATTTCCATCAGTTAAAACTTTCCAAATCTTTGCAATAAGCCAGTAGCTCATTTCTGTGCATGTCTTTTAAACCAAAAATATTATACAAAAAGCTGAAATAATTACTGTGAGTATTTAGCAAATTATATCTGGTTTCCAAGGCATTTATTGCTTGATCTACAGTGTGAAAGAAAAGTTCTATTTTATATTTTTGTTTGAGGTCTTGAACGGGTTCATCCGGGCCCTCATACAAAACGTTTCGTGTTTTGTTTCTGATACGATGACGTGGTGTGGTGGCTTCGAAATTAGCTTCCACGTTCACCTCTGAAGCAAGCTCGGTTGCTTCTAAAATGATGCTTTCAAAAGCTTCATCTGATCTCAGATTTTCAAAGAAGAGTTTACAGTTGTTAAGCGTATCAATAGCTTGTGATATATCAAAATGTACGGTTTGCAAAAGTTTGCTGATGGGATTAATGCGACTCAAAATTTTGTACCAAATCACAATAGAGCATATAAATTTGAACTGCTTCAAATTATTTAATAATCCGCTAGCCTCGTCTCTAATCATATTATCGATTTCTGGATCTTCATAAATACTGTACAAAGCATCGTAAATTGGTCCAATTTGAAATCGCAGAGCTTTTAATGAGTCTACTCGACTTTCCCATCGCGTATCACTTAATGGTTTTAGGGTATAACTATCAATATATTTAAGTAATATTGCCCAACGAAAAGTTGACGAAGCAAAAAATGTATATAACTTTTGAACAATATTGAAGAAGTTTGCAGCCTCAAACGAGGATTTTGTCATATCGTTTACAACCAAGTTTAGCGAATGACTGCTGCATGGAACATAAAATGCTCTGGGGTTTATATTTCTGATTCTTGTTTGTACTCCCGATTTTTCTCCTCTCATATTGGAACCATTGTCGTACCCTTGACCGCGCATGTTCTCTACTTTAAGCTCATTTTTCTCTAGCTCTTCTACTAAAACCTCCGATAATTCCGCAGCTTTTGATCTCTCAATGGGTAGAAAACCCAAAAAGTTTTCATTGATTATCACTTGAACTTCAGACTCTGATTCTTCTATGGAAACATATCTTGCCATAAATGTCATCTGTTCGACTTTACTTGCATCGGGAGTACAGTCGAGAATCACAGAATAATACTTGGCCTTTTGAACTTGTTCAATGATGTGGCGCTTTATATTGTCATGCAACAAATCAATTATTTCATTTTGTATAGTTTTTCCTAGATATGTAGCTTTGATTTCTTCTTTATTAAGAACCCTGCGAACGTGTTCCTCCATTTTTGGATCAAACTCAGCCAATAACTGAATGAACTTCAAAAAGTTTCCATTATTGTGTTCATAGAGTTTATCTGTTGTTCCTCGAAAAGCTAGAGATCTCTCACCTAGCATTCTAACGACTGATATAAAGCGTAAAAGAACTTCGGACCAGTGATTTATCTCAGAATCAATGAGCCTCTGAGAAACTGAATCTATTGTTTTACCCATTTTCAACCGTTGCTTTAATTCAAGCCATGATTTTAAACAATCAATATGCGTTTTACCATTTTCATGATGTGCTAAAGAGTCTCCTAAATGCTTCCAGTCTTTAAATCCTCGATGGCCAAGAGCGCTAGTGCTAGATGGGGCAGCAAAAAGTCGACATGGAAAACAATACAAGACGTTTTGAAATAAGGAATATACCATTCATTCTCTTAAAACTTGTTCTCCATTTTTAAGTGCTTTCTTGTAATATTTTGGTGAGAATCTTCTATGTTGATCATCATAAGGAAAATCAAAATTATACAAAGGTGCAGCTGGACCACGTTTAACCAAAAAAACTCTATCTGCTTCGCGCATGATTTCGGGCCATAATCCTGGGTCAGAAGAGATAATTGGGACTGTAGTCTCTTCTAAATGTTTTTCTGAGGTCTGCACAACTTGCAGTTTTTTATTTTTGGAACTGCACGGAACTGCATCACTACTCAACAAACTCGTTTGAGGTGAATTAACTAGCTCAGCAATGCTGACGTTTGCGTCCAAAGGGGGATTCATATCGGGAAAGTCAGTATCCAGGTGCATGTGCTGGGCGTTGTTTAAATGTTGATCGGTAGTGGGAGCGTTGAGACTACCCTCTTTCAAAAAGTTCTGCAGGGCACCTGACTGTTTTTGAAGCTGTGTTTGCTTGTTCAATCTCCGCTTTTTAAATTGGCTTCCAGAGGGTTTTTTCTTAGCATCAGACATTTTGGTTTCTGAAACCAATTATCAATCCGTATAACATGTATATTAAAAAAAAATTAAGCAAACTAACAATATTTTCGTAAAGGAGAGTAAATAGGCTTTGATGTAAATTATAAAAATACAGAGTGTCCCATTAAAGTTTTTTGCGAAATCGGCCTTTGAAAATCGTCAATTTTGTTTCTCCTATTTCAGGTAAATTTTAAAACTTGGCAACACTGTCAAAAAAAATTTTTAAAAAAATAAAGTTCTGTGAAAACCGCACATCGATACCATTTATCGTTTTCGAGTTATAAGCAGTTAAAATGTGTCAGTTTATAGATGGACACCCTGTATAATAAATTGGAATTTGGTATACATTTTAGGCAAGACAACTAAAACTCAATATTAAGAGCAATTTAACCGATGACAATACCCACAGGGTGATGCCCCCCCTTGCTTACTGCAACGCTTCTAACCCCTAATAATTCGAAAAATAAAATCCTAATTTAATTTAGAAACTTTTATGTTTCCAGTGTTATTTAGGACAAATGTGCGGTTTTTGAGACACATTTAACAGTATACCTATAGAAAATTAAAATAATAGTAGAAAAACAGCGTAAAATGACCATGTTTTTGAACAGTTTTCAGCATTTATCTCGAAAACGGTACATTTGTCGTAAATAAAACCATAGACATAAAAGTTTCTAAATTGAATGAAGATTGAAAATTTTCCCAAAAAATGTATCACCCTGGGACTACTAATTCTAGTACTACTTGTAGGCGGTTTTTGAAAATGAAAATTAAAAAACTTACCTTCACAAAAGACAAACGCACTCACACTGGACAATTTGCAATTTCACAAGCACTTTTTTAAAACTTTTTGTACAATAATAAAAAAAAAACTATTTTATTTCGCACCGGCCGAAGTGTAGTAGCAAATAACGCATTGTTTTAAGTCAACTTCCTTTATATATGCAGTTAAAAACTCCTGTGACATCTTGTTTCGGTTGGTTTCAAAATTGGTACAGACTTGTAGATTCCTGTATTGTAAGTGTTGCCAATGCCAGAGCAGGAACCGAAAACTTGTATTTTCTTGAAAAGCGATAGTTGAGTGGTTTGGTCATGATGAATTGAACTCAACTAGATTTTGTCTTAATGCTTAAATACATATATTAAATTTATAATGTGCTTAGAAATAAAAATGATTGATTGATAAAAGTAATAACTTTTATTTTTTACGTTTTAGTGCATTTTAAAAAAGCTTGTAACTTATTTCTTTTATCAATTTATTTCGTTTGTTTATCTCGGTACGTGTCACGTTACAAAAACTAACACCTGCACGTTCCTTTTTAGTACTCGAAATCGATAACAAATTCCTATTTATAAAAGGTAAAATTAAATCTGCATCGAAACCGAATTGAAATTAATTCATCCAAAATTATGAAAATAAGGTG
The DNA here is from genome assembly GCA_035610365.1 of Aquatica leii. NCBI lineage: Eukaryota > Metazoa > Arthropoda > Insecta > Coleoptera > Lampyridae > Aquatica > Aquatica leii. Next base: position 1,242,088 of record CM069436.1, read on the forward strand.
TTTAGCGTAATTAAGAACGGTTCTTAAATTTAAAAGTTTGGAGGTGAATACACGTAATACCTTTATAATCTGTTTAATTTATGTACGTGTTTTATTACAAAAACATGCATCTGCACTTTTAGAATAAAACATACCTCGTTCTTCCACATCCACGGTTTACCTTACGCTTACGTTAAGATTAAATGCGTTCTCTATAGTTAAATATTTCGTTCACTTTTTATTTAATTAGTGACGGATAAAAGCCATTTTAAAGTTGTTTCGATTGCTCGCGAAGCGAGCCTAGGGGCGCCGCTAGACGCCCGACCCCTAACGACAAGGCAACGCCTTCCTTGATGATTTTGGCGCCCCTAGAGCTTTGCGCTCCGGGCGGCCGCCCGGATCGCCCTGCCCTGGGGCCGGCCCTGATATGAGCTACCGACCATACAACTACAAGCCTATGTACCTTTTCCGACGACACAGCAATAAAAGCATATAACGAAGATCCAGTAATAGCTTTAGAAATACTACTAGAATATCTGAACCTATTGCAAACGTGGTTAGAAAATAAAAATTGATGAAAGCAAGTCAATACATGTAACTTTTACGACCAAGCACTTAACGTGTCCTCCGGTTATCCTAAACAACATTAGCATGCCACAGGCAGATGAAGTTAGATACTTGGGCTTATACCTAAATGGACGTCTAACATGTAGGGTTCATATAATAAGCTGTTGAGGAAAAATGCCTCAATTATGCTTAAATTTAAGTTAAATAAATTTAAACCAAGACAATTTTTTCTAATTTGCTTCTCTACTGATGCGTTACTAAAAACATCGACCCAAGAAAAACCCAAAGCAAATTACCACTGTGCTGTCAGCAAACGAGTATAGCCTACAACCTGCAATATTTACATTGAACTAATTACTGAAACCAAAAAGAAAATTGGCCCCAGAACAGTCTTTTACGCATTCCCGTGTTTACCGCCACTTCTAATTATTCGAGACAGAGAAATTCAAAAAAATTGTTTCTAATTTCTCTTATTCTAATTTTTTTAGTTTCCGCTAGCAATAGCTCATGGTTAACGGTGTCAAAAGCTTTTTTCAAATCCAGGCAAATGCCAATGCATTTGGTTCCGCAATCCGGACAGTCAATAATAGAACGCGTTACATTCAAAATAGCATCTGTTGTATTTATGTAACCCCGAAAGCCAAATTCGCTATCAGAAAGTACAATCTAAAAAATCAACCAATCTAGTTCTGAAAAATTTTGTCGTGATCTTAGTTATAGTTATTATATGTAATAGAAGTACAGCCAGAGCATCAAAGTAAGCAATTAACTATTTAAGGACAACCCATACGAAACATTACCCATACCATAATGCCCAAGTACTTGACACTATTAGTCAAACGAATTAAATCACAAAGGCAGATCTGTCCAAAATAACCCATTTTATAAACCACTAAGCAACAATCATATTTTGTTTTAAAATTACATAAAATTTATGTAGTACATAGACCAAGTTATACTCGTTTTAGCAATATAAATATTTTATTTAAATTTAGTCAAATTTTTGTTAAAACTGAATTTCTATAAATTAATATTACGTTGTATATACTTTGTCAATTTAAACGACTTCTTTGTTAAAATCTTTAAAGTTCAAATAAAAAGCATTTCTACAAAAACATTTTATACAATTTATTTTTAAATAATAAAATAATTGATTTTAAATAATATCTATATTAAACCGAGATGCATAGCTTATATGCACGTGAGAATTGAACGTAGCGGCGTACAACTTGACGACCTTGCAGTGCAGTCGTACAACGAATTTTATCATCACTATAGAGCGGCATACATACACACATACTTTTAGCAGATTTTTTAGAACATTTTTAATTGTTATTAAAATGTTAAAAAACGATTAATTTAATTTAAATTAAAAAAATGTATTATATTAGTCGCTTATAATTGTAAACAAAAAAACTGCGACAGTTTAAGATTCTATTTTATACAAACTTTTTATCTGTTTTTAGTGTATAACATTTCATCAATTTTTTTTGAAGCTTTAAACAATCATTACTTAAAATCTTAAGCTTTCGCGGTTGTTATGTTTAAAATTATAAGCGACTTTCGGCTTAGACCGCGTCGTAGTAAAACACCCAGACTGAAAATGTCACTGACATTTACCACTCTGAAGATGCAAGCTGCAATGTCTTGCGAAACGTCAGTTTGTTTGGGTTCACGAACGACAATACGGCAAAGGCCAAGTTCTACTTCTTGTTTTGGCTCTCAAGAAGAGACTATGACCAAGCCTAAGTCTGGGTGTTTTACTACAACGCGGTCTAAGCCGAAAGTCGCTTATAATTTTAAATCATTACTTATTTTTTTTTATATTAGCAGAAAACAAGAAACACCATGTATTCGGTAAAATTTAAATTAAAAATTTAATAACGAATCACACATTACGATTCTAAAACAAAAAATATGGAAAAATGAACTTTTATTTTTGATTACTCTTTAATCTAGTAGGCGTTGGAATAATCCAAATATTTCTACTTTATCTGCCACACTATTGTTGAAAACGTAGCGTATTTTAGAGTTGTATTTTTGTCGTTATAAGATTTTGAGATGTGTTAAGTCTTAACGTTTTTATTTAATTTTCTTGTAAGTGTTACGATGGAAAGAGAAAATTTCAGAAACGAAGAAAAATTTGATACGTTGACTTGATACACTAAAATTGTGTAGCTACTAAAGAAGATGTATTATCCTGAACAAAAGACAACTTAAGAAATACATTTTTAGACGTTTACTCTCTAATTTAGAAGAATTTGGTTCATTTAGAAAATTTGTTTTATCTCGTAAAAAACAATCTAAGGAAAAGCGAATATTCTGCTACTATCCGTTCTTGAAAATCCTGAATCCTTGATATAGGAAAAAAATCCATCTTTATAAATGTAAAATTTGTCAGGGCCTTAGGCCTGAGGACAAGAGATGGCGATCAGTTTTTTGCGAATGGTATATCAAAAAATCAGAGGATCAAAATTTTCCTTTTTAAGTAATTTGATCTGAAGAACGATTATTATTGGGCAACATACAATCCTCATTTAAAAACAGGAGCAAAGCATCAACACACAATTTGGTTTTAAAAGGCATTTTGGGCGGCAACCACAACAATTTAATGTATCTCAACCTGTTGTAAACTAATTTAGACAATGCCTTCAAAGAATTACCTCTAGCAGTAATTAACAACTGCTAGTTTCAACAAGATAGTGCCCCAGCGCAAAATTCAAGAAATGTATTTGTCGCAGAGGTTTCCTGAAAATGGATTAGAACTCACAGTGAAATAGCTCGGCCAGCCCCATCACCGAATTTCAGTTTGTTGTATTTTTTCCTCCAAGGTTATGTAAAAAAACGCGTATGGCGCAACTTTTGAAAATAAAGAACATGTATTGGCATCGGTTATATCAGCAGTTAATCTCATCAGAAATATTAGATCATGTTTTAAATTCTACAATAAAGAGATCGTACTTGTGTTTAGAAAATAATGGCAACCTATTTAAACATTCATAATAATTTTCTGACATTTTGTTTCAACGATTACTAGATTAAAAAGTACGAAAATATTAAAACTTATTTTTTTCTCGTTTTTGGTTTTATAAGCATAATATATGATACATTCTTAAATTTTCAATAAAAAAATTTTACTGAATACAGGGTGTTTCTATTGTTGTAGCCATATAAAAAAGTTGATGGTGGTTTCTTGGAGATGAAATTATGATGTTTTTTCGATTTTTCCTTGATCACGAAGTGTAGTGTTTGCAGTATTTATCTAACAATTCATAATGCTTTTAAATCATGTTGATGTAGCGAAAATTGTAGCAGTAATACAAGATGAGCACAGAAAGCGTGAAACTGCAAGAATTGTTGGCTAAAGCTTATGTGCAATTCAAAAAAGCAAACCAAACTGGTTTGCTAACTCGAAGACCAGGATCCGGGCAAAAAAAAGATAACAGTTTTATAATGTCTGCAAAGTATATCATAATTTTCAACTGACTAATAAAATGATTAGAAGATTAATATAATAGAAGCCATGAAACCAGAGAATCCCATAATCTTAAAATAATCACAGGTTTAAACTAGACAAAATTAGAAGAACTTAAGAAAAGCTTATATCCAACAAATTAAGAATTATTTTTATATTTTAATGCTGTATGATACTATACTTATTTCAGTACTTACTTAAGTACTGAAAATAATTCCATTGACAAACACGCTGAAAATGTTTGAGTTTTTCTTCTGTATTTGTAAACAATTTTAATTACTGAAAAATGATAATGAGATGAGAAACCCAAAAATTTTTAGTGCGTTTTTCAATGCGAAAATTTTCATTACTGAATTCAGTACCGAAATTAGTATAACGTCATACGGGACTTAGTTTAAATAAAAATTGTACACACATAGTAACTTATTTCATTTGAATGTGATGTAACTTTTATATTTCAATATCCATCTAAAATTCTCATTTAACAAAATATATACATATTAAAATAACGATTTTTTGTAAAACTAAATTAAATAGTCCTAAACAACAATCACGACCATAAAAAACTATATAAATATTTAACTAAAATAATTAAAAAACAAACTTATAAATTAACATTTGCATTTTAATTTAAATTCCAAATTAAGACTTTTTTAGACAACTACTCGTATGTAAATACTAATTACAGAAAAAAACAAGCTATAAGAGTATTAATTCATAAAACAATGATGTTTTGTACAAATTTTGTTTTATCTAACATTGTTACAAATACGTTTTGATAACGGTAGCGTTTTTTTAAAGGTTAAATTTATTTTAAAAAATGAATTATATTAAAAAACAAATTTAAAATTGTCAATTTTACACAAAATATTTTTTAAAATCAGAATATATTTTTTTAATTATATTAAATTATTGTTTTTATTATAATCTTCTTTGTACTGAGATTTCTGATAAAAACAGCCTAGCCTGTTCTAATACAAAGTAATGGTTAATTAAGTTAACATCCTGATTAACAAAGCTGTAGAATGCTCATTACTGCATATTGTTCTATCTTGTTTAATGTTTTTTAAATGTGTTAATTATTTTACACAGATTTACCATTAGATACATGTAAAACGTGATCTTACATTAGAGACTATCCACTGTTGTGTCACATCACGACAATTCAAACACATTTAATTTTTTGACAAAAACAATTAAAAAATTTCCTAATCGACGTAATGTTTCGTCAAATTACTATCGATTTTATTCAAGACAAGTATGCGTAAATTCTTTATTCAATTAGGATAAATAGATTAAAACTGGAAATTTTCAATAATACTTGGGAATTTTAAAACGATCGATATACAAAAAAACTTTTTTTTAGAATTTAGAAGACTTGGCATAATTAAATTATTGTACATACGCGTATTAACCCTTGAAACGTTAATAGTTATTATGTAAGTACGTAATAATTAATTAAAAATTACCCATTGTTTTTTAAATTATAAAGAAAACCAGAAGTTTTAATTAGTTCATAAATATTCATATTAGTTTTCAAAAGAATTATTCGCTGTTATTATATATAATAGCGTAATGCATTACACATTGTTATTAATGAATAACCGATTTTAATTAAACGCATTCTGGTCGATTATTTTTTTAAAATTTAAATAAAAAATGAATAAACTAATAGAAACGTTTAAAATGGTCAATTTGATTTTTGTGAATTTTTATATATTATTAGAAGCTTTTTTAGCTGTAGCAAATGTCAAAAATTGAAACAAAGTAAAAAATAGGTTAAAAAGCCACAACAATTGAACACCCACATACAGTAAGCTTTGAATTAATTATTTCCGAAATGATGTTTAAGGAAATTTCCTCAAACACGTCGTTTGTTTGTTTAAATACTTTTTTCATCATCGTCCACGTTTTTTTTTAATAGCAACCTATATTTGTTTCAGCAGATTTCGATAGAGCTCATTTTTTTGAGTACGAAAATATCAAAAAAAGTGTAACCTTAAGAGAAAAATTTTCGAGATAAGAAGTAGTCCGGGGGGGAGGGGAGGTCATATCAGTTGTTCTAAGAGACCATTGGATAGATCCCTTACGACCGATCAATTGGTTAGCAAATACTTGGTTTAAATATTTGCGAACAATGCTCGCAAAATGAGGTGGCGCACCATCATGTTGGTACCGTATTGTGTTATTGGGCAGATCTCGATCTTCTTCAAATGGGTAAAGTACTGCAAGAGCAAAAACTAACTCGTCTCTTAAAAATTAAAAGTATGTTTCACCTGTCAACGTGTCTCCAAAGAAAAATGGATGCAAAATGCGGTTACCTACAATGCCAACTCAAACGTTAACTTTTTGTGGAAACTGACTTAGAGTTCCAAAAGAATACTTCGTCATCATTCAGGCGTTGAAATATGGTTTAGCAAAACTCTAACTTGCGGTCAAAATCATCTTTGTTTAGTTCTTTTTTTTTGTCATCTACTCATAGATGGAATGTATTAAGTCATCATGTGCAAAAATCAATAAACAAAAGCTAAAAACTGGAAATTGTTGAATAGAACTAGATGGTCTGCAAGATCAGATGTTCTGAGAGGTCAAGTTACAAGTCGTACCAAAATCAAAAACGTTCTTAAATATTTAATTGAAGACAATACTAACACACCTCACAAGCCAGTCACAACTGAAGGATTACACAAAGCAACGCTGTTAACGATGATTTAAGACAAAATCTTACAAAGGATGTATAAAACCAATGAAATACTGCAGAAGAAAAATCTTGATTTTCTTGGTGCTACTAAGTAGTTACAGACGTCATCTTTGTTTTTATCTACAAAAAGGTGCAACTTTGATTATCACAAGAGAAGAACATTGCAACTAGCTAACGTACTTGAGCCCAACTATGAAAAAATCAGAAAAAGAAAACATTTTCCAGATGAGAAAAAAAAGAGAACGATTCCAAAAAGGAAATTTCGAGCTAGAACTTTCTTACCAATTATTGACAATCTTGTAACACAATTAACCGAAAAAAAATTTTTTTTAACACAAAAATACCAAATATTCAGAAACCTTCATAAAAAAAGCAAGAAGATGAGACAAAACAAGCGAAATACTTGATTAAAAACTACTCCAAAGACATCAGTTTGTACAAGAGTGTCAAACAATAACAAAACGCTGCGCCATATAATAAAGTAAAGAAACGAATGACTAAGGGTGAGTTTCTTCGCCTCAAATGAAATCGGGTCATTTGGTTTAGACAGTGTAGCAGACAAAAAGTTATTATTAGCATAAACTTTTAAAAAAAAAAGCAAAATAATTTGCAATTAATGTGGGTGTACAGAAATTTACAGCAAGTGAAGGATGGCTTACGAATTTTAAAAAGAGGAACGGTGTTGTATGCAAGAAAGTTTGTGGTAAAAGTCGAAATAATTTCAAATTTCAATAATATAATAATCAGAATAAAAACTATTGTATAATGATGCAAAAATATAGGAGTAGTTCCATTTAAAAAACATAAATTTGTAGCGCCACGCTGTATAGCGACGCCTTGTATATGACGAAAATAATTTTAAATTGTGTAGAATGTCTATACCTATCGTGTAAAAAAATTCAAGTCGATGTCTCAAATACTATGGTTATGGAGGTTCCTCGTATCCTTAAGGCACCCGTATATAACTTACTCGAATTTCAATTATCGTCACTCTACTATTCGTTTCACAATATTATTAACACTTCAAAACTATTAAAATAATTATTTTTTATGATCAAAAATTAGGAGATGTCGGTATTAAGTACAACTAACAAGCGATGTACTGTTATAAATCATAACACTATTATATTGTAACGATTTTTAAAGCGAATTTATTTATACTAAAAGTATGTTTATAACTATACGAAACGAATTAAATCTAAGGATATTTAATAAAAACATTTATGCTAATTTATATAGTACACTTACTCGAAAGATAATGTCCGCGGATAACTTCACACACTTACATTAAAGTCACATAAAATATTATACTCCGTTATATTTATCTCGACACGCGTTAATCAATTATTTATTTAAACTTGAATAATGTTCCTTACACTGCCGACTTCGAATTGCTGAAATAACTGACCTATAATTCATTTGTATCGCTTTTATATATGTTGGCTATCCTTCGAAAATTTTCCACATTCTTTCGTAAACGTTCTAGACGTAGACAAACAGAACGTGAACGCTCTCAAAATTTACAACGATTTCGCGAATGTTCCACTACTCCCTTCTTAAGATTGTTCTGTCCCAAGAAGCTGGATGTGACACTAGTAGAAAAAAACGTGGCGATAGCGGCAGCACTCTCCATTTCGGCAATTTTCTTGACCATAAAATTAGTAGTCGATGCACTTTTTCTGACCCGATATTTTCTTTGGTTGGTAACTACAGACCAACACTTGAACGCCTGTTCCTCTAAAGACCACCTCCAACATATTTTGAACTGTCCTCCAATTCAGTTCATCTAAGCCATAACCAAGCTTGGGTACTGCCAATTTCTTAACATCGTGGAACTCTATTTCTGTCTTGAGATTCCATAATATTCGCCACAGATTTTCGTATAACGTCTTAGTACGTGAGTATTTATTGGTGACCAAATAGAAAACAAAACGTCTGTTACCACGTGGTTTTAAAACTCCGAATGTCGGTTGCTGTCTTCGTAGTTCATCTATCTGCCCAAATTTCTTTTTAAATACGACTACAACCTCTCTGGACATATCAAGATCCTCGCTCACGCGATGGCAAAATCTTTTCTGTTTGGAACAGATCTTGTTGTTCCTCGGTGGTAACTCCAAATCTAGCTTTTCTAAAATCTCCGTATAAACTCATAAACTTTTTGAACTCCATTCCTTCGATTTGATTTCTGGTGCTGCCAAATATTATTCTGGTTCGGACCTAAACTTGCGTATTGTGGTTATCGCCAGCAAACGGGACTAGACGATCGACCACTTTTGGCTTGCCTCTGGGTGGTTTTCTGGTGAGATATATGACGTCATTAATATGCTGCACGACTTCATAAGGGTCCTCCCATTGCCTCTGCAGCTTCGGCAACAAATCACGTCTCCTTTGGGGATTATACAACCATACCATGTAGCCAGTTGAAACCCACCATTTTGTGCCTTGACGTCATATCTGGTCTTCATTCTGTCGCTGGCAATTGACAATGACGTAATCTTCTCCAGCAACTTCTTCTTCCGGTCTTCGTCCACATTGAAGGTCGCATGGCAGTCGTATTTCGCGACCGAGTTTCACGTAGGACGGTGTTTGGAATGTGCTTTCGTGAACCGATGCTCGGTATGCCGTTAGAATAAAATGCAGCTACTGATACCAGTCTCTTTTGTGTTCGTACACTACTTTCGCTAAATATTTTTCTTTTACTAATACGTCTGCAACTGTACCTGTTTTTTGATTGGATAAAACGTAAGCCTCCATTCATTTCGTGAAATAATCCATCGCCACCAGGGTGTATTTGTTTCCCAAATCAGATACTGGGAACGGCCCTGCGATGTCAATCTCTTTCCAAAGAGCTTCCTTTGCTGTATTGTTTCATCGGTGCTTTGGACTTTCTCGTTGGACCATTTCCTGATGCGCAAATCGTGCACTTATGGCAGCATTTCATGACGTCCTTTTTGCAGTACACCCAGTAAAATCGTTCTCGAACTTTCCCCAATGTCTTCCTAATGCCAAAGTGTCCTACTGATGTATCATCGTGGAGATGCTTCAACACTTCTGACACCCGGCTCTTTGGCACTACCAACTGCAATTTGTTTCCCGTGCCCTCGACACTTTCTAGGAATCGCTTAAGACAGTCTTCTACTATCAAAGAGTCCCACTGCGCAATACGTTTTGATGTTTCTGTCCAAAGTACTTACTTCTTCCCAGGTTGGTCGTTAGCCGTTTTCTTTCTAGTCCAGGAGTAGTCTTATTTCAGGATCATTTTTTTGTTCGCGACACAACTGCTCAGGTTCCCACTAGTCATCAACCATAGCAGTTCTCTGTAGACATTCGCCTTGTGCTTCAAGTCGCGCACAATGACTACTTCCGGCACGGTGTTCTGTGTAATAGTCATACTCTTGCAGTTTCTCGATCCATCTTGTTACTTGTCCTTCCAGATTACGATATTACAATTATGAATAGCCATTTAAAGCGGTGTGGTCCGTTCTCAGTAAAAAATTTCGTTCATACAAATATTTGTAGAAATGTTCTATGTACTTGACGACTGCTAACAGTTCCCTCCTACTCACGCAATAATTTCTTTCTGGCATAGACAAAACTTTGCTAAAATACGCGATGACTGTTTCTTGCCCATCTTGAACATGCGAAAGAACCACGCCTATAGCCAGATTGCTTGCGTCGGTATCTAAAACAAATTTTCCATCTTCTCTTGAATAACTCAAAATCAACTAAAGCCTGTTTTAGTTGATGGAAAGCATTTTCGTAGTCTTCATTCCATCTGAATTATGTTCTTTCTTCGGTCAATTTCTTCAAAGGTTTGGCAGTATTGGCAAATCCGAGTACAAATCGTCTATAATAGGTGCACAACCCAAAGAAACGTTGAACCTAATCTCAAGTTTTTCAAGTGTTCTTCAAACGACCTTCCAACCACAATCACGTCGTCTAAGTAAACCAAGCACGTCTTCCAAAACAGTCCGCTCAAGATGGTCTCCATCAAACGCTCGAACGTCGCAAGAGCGTTACCCAGGCCGAAGGGCATCACGGTAAATTGCCATAAACCAGTTCCAATCGTAAAAACTGTTTTTTCACGATCTTTGGGTTCCAATTCTACCTGCCAGTAACCACTCTTTAAATCTAACGTTGAAACCACTGAGATCCTGACAGGGTGTGTAATGTATCGTCATTTCTCGGTAAAGGGTAACTATTCTTTTTGATCAAGTCGTTTAGCCGTCTGTAGTTTACGCAAAACCTCGTTGATTCATCCTTCTTCTTTACGAGTACCACTGGGGATGTCCATGGGCTACTTGAAAGTTCAATCACGTTTTCTCTTTCTATACCCGTAATTATTTGTTCAACTTCTTCTCTTTTCGTCTGCGTAGATGTTGTCGTATCGGCCGAGAATCTCCGGTATTAATTTTATGTTTCACCACGTTAGTTCTTCCTTTGAAACCACTCTCCAGCGCGAACACATTTTGATACTGTTGGATCAACACTTTAAGGTTAGCCAGCTAGTCTTGGCTGAGGTTTTGGCATTTAGAGGTAAGAATAGATGCTGTGGGCATTTCATCGGCGACGTATCTTCATTAGACTTCATGCATCTCACAATTTGAGATACTGGCGTGCATTGACTTTCTTTTTTAACGTTACACGATCTGAGTTGATATTAAAGATCCTTACTGACATCGTGTTTTTCACTTGTACTAAAGTTCTGCCAACGAGTTGTCTCTTTTCAACTAAGTCGCTTTCCATTGGTTCAATCGCTCGAATGTAGCCTTCTCGGAGATTTCCATCCAGGCGTGCCATCATCACATTTGAGTCCTCTCAAGCAGAGCCACGTCTTCACTCAATAAGACTCGCAAGGCTGCTTTCTCGGACAAATGAAAAGGAATTTCTTCATTGTCGATCTTTAGGACATCGTTCTTCATATTCAAATAGAACCCATACTTCTTTATAACGTCCATTCTCAGGATAACTTATTCCGTGATGTGGGCTACCGATACTTGATGGTCGAGTACTTCATTTCCTAAACCAATAATTACTTTGACTTGTCCGTGAGTAAGCATTTCTTTTCCCGTCACCGTTCAAAGTCGTACTGTTACTGGTGATGTCTTCTGGTTTTCGAATACATTTCAGAACAAATGATGGTCTTCGCCGCTCCCGTGATCTTGCCAGATAAATGCTATGCAATTGCTTCATTGGCGATGTCATTTGAATCGTAATCTCCAAGACATGGCTCCTTAAGGTCGACTTTCGCCCCATTTGATCCAAACGCTCTTCTTTTGGACTTAGCATAGCGTCGTCGTAAATGGCCCACTTCCCCGCAGTTCCAGCACGTCTGTTCTCTTTCACAAGCTACTTGTTCCCGAAATACACGCCACACTATTTCCTCAATGCTTTCTCCTGTGTGTGAGGATATTTCTGCAGCACAATGGAGCTTCTGGCTGCCTCGGTGCGACGCCTGTTTCGCCGCCTCGAACCCCAAAGCGTGGGTTAAGGCATCATCCAACGTCTTTGGTCGAGCCAACCGGAGAGTCTGCGGCGTCTCGCTGTGTCGGAGGCTGTCTACAAAGGTTTGAATGGCCAACTGCTCTAAGAAGGTATCTGGTGCTGTAGGATTTGCAAACTGTGTTAATCTGGCGATGTCAGCTTCAAACTCTTGAAGACTTTTGGCACCTTGTTAAACCCGACTATTAATTTGATCTTTTTAATTTGATCTTGGTACGCTTGTTGAAGATGAGCATCTCTATATCTCATTTCTAATCGTGAAATTAAGAGTTCGTAATTTTCTTGCAGGTGGTCAGGAACTGTCTGTAAAATTCCAAGAACTTCTCCACGTAAGAACACTATTAAAGACGTCGCTTTCTGCTTGTTGTTCCAACCATTAGTTGTAGCTGCGGCTTCAAACTGCTTGCAGTAGGTAACTTTACCATCAAAACTTGGCGCTACTACTTTATAAACTTATGAGTGGTTTATAAACTCGTGACGCTTTCTTCACCATGGCAAATCATTTGGTTCATTCTTTCTTCAAGCAGTTTCATTCTCCTACTGCTTCTATTTTGTCATTCATAGATTCGCAAATTTCTTCGTTTAAATTTAACATATTTCTTTGAGTTTCTTCTTGAACAATTTTAATTTGTTTTTCTATGCTCGTTTGTATTTCTTCTTTTAATCGTCTAGAATTTTCCATCAATGTTTCTTCTATTTTGGGTATTTTCGAATAATTTTTCTTCAATTTTCTGAGAATTTTCGCAAAACTTTTCTTCCATTTTTCTAGAATTTTCTTCCATTTTCTGCAAATTTTCATGAAACTTTTCTTCCATTTTCTGCAAATTTCTCATTTTTTTATTTATTGATTCGAGAATTTCAAATATTTTTGGACCCATTTAAACTGCTTGCAAACGTGTCACCGGCATACATTTAAACACAAATAATAAAAAAAGTTTAATAACTAAATTTAAAAAATGCTCGATACTAGTAAACACCTAAATAAACAAATGCGCGAATCTCGAACTAAACAGTTATTTACGCAATCAATGTTTTTATTACGGGAGCGATATTAAATTACTTAATGATATTTACACTAAAATCGCGAACCCCACACTGACGCCACTGTAACGATTTTTAAAACTAATTTGTTTATACTAAAAATATGTACACGTTTATAACTACACGAAAGTAATTGAATCTAACAATATTTAATAAAAACATTTATGCGTATTTATATAGTACACTTACTCGAAAGATAATGTCCGCGAATAACTTCACACACTTGTTTACATTAAAGTCATGTAAAAGATTATACTCCGTTGCATTTCTCTTGACACGCGTTAATCATTTATTTATTTAAACTTGAATAATCTTCTTAACACTGCCGACTTCGAATTACTGAAATAACTGACCTATGATTCATTTGTATCGCTTTTATATATTTTGGCCATCCTTCGAGAATTTTCCACATTCTTTCGTGAATGTTCTAGACGTGGATAAGAAGAACTTATACGTATGTATATTAATACATGAGTTTCAGTAATACTGTTTAGCTAACTAATTTTTAACACAAAATTAATTTATAGTGGCAAAATAAATTTTATTACAATTATTTAATTATCTACGTGTATCATAATCAACTTTTAATTATTGTTAAATGTTTACTGTGTTTGTTGGATTATTTAATAAATATATTTTATTTGCATAATATTTTATAAGTTCAAACTTTAAACAAAATTTTATTTTGAGTTCGTTCTTTTTTAAATTTGAGATTTAAAAAAAATGTGTAATTTTGTTATTAAAAGGAAATAAAGCATATCTTTACAATTATATTTACAAAGTTTTCAATTGTAATTTAACGCTATCATGTATTATGCAAGCTTAATAAACTTTTATTATTATTTATTAAAGTCTTTAATGATAGATGATTTAATACATATACGTTTTTTAAAAATCTGTTTCTGAAAGCTAATTTTTTTTTAATTGTGCGAAGTTATGACCAACATAAGCGAAACGTCATCTTTGAGTAAGTATTTTTTTTATATCAAAATTCTGCATTTGTTATAGGAATTATGTCGTATGAAGTATAAATAGTTACGTAACTCATAAATAATTCATTGTTAAATAATTAGCAAATATATCTTATGTGTGGTTAATTAATAGCGATGATAGTAATATAGGGTCGCGGTTCAAAAAAAAACTGGTTTCGCATGCGTTTTCAGTTATGTATTTTTTATACAAAACGATTTGGAAAATCCTCAAGAAATTTTTGAATGACTATTCGCGCACAACTTAGTGTAAGATTCAATGTTAATTTAGTTGCCGAGTGGGAGGTATATAAACGAAAGCTCTCGTCTCTTTGTAAATACAATCTGTTCGGTAAATGGTGATCAGAAGTACTTCAATTACTAAGTAGTCTATCACTATCGGTACCTTCTGTATTAGCGTTAGTGATTAGTGTCGTTATTTTGGATTTTTACATTCTCGTAAACGTAAGTATGCGTAAAGATAAGACACCACGCACGTTGTGAAATACATTATTTTATGTCTACGTACTTGCGACAGATTATTTCAACAATAGATAATCAATAGCACTTGCTGGTAATGCAATAAATTTTAATGTAATCAAAATAGACAATAAGCAATTTTTTTTTGATGTTATAAGACGTTGCAAGACAACCGAAACTACAGTATTATTTTTTTTAAATTTTTCTACCAAATTTAAGTATTTAATAACAAATCAATTATTATTTAAAATGCACAATTTAATATTACATATTGTGCATTGTGCAATTCTTGTTTCTACTTATATGTAATTCATATTCTGATCAACTTGTGTGGTATTCTCGTAAAACATTTTTTTCTGCAATTTGTGTGCAAACAACGTTTTTTTTTTATTATTTCCTGACCTAGCTTCTTCACATTGTGAATTAACGTTTTTCGATTGTCCAAATTCTATTTTAGTTGCAAGGTAGCTTATAATTATTACATCAAGTACAGTTATGCATACATTATTTTAATTAAACAATTATTTAATTATTTTTTTATAGAAAAAAAAGCAATCACGCAATTTAATAAATTAATTTATTTTTATTGCTTATTGGTAAGGAATTAATCTTGAAACAGTGCCATTTTTATGTTTGGCATGTGATTGCTTATAGGAAGTTGTAAAATTATGAAAATTTGTTTACATTTAAGTGCGTGTTGCAATTAACATAAAAACCAAACGTTATGTAGTAATTTTCGGAATTTAGGAATTCGATTTTCCCAGGAAAAAATAGTTTATATGCATTTTCCAGTTACAATTTAGTTCAACGTTACGAAATGTGTATTGACAATGACGTAGACTCGCATTAATAATGTTTATAACTGGTTTACAGTTTCTGTTTTAGTTATAATATTGAAATTGTGACACATTTAGACGCACTGTTAGAAAGTAATTTTTATAAATATCTTATTGTTAAAAAACCAAAAATAATTTGGACAAAACCTTTTTTTTTATAATTTGTAAAAGTCGTTTAAATAATTAGTATTTTTCAAATTCTTTAATTTAAAAACAATTTACTAGAATTAAGGAGTATTTAAAAAATTAGGTTTTTATTATTCTGATCGATTAACAAATGACAAATTTTGATTTTAGTAACGCGTAAATCAAATATGCCTTTTGGTCCAAAATTAAATATTTCAGTTTAATTTTTTTTTTTAAATTTAATTCTAAATTAAATCTTGAAGTGACGAATTATTGTTTTTGTGATTCCTTGACCCACTTTTCTCATCTCTTTAGATTCATCACCAGTACTTTGGTTGATTACCTCGTCTTTTCTGTTTCTTACTCCTCTTTTCTTTGTCTTATCTCTTTGGGTCCATAGACAGTAGTTCCATTTATTCTTTTGGGTTTTCCTCTTCCTTCTCCTCTCGTCTTTAAAGAAAAAAAAAGTTTTCAATTATTTATTATTTATTTTGCAATTTATTATTTATTATTGAAGCAAATATTTTGCTTAACATGTTATCAGCATCTCATCGATAAAACTTCTAGTGTCTCCTTTTTTTAAATTTTTTTTAGTAACAGATTATTGTTTTTGTGACTCCTTGAGCCACTTTTTTCTTTAGCATCAGTATTTTTATTGACTCTCGCATTTCCTGTTTCTTACTCGTCTTTTCTTTGCACAAAAAAAATGATTACCATTACTTTTTTCAATATTTTTTGATTGCCATTTTAGTAGCATAACATTATTTTGAAAAAAATGTATTCTGTGTTTTAAAGTTTATTATTGTATGCCAAAAATATTTTCAGCTTTTCATCAACAAAATTCGTAGTCTTCTTTTTATTTATTTCTTGGCCCACTTTTCTTATTTCTTCAGGTCCATCAACAGTAGTTCCATTTATTCTCCCGATTTTCCTTTTCCTTCTCTTGTTTTTGTTAAAATTCTCTTATTGCTTTTCTAATAACATAACATAATTTTGACGAAAAGTTTAATTATTTTAGGAATTATTTGCCTAAAATGTTTTCAGCTTCACATTGACAAAATTCTTATTGTCTCCTTTTTTTATTTATTTTTTATATTTTTGAAGCGACAGATTATTGTTTTTATGATTCCTTGACCCACTTTTCTCATCTCTTTAGATTTATCACCAGTACTTTGGTTGATTACCTCGTCTTTTCTGTTTCTTACTCCTCTTTTCTTTGTACAAAAAAATGTTTACCATCATTTTTTTCAATATATTTTATTGACTTTTTACTAGCATAATTTTGACAAAAAAATTTATATTCTGTATTTTAAAGTTTATTTATTATTGTATCAAAAACTTTGCCTAAAATATTTTCAGCTTTTCAACAATATTCTTAGTATTTCTTTTTTTAAATTTCTTTTTATATATTTTAATTGTCGACCCACTTCTCATCTCTTTACGTCCATCTCCAATGGTTTTATTTATTCTTTCGCCTTTCTGTTTCTTACTCCTATTTTTTTATACAAAAAAAAATTCCCATTACTTTTTTTTATTTTTTATATTGCCGTTCTAATAGCATAACCTAGTTTTGACAAAAAAAATTTCATCAATAAAATTCGTAAAATCTTTTTTTTTTTAATATCTTTTTATATTTTAGAAGTGATGGATTTGTAATTCCTTGACCCATTTTCGTTATCTCTTTAGCTCCATCGTAGTGATGGCCAAACGCAAAACCAAGACAAGACCACATAGGTCTTGGTCTTGCATCAGATGATCTTGCTCTTGATCTTGTATTGATATCCTGAATCTCGGTCTTGCTCTTGGTTTTGAATATAGAGTTCTGGTCTTGCACGAAAACTCTTGCAGTCTTGCATTTTTACATAGTACTATAAATGAAACTTTAGAATGAAAGTCAATGTTGTAAAAACAGTTTTTTAATGGATATTTGATTAATAACGAAAAACTAAGTTACTTTAATAAAAAGTAAAAAATCCTGTCTAACCCACATAAATTATAATAGACACGACATGTTTCGGCTTTTTTTTATACTTAAGCCATCTATAAGTACAACTGCATGTGTAACTAGCTTAAGTATTAAAAAAGTGGAAACATGTATTACTTACAATTTTTATTATTAAAAATGAATATAGATTAAACAAAATTTTTTACTTTTGATTAATCTAGTTAACCTGCCACAAGAACTATGATACAGAATATTAAGTTACTTTATTTTTAATTTTACATGCCAACGATCTAACAAGATTTAATTTAATTTTATACTCAATAATCTATCAATACACAAATACATAAATACATAAGCAAATATTAATTAAATTCAATTCTTAATTTTGTATTGTATATACCAACATATTTTATTAAATTGCTAAATTTAAATTGTGATAAACTAGACCAATAATTTTTGATTGAATTGACAATTTTCCCCCCACAAATATTAAATAATAAGCACTAATGCATTTGCAATGCGTCCGTTGTATTTTATAATAGATAAACTTTTAAATTTTAATAATTCAGTTGTTTTAAAAAAGGAATAACGCTTCGGCATGAGGAATTTGCATGAGTACAGGCGCCGTGCCGTTTTAAAATTCTTTGTAGGTACCTTTATTGTAGACTAATTAAACGTGCTTTTTGGTACAAATTTAGAATTAAGAATTTGGAACTTTTCCACAAGTTGTTATTTTACGAGTTATTTTATTACTTGTATATACTTTTATTAGATCATAGAAATGTGAAGAGTTTATATTCGATGAACTCAAAAAAATATTAAATTAATTCAAATAAGCTAATGTTGCTAAAATTCGAACCAGCGTCTTTCAACACTTTAGGAGTTAATATTTTATTGGTACCTATCTACCTATAAGGTTTCTATTCATATGTGACAAAAAAATGTGTTTTATTTAAAATTTAGAATATCGTTTTGTTTAAATACAAATTTTCTGTAAACTTTCTTCTTGTGGAAAACTAAATTTGTTTTATTGTATACCTTAATTATAAAATGCTTTCTTAATATTATTTATTTCAATTAAATTACATTTCAGCCAAATTTCAAATAGTTTTATTTGGTTTAAGTAAACATTTCATTTAAGATGATTATACTGGTTACTTATTAGTTATAATTTTATTTTTTAAACAAACATCATTTTACTAAAGTGGAAACAACTCTGTTTCAAAAAACTTTTTACAAAAAAAATACACATACAAAAAAACAAATGTTTTTTTGTATGTGGAATAAATAAAAAACATAAATAATCGTTCGTAATAAGAAAAGCACTGCAAGAGTCTTGCAAGATAATCTTGTTTTTGCCGATATCTTACAGAGCTAGTCTTGCATCCAGTCTTGGTCTTGCAAGATTGAGTCTTGATCTTGCTAATGGCGTTGTTATCTTGCTCTTAGTCTTGCAAATCTTGCGGAACCAGAACAAGACTGCAAGGCCAAGACCAATTTTGGTCATTACTAGTCCATCGCCAGTAGTTTCATTTATTCTCTCACATTTCCTGTTCCTTGCTCTTTTCTTTCCAAGTTTTTTTTTTCTATGACTTATTTTAACTTCCTCTATTGCATGATTTTGACAAAATAGAATTTTGAATTTTGACTAGGCATTTTCTTAAATTGTTATCTGTTTTAGTTAAAATTAAATCATGATATATAAATCAATGCTTATTTAATCAAAAAGTAAATTAACCGTTTAATTTCAAATACATATACAACTTACTGAAAAATATTATATATGTTTAACAAATTTTGAAAACAAGGTTTGGCTTACCTTCCTTCTACAGCGTGCCTTGAAAGTATAGACATTAATTTTGTATTTTTTTAAAGCGTTTTATTAAAGTACTAACAATTATTGTTTGTTCTAAAACAAGATTCTTTCTTTTTATTGCTGATTATAAAGCATTGACAGATAAGTACTAATAAAAATCTAACAAAACATCTATAAACAAATAATTATTACTTTTTCAAATCATTGATAATACACTATGTCAAAACCTTATTTAATTAATACCTAAATGTAATTTGTTGTAATTTATTGTATTATAATAATTATAACCTTGTAAATCGTAGAAATAACAGCATTGTTAATGCCATGTTTCACTTTCTTTAAAACGGCACCGCATACACATACAATCTCCTAAAGTAATTGCGAAACTAACATCTTCTATGTAAGTCTACGAGTATCCGTTACCAACACTTTCAATTTCCTATCCTTAAACAAGCTGCTGAACGAGAATTTGTGGAGTAGGTCATACGAATGGATTACTAAATAAATTTGTATTTGCGTTTGCGGAATTTTCCAACTACAATTTTGAAAAAAAAAAGATGTGCAAATGGCAAATTTAATAAAGAAAAATATTGTTTGTAATAAAACAACTTAACATTTTACTATTTTTGACCTATTTACATTATTTAACATTAATGGTAAACATTTTGCAAGAACGTTTGCACTTTATTTGTACAAACTAAAATCAATCTATGGTTTCTAAATTCGTAATAATTTTTTTATGCTTCAACCACACTGCAATTTATTGCGAAAATTATATAATTTTGGCAATTTGACGCAAGACGTGGTTTCTGAAGTGTCTCAAAAAACAAAAAAAAGTATTTTACAAAAAATACATTAAACGTTTGTATTAAAACTTATCACAAAAAAATTATCTACACTTCTAGTAAGTTTTTTTAAATTTTGTGAATAAAACAATTTACAGAGTTAAGCCGTAATTATATTTTTTCATCTTGTTACCGACACTGGTATTACATTTAGCGAAAGATACTTTTTTTAAAATTTGTCAATTATATAATAACAAACAAATGAAAACCATTAGTACCGATTATTGAACAAAAAACAAAATAAAAACTGTTAAATTTTACAGAAACATTTCGTGTATTTATTTCAAACTAGAACCGTGTGAATTAACAAATTTATATTTGCCAAATATGTATATAACTTTATTACTCAAAAAATTTATTAAACATCCTTGTTCACCTTTCCTAAATCATTAGTAAAAGCTTTTTGTCTACAATTCTTGTTTAACATTATTTTCCGGTTTTGTATTACTGCTAAATAAATAATTTTTTAAAGTTGAAGTTTGTGCCATCTTGTGTAGTCTCCTTTGATAATTATTGCTTTATTTTTTTAATTAAATTCTTTATTACAAATGAATTGTTCTTCTTTATTTGCTTTTTTAATTATATTTTTCAGTTTCAGCATTTTGTTCAATTCCATTTTTTTATTTTTCTTCATTTTATAATTACCAAATACATCGTTTAATAAAATAGTTCTTGATTTTTCCCATGCGTTCATAAATTTTAGTTAAGTTAAATTATAAATAATATTTTTATGAAATCTTTGTTTATATAAAAAAAAATTTTTACACTACACAATCGAATAAACAAAAAAAATCATCTTACGATTTTGTAAACGCACACAGGTGTCTTGAATACATTGTTTCAGATAAGTCAGCGTAATTTAATTATAGGATCATAAATTTGTCCTAGTTTTTATTTTATGTTTATTACATTAGTTGTGTAGTACCGGAGTGCAAGTTGCACATTTTTTATAGCTTTACAATAAATTTAAATGCGCCTATTTAATAATCTACAAAGGTATTTTTTTTAAATTTTAATGGTTAAATTAAAACATTTTTTTTTCTAATTTCGTTTGTTCTATAACAAATTATGTCCAGACAAAAACTTGTGCGAAGGTCGTGAGTAGACAAAAATGCACACAAGAATGCAATAACGATATTATGACACGTTGAACTAACACATGCCGTATACAAATTACGCATAATGCAAGTGAAATCAGTTATATGGTCCATTATTGTTACCAACATTCAAACCTTGGAATGTACTTTTATAAATTACAAACATCTTTTACGACTCAAAATACGATAAAAGCATTTTTAATTTTCGATTAGACAAAAAAATCAATCTTTAAAGAAGCGACGCATTATGTCGATAAACATAAATAAACAATAAATATTAAAATTTTCTATTTACTCAGAACAAAACGTAATTTGAATAACAAACTATAAAGTTTAAAATATAAAACGGATGATTTGATTATGTTTTTTATTTTTTTAACAACATTCATTTTGTTGTTTTCAATTAAATCGCAACTTACAAAATAACGTAAATTCGTTGTTTCACGTTTTATGTTGTTTGGTTTTTAGTTCAGAACCAGATTTTTACTATAAACTATTCTCAAAATCTTACATTCACGTAATTTTGAATCTTCAAGTTTTTAAAAACTAAGTTTGCAGCATTTGTTCTATCAATAATTAACAACAAAAAAAAGTTGTTAAATTTATGCAGTAATTTGTATTGAAATGAGCATTATTCAACTATTACTTATTCAACATTTTGTCGCAAATTTACATAAACAATTAAAACAACAATGTCATTTACAAACAAACATATTTCTCATAGTTTACGGTCAAGTACGTAATAATTTATTATTTTAATGATAAAATCAGTATTTTTTTTGTTTTTTTTTCTTAAAATTCTTAAAAGTTAAATTTTTGTTTGGTTTCGTCTATTGTTGACTTTAGCTTAGGTCATTTTTTGCAACGTTTCTAACATATCAACTGGTTTACTTTATACGTTTAGAAGATGTTGCCATTGCTTAGGTTGCAGAATGAGTTCTTGCAGATTTCAGTAAGTTTTTATAAAGTCTGCGTTTTTTTATTAGTGTACTTTATCTAGTTTAATCCAAATTTGACATTACTTAAAAAAACATGATCTTAGTGTTATCGTGCATAACATTAATTAAAAACATCATCAATGCTTAATTTTTTAATTCCCAAAAAATGTATACTCTGTGACATTAAAATTGCAACACTAAGAAGAAGTGAGAATTTTGTGACCAAACTTGGCAGAAAGGTTTAGCTACTCAGAGATAATAAATAATTAAAATTTTAAGCAAAAAAAAACAAAGATAAACACAATTTTTATTTAATAATTCGTTGGTCTCCACCTATTGACTTCACATTCCCTCACTTTTTGTAAAATCGATACCAGCCGATAGTCAATTTCCTCTCGAGTTATTGTATCCCAACCAACCGGAAATTCATGCCAGAGAGCTTTCTGTATCTATGGAAGATGCACTGAGTTTCTCAGTCTTCTACCCATAATGTCTCACACGTGTCCAATAAACGAAAGGTTAAGAGAACTGGGTGACCATAGTAAGAGATTAACATTGACCTCTTTCGGTTCATAGAGTTCTTCTTACGTAAAGACGGGCATTATCCTGGGCTTCCATTTACTGAAGAAATAGAGAAATGTGGGTTTTTACCTCCTTGTTGTTATATCGCCGAGGCTTCATATTGTCTCGAATAAATACCAAACGACCACTTACTCTCATAGGCTATAACCCCCCATACTATAATCCTAGCAGTGTGGTGCACATGCCGCTCAACAGAAAATTAAACATTGCGCCGTTCCTCAAGTTTTTGTCTGCCTCATACAGCCGTCATTCATTGGGACTCATAACTAAAAACTACTCTATGCCATTCCAGATTTCAGTGAATTCGCAACCTACACCACTTCAAAGGTTCATATCGGTGTTGAGTGGTAGCACAAGATGTGACCGATAGGATAGCAATCCAAAACTTTTAATTCGACAGTAAACTATTCGAAGGGTTACAGGACGACCTTCATTACTCAACCATTGATCGGCAGTCTACCTGGAACTCTTATTGCCATAAATCAACGATGGCGCTCCTGTATTTCATTTGTTTGCCTTCGTTTCTCATTCTTGTCTACGACGATTCTGACTTTCTCTAGACCATGCTTAGTAACAGCGCATGATAGTAGCTTAGCCATTTTTCTGTACGAAGAACTACCTTCACGTAAGCCAACTATTCGACTTTTGTCAAATTCGCTAAATTGGCAGTAATTTTTACACCGTCGTACTTTAGACGTAATCACAGCCTCAAAACACGTTAAATGGAAGAACCACAAGATATAACAATATTAAAGTTAGCCAAGACTCGCACGAAATGCACAATATAATGAAGCAGTAAAAAAAAAACGTCAGATATGTTGGTCCCTCTTTTTGAATATTGTAATCATTTGTCCAGATTCCCATTCTACCGGCATCCTTTCCTCTTTCCATATTCTTTCCATCATTCTGTATATTTTTTCATGTAATTCTCCTCCACCGTACTTCATGAGCTTTGCGTTTATTCCATCTTTCCCTGGAGTTTTGCCGTTTTGGATTTTATTAATAATTTCTTCTTTCGATGGTGTTTTACTTGTCCTATCTTGTTTTGGTGTTTCTATTTTTTCTCTTCAGTCTCATTTGCTTCTGTTTGTATCAGTAATCCCTTAAAGTATTTCATCCACGTCCCCATGTATTGCCCGTCGTTTTTAGCCAGTTTTGCATTTTCATTTTTAATTCTATTACTCTTACCTTTGTATGTTTTGTTTTGGTCGTTTATTCTCTTATAATACCTTTCATATAATCCTTTTCTACTGTCCTCTTTAATTTACTTTAACTTACTTTCCAACCAGTCTCTTTTTGCATTGCGTTTAATTATCTTAGTTTCCTTTCTTAATCTTACATTCTCAATTTTACCTTTTTCTCTTCTGTGTCTAATCCATCAGACTCTTGCTTCTTGGTGACTTCTTTACATTTACTATCATACCATTCTGTTTCTTTTCTATTTACAACTAGTCCTATTTGATCCTCTGCGACCTTATTTATACATTCTTTTATTCTTGCCCATTGCTTTCTTCCTTTGTCTTATATTCTTTTAAATTCTCTTCCATTTTTTCTACATATTTCGTTCCTTACTTAATTTTTCTACGTTCTAGTTACTCCTTGTTTTTTGTTCTTGTACTGTTTTTTTACTTTTTGTTTTATTGTTGCTGTAACCATTACGTGATCAGTGTCAGCACATGGACCTCTTACTGTTGATTGTTTTCTCTTGTTAATTAGTATATGTTCTATTTGCGTGTGCGTTTTTTGATCCGGTAATATCTATGCTACTTTGTGTCTATGTGGGTGTTTGTGCTTAGTACTGCTTATTATCATTTCTGTCCTTGTTGCTAAGTTGCACAATCTTTGCCCGTTATTATTTGTTTTTTTTATGTATTATGTGTTTACTTGCTACTTGTCTAATGTACTCTTCTTTCCCTATCTGTGCATAAAAATTTCCTAATACCATTATTATATCTTCCTTTAGTACTATATCGATTATTTCTTCTATTTTCTCGAACAACTTCTCTTTTTATAATAATTTAATAATGATATGTTCGAAGGTTTCGATGAGAATAGACTCAGGTAGGTGATTCTCTTGTTTATTGATTTAAAATCGATCACGTTATCTTTTAGCTTCTCCATTATTATGAATCTACGTCATATAGCCCTTGCTTCTCTCTTCCCTAGTATAACAATGTATATTTTTTAGTCTATATTTCCATTTCCTTTCCATATTAGTTCTTGTAACGCTGCTATGTTTATATTATACCTTCCAAGTTCCATTGATATCATCTGCATTTTTCCCGGCTCCAGCATTGTTTTTACGTTACACGTACTGATTTTAATTATATTTCTTTTCTTTATATATTTTTTTTTAATTTTTAGTTTTATTTTTGTTATTATGTTTTTGTGTTTTTACCTTTATTTTCAAGTTATTCTTCCCTCTGTTTACACTATTTACATTTATATAGGTTTTTTCCTTGTTCATGGATTTTTTCGTCATTATGTGTATTACTTTACTTCGCTTCGTTAGTTTTTTTTGGTTCTTGCATTTCCGTGTTTTTTAAATTTTTCTTTCCACTTGTTCCTTTCCCTATTCTCTGGGAATTTTTGGCTAGCTGTTCTTCCTTTCTTGGTACTTTGTGTCTTGACTATTTCCATTTCTCTTATTTGTTTCAAGTTGTACTGTTCACCATTTATAATCATCTTGTAATTTCTAATAATTGCATGTTGTCCTTTATTTCTGATTATTTTCATATATTATCTTAGCTCTTTCCTCTTTTCTTGCGTTGTTTTTGACTAATCTTGTTCAATATATATTTTGGTTCCTTTCAGTTTGTTACTTGCTTTCAATATTTCCATCTTTTTTGCCATATTCTTTAGTTCAATTATAATTAGTCTAGCTTTTATTCCCTTTTGTTATTTTCCAACTCTTCTTATCTCCATCGTTTCTTCTTCTATTACTATTGGTATATTCATTTCCCTTAGTACCGTCTTCAGGTTCTCTTTTATCTGCGACTCACTTTCTTTTTCTGTTTTTCTATTTTTATTTGCTCATTTTATGTAACGGTCTATTCTTGTTTCCATTCGTTTTCCTTTTCCGTCTAATTTATCTAATTTCTTTGATCATCTCTTTCAACATGTTCCGCATCTTGTTATTATTTTTTCCTTGCAATCTTCTATTTTCAATTCTAGTACCCAAAGATATTTGTTCCGTTCCCAAATTTTATTAAATGCGTTTCTGTTCTTTGTTTAAGTCTCGATATATGTTAGCGCCCATCCTTCACTTCTCTAACTCGCCTTGCACGTTCTTATCTTTAATCTTTTTAACACTTATTTAACGCTTTCCCCGGCTCTACTAATTTACATAATATGTTTTAATGTTTCTCCATTCACAGCGTGCCCGTTTTACTACTTAGAACCTTTGCACTTAATTACTCTTCCGCTTGCGCTTATTTACGATTTATTTACCTCTAGCTAAACACACGTCCATTAAGGAGGAAACCAGGACCGGACTTTTTCAAATTGCATTTATTGTCAGAGGAAAACTCGCATGCTTCTATTATAGCACATCATTAGCATCAATTTGAACCGATCCACCTGTGGGTCGGAATAGTCAAGCAACATTTAGTTAGACCATTTGCATTGCCAAGAAGGTTAACTGGAGCACTTTATTTAAAATTCCTTTCAAATATGCCAGAAGCTTTAGAATATCCCCTAGTAGAAAAATTCATTTTTGCAACATTTTCAAAACGATTTTTATGAAATAAAGAAATATACCGGAATCGTTTCACACTTGTCTCAAACTTGATAAATGTCCGCCCTTTGCAATGTTTCTATAAATCATTTCCTAAATCATTCTTGAAATGTTTTAAAATACTTCTAAAAATGATAACTAGAGTCGTTACTTATTCATGTTCATTTAATTTATTAAATTGTTTCTTAAAATAGCATTGGAACGATTATTAAGTTTAAATCCAAAATAAGAAAAGTATACGTTCAAAAAACGATTTTTTGAAATGTTTTTGGAACATTTACACAGGCGGGGTTTGCAACGATTATAAAGTTCAATTTCAAAATAATGTAATTATGCGTTCAAAATATAGGATAGGAAAACTTGCTAGAACTTGATCTTGACGGCCGATTGGACTTGTTTAACGAATAAAAAACGTCATTTGATATATTGCTTTATAAACAACCAAAAAATATAATGAGTATCACGAGGGAGACTCGTTATTTCTACGTTTGGCAAAGGATACATACCACGAGTTTGGCTCGCTATTTTGTCCCAATGGATTAATACTGAATCGTCAAAAAACAAAGCTGTCTAATAGCTTTTTGTATTAAGTTTAGCGGTTTCATATGTATAGTTTTGGAAATACAAATACAAATCATTCAAAAAATGTACATGTAAATCGTTTCTAGAAACATTAAAAGATGATAACTGTGTATTATTCTGCAACGTTACGTAGATAACTCCGTAAATTATTTTGGACATCAACGTTTAATATTTAGTGGAAACTAACTGAAAATGTTACAAACACGATTTAAGCAATAATTTTTCAGTCAATTTTGGTATTATTTCTGAAATCGATTTGTATGCGCTTCAAAAACCGTCTAAAAAACAATGTTCGGATTCGCTTTTGAAGCAGTATGACATTGATTTGAAAACGTTTTATAAACGTTTTAATGTACCATTTAAGCGTATTAAAAATGTTACAAATGTAAATGATTTAGAAACGTTTTGCTCTACTAGGGTCTAGTTTTGACAATACGACGTGGTATGTGGTTTTTGCAAAATAGAGATCCACCACATTGTAGTCTAGTAGTTCGAGAACATCTACAAAGGAATTTTAAAATCGATAAATAGAATGAGAAGGATCAGTGGCTTAGTTTTCTTGATAAATTTTGTCTGTGGGGCTACTTAAAAACTTTGGTCTATGCTAATCGAATAATCGAGAAAATGATTAATTTCCATTGTCGCAAAATAAGAACTAATGTTGAGACATTGTGAAGGATTCAACAATCTTCAAAATGCATAAGAGTAGAAAGAGCTTATGTTGAACCGACATATAAAATTATTGAATTATCGATGTAGATCAAGAGTATCTTTATTAGTTAAAAGTTCAAGCTATCCAAAAATATTATTGTAGTGTCTTTATCGTACAGAGTGTAAAAAAATAGTATTACTGTGTTAAAGCTAGTCCATCCCTGGTAAATTAAATAAGCAGAATGTTCACGTTAAAGAGACTTGTCTAGTAACCATCAAATAAATAAAATATTAAATTATACTTAAAACTTCAAGAGTTATTTTACAACAAAAAATTTCCAGGGGCGTCCGTTATGAGCCCGCATCTCTGTAAGGAGGGCAGTAGAAAAAAATAGTGTATAGGAACTTGTCATATTATTTTTATGTCTCCTATCTGAATCCGGTAGATTGCCTACATATTCTGGAACACCCACATTTTCCAAGAAAATAATAAAGTTATCAATAGTGAGCATGACAAATAAAATCATGAAGACATTTCAGACAAAACTATACTATTTTTACTCTAGAATAACAACGTTGTTTCCCAAACTTTTAAAATAATGACAAATAGTGTTCATAAATTAACTTATTGATGTTATAGGTGCGTAGGCTTGGCACGTGAGCAATTGTTTTTAAAAATTTGTAAATTTTACATATAACTAAGTTTGTTTGTTTATTCGCTTAATTACAATCTCTTTTATGATGTTACTCTTAAGCTTAATTTTGGTAACAATATAATTTTTTTTGTACTTATTTTAAACTATTTTTTTGTTTACCCAAAATAAACTTATTTACAATCTACACAGTTTGTTTTGTATATTTTATTGTGTCTTTAGAGTTGCAAAAAAAAACTTAAACTTCTAACAGTTTAAAGCTTTAATGTAAGAAACATCATTGACTTTTCTAGTTTTTAGATTGATGTTGAATAATAAATAGATTAATGATTTTGTCTTCTTTATCAGTCTTAATTTCTGTTTTAGTTTTATTTTAATGTATTAATCTACAATAATATTATTGACAACAAAAACACATCTTTATTTAATTGTTAAACTATAGAAATCTCTTCTTTTTTTTCTGTTTTTAAGTACATTATTTTTTTATTTGTTGTCAACGTAGAATATGCGCTGTAGCATCTTCATTTCGTTTAATTTAGATAAATTTTTGGTATTTCTCTATTTTTGTTTCTGCTATTTATAAATTTATTGTTTTTTACTATTGCTGTGTAATGACTTCTTTGTTTAAAATTTAAAAGTATTTGAGTCGTCTAAAGTTTCTTTACCTTTTGTTTATCTGCATCTTAACGGTTTTTATTTTTGTTTAAACGTAAGCATTTGCTAGTTCGATTTTTTTGAAATAAACTAAGGAACGTCCTTGTTAAGTTTAAATATAAAAATAGAGAAAGTTGCCTTTAATAAGTTTTAATAGAAAAATGGAAGGATTTCCTTGTTTGCTGATAATGACATTAGGTGTTTCTCGATTGATAGAAGTCAACTATAAAGTGCGTCGATAAACACTTTTACTTAGTAGTGTACTAGTAATGTGCTTGTTATAACGTTCATAAGGAAAAGAGGTAGTTTTTTTTATATTGTACCCGACTCTGTTTTTACTACTCTAAATAATTTGTAATTTTTTTTATAGTTAGAATTAATATATATGTTTTTCGGAATACGTTAGATTTATATCGGTGTAATAAAAACAAATTTTTCGTATAAAGAATACCAAGGAAAACAAGTTCAATTATAAGATTGCATTTCCCATTAACTAATGCACGCAGTACTTACTATTTAAAGAATAATTAAAAAACAATTGTAAAACACTATTTGGTTAAAAAAATTGTAATTAAAACAAATGTAAGTAACTAGAAAACCATGTGCTTAAATTTTGTACATTTGGTTAATGATCATTGGATTGTGTTTTTTATACCAGTGCAATTTTCCATTTCCGTTAATAAGTTTTCGCGAATTAGTAGAAACAACTTCTTCTTTTTTTTTGAATATTTAATCGATAGAAGACCTTGAAGTCTACTTGATTCAACTTTTCAAGGATAGTCGGTTTTATGCAGAAAACGTGGTCAACGATTTTTACCTTTGGGTCCCTTTAGTTGCACATTTATTCAAAATATTTACAGACAATCGGTTGTGGTCCATTTTAAAACAAGTCAAAATGTTTTCTTTTTGTTACATCATACGTGTTGTTACAATTGATTCATACGACTCTTTTCTCTTTTTAACAATAAATCAATTACTGACACATTTTCTTGAATTTTGCAATGCACTGTTCTAGATTTTCTGGTTCTGTGGTCACTTAAGATATTAACGTATTTCATTGAAAATTATACTATTCGTGTTACTGCAAAAGAAAATCATACGCAAGTTACTTACAATAGAAAAAAATGCGCTTTTGTAAACTTTAACCTCAGTAGGAATCGTAATCTAATAAGTATTTTATTTACAAGATTTCTTTGGCATGTAAAATTGGGTTTTCCTATTTAAATTAGTTTTTTTTTAAATACCAGAACTGTTAATAACAATCTATTATTGTTATAAAATGGTTGTTTATTGTTAAATTGCAACACTAACGGCAAAATTATGATCAAATTATAAAAAAAAAACTAATATTTTAAAAACAAATTATACTATCAATTTATTCCAATGAATTATTATTCAGTCAAAAATCAAAATCTTAATTGGACATTTTATTGAATTTTTGTGTTTTGAGCCTAATTAACCAAAAAAGTAAGGATGATTAGGTTATTCTGCAAAAACATAACATTTTTCAACAACTAACTGCTTTAAATGTTTTTAAATGCTAAACTTTTTAATTGACGCGTTCCGTTGTTTTAATTTGTTTCAGATATTGCTTATAACTAGGCTTCGGATAGTTGCGTATTTGCATAATTTCATATGCATATTTTAGACATACTCTCGTATAAATGCATGTGTTTACGTTTTAAAACATAATTGAATATTTTACAATACTAATACGCAATTACGGGATTTTTATATAATTGTTAGTAGCTTACTAATACAATACGTTTTGTTGTTTGTAGTTTTGCTAATTAACTAAGGATTAACGATGAATGAGTAAATGACAATAATCAGATAATAAAAAAGAATCACTTTCCTTTCAAAATATGTTTACCGAAAAATACTATTTATTTTGCAATTATTATTTAATGTTTCAAATTTTAATAAGCATACTAATTAATCAATGAACAGGTTATGATTATAATGAATAGAATAATGATTAACGAAATTGTACTTGCACTTCTTCAGTTAAATAGCAGTTACTCTTATTCGCGTTAACACCTTGTAAGATGTATTAAGCCATTATCATTTTACAACGAATGGAAGCATAAGATTTTGCAAATTTTGTAAAATACCTGTAATTGCGGCCAAAAAGTTTCAAGTCATTCAGCATTTGGTAACTGAAAAATACGTAAATAAAAACTAAAAAAATTTAAGCTTTCTAATTACTACATTGTCAAAAACTGGATAAGAACGTTCAAAATTTACTGAAAAATTGTGTAGAGCTTCTGTTGGTGCCGACAGAGAATATTCCGGACGAGTCTACAATAAAAAAATACTACGTTCCAAAACTATTTAGCAGAACCCTGAAAAAACTAAGATAACAAGCGACAAACGATAGAATTTGGGTGTCTAGATGAAAAAAAAATGCGTAGCAAATAGCGTTTTTGGAATTTTTGAAGTTGATGAAGAAAATCGTATTTGTTAAATTTAAAAGTGTCACATAAAGTGAACCATGGTACAATTGCATCCTTTTTTAATGATTGTGTATTTTGCTGATGCAGTGTCGTATATTTCTAAATAAATACAAGACATGAACGTGTTGTTGGTAAAAACGATAATAATTACGTATTTAACACATTGCTTACAACCAGTTGAAGAAATAGTTCCGTTAATTTATACTAACTTAAACAGCTTGTTATCAAACCATTTTTTAAATTTTTTCAAAAATAGTCAAGGTTATATATTTTTTAAATATTTATTAGTTTTTACTATTATATCGTTTATTTTGCAAGATATTATATTTATAAGAAGTGAATATAAAAACACATATTTTTGATGCATATTAAAGTGCATATTTTCAGAGTTTTTCGTGCATATTTCAAATGTTTTTAATGCTTAACTATCCTAAGCCTACTTATAACTGACTGATTTTTTTAATATTTCGTTTTTAATAATTTTTAGATGAGAATATTAATGCCGTAAAATCAATGTGTTGCTATCGTTTTTGTGCTAAACGTCTTACTAGATGCCAGTAGTGTTTTGCTGATTTAAGAGACCAATACTTTTCTGATGTAGGTGACATTAACGATTTTCTCGTGCTGTTAATTTGTTACTCCACAGTATTATTATTATTTTATCCAAGAGGTGATTCGTCCAGCGCCCCTGCACTGCGGTCTCCTCGGTCCTTTTGTGCACTTTTAATGTTTGTCTCTCAGCAGTTTTATTTGGTCTATGAAATCCAGAAGCTTATTCCAAGAAACTTTTTTTCAACTCATCATTGGTTAGTCTTGGTTTGCAGAGAATCGTTGTTCGTTGAATTTAGTTTAGTTCGAATTTACGCAGCAAATGCTGCGGAGTCTCGTTGTCCTCCAAGCATCCGCGATTACTTGGCAGTCTTTATTTATATGTTCGTGAAGACCACATTGACCTGTTATTATTCCTATGAGTTTCCTTATCCTTTGTCGACTCATGCTTTATACTACAGTTTAAGTGCTGTTCATAGTTTGCTAAGTTCCGCTGCTAGTTTGCTGCAGATTATTTCTTTTCCAGTATCGTAGCAGACTCCAAAAGAGTGTTTAAGTCCGATATATGTCCCTGCTGTGTCTTTTTTAGCTAATGCGTCCGCTATTAAGTTTCCCATTGCACCCTGGACTTTTAGTATCCAGACTAGTTGCACTCGTTGGCGAGTTGCCAATGTTTCCACACTGGTTATGCATGTCATAATCAATTTTGATTTTATTACTGGCGACCTTAGCGCCGGTAGTAATAATCATGATCTATATCGGGCCGTTTGTGTATGATTTTGAGTCGATAATATTCCTAGCAGCAACTTCAGCTTGAAAAACGGGCGCATATTTCCCCAAGATTAGCCAAATTTGTTTCCTATGGTGCCTACCTCCATATATTTCCGCACCAGTACCGTTGCCATCTTTGATCTGTCTACCAAATAGCGCCCGAGTAAATGTTTCTTATCCACTACTCTCGTGACAATATTATGACTTTAATTTTTTTTTAAATATGATCTGTGAAATCGAATTACATAGTCAAAATTGTTTCTTTACATAGCACGTTGTATATAGTCAGTTTAGTTGTGTGTTCATTATCTGGAATCTGTATGCTGCTTGTCTTGCTTCCATCATTACAACAAGGTGTAAGGTAGAGATCAAAGCAGTGCTTTCATGGCAACTGTGGGCATAGTTCTCATTGCTACTGTTGTAATCAGACATTTAATTCTCTGTACTTTGTATAAAAGGAAAACCGTGCTTTTTGGGTTGGTTCTTACGCTCTATACAAGCTCAACATATATGTATAGTGATAGGTCTTGTTACCACAGTATATAACCATTGCGGGTTTCAAACCCCATGCGTAATCGACTATCAGTTTGATTGCATTAATTACCCTGATAACTTTTGTTGTGACGTTTTCCAGATGAGCGTAGAAAGTTAGTCTGGTATGAAGAGTGAGTCCCAAATATTTTATTTATTTTGTCATCGACATATTGTAGGTAGTTTTATATTATCCGTTTTCTGTCATTTGGTTAAAACAAAACGATTTCCGTCTTAACTGGATTTACTGATAGTCCCTCTTCTTTACACCATTTTTTCTGTGGTGTTTAGTGTGCTCTGCATTACGTTAGATACAGTTGTTTCAAATTTTTCGTCTGTAATGTGAGATCGTTGACGTATCTTAAAGCAAATGCTCCTTCATATTTCAATTTTTGTAGTAGGCCGTCCATGACAAAGCACCACAGCAAGGGTGACAACAGCGCATCTTGTAGACACCCGCCAGGTACCTTGGTTCATGCAGTGGTACCATACAAAGTAACTGTTAGCGTCCGACTCCAAAACATTTAATTTACTCAGTTTCGCACTAAAGCTATGCTGCCTTTTCTCTCTATTGTCTTTGCGTTAGAAGTGCAGATAGTATTGTCAAACGCTTCTTAATATCTAGAAAAGCATCCAATGCAATTTCATTGTTTAAACGTATTTATTCCCCATTCTCAGTTTCCAAGATTAATTATTTTCCTTGCTAAGTCTCAATTCCTTTTGGATGCCCGTTTGTTTGGTACCTTTAGGTCCTGGTCCTTGGGAAACTCAGTTAACAATAAGCCCAGAAAGTGTTTCTGCAGTAATTCCTGTAGAGTACCTTTAACTGAGTCCGTCAAGTTTCTGCTTTTAGTCAGAATGTTTTCAGTGCGGTTCATGCTCAGGGAATTTAGAAGCGATTCTATCTTTGCTCTACAGTAACTAAATTTGTTATTTTTTATGTTAACACATTATCTGGGTTTTTGGTTTTTAAAAATTTTAAAAATCACTAAACGGCAATCGGTCAAGTTCTCAGAGCCCGTCTTTGCTTTGCATAGTATAAGATATATCTTAGATAATGTTATGTACTTTTATGTTTGTCACATTGGTAAAACGTGCACTGTGCGCTTAGTTGGTGGCAGTTGACCGTTCTTGCTCATGTTTCCTATACCATTTCGTTTTAGTACCCATAATCCATATATACCATAAAACTAACTGTTTCTACAGAGGAATACTGAGATCTACCAGTAATGCATAAATCTTACAGTAGATTAAGTCACCATTATTGGTGTTTAAAATTAAATATCGCAGCATTGTCCGTGTCTTAGAAGATATTTTCACCAAGTGTCTATTTTGTTTTTAAATGAAAACTTCACTCTACGTAATTTTTGTCTACCAAATAAAAATTTCTTTCTAGAAAAAACGTAACGTGGTTTTGTCTTTTTGATGTCTAAGTCTTAGAGTCGAATTTTTCTACGTTGCCAAACGGTTTTAAATTATTTTTCACGAAATGTGCATTGCATTTTCTGACTCCTTATGACGAAGAAGCGGATAGTAAGGCAAGAAAAAATACCAAAAAAAGTGGCATAAAAGGCATATTAAACCTGCCAAAAAAGCAATAAAAAAGGCACAAATATCTATTAAAATTTACAGTTTATTTTTTTGTTTTACAATGTTTATTAAGTGCTATTGTTTTCCCAAGCACAAATTAAATATTTTTCAATATTTTGACCAAGAAGCTGTTGGCTTTTAGCATTAAAAATATTTTTATAGAAAGAAAAAGTTCTTTCGACATCACAAGATGTTAGTGGAGCAAATTTTAATGCCAATGTTTCTGTTATTGTTAAAGATATTTTATGTTGATGCTTCATGAACTCCTTTTTTGAATTTCAGTCAGTTGTTTAAAAAGGTCAAAGGAAGGATTTTTTAATGTGACGGAATATAATTTTTGATTAATTTTTCTTCCTATAGTCTCTGGACACTCTTATAATTGCTCTTATTCTTTCGAATGTAGCGAAAGATACAATCATTGCGGTTACGCTTTTTTCTAGCTTCTTTAATTCATCAGGAATGCCGGAAAAGTGTGTTTTTATAAAAACTAGTCTTCTCTTAACAGCTTCGTCATTAAAAGCTTTTTGAGATTTAGCAATTGCTGCAGAGGCCGTCTCGTCAAATAATTCAAGCATCTGAAGTAAGACAATTCAATTAATGTATAAGACAATGTCAGATTATAGTATGAACTGTACCTCTTTAATTTTTTCAAAATGTGTGGCATAAAAAACGTAAGCAGATAACCAAGTTCCCCATCTTGTTATGATAGGTTCCGGTGGAAGTTAAACATCTAGAAGTTTTTATTTATAAGCCCTTACCCGTAATGGTGCTTTCACAAAAACCCGAAACAAGATCCAATAATCAAAAAGAGAATCTAATATGTTAGAGATTTTTACCTTTTTGGTGGCAGAAATTAACTTGTTTACTATTGCAAACTCTTTTCTAATGAATTTACACACCCTATATATTTCATGTGCTAGACAATTTAAATGTTTAAAATTCGGATAACATATTTCTAATGCCTGAGCGGATTTGATCATATAAGGTGCTGCATCGGTTACGAATATGAGAACCTTTTCTTTTTTTACACTATTTACAAAACCGAAAGGATTTCGGAATGAACCATAAACATAAAAAATGCCGAAGTGTGTTTTTATAAAAACTAGCCCTCTCTTAACAGCTTCGTCATTAGAAGCTTTTTGAGATTTAGCAATTGCTGCAGAGACCGTCTCGTCAAATAACTCAACCACCTGAAGTAAGACAATACAATTAATGTATAAGACAATGTCAGATTATAGTATAAACTGTACCTCTTTAATTTTTTTAAAATGTGTGGCATAAAAAATGCAAGCAGATAATCAAGTTCCCCATTTTGTTATGATAGGTTCCGGTGGAAGTTTAATATCTAGAAGTTTTTCTTTATAGGCTTTTACCCGTAATGGTGCTTTCAGAAAAACCTGAAACAAGATCCAATAATCAAAAAGAGAATCTAATATGTTAGAGATGTTTACCTTTTTGGTGACAGAAATTAACTTGTTTACTATTGCAAACTCGTCTCTAATGAATTCACACACCCTATGTATTACATGTGCTAGACTAGTTAAATGTTTTAAGTTCGGATACAATATTTCTAATGCCTGAGCGGATTTGATTATATAAGGTGCTGCATCGGTTACGAATAAGAAAACCTTTTCTTTTTTTACGCCATTGGGATACAGAAGTCCTACAAACATAAAATTATATAATTGTAATTAATAGATTGTATTATATTAATCTATCATTAAAAAAAAACTTACGTAAACAATCATCGAAAAAATTTGCAACTGTTTTGTGATTGGTCTGTGGAATTTCTTTGGATGCTAGCAAATGAGCTTTTCCTGATTCTGGCTCAGACAATTTACCAACTACAAAATTTGCTATATATCGACCTCTGCAATCGGTTGTTTCATCAAGTCCAAATGTAATTGTCCTCAATGTCATTTCTTATTGTCTGTATTTTCTATAAAAGGTAAACCAGCATTTTGAAAACTAATAATACTTTAATTAAACTGCTTACCGATTGGTAACGTATATCTAAATAATTTTTTCTCAAAGTTGATTCATCTGGAACAACTTGTTCGGTGTAATTTTCGAGGAAATTGCGAAAATTGATATTATCAAGTTTTTTAAGAGGAATTAGAGCCGACATCAATGCTTCGCACAAATCTAGAGCAAAAGTTGTTTTTGATGGGCCAGGTTTATTCTATTGATCTTCTATAACGTTTTTTTAACAATGGTTGTTTCATAGTTCTTTAAAAATGTTTTAAATGTAAACGACTACCCAAGTGTTGTTTTACATGGTACTTTTTAGTAGCACCGATCTAAAATAATACATATACTAGC
Organism: Aquatica leii; assembly: GCA_035610365.1. NCBI lineage: Eukaryota > Metazoa > Arthropoda > Insecta > Coleoptera > Lampyridae > Aquatica > Aquatica leii. The sequence goes on from CM069436.1 coordinate 1,279,481, forward strand.
AATTAAAAGATTTTAAATTAAGATAATATAAACTTACTGATTTTGAACAAACTTGACAAAAAAGGTTTTCCTCGTCGGTTGTTAAATTATTGTCCAATTTACTCCACTTGTAATAATTTTCAAATTTTGATTGTTTATTACGTGGCATTTTTTAAAACTTACTCACAGCACAACAGCAATAGACTATCACAGTGTGACAATATCACAGATATTTATAACAAAGAAAGAATATTTTAGTCATGTGTTTCAGTCATTAAAGGAATCCCACCGAACAGAATTAAAATTATATATATTTGTTTGCTTTACTTAGGTACTGAATAGACCTATAAAATATGATTCATTCCGAAATCCTTCCGGTTTTGTAAATAGTGTTCTGTTAAGCCTGTTCTAGTATAAATTCTTACAGTAGTTCTTCTCTATAAGCAGCTTTTGTATTTAATGTTTTCTAGAAACCATTGTTTAACAAAACATGAAAATCCCTGTTGTTATTTATAGGTTCGTGGTAAGACCATTTGAGCAAAAAATGTTAATTATATTATTGTAGGTAATTTAAGTAAAATTCTGTAATGCGTTATTGTCATCTACCTATTAAAACACTGTTTACACAAACTTTTCAAAATTTATATGTAAAAAAGCAATATAAACTAATACTCTTTAAAAAGGCAAAAAAAACAAAAAGTTACACAAAAAGGCAAAATAGGGAGGCTCAAGGCATTTGCCTGACTGTCCGCTCTTTACTTATGACATTGTATGTCTTAATCTTCATTAAATTTTTTTGACGGCTCTGTGTGGACTGGGAATTTATAATTTAAAAATCTCTCTTAAAGGGCTTATCAAAATTATTTTTGTCGATAAAATGGTAAAGTTGTCCTCTATACTGACTCGCAGTTTCAGTGTCATCTGTCATTCAGTTTGTTTATAGTGCTCGATTTTGCAAGTTTATCTCAAGTGTTTTTTTTTATTTTTATAAAGTTGACTGTTTTCTTTGATTATCGCGGTGTTGTACACTCGGAATTCTTCTCAAAAAGTCAGACGGTACACAAAGATCTGAGCGTTATGTAGCGTTTGAGAGTAAAAATTCATTGAAAAGCCACAGGTTTGTTGAAAGAAAACCCTTGAATTTTGCAGCACGACAACGCATCATCTCACAAAGTTATCATTGTGAACAAATTTTTGACCAACTCAACAAACACCATTGAACAACCACTGTATTGACCTGATATGGTTCGGATCGACTTTTTTCTCTTTCCGAACCTGAAACTACCAGGGTTTTAAGTGGATAGAAGACATAAAATTATTCGAATTAAAAATTCAATCTTATTATCAATTATTTTTTCAATCAATGAAAAAATATAAATGAAACAAGATTTTTTTCATTTTTTGAGAAATTGTAGAACACGTTAGATTTGTGGTAATTTAAAAACTATGTTTTTTTAAACGACACTTGATTTTTTCATTTGTACAAACAAAATTTGCACAAAATCTTTTATTTTAATACTTTGAAGGACAACATCATTATTACCTTGCAACTTCTTGTTTTTATTACCTTTAAGCTATTGTTTATTTAATTTAAAATATTCGAGATATTATCTTTGTTTTTTTTTACTTTTAAGATATGTATATTAAAATTTACCTATACGTTATTTTTATACAATTATTTTTTAAAGATTCTGACAATTTTTCAAATGCCATGCTACAGTTGTTGATTTTACTTTTTGTCGTTTTTTAACCTGCGCTAAACTTTTTTATTCTCTTCTTAAACATTCACACTTTTATATATCTTAGAACACCTATCTGCATTCGTTTGCGTTCTGAAAGATTTCTGTATCGGTTTTAGCTTAACAATTTATTTGGTACCACTTTAGGTAATTGCAATTATGTATATTTCTAATTACCTTAAACGTTTTCTAACATTCTTTTCAAACAAAATGAATGTAAAAATTCTTTATTTGTCTGATGTTTTATATTAGTGGCAATTATTCAGTACAATTGGTTAAATAAATAACAATAAAATTTAGCTTGCTTAAATTTAGAGTATAAATCTGTCCGTTCGACACAGTAGCAATTTTCCGCTTAACACCAATCTAAGATATAGTACAACTATTACTTTGTTCACGCAAGGTTATCTATGTTTCATTTATAGAATCAAACATTAATTCAATACTCATTAGATATAACTATCACATTTTTAAATAGATTTCTAGACCAAGGAGTACGTCTAAACACTACGTAAAAACCTGGTGTATTTTTTTTTAAATACCTGAATTAAAAACAAGATGTTCATTTAAATATTCGCCGTACTTGTGTATTTACGTACAAAGAACACATGAGCAATTAATGTGACGTATTGTTTAACGTATAGCAATTCAGCAAATAAAAAGCTTGTCGTTACAATTGTTTTATCACTGCGTTTAGAAAATGTAATTGAAGAAGTACATAAGATTTTTTTGTGCAGATATTGACATGGCGTATCTGGTAGGGATGATAGTCGATGGATATCGAGACATCATGGACAACAAAAGTGGTGAGTGCATTGAAATAATTAAAAAAATTAAATTAAAACAAACGCAGAAAAACGAGGACACGTTTTATGCTGTCACGGCACCATTTCTGCATTTTGTAAAATTATGTCGAAATTAGTTATGTACCTATTATCCATTTTACGCAAATATTTCGTTAACAAATGCTGCGGTGATTTGAATAATTAGTATTGATCTTGAAGGACAAAAATTTTTGCTTAGTGTTTTACCTCACTGTGTAAACAAGGCGTTTTTTTTCTAGATCCAAGAGTCAACAATTGGTTCTTAATGAGTTCCCCGTTCCCGACATTGTGCATATGTTTATCCTATGCCTACTTTGTCAAAGTAATCGGACCTAAATTAATGGAAAATAGGAAGCCCTTTAATCTTAAATACGTTTTGATTATATATAATTTAGCACAAGTAATACTTAGCACATGGCTATTTCACGAGGTAAGTTTTAAATCAATATTTAACTAATAATCGCACGAACAATACAATTTGTGTAAATAGCAACTAAAAGCATTAGCATTCAGTTGCAAATTAAAACGAAATTTAAAAAAAATCGCGCAACAATTGAATTATGTGCATTAATTTTTTAGAGCTTAATGGCAGGATGGTTAACCCACTACAGTTTTCGGTGCCAACCGGTAGACTACTCAAACAGTCCAACCGCTCTTAGGGTACTTATTCATTTTAAAAGTAACAACAATACAAAGTACTTTTTTGCAGATGGCTAACGGGTGCTGGTGGTACTACTTCTCAAAGTTTACCGAATTCTTTGACACCGTAAGCATTAAACCACATCAAATTTCCATAAACTAAAAATTCCTTTCAACAGATTTTCTTTGTCCTCCGAAAGAAAAACAACCATATCTCCACACTGCACGTGATTCACCACGGAGTTATGCCAATGTCGGTTTGGTTTGGTGTAAAATTTACACCAGGTGGCCACTCAACCTTCTTCGGACTTTTAAACACATTTGTCCACATCGTGATGTACTCGTACTACCTTTTAGCAGCGCTAGGACCGCATATGCAAAAGTACTTATGGTGGAAAAAATACTTAACAACGCTTCAAATGGTACGGTTACTATCGCTAAAACTATAACACAAAAAACCGTTTTAGGTGCAATTTGTTTTGGTTATGTTGCACGCCTTCCAACTTCTTTTTGTTGATTGCAACTATCCTAAAGCATTTGTTTGGTGGATCGGTTTACACGCAGTTATGTTTTACTTTTTATTCTCGGACTTTTACAAACAAACATACTACAAGAAAAGGAAAGCTAACGCCAAAATCGAACAGGTAGTACTTTTTTACACACCACAAAACGACAATAACAATTTGTTTGTAGAAAAATGGACATTCGTTTAAAGTCCCTAACATTTGTTTTGCCATGCAAACACCTTTATACGAAACTTCGGATAATGTAAAAGAAATTGCGAAGAGTTACACGTCCGAAGGAAACGCCCAACTTAGAAACAGAGCGTTTATTGCCAATTCAAGTACAACTCGCTAAAAAGTGCAATTCTATTTATTTTACGATCGTATCCCAAAGATGAAAGCAGCTTCCAGCAAAAGAAATAGAATTTTGCCGAAACGAAAATTGTAAATACTGATCAATTTGCCATTAAGAAGATACTTTTGAAGAAGTGTTGCTTTTGTTAGGTTGTATTTAGCTCGGCATTTATTTATTTTTAAATTTATTCTTTGTACCTCAATTATTTGCATTAGTTTTAGTTTGTAGGGTTATAAGTATTATGCAAAACGTATTCATAATTTTATCTATTTATGTGATAATTACATTTTTACTAAAAACTTATGTACGGCGCTTTGTAATTACAAAGTACTATAATAAAGTTTTTTTTATTATAAAATTAGCATCGCCTTATTTTGTGCGAGTAAAAATAAATTATACATAAACATCCTCAATCTTTTTAAAAGACAAATAGATTTGCAATGGGTCAAATAAACTTAAAGTTACCAAAAGTTAAAAAAAGTTATGAATATAAAATATATTTTGTCGTTTTGAGTTTTGTATGGCTGGTTTCATGTCTACAGTGCAGTCAAAAAAAGTACATAGCTTTGGAGCATAGACCACCACCAAATAAAAGTTAAATTATCAGTTCTAAAAATGTGTTTGTTAATTCGGTGAGAAGAGTGTTCTAATATTCATTTTAATTATTTAAATTTTATTATATTGTTGAATAAACTTTTGTTAAGCAAAAGATGCGTTTTGCCAAATATAAACCAAAGGTATATATAATTGAATTGCTGAACAGATTGTTACGTGCAAAATTTTCATAACGTAATACCCTGTATATCGAATTAAAATTAGATTTCGGTTTTGACTTTCTGGTTACTGACATGTAGCGGAATTCATTTTCAAGCTGTCAACTACCTAAGTCGTTTTTGAATTGACCTAATCCAAAGATTTAATAGTACATCCACTGTGATGGACAAGAAATTATAAGTTAATTACGAATTTAACGTAATTTATTCGGCACAGGGCCGATATTTGATATTTGCATCCGGTTTGTTAGGGTTCTTTTGTAATTTCTTTCTTAATTTGATAGCCGTTCCGCCACGCTTTGGCCACATGTTCCGATTTAACTAATTAAGTACAAGGAGGAATGAACATCGATAAATAATTAAAGGCCTATTAATTATCCACACCAAAAAGGAATGTTACTTCTTCGACATCAGTCGATTGCGATACTCACCTTTTAATAATTAGAAGAAACAGCATTCGATATATCGGGTTCTTATACTTAATTTCTTATATTAATAATTTTGTAGACCTTGACTTTCGTGAGTCATTGCGTTGACACGACTTACATTCATACTATTCCAGGCTCACTCACCGGGGAAAACGTTTTCTTCGATCAAGTAGGTACTGGATTGTGGGTAAGTTTATTTAATTATTTTGTCGCTGTCCGAAAAGTCACTCACGCAACTTTTGTTTTTGTTAATTACCGTAATTACGATCATTGTTGCAATACCATTAAGGTAGTTTCATTAATTATTTTGTGTGTATTGCATGCTGTGTACAAACGATATTTATTACGAAATTTTCTTCGCTATTCAACTTATGTATTGTGTGTTGCCGATACTTCTGGCACTTATGGATTTAGAATTAAATATACTCTTGTTAATATTCTACGTTACTAAATTAAAGTTTTTATACCTGTTTAATCTTTATTTTATGGTAACATACCTTTCTCTTTTATTGTGGTTACGCTAACATCAGAATAACAAGGATTACGAACCTAAAAATTCGTTACATGTTTGGACCGTCTGTCTTGATCGAGGCAGAAGTGTTAATTACAGAGTGTCCCATGAGGTACTGTACATACTGAAATGGTATGTTCCTTAGGTCAATTTAAGTAAAAAACGTCCTATAAACATAGGTCCAATTCGCCATAGTTACACAGATACAAGCGTTCAAAGTTTATAAATGCTCACACATTTTTTAAAAATTATTATTATTGAAAACAGAAAATCGAACTACAAAACAAACAAACAAAAATCACATCAAATGCTCAAAATGACCTTCTTCGGCATTAATAGAACGACGGCTGCGATCTAAAATGGACCGAGTAGCCGATCGAAGCACCTGCTGGTTGTTCCGTGTTTGTTAACACACATCCAGGATACGCTGTATTAGTTCAGCTCTGGTATTAACTTTTACCTCGTATACTAAACTTTTCACATGACCCCACAGATAGAAGTCCAAAAGTGTGAGATCGGGCGATCTCGGTGACCAAGCATGCAGGCCTCCAATCCCAATCCACCTATTGGGGTAAGCAACATTTAGATATTCGGTCACATGCCGACTAAAATGCGGAGGACCTCCATCATGTTGCAGAAACATTTGTTGTCTTGTTAGTAAAGGTACTTCTTCCAAAAGCGGTAGCAATTCATTCCACAAAAGGTTAGCATATGCTTCTCCTGTCAGACGTTCCTCAAAGAAAAAAGGTCCAATAAGTTGATCGTCAATCATCCCATACCATACGTTAACAGAAAATTTGCGCTGAAAGTTAGTTTCTGTTGTGCCATGTGGATTTTGATATGACCACAAATGAGAATTACGTGTATTGTTTACTCCATCTCTAGTAAATTGCGTCTCGTCGCTAAATAAAATGAATGGAACTAATTGTAAATTTACCTGTAGCCAGTGGCAGAAATTCAACCGGACAGCAAAATCTTCAGGTTCCAGATGCTGAACCTGCTGTATGTGATAGGGATACAAAAGCCCATCATGTAATGTTCGCCATACTGACATACGGGAGAATCCCGTTCGAGAAGAAATTCTTCTAGTACTCAACCCTGGACTCCGATCAACCATCTGTACAATGTTTTCCTGCTCATTCACATTTAACTGCACAGGACGGTCAGATCTTGTTAAAACTGATGGACATGAACCATGAGTCCGTACATGTTGAAACACAGAAGAAAAGGTTTGGTGATTTGGCACCCTCCTGTTGGGAAATCTTCGTTCATATTCCCTAACGGCATATCTCGCATTTCCATCACAAAATCCATAAATGTAAATGTTATCAGCATACTCTTTGTTAGAAAAATGAGAAGGCATTTTGCATTTAAATTACACTTCATTTAATAAAATCGACTGTGACATTAGTAGAAAAGAAATCAATAAATGACATATTGTTCGGCTTTTGTTTCCCAGTTGACTAAAAATAATTAATTTTCAAAAAATGTGTGATCAGTTATAAACTTTGAACTCTTGTATATGTGTAACTGTGGCGAATTGGACCTATGTTTATAGGACGTTTTCTACTTAAATTGACCTAAAGAACATACCATTTGAGTATGTACAGTACCTCGTGGGACACCCTGTATAAAAGATCTGCGCCTTTAATTATTATTCACTTGAACCTCCCCTATATCCGACTGTGTGAGTTGGCCGTGCAAGGTTCGTAAGACCTATAAGCTTGTAACAAGATGGAAACAGGCACATCCTACAAATGTTTTTATAATTGCTTAATTGAAAGTATGCGGAAAAATTACATTAAAAGTCTGTTGCACTTCACGAAATTATTGGTTACTAATAACCTTCGTATTTCAGCGTTTCGTTAAGCTTTGTCAGTATTTTTTTATGTGTACACAATTTATTGTAAAATAATCTTTTTAAAAACCATCTGCGATTATTGATATCACGGTAAGAAATAATTCTTTTAAAATATCTACGAACAAAGCTAACCAAGTGATTCAAAAACAGATCGTAGTAAACTTTCAGCTACAGCAGCAGATAACGTAACTGTTTATTTTATTGGCGTTTCTGCATCGACCGTAAAATAAGGTAAATCACAACAATTTTGAGGAAGAAGAAGCTGACAACATTGTATCAACTAATTCGCGCCAGCGTATATGTGTTGGTAGTAACCTAAAGTTACTAAAGCAAGTTGGTTTTTGTCGTAAGCACCTGTTGGTAAGGTTAATGTGCATGTTGCAGTGGCGGATACAGAATTTTAATCTGTGGTGGGGGGGGGGAAGGTCATATAAAAAGAAATCGTTAATACCAAGGTTTAAAAATATACTTTCCAAATAAAAAGTATTATATTCAAAACTAAAAAGAATATTAAATAACAAACTCCTTACGGCGACTACTTTTGGCAAACCGGACAATTATTGCATTGGGATTCACAGGCATATCTCGGTAAACTGACAACAAAGCCAGACCTGTTAGTCTGTCTTCTCCTATATTTCCACGCAGCCATGTCTTCAGCCGTCGCAGTGTTGAAAAAGTCTTCTCTGCAGTTGCTGTGGTGACAGAGAGCGTAGCAAGAATACGAAGAAATCGGTTTACATTTGGGTACATGTCCGTATCACAATTCTCGATCGCTTCTAAAACGGAATCAGAAAGTTTGCCTTGGTTTCTATTACACGCCTCCACATTTGAACCCATAACGAATACTCTTGTGTAACAGAAACGACACTGGCTTGGTCAAGCAAGTCTTGGAAAAAGCTTACCAGCTGCCTTATATCTACTTTATCGCCTTCAACTATTGATGTCTTAGGTAAAATTACTCTGAGTCTGAAAAGACTTAAAACATCAGAGGAAAGTCGCTTTTGCAAGTCTGATACAACATGGTCTAACATAGGGATTTATATAGACCTTCGAAAATATCCTTCAGAAAAGGCAGCTGGCTGATTCTATCGGTTGGTTTGTCGAGCCACTAGACGAGGTATTTTAAGAGAAACATCTAGTTTTTCAGCTATTTCTGTAACCTCTTTAAAAAGACTATTGAAGATAGCTTCAGCATTTGCCCGTTTCTCATCAAGGATGTTTAGTGTGTCTTCGATTGCGTGAGTGGCCCTTTGAAGACCCAGCGTCGGTGTCTGGAGTAGCCTACTAACAGACACTGTTACTCCCAAACACACAACAGATATTAGAAACTCTGGACATCGAATCGCCTGCACCAAAGAAAACGCATCAGATGACGTTTTCCTATCTTCCCAGATAGATATTTCACCCAACGCGTCGTGGATCTTAAGAATAGATTCTCCTTGAAACTGTAGTGTCCCTCATCCCGCTAGACCCAACGCGTTTCACAGAGTCCCTGAATGGAAGCTCCCATTTCTTTTTTAAAAACTTCGTGCCTCTTGGGAGATGCGTTTGCAAAAGCCACAATTTTTTTCATCGTGCCTGTGGCAAGAGACTACTTTGGCCGAATTAGCTAAAGCGTTGTTAAGAATATGGCTGTTACAAGGGCAGCGCTGAGCATTTGTGGCTTTCTTCTTAAGTTCTTGTACAGAACCTTTAGTTTCCGATGCCATAACTGAGCAACTGTCTACTTCAAATCCAACACAGTGTTTTAAATCTAAGTCAAATTTCTTTAAAGTATCTTCTACAACATGGCCTAAAGCAACTCCAGTCAAGCGTCGTTCGCCACCTTTTGTTCTAACATCTTCGTCACGTATGCACTCATAGGCATTAGCAAGTGTAATAAAATCTTCTCTGATTACTTTATCATGTATGTATCGTAAGGATATGATTATCTGGCACGTGCTTGACACATTTGTTGTTTCGTCAAAAAGTACTGAAAAATACTTAGCTTCTTTTACTTGGCTTAAAATGATGTTTTAAATTTCTTCCTTACAACAAACAACTAGCTCATTTTGAGTGTGTTTACTTACATAGGTCGCATTACAAGGAGCGCTGTTTAATTGATCGCGCAATATGGCGTCTCCCGCATCTATTCTGAAACTAAGTAGTTTTCTGAAATTACCCTCGTTCCTAACTAAACAGCCAGTTTCAGTTTGATCCATTGTGACGGACAGATTACCATTATCTCTCTTACCTCTTAATGCAATGTTTTGCCCACCACAAAAAATAATAGTTTTTATGATAGAGAGAAAAAATAAACAACGGAAAGAAGGTACAAAAGTAACACATAGGAAATACAATCTAGAGAGTCTAAAGCATGATTCAGTGAAATTTCTATATAAACTACGACTAGCTACAAAACTTCAAGGTATACCCAATAACATTGTTAAAAACACTGAAGATAAGTACCAACAATTAAGAGATTGTATACATCAATCAGCTAGAGAAGCATTAGGGTATAAAGAAGGAATAAGAAATAAACGTCCTGAATGGTGGTCGGTTGAACTGGAAGAAAAAGTATCAGCCAAAAAGAAAGCCTACCAAACATGGCTGCTTACAGGAGATCCAGAAGATAGAAAAGTATACACAACACAAAATAAAAACGTAAAACGATTAATTAGTAAGAGAAAGAATGAAATCTGGGAAGAAAAATGTGAGAGGGTAGATAGATGTTTAGGAGGGACTAGAGTTACAGAAGCATGGAAAGTCATCAAAGGTGTAAGAAAAGAACGAAGAGACGAAAGAAAAATAAACTTAATTAGTTATGAAGAATGGAAGAATCATTACCTGACGTTGTTAACAGAAAACAGAGAGGAGTTTAAGGGAGATATTGACGAGATCATTCCAAGTACGGGTACAAGTACAAGTACGGGTCTAGAAGTAGAAAAAAATAAGTTTAGAGGAAATTAATAAAACACTCAAAGACATGAAAAATGGAAAAGCTGCAGGGCCGGGAGACATTCCCATCGAGTTAGTGAAAAGTGGTCCAACGATTCTATTGGAAAAGCTAGCAGACCTTTTTAACGATTGTCTGACTGAGGGAAAGGATATCCCATCAGATTGGAATTTGGCACACATCAGTTCAATTTATAAAAAAGGAAATAGAAAGGTGTGTGGAAACTATAGAGGAATCAGTGTCACTAGCTCGTTGGGGAGGTTGTATGGCAGAATAATAAAAAAGAGGATTGAAATGCAGTATGAAGATATTGAAGAACAAAATGGCTTTAGAGCAGGACGAACCTGTACGGATAACACATTTACTCTTCAGCAAATATTAGAAAAACGAAAAGCCCGAAATCTACCTACCCATCTTCTTTTCATAGACCTAGAAAAAGCCTACGATTCAGTGCCCTTGAAAATGTTTAATATATTGACGAAAGTTGGCCTTAGTAATAAATATGTTAGAGCAATATATAACATCTACAAAAATGCACAAAGCGCGATAAAGACTGGCAGCGAAATATCACCACCTTTTCAAATAACTAAAGGTTTAAAACAGGGATGTTGTCTATCACCTACACTATTTAAAATATATTTGCAAGAAGCATTATTAGAATGGACGAGAAAGTGTGCAGGGATAGGTATAAAAATTGATGAGAGATGCCTAACAACTCTATTCTTCGCGGATGATCAAGTACTCATTGCAAACTGCAAAGAAGACCTAGATTATATGCTGAGAAAACTGAAAGAAGCATATGAAACATGGGGCTTGAACATCAACATGAAGAAAACAGAATATCTTAGAGTTGGGGATGAAGGAGAGGATGATCCAGATTTGGAATTAAAGAATATAGCACAATGTGAGGAGTTTAAATACCTGGGAAGTATAATTTCAAATAAAGGATCATCAGAGAAAGATATAGCGTATAGGACTCAAGAGGGAAGAAACGCATGGGAATGTTAAATCCTTTACTATGGTCCAACAATATAAGAATTCAAACAAAAATGACAATCTACAAAACAATTGTAGAACCAATATTGACGTACGGAGCAGAATGTTGGCAATTGAAAGAAAAAGATAAACAAAAAATAAATGCGGTGGAAATGGATTATTTGAGACGGTCGTGCAGAATATCAAGACAGGAGCACATCCAAAATGAACAAATAAGAAGAAGGACACGAAGAGTTCACACAACAGTAGAAAGAGTAGAAACTAGGCAGCTAGTCTGATATGGTCATGTAAAAAGAATGTCCGATGATAGGTGGCCAAAGAGAGCTCTAGAATATATTCCCCCTAGTAGGAGAAGAAGAGGAAGACCAGCTCAAACTTGGATGAGCGGGATAGTGGACACAATGAGAGATAGGGCGATCCAGGAAAATGAATGGGAAAACAGAAAGGTTTGGCGAGCGAAATGCGAGATGCGGCAGAAGCCGTAGGATCCTCGCTACTATACTATAATACTACTGATAGAGAGAAGTCGTTTTTTGTTTTCTTCTATTTGTGCAGTACGTTGAGAGTTTAGTTTACTTGCAATTTCCAACGCTGGGTTATGGTAAGTAACTAAAAATTGTTTTCTAGCAGTAACTGCACTGGAGTGGTAGTGATTTTTTTCATGAACCGTTAGGTCACCCTTTTCTCCAGTTAGGTTATCAAATTTGTTTAAAGGTGTTTCAACAAGATTTTTCAAATTGGTATTTTTTTGATGACCACCACCTTGACCAAATGCAAAGAGGGCACAGTATTTGCAATATAGTCCCTGATCCTTGTCCGAGAGCACAAGCGAATGGTATTTCTCAAGATGCGATCTCTGAGCATACTTTTTTGTCGGTTTCCCCATTTTCATTACTTCGTTGTAGGGAAATTTGTAACCTGCTAGTGGAGTCCAGGGTTTTTCCAAAATCATAGTTTTTGTGAAAGCATCTACATTTTGCATTCCTATGTAAACATCTATGTCATGGGAAATATGGTAACGTTGATTTAAAAGTGCAAATGTTGCGAGTTGGTTAATAGGTGTAGAAGACGTTGAAATACTTGATGTAGTATTTGGTGCATTATAACTACAAGGAGGAGCTGAAGAAAGTTGATTGGTTTCTAGAAAGTCTTTCTTTTCACCTTTCGCCATTTCAATTATATTTGCAGCTTTAGTGACAACTTCTATACCTTCATCAATATCAGTCTTAGATTTCTTGGAGAAGAAACTTTCAATACTTTTAAATCCTAATGAAACGCCACGTTTCTTTATAGTTTTGGTGATTTGACTTTCCAAAAAGGTGCTTTTTGACGAAGCCTGAAAAAAAACGCAACTAGAAAATGTTTCGACTATTAATAAGTAAACAACTCTACAGATACAGACATACACAGCATAGCTGGCATTGCAATAATATACCTACTAAGTAATATAACTACATAATTTTATACTTCCCATTGGAATTAAAAACCAGCAGAATTTCAGAAACACACAATACTTATAAAAATTTAAAGAATAAAATAAACACTAATTATTATAAACAATCAACAGAAACGGTACTAAAATATTATAACTAATCCCATAATAATGTTAATGCCACGATTGTCACAAAACATAAAGCACGTCCGCTTTACTTTATCACTTGTACTCTTGTAGCTTGCACACTTGAAATTGCTTGAAATGTTGAAATTGACGCAACACAGATTCACAGAACTTTACTAGAATGTAGACGAAACTGTTTTGGTTTGTGTTTATCATAATTGTTATGTACGTTGCACAGTGGCGTAAATAGAAATAGTCGAATCCGTTTGCATGAGCCCTAACCCGAACATGACCATTGAAAAAGTGAGTACCTTTATTTGTAGTATACATATAAAAAATATAACAGTACATATTTTAATCAGAAGTAATAAATTGTTTCTGCCGATACGGGCTCTTAAAAGTGACCCGTGCCCGGACTGTTGGCAATCAGATCATGGTTTTGGTTCTTTACACTTTAAAAATAAAACTATCCTTTAGTACATAGGTAACGATCTTCAGCGGGCCCCAAATTAGTCCGCGCCCGTATGCTTCGCACGCTCTGCAGCTCCGGTATTTACCGGTTACAAAAACAAATACGGGGATAGGTGATAGACCTGGCCTACTCTGGCTATCGGATACGCGACACTACGATCTGCAATTCACGTAAATTTAAGTTCTGTCTCCTCGACTTGAAAAATACACATCATAAGATTTAAATAAAAAGTTTACATCAGGACTTAGTTTTAAAAAGGTCTTGGGGGGTCATAACCCCTATGACCCTCCCCTTGTATCCGCCCTTAGCATGTTGGATAAAGGAATTAAAACTGCAAACAATAATGAAGAAGAACTATAAGGCACAATTCAATATAATAACATTGATGAAGAGAATGGCAATAATAGAACAAAACTTGAAAGAAAAAATAAAAAAAGGCATTGAAGATGCAGAATAAAAAATTGCTATGGCACTATTGTTCACACGCCTGTTTGCAATTTCTGATTTTCAAAATTTTTTCAAGGTAGTTTTATCGATGAAAGCAAAATAGAATTTTTTAATTTTTTAGAAATAAAAGAAATTATTAAAAATTACAATTCTAATCGTGAATCATCCCTTAACGAAGTTGTTAACTTTAATAATAATTTACTTTTTCTAAATTAGTTTTTGTTTGATTATTTCCATTATTATATTATTTTGTTGTATCCTAGGATTTTCTATTATTAAGATAATTTTGTGTTGTTCAAATTTTTGAAATTTGTCAAACTTCAAATATTTAACCATTTTTAATTTAATTTGATTAATATATGTTGGTAAGTTTATTCATTTTTATAACTTTTTGATTTTTTAATTCATTTTTAATTCATTTTTCAGATTTCTATTATTATTTTTTAAAAGTTTATATAATATTTGAAGTTTGATTTTTCTATTCCAATGTAAGTTTATATTTAATTAAGATTCGATTTTATATTTTTTGATTTTATAGAATACGCCTGAAGATGACTCTGTCGAAACATGTAGCGTTTATTAAAATATAAAAATTAAAATTAAATATATTAATGGTAAGGTTTTGAGAATATATATATAAAAATAAAAATAAATAATAGAAAATAGGTACATTTTTTTTATTTAGAATAATCATAGGAAATATTTTTAGAAATAATGTTTTTCATTGAATCACGTTCAACAATATAGTCTTTCGCCCACACAATAGCTACATTATGTAGTTACTCTTGAAATCTTGCTCTTAGCAACTTCTTCGGCAATATTTACGACCAACACGAGAGCTTCCGGATTTTTTCATAAATCCATGCTTTCTTTTTATGTGAACTTGAAGATGGTAAAGCAAAAGTGAAAGGTTCATTAGAAATCACACTCAAAATTTCATCGGGGGTGTGTAAAAGCTTTGTAACTATTTGCTCTTGAAACTCGTTCACTTAAATTTTTTTTAAGGTTACTAAGATATAAAAGAATCTGGGATTTATAACAGCTATTCCAAGAAGTATTTCAATCGGTAACTTCTTATACCCAGACAGCACACAACATCTTCAAGCCGTCTGTTTTATGTCTGTTTCATGTCTAAACGTCTGTGGATCTAAAAAAAATGTCTTAACAATATCTGCTGTAAGGCATCTTAAAACGTCTGACTTAAGACGATTTAAAGACATTTGTTTTAAGATTTTTCAAAGTTTTCTTTGTAAACGGCAGAGTTGTATCAAAAATTATGTTCTAGTCTTTGTCGGAAGGTGTATTATATTATTTTAACGTTTGCAAGAAAGAATTTTAAGTGTTTTTAAGAAACACTACGAGAATTTTTAGAATTTAGTGTTAGCACTTCTACGGCTGACAGCATTGCATTCACAATGCGTTATGGGATTTAGCCTTCATTTAACGTATAACAACAGTATAACGTATAACAGAATTTTAAACTTAATTTAGATATTTCTGGTACAGAAATAGATAAATGGATTGGTACACTACAAGATAAGAAAGTTGGCATGCAGGTGTAACCTTTATCTATATGCAATTGGTCCTTTCTCAATCTAAATTGCATATAGCCATTACAATGTGCAATAATTTTAACGCGTGCTAGTTTATAAACAAAGTTAAATTTTTTCAGAATGCTATATTTGGTAAATACTTAATATTTTATTTGTTCAAAACATAAGAATTTCGTATTATTTTTAGGATACCACTGACTAAAACGCAAAGCTTCAATAAGTGATGAAGTGGTAACTTTCATCATACGTCGTAGAGTGATGAAAGTAGCTTGTTTGTTAACGACAACACAGGATTTATCTAGAATGAAATTATAATACTGTAACGAATTTTATTATTAAAACTAATTTCTTTAAACTACTAAATAATTTGTAACTTATACTAGAAATATGTATGTACACTTTTAAATTAACGGAACTAATTAAATCTAATAATATTTATTAAAAAAACTTACACTATAATTTATATCACTTACACGAAGATAAGATAAAGTCCGCGGATAACTTCACACACTTGTTTACACTAAACTAACGTACTTCGTAGATTTATTTATAACACGCGTTAACGACTTATTTATTTAGACTTGAATAATCTTCTTAACAGTGCAGGCTTCGCATTACAGAAATAACTGACCTACGATTTGTTTCTTCGGTGTTTATACACATTTGGAAATCCGTCTCGAGTGTTCCCTATCTTTCGGTATATCTTCTAGGAGATGGATAACAACTTCAAGAAGGCTCTTTAATTTGCGGATAACTTCTCGAACGTTTCAATACGAATAAAACTAGTGGAAGCCTAAATTCTACTAAAACATGCTTCTGTTTTTAATTTCTAATTACCAGACATCAGATATCGAAATGACATTGTTTAGTCTGATTAACATTGCCTGGAGGTGTGTCTATTTACTGTGGTAGTTATCTTATTATTTTGTTAAAGAACATAATGTAAATAAAACCTATATAAACATTAATAGTTGAAAATACGAATATATTTTAGAATTAGTTAAAATAGACATAAAAGTGAAGATTAAAAATTATTTATAGTAATGGTCGATAGTCGCAGAATGAGTTAGCAGTTATGCTACGAAACTTTAGACAGTTAGTAACTTGCATTATTTTATTGTCAAATATTTTTTTAGAGGAGGATAAGATTTTGTCATGCCTTATTACATAGTCATCTAAAAAGGCTATGCCTATTACAAAACAGGAGCAGAGTGGACCAGAATTATGGAATTGTAATCAATGTAACAGCAAAATGATAGGCTAAATTTTTTCATTGAAAATTATCATTAATGAATAAGTTATAATACTATCATATTGGTAGTGAAAATTTGACGAGTTAAATACTGTTGAAATCTGCCTTTAATAAACAATTTAAGTGTAAAATATAAAATAGAAAAGGAATCAAAACAATAAATATTTGACGCAACGTATATTTGTGTATAGTTTTCTTGCATTGAATATGTATATAATACAAACATTTTTTTGTTTAATTTCAGATATCAACTTCTAAATCTTAACGCAACAAAACCATATTTTACGAGGACTGGTAATAGATCTCTCAGAGGTAAAGAAGTTAAATAAAAGGCATTAATGGAGCAATTCAGGCTAAACAAACAAAAACCTATTACTATAGAGTAGTTTATTTTATCTACCAGGAATACATTTCAGGAGTTTCAGAGTTTATAAAAAATACTAATAAAAATGATTTTAAAAATGCTGTAAGTTGATATTCACCCTCACGCCTATAATAAATATATTTGAATGTCATAAAAATAAAATATAATTACTTCAAGGAGTAAACAAAGTTAATTTCATGTGAGCTATGGTGTCTACTAACAATTTTGTTCTTATGTTTGAAATTCAAAACAAACGTCTTATTTTTTCTTCTTTTTAGGTTACTATGTTATTCAAACTAGGAGGATTATCCGGTTATGATATTATTAAAAGGGCGCTGAGCGTCTTAATGGCAAATGATTATACTCTTAGATACAGCTGGATGGGAAGAAAGAAGAACAGGGCCGTTTTGTAAATTAAATATTAAAATAGTTTTTATTCGTAAGTGCATTTTAATATAAAAAGTATAAAAATAATAATATAAAGTTAAAATATAAATATTCTCTAATTTAGATTAAATAAAAATATAATTTTTAGGTTCCATTAAACAAGCTGGGTCGTGCAAATTACAAAAAGAAACTAAAATTTCGATCGAAAACTGCGTGAAAAGAGCCCCCAATAGAAGTTTCCTTATTTAAAAAAAAGTATGACGTCCAATAAAAAAGTGTTTTATTGCATGTGCAGTTTTACCCAAAATATTCTTTGTCTTAAACGTGTTCTGAGAGGATATCCTAAAGATGTCTAAGTAAGATGTCTTCAAGATGTACACTTTATTAACATTCGACGTCTTCAATACGTTCTAAAGACGTAATGAGGTGTCTATAAGGTGTCTTGAATAACTTGGCTTGACATCTCTGAGATGGATTTAAGATGTCTATGTGCTGTTAGGGTACTCTCTTCCATAACTGGCTACCCAATTTAAAAAATCAATGGATGCATTTCCTGAATTATAATCTGGAACTGATTTTGGCTTCAAGATAGGCCATGTTTTTCGTATAATTTCACTATTCTCATCTACATGATATGAAGGAAAAACAAGTACATCACGCTTATCTCGCTACTGTAACTCTCTGTTTATTATCTAAATATCATTTCTTCTTTTTTAAGTTTTTTTATTAATAACCTTTAGATTACCACGACGAATTTTACGAAGCGTCCCCTAGTAAATAAGTTGAGTTGAGTAACATATTTGCCAGCTCTGTGCTCGTATAAAAATTATCAGTAATTAGTGTACGCCCGGAATGAAAAAGGGCACCAGATAAATTCAAAACAACATCAGTTGCAAGTGAATGCTGCCTAGGTTGTGTTTTTCCACTGTAAATAGACAGGTATCTAGTTTTGCAATACAACTTGAATAATTTTATTCCATACCTATGCCTTTTGCAACAAGTACTGTTTCATACCCTAGTAGCACAAATCCGTTTTTTAAATGTTACAAATTTGTTTTTTCAAAGACAGTGAGTTTTGGCAACAAAATGTTTTATAATAACTATAAGAACGTGAAATGTCCGTGTACAACAAAACGAATTGGATTCGTTCAATAAATGTCTTTAACAATTTGTTGGGAGAGTGTCACGTTGGTGTTGAATAAAAAAAAATAGAAAGTAAAATAAAATGATTTTTTTTGAAATTTTGATTTTTGAATGGAATTTGTTGTATTTCTTAGAGAATACCGTTGAACATTAATGACTTATTAGTTTTTAATTAAACTGGCGGTGGTTGTTTGACAAGTTTTTAGAAGTGGCAGCTACGGGATTTGAACCATGGACCCTCGTCGTAATGGGAGACTATTGGACACTACACCACAGCGGATTGCTTAGTTAAAGTAGTACATTTTTAGTGTTTGAAATTTCAATAAACAAAAAAAAGGTTTTTTGCTGGAGTCGAAAATATTATTTATCTTTTTTCGATAAAAAATATATAACTGGAAACCAACAAAGTTTTTTTTAAAGCAAATGAGGTAAACAATGTAAATTGACGTACACAAATAAGTATTGTTACTAGGAAAAGAAACTAAGCAGGAAATATTCAAGTCTTCAAAGATCAAATGGAGTAGTTTGACAAATTTTATTTACGTATTGTAAAGTTAACTATTACTACTGATTTATTTATACTAAAAATATGTACACGTTTAAACTAACCGAGCTAATTAAATCTAAGGATATTTAATAAAAACACTTACACTATAATTTATGTATAGCACTATCACTTACACGAAGATAAAGTCCGCGGATAACTTCTATTTATTTAAACACTAACGCTTGTTTACGTTAAAGTCACGTACAAGCTTATACACCGTAGATTTATCGCACACGCGTTGATCACTTATTTATTTAGACTTGAATCATCTTCTTAACACTGCCGTCTTCACATTACAGGAATAACTGACCTCCGATTTGTTTGTCGTATTTATAGATTACTGCAAACATTCGAGAAGCCTCTACATTCTTTCGTGAACGTTCTAGACGTGGATAAAAAGTACAGGAACGTTCTCAAAATTTACAAAAACTTCGCGAATTTTTCAGTATCTAAAAAACGACCATTTATTTCATTAAATGTGTATCGTACTCAAGAAGATTTTAACCTCAGGCCAAAACTATCAACAACGAGAATTTTAATTTAGAAAATTAGTTACAGAAGTGATAACTCAAGAAAATTC
The DNA here is from genome assembly GCA_035610365.1 of Aquatica leii. Lineage (NCBI taxonomy): Eukaryota > Metazoa > Arthropoda > Insecta > Coleoptera > Lampyridae > Aquatica > Aquatica leii. Next base: position 1,299,327 of record CM069436.1, read on the forward strand.
TTTTGTCAAATTGCGTTTGGTTATAAAAAGTTATAATAAAAGAAAATTCTTTGCTGATGTCGCTGCTTAACAAAGAGAAATATGATTCTCTATGAGTAAATAATGATGAAGACGTTTGTTTGACGTTCTTACATATGTGTTCGTGTATTTAAAACTTTTAAAAACATCAAAAATATATGGTTATTGCAATCTATATTGAACTTGTAATTGCACAGCCCAAATAGCATGTAAACTTACAGCAAGTTTGCTTTCAGCTTGCTGTTTCCTTGCCAAGTTTAAGAATCTTGCTGCAAGTTTACAGCAATATTGGTAATATTGGCAACTTTGACGACACACGCTTGAGAAATTTGAGTAGCTTGCTGCAAACTTGCTGCAAGCTTGCAGAAAACTTTCTTTTTCAAATTTACAGTATACAGGCGTAAACGCATAAATACTGGCGCATGTCTCGCCCTTTTTATGTTAATAAAAGTCATGTCTGTCATTTACATGGTGTTTGTATTCTAACACATTATTATTTAGTTCTGTGTTTACTCATCGTAGACTTTTTAGGTGAGTATTATTGCAATTTATTGCACTTATTGGTTTGCAACTTAGGTTTGTATACGTACTTGATTAAAAATTTTAAATAATTTTGCAAACACTAGTAACCGAGTTTGAGACCATTAATGTATGCTGTGTATTGTGTAATAATATGATTTTAAATTATTAAAGTTTTGCATGCGTTTAGCTTATTTAATGATGAGCAATTAAGGTTATTCTTAATTTTATGTTTCAGGTCAACAAACCTAGCGATGAATAGAAAAGGTGGAAGTGGAACAGAATTAAAACAAACAGACAATACCTAATGAAGTTGTAACTAGTTTGTAGAAACAAGTCTTTATTTAATTACAATATCAGTAAGCAAAATAATTTTTTGTTTTTCTTTGTACCTTTCTTCAAAGTACAGCGATATTACTGAAAGTTTGACGAATTTCCATGCAACTTTAATATGTCTGTAAGTAAGTAAGTCTTGCGATTACATGTTTCAATAGCATTTTTACAAATTTTAAACTTTGCGATGACAGGGGACTTTAACATTTCTGCAAATTCAAATCTTATCATGGCAAGACGTAACAATATTGCTGCAAGTTGTCGAAACAAGATTGTCACAAGCTTGCTATTGCTTTCTTAGTCAACTTGCTGCAAGTCTCCAAACTTGTCATAACAATATTCCTGCAAGTTTGTCGCGACAAGGTTGTCACAAGCTTGTTATTACTTCCTTAGTCAACTTGCAACAAACTTAATATGTCTCATTTCAATGTCCGTATCGGCGTTTTTTACGTCAGACGAATGGCTCTGCATTAGCCATTTCTGTTTGAGATTCAAAATTATTTTTGTTTTCTGATAAATCCGGCCTGGATGCATTTGTAGGAGTATATAACAGCGGATCTTTTACAGAATCGGCAGAGAACTGAAATCGATGACGACCTAAATTCTATTAAAAGATAACGAAAATTAGTTGCTATGTAACAAGAAAAAACTATGAAATTATGGTTGAATTTTTTATCACAAAAAACTACATTCGTTGATAAAATGTCCACGCTATCAAACTAATAAGAATATAGTAAGACACGCAATCGTGTGTTTGCAAAGGGTTTTGCGGCAATACGCCGAAATGTCAAAAAGTGTTTCACCCCGTTTAACGGTACTGTGTACAATGCGATAAGTGGACACAGCTTACATACTGCAATATCCAAAAGTGTAATGTAAATCAAGGCCAATATTAGATAATGTTATTCATGGAACGAAAAGTTCATTTTTAAGTAACGAACCACCAACAGTACAGACAGTTAAGGTTTGTATTAACGCAGATTAAAATTTTCAAAACTTTAAAGCAACTACGTTACAAATATTATTGTTAAAAATTGAGTTTACGTTACTTAGACAAACAAAAGTATACTGTGTTTGTAATATACGTTATTTTATAGGCACAGAAAAAAAATTGCAATAGTATGCTATTTAATGACAACATAGAGCGGAGAAGAATTCCTTCGCCAAATAAGAAAGTATAGAAAAGAGAACAAGAAAACATATTGAACTTCAAAATCCTTCTGGTAAAAGCAATTAATTTTGCTACATATAGGATCAGATACAGAATTTGTTGAAAATGATTTGCTTATTTTTGAATTAAAAAAAAACTGTTAACTACCATGAAAAAATGAATTCTGAGGTATTCGAAAACTGGTTTAGGAAGTCGGTGCTATGTTACTTAGAAGAAGGTGCTGTAATAGTGTGAGGTAATTCTTCTTATCATAGCAGAAAAGCAGAAAAAAATCCAACTTCTGCAACTAAAAAAGCTGATATACAAGTACGTAAAAAGGTCATGGTTAAGGCAGAACTTTTAGAACTTGTCAAAAAAAGTATTCCACTAACAAATTATGTGGTAGATGAAATGGCAAAAATTGTACTACGATTGCCACTGTATCACTGAATTCAATCCCACTCAATTAATAAGTGCACAAATTAAGGGGAGCGTTGCTAAAAAAATACAATGTTTCTGCAAGTAATTGAAAAAAAATCGATACAGCAGGTGATTGAAGTAGAACGAGAAGTGTGGTAGACAGACTTCACATTAGAAGTTATAGTTGAACCTGTTGTTATTAAATTGAGCAATGAATATTCTACATCAGACACCGATTTCGCATAGATTTTTATTTCGTTGTTCGATTAATGTAATTAATAAATTAATGTAATGTATTTATCACTTTCTGTTGGTTATTACAATTATAATACTGATTTTTTTTTAATGTTCAATACATGACCTTATATATACTTAACTCATAAACAACAGTCCGCCCAGCGTATGGGTAACCGACAATACACGTATGATTATTGAATAAACAAATTCCTTTCTTAGTAGGAGGAACTTATTTTCATCTTTTCTAGCTTGCCATCTTCTTTTACTGTTCCAGTATATGTATTTGTAATAATCGATCTTAGGTATTTAAAAGCTTTACAATATTTGATTTTATAGTCTTTTGTATAAACATCATTTTACCCTTCTTACATCCAGATGAATTACGTTTTATAGTAGTTTATTTTCACATTTGTTTTCAAATTCGTTTTCTAATGGTTTTCAATCTCGTATAGATTAAAAAATATATATATTGTGATCTGCAGAAAGTACCTCTGTAGTTTTATCTTGTCTATAGCTATAACTTTTCATCGACTAAAACAAATTAATTGTTACACCCGCGAGCGCGATGAGTAAACATACAATATTAAATTACCAAAAAATCCCACTTCTGACACCAATTGTAACGAATTTATAAAGACTAGCTTAATTTATTTAAACTAACTATATACGATTATTAATTATTATAATTCTATCTAATTTTAATAAACTAACAACACAATATAATAAGCTAACCGTATACCGTCCGCGGATAAAATAATTAATTACTAAACGATCTTATTTATTTAACGCTTACGTTGCACTAAAGACTTGAAAACTTCAACTCGATCTTTTTCGTTCACTTTTTATATTTTTACCTTACCTAGGAGTAGAATATTCCAACTGTTTTGACAATCGCCTCAAAAACAAGTTAGAACCTTAACAAGTGTATAGATTCCACAAAACTGTATTTACAAAAAGTGTAAATATGTCGAAATTCTAGTCCTAATAGGTAAATTACGTAATCAATTTTATTTAGCTGAAGTCCAACCCAGGTCCGGCCCATAAAAAAACTCCTTTGATTCTATTCACTCTTGATGCGGAGTGAAAAGAAACATAGATTATTTTCTTGTTAGTTTTGCTAATAGATCACTCCCAGGTTCATTAAAAACAAACCATTTTTTATTTAGGAACGTTTACTAAATTTCAAAAAGATTATAAAGCAATTTTTTATTTAGTAGAAAATTAGCTTACTTTAAAACATTGTCTAAAAAAATATAGGTATTATCATATTGGCGTGGGTAAATTAAAAATCTTAAAAGTTGTCTTTTACTTTTATTCATATCCTTACTATTCAAGTCCTTCACTGAAAATAATTTTCCGATTATCCTGTAAAAAAAAGGATACATCAGGAATATCAAGAAAAGCATTCATAAATCCAGAATTCGATATACATAGTATACCTGCTCCGTAGGAATGTTGCTTCTATTTCTTCTATATTTTTATCGAAGTAACTTTTTCAATGAAAAATTTGTTTTTTATTTTGGCAGAATTCTGTGTTTCAAAGCCGACAACCAACCACATGAACACTTCAATATCTTCTTTTCCTACTGGATAAACGTCATTGAAAAATGTCCCTTGTTCTTTAACTCTCTCGGTACAATCCCCATCTTGCTTTTCATCTCCTTCAATTCCAACTTCTTCAACTTTGTCTTCACCTTTGCATTTTTCTTGATAAGATTCATCTGGTAATCCTTCCTCTTCTCCAAAACCTCCCGAACCAATATTGCTATTACTCCACTTCAGTGTCATTAGACTCGGATAAATCAGCACCACTTTTACCTGCAGGAATGGCAATCTTTTTGCGTTTTTTCCTTTCAAAAGTTTCACCATCCCCGTATCACATGCTCTTCAATATATAACAATTCCACTTTTTCTGAAACCCGATTGTATGTTTTTAATTTGATTCGGCTCAATTTCGTTCATCAATTGCTTCAGTAGGTGGGGAAACCTATCATTGGGCATGATCGCACTCTTTTGTCCGTCGCTCATTTTCTACGTTTCCATGACTCTTCTCCAAGCCGTCTTTAATGGTCTGAAGGTCACATCAAGTGGTTGTGTCGTATATGACACCCTTTTGTATACACGTATAATAATAGAAGTAAGTCGTCCTCTTACCAGTGTCAGAAATTTCTGGTACATTTGGTGTATACTGTCAACTCTTCAGGAACACATTACTTTAACCCATTAGATTCTAACTGGGGCGGTCCTCTAGTGAGCGCTGAAACTTTTTGTGGGGGTGGTAGCGGGTCCAAAGGCAAATTAACCTAATTAGAAATTTAGTATAATAAAATACTTTGAAAATACCTCTATTTTCATGAAAAAACAGTTTATCTAGCCGTCTAAAATGTTTATCTTATTATTATAGGGTAAATAAACATTAAAACATTTATACAAGCATTAAGTATAAGCAAAGACGTGATTTATGTAATCATGCATGTTTCGACAAAAATACGGAAACTTGTAACAACCTGTTTGCAGAGCAAGTGCACCGGGACACCGCACACAAACAAAGGCATACAAGTTGTTGCGTGCTCGAAATCAAATCTTTAAAAAATTGGGATAACTCTTCTAATGTCTTATTGTCTGCGTGCTTCGTCAGTTATCCATACTCGTGCGTAACTGATAAAGTAAAGAAGTTATTATAGCCATTAGTTTTATAAGTTTCTATAAAGCGGTTGAAAAGTTAATGTATTGAAATCGTAACAAATTGTGAATTCCAAAATGTCTGAAACTAAAAAGAAATGCCGGCAGTACAATATTGAGTATTTGAAATATGGATTTACGCAATCTCCAACAAACCAATTATTACCTATGTGTTTAATTTCTTAAATAGTGTTTTTAAATGAAGCCATGAAACCTTCTGGACTCCAAGAACATTTGAATAAAATACGTGCTGAAGAAAAGGCCAAATATTTATCCTATTTTCGAGAACTTGAAAAGAAACATTTAAAATAGGCAACTATATCAAACCTTTTTGCATCGTGTTCTAAACAAGAAGATAATGGATTTCGTGCTTCATATAATATTTCATTATTAAACGCAAAAGCGCGAAAACCACACACAATTCGTAAGAAATTAATTATACCGACAGTCAGAGAGGTAATGGAAACTGTTCTTCATCATAAGACATCATCAGATATCAAAAAAAATTCCTTTGAGTAATAATACAGTACAAAGAAGAATAGATGAAATGACTAAATACGTTAAGCTATCATTATGTGATTACTTGAAAACTCCCAAATTTTCTATTCAACTCGATGAATCAACTTTACCAAATAACGAAGCACTACTTTGGCTTACGTTCGATTCGTAAAAGAAGAAAAAAATTGTCAAGAGTTATTATTTGCAAAAAATTTGGAAACAGATACAAAGGGAGAATCCATATTTAGTACCATGCACGTTTTTTTCCAAGAGAAAAAAATTCCTATTTAAAATATTTTATCAGTTGCTACGGATGGTGCTCCAGCAATGACGACGCGGCATAAGAGTTTCATAGCGCATTTAAAACAAGCAGTACCAAATGTACTCGCTGTACATTGTGTTATTCATTGTCAGCACTTGGTTGCAAAAAATCTTAATGAACACCTGCATACGTTGCTCCATTACGCTATTAGAGCAGTCAACAGAATAAGAACCAATTCATTAAATGACAGATTATTAGGGCAACTTTGTAGTGAAAATGATGAAGACTATAATCGCTTGCTGCTGCACACAGAAGTACGATGACTCTCGAAAGGTGTTTGTTTCAATCGCGTTTTTAATCTATTTGACTCGGTAGGGGACTTCCTTGAAAACAGAGACGATGAACTATGCGGAAACTTGACTGCGTTCAAAAATGACATCGCTTATTTGACAGACCTTTTTAAAATATCTAATGACGTTAATTTACAATTGCAAGGTGATGAGCTGAATTTAATAAAAGCAAAAACTTCATAGCTGCTTTTGTGGGAAAACTTCTTCTATTCAAACGAAATCTAAGAAGAAGTAAATACAGTCACTTTCCGAAATTATCAGCATTATCAGTAAAACAGGAAGATTTACTTACTTACTGTCAACACCTGGAAGCTCTTCATGCTGATTTTACAGAGCGATTCCAGGATATTTTAAATATAAATATAGCAATCTGGGTCTTAGACTTTTTCGCAAATGCAGATACAGCAACTCCCCATACAGGAAACCCCAGAGTTAGACAACGGGGCCAGACCTGGGCCAGTACTGGGAAACCTAAGTTTGGCGTACCTGTATTGGCCCAGACTTGGCGCAGGACTGGGTAGCTCAGCCTCGGCCATTCCATGAGGACCCAAGCTTGAGCCTAGACTGGTTGACCCAGTTTCGGCCATGCAAATTATTAGCCAAGCTTGGCCCAAGCTTGGATAACCCATCCTTGGCCATTCCATGAGAATCTAAGTTTGACCCAAGCCTGGATAACCCAGCCTTGGCCATTCCATGGGGACCCAAGCTTGGGCCTACACTGGTTGACCCATCCTCGGCCATGCCAATTCTTACCCAAGCTTGGCCCAAGCTTGCATAACCCATCCTTTGTTACGGACGAAATTTTCATTGCGTACGCCTATGTATTTTGACTTGAAATTAGCTTACGGTTTGACTGTCATTTACGACGAATTCTTTAACTTGGAAACTGCATAAAATGGCCGGTGGACTGGCAATTAATATTTCCTAAATTCATGCACCGTAATGGGGACCAATTTATAAGGGTATTACGCTTATAATACATTTGAGTCGTCACCGGGTAAGCTAATAGCTGTCATTTATTAAAACTCTGTTGTAATTTCTCGTAATTTGATAGCCGTTCCGCCACGTGCTGGCATCCATTCCTGTCGATAACTAATGATGAAGAATCAATTTCGAATAATAATTTCGTCGGACGAATATAATCCGAGGCATACGACATATGGCTGAAAATTTAATGTACTGAGGCTAACTACAACTGTCGAGATTCTACTCAGGCGGCAGATACCTGCGTAACCACCGTTTTCGTCGGAGTATAACAGCATACGACGACCGGGTTAGGCTTTACGTACTTGCGTTCATTATAACTAATCATTTTGTAGATTTCACTTTCGTGAGGAATTAGTTTGACACGACTTGCTATTTAAGAGTGTTTACAGGATTGCTTGCCGAGGAAAGCGCTTTCTTCGTACGAGTGAAAGTTCCTGTATTAGGGGTAAGTGATTTTATGTATTTTATTCGTTGTCAGAAAGGTCACTCACGAAACTTGTGCTAATATTAGTTCCGAAATTATTAATACTGTTGTTTACCAGTTAGGTAGTAATTTTTTTCTTATTTTGAGTTGCGCATGCTGTGTACTACCAACGAGTAATTAACGTTAATGCTATATTAATTTCGTGATTAGTCTCGATGTGTTATTATCAATAAGGTCATATTAGTACTTCCTTTGTATACATCGCCTACGATGTATTACTACGACTTGTTACGATAGGTTAATATTACTGTAATAATGGATTATCACTGTGTGATTGTCTGTAATGCCATATTACTAAGTAGTTTGTGTATTTCGCATATTGTACACGAACCATATTTACTACAAACTATTCTTCGCTATTTAGTTCACTGTATTTTATTGATGTATTGTGTGTTGCCAATAGGACTGGCATCTCTGTAATGAGAATTCGATATACCTGTGATAATCCTACGATTCTAGATTAAAGTTGTTATTGTGGTTATTTGCTCTTTTATGACAACATACCTTCCTCTTTGACTCGTCTTTAATTAATAACCAACGTTGACTACTCGAACAGCCGAGTATAGGGTTACGAACCTAACATCGTGTTACAAGTGTGAACCGTTCTGTCCTGAGCAAGATAGAAAAGTTACTTTGGATCCGCTCTGGCGCCTTTAAGCATATTTACTGTTTCTTTGAACCTCCCCTCATCCCGACTATTGTGAGTTGGCCGTGCAAGGTTCGTAAAACCGAAAAAGCTTGTAACACCTTGGCTATTCCATGGAAACCCAAGCTTGGGCCAAGACTGGTTGACCCAGCTTTGGCCATGCAAATTATTAGCCAAGCTTGGCCCAAGCTTGTATAACCTATCCTTGGCCATTCCATGAGAATCCAAGTTTGGCCCAAGCCTGGACAACCCAGCCTTCCTATTTCATAGGGACCCAAGCTTAGTTCAAGACTGGTTGACCCAGACTTGGCCAAGGCTGGATTATCCAAGAAAATAGCAATAATAATTTTTTCTCAATGTTAAAAATTTTAAAAAATTGGTTACTAAGTTGAGTTATGATAATATCGAAAGTGTAGAATTGAAACTTGAGCCGTTCGGTTACGTATGGCGAGATTCGGGTATTTTTGTTTAGCGCAGCCGCCATCCTTGTTTACATCATCTGTTAGTTAAATGTAAGATTTTTCTCATTGCTAGAGTAGTAAAGGTGATGAATCAAATCTCCGAGATTCAGTTATACAGTCATTGAATGTTAGTACGTTTTAACTAGAAGGAAAAAACTTTCAAATATAATTTCTTTTGTTTACTCCGCAATTATCACGAGGCGATGATACTAAAAGTAATTATGTCTGATTCTTACCTTAGAGTTTAAAGATGGCGTGCATTAAATAAACCAAAAAAGTTTTGAATAAAAAAACGAATTTAGATGTTAACCGGCAAAGTTTAAATAATCAAAGTGTAAACATCAGCTGTGCGAGTGACGTTAATGACCCTAGTGATACAGAAAACCAAAAAATATCAAACAAAAGGTGCCAAAATGAGTTGAACTTGAATGTGAACTAGTGATGGAGAATAATAACTGTACTAGCTAAATGTTAATATAATTTAAGACGAGATCTAAATAGTAATTAAAAAACTTTATGTAATTTAAATAGTACATAATACAAGTAATAACAATAAAGTGTAAATACGTTCATACAATTATTTATTCCATTGTTTTATTATTGCTTAATTCTTGGCATTTAATTTTGAGCTAGTTTTAGCAATTAAGCGTGGCCCAGTACTGGCAACTAAGCATGGCCCAGGTCTGGCAACTGAGCATGGCCCAGGTCTGGCAACTGAGCATGGCCCAGGCCTAGCGACCAGGACTGGGCCATGGTTATCATTCCAGACTTTTTCCAAAGCTGGCCCAAGCCTGGCCTATAGGCTTGGCTCAGGCTTATACAGACTTGGGCCAAGCCTGGACCAAGCCTGGGCCTATGGTACTTTCCTCTATGGGTCGTAGAACTCACAACTAATGAAGAATTAAAAGTAAAATTCAGAAATAGACACTAACAGTTCTGGCTCCAAAAATCAATATCAGCTCTTTACTCCGGATTGTGGGAAACAGTACAGAAATTTTAATTGCGTTTCCTTTATCATATTTGGCTGAGCGTGGGTTCAGTGCAGTAGTTAATTTACCGTCTAAGAAAAGGAATAGACTTTGCCTTTGTGCAGTGCCCCTGTGCGGAATGCTCCAGCTTTGTGTATTGTCTTGCATTTGTTGGCTAAGTTATAATTTTGTTCAAACACTTTGTATGGTTTTTGTCTGAATTAAATGTTTTTATTATAATATATATTTGTATTTTTAATTAAATAATAATCACACGACCCTTTGCCACAACCACGAGAAGCACGATTAGAGAGGCAGAGAGAGAATTAATTTTTAATTTGTGATTGTAATAGACAGACATATAATTAACTATTATGTAAAAGGGGGCCTTGGAATTGTCTTTTCTTGTAAAGGGACGGTAGTCTATAAAAGGTTGGGAACCTATGCTTTAACCTAAGGATTTCCCTATCAGCCTTTGAGCTTTGTCCAGATTTCTTCTGTTAATAGTAATACAGTTTGACGCATCTCTCATTTGAAACTTAGTCTTAAGTGTAGGTGTTTGTTGATTACTCTTGATGCAATTTTGAATTTGACGCATAGTGCCTTCCCGATTCTCATGCCGTTGACTAAGAAGCAGTTTTTCCCTCTTTCTTTTTTTTCCTGTGTGAGTTTGCAATGTACGAAACTTTATATATTTAAGCGCTGCATCGGTCGCGATTTCATTTGTTTTGTGAATTAAGGTGAGTTCATCTAAAATTTGTTTTTTATTTTAGATTCACTAGAACCGCCGGAGTTTTTAAATACCTAGAACCGCCGAGGAGGACAAAATTGTCCCCGTGGTGAAACAGCTATTTTGAGCAGGTACTTATTATTTTTTAGTTATAACAATTATTTTAGTTTATTTATTGCTTACAAATATTTAAACACTTTTGTTAAAATAGTAAAAATATAGTACAAAAACAAACGTAAATATAATATCATAAAAAACACATTTTTATTATTATTATATTTAACATTAAAGTTAAACGACAAAACGGTAATAGAACAAAATTCTGTGAAAAAAAAACTTGTTGCATAACACAGAGTTTCTAAAATTATAAACACTTTATACAAATCATTGTTAGTGTTACTTTTCCCATACACTTTTTGCAACTAACTTTATTGCACTTTGAGCATATTTTGTTACCTTTATTGGAATTGCAAGATGCTTTTACTCGACATTTCCGACGCGCTGTTGTTGTTTCATTTGCTCTATTTTCTTTAAGACCCTGAGAATATAAGGAAGTTTTTGAGATATCTGAAGCAAGCTCTTCAGCCAAAGTTAACAGAAAATTTCTGCGGCTGATACCCTTTCCTGTTGTTTTTTTGTATAAAACCCACGAATTTATTCCCGCAATATCAAGGATATTGTAAAACGTATGCACAGGCCATCTGCGGGATGCAGCTTTTACGGAATACTTCCTACACATTTGGTCTACTACATCTACCCATATTTACTTTCATTATAATATTTAATTGTGTTCGGTTTTTTCTTACCATCTGAGTTAATTTGAACAGCGGAATGCATAGTGCTCATAAGAAGAACGTTTTTGTTTTCTTTTCCCTGATAAACTGTCAATGTTGCACTGCCTTTTTTTAGCACTATTGTAGAATATAGTTCTTCACGTGCCTTCTTGATTACCGTAGGTATTTCTCTTCGTGCGCGATATACAGTTCCGACCATGCTTGTACCCTTTTTCTTCAAATTTTCAGCTAATGAATAAGAAGTAAAAAAGTTATCACCTGTTACATTACGTCCGTTGTTGAGGTATGACTGCATCAAACGCAAAACTACATAGTCGCCAAGGCGTTGATTAGCAGGTCTTTGATTATCTTTTCCCAAATAAGGGAAGCTGTTTATAGCATATTTCGTATCCTTCTCCACTGCAAGCCAAAATTTTTGTCCATATTTATCAGGTTTGGAACCCATGTATTGCGTGAACCTGCATCTAGCTTTTGATGGAAAAAGCTGTTCGTCAACTGAAATATATGCCCCTGATTTGTAGCATTTTTGGCTGTTTGCGATAAAAACTTCCCAAATATGTGACATAAGAGCGAACCTATCTGTTTGTAAGCGTACTGAACGGTTGCTTTTTTGATCAAATCTCAGAAATCTCTTAATTTCCTGAAAGCAATTGCGTGTCATACTTTCACGGGCAAAAGGCAAGCCCCACTTTGTTGACCACAATGTTTCTAATTTAAGTCCACGGGTTCCAGTTGCCCCACGGGCATATAAAATTACTATGAACCATTTTAATTCTTCAAGACTTATGCACCAGTTGGCGTCTAATAGACGTCGTCTAGCTTCTTCTTTAGTGCATATTTTAATATGTTTTAAAATATTGTCATCAACAATCAGGGACCAAGCACTTGATACCTTACAGACGTCTATATTTTGCCTTGCGAAACTTTGGACCAGGAATTTCTTTCAAAATATTTTGTTGTTCTCGTCGACCGCATGTAATGTCGCCAGGTGCTATTATAGTCCATTTAGTTTTATCAAGTGCCGTAATTTCATTTTGCAGGAGGAAAAGCTGAATTCGGAACTATTTTACGTTTTCGCCCGCTTACAGTCTCACCGTGTGTTATCAAATTTTTTGCGCTGCTAGGAATTACTGCTTGACAGACATTAGACGTAGACTTGCCGAGTGCACATTGCTGTGTAGCAGCGGACAACGTATTGGTTAAAGTACTTGGGCTTGTTGAAAATTCAAATTTCCTTATCTTATGACATGGACTACTTCGTTCAGATGAAATCTTTACAGAATTAGCAACTTCCTCGTCGTGATCTGAATGTGAATGTAAATATAAGTAGTTATAAATAAGTATTGCAGCAAGGACTTACCTGCAATTTGGTCGTTGTCGGAATCGAAAGAAGTATCCGGAGAACTACGAGGGTCATATTCAAAATGCTCTGAATCTGCTGGTAAATCGAGGTAATTGGAATTATCCGAATGATCTTCCGGTAAATCTTGTAGGGCTTCAAGTAACTGTTTTTCTGTCAATGCACGCTTATTTGCCATAGTAATTCACACACTATCCACTGTCTTCTATTATTCGCACTCGACTGAAGTGGTGTTGCAGAAAAAAAACAGACAAATTATTCTACTGTGGCCCGAAATGTATCAAATGAATCATCAAAATGCATGCGCAAACACGTTGAAAACTGATGATAAAGCACATACACAATAATAAATTTCTTGGAATGACCCAGACACATTAATTATGCGCTTTATGTGTAGGAGACAACAATGTCCCCCACGGCGGTTCTAGGTATAACTGGTTATAAATCAAAAAGTAAAAAATTAAGAGAAAATATAATTATCACATTTTAAACTAGGCCTATAATGAGACAAAGTTATAAAGCGGCAAGGTCATAATACATAAATACTCTCTGAGAACGATTTGAAACTATAAAAGGGACAAATTCGTCCACTCGGCAGTTCTAGTGTTAAAACATTAAAAGCCAAAAACTTGCACCACAAAAATCCTTTTATGTTTGATTATATAAACATCATTGTTAATTGAAGTAAATTCAAACAGAATAACTGATAAGCAGTAATATTACTATTTATAAAAATTTATAAATTTTGAAATAACTTGAAATAAGTAATGTTGAGAAAATACTTTCGAGTTTGAGTTTGAGACGTCGAAACATTTTCATTTTTCATGAATAATTTGTCAATTTGTTTACTTACGTATTAATTTTTTACCAGTATACAGGATATACTAAGATAAGAATGTCTTCCGGGTTTGGACCGTGTTATTGTTGTTGTAACCGAAGTTGCCAACGTTTCGCCCACTTTCGTAAGGGGCTTCATCAGGGCGTGAAATAAATCGCAAAACTCAAACAAGCAACCGAAATCTAACTAACAACAACAATGACACGGTCCAAACCGGGAAGACATTCTTATCTTAGTATAGATTAAGGCCATGGAAGCCTTCGCTATTACAGTATACAGGATGTTAGAAAAAATAAAGAAATTGTCTGGATACCAAAATTTGCTGAATAAAAGAAAAAGAAAAGAAGAACTGGAAAACCATGTCAAAATTACGCATTTTTTTTTCAAAACCCGAGTCTACTTTGCTAAATATTAATAACAACAATAATACAGCTGAATCCTAATATTCTGAACCTATATTTGAAACAAGTATCAGCAGCAGACAAGAAACTGATCTTCTAGAAAGGAATCCATCAACAAGTTCTGCGGATAATGAAAAATCAACACCTTCAAAAATTACCAAAACGGAAAATATAAGTCAACTTTCGAAAGATGCTGCACTATGGCCAAAGAAATTACGTCCTAATCGAGGTGTAAACCACTTGGTAATTTTGGTGTACAACGTTCTGTAATTGTTGTAAATGTTTGTAATTGTCTGGTTATTGTTGTAATTGTCTGGTAATTTTTGTAATTGTTTGTAATTTTCTGTATTTAATTGTTTGTAATTTTCTGTAATTGTTTGAAATTTTCTGTAATTGTTTGTAATTTTTTGAAATTAATAGTAAGTAGATAATTTTTTTTAATTTTGATTTTAGTACAACTTTTAGAGTTATTTGCGACGGTACATAATTTTATATGGTTTTTGGTGATATTTTCGGAATTTTATTAACGTTTTAGTGTAATTTTTTGATCATCTTTGGGTATAAAAATCTTGAATTTTCAATCTATCTGACTCGGAAATTGTCATTTTACCACTCCCAAGCATGAGTAATGGAACCAAAAAATATATTGCTTTTATTTTTATTTATTTTATTTATCATCACTAACAATTTCCAAAACCCTTCCAATATACCAAGTCTCTGAATAAAATACTGCGTAGTATTTTTCAATGTCGATTGTTGTAGAAAAAGGTTTCTCAGCCGATTCAACCTGAAAACAAGGTCGATAATTTATTTACATATAGCACTTGATATAGCATATAGGTAGTATAATTTACGTATGAATTTTACGAGGAATTTTATGTAAGTATACCTATATACTTGCCTATATATCAGGGAATAACCACTTAGTAATTTTGTGTACATGTTTTGTAAGTAGTTGGAAATTAATCTGCAATTAATGCAATTACCCACTAGAATGAATTTAATCAAAACCCGTGAGTCGCTGTGAGTTTAACAAAATACTTGTAATTATACCTATACAAAATTTGGTGTTAAACCGTAATAAATATCCATAAAAACCGATAAAAACTATTACCGACCTTTACGTATAATTACCTTGAAGATTGACCGTTGAAAAGCCAACATAAAGTTGTTTTGCGTACAGAGACAATGTTGTTGTTCGTCTTCACTTGTACATAGGGACTTGTTTTATCAATATTTTCCAATTCAAGTCTCTTATATTTAAGTCGTTAATAGTAATTACAGAATGTTCGTTGAGATCGTTCGAAATTTCGATCTCGTCAGGGGAAACTTCCTGCATATCGTCAAATATTTCCAAAGCCTAAGTTGTGTGATTGCCGGAAAGTGAATCGTCAGGTGGATCGTACTCAACGCCATCATTATCATCGTACTCAACGCCATCATTATCATCGTCCTCATGACATCATATAGTTTTCGTTCTTGTTGTAAATTTGAATTTCTTTCCAGTCTGATTCTTCAGCGCAGTCCATGTTCACTGAATGGCAGTCATTTAAAGCATCTAAACATATTGTTTCTATTTCAATGTCTGAGGGGAAATTATATGGTTGAGCCGCGGTGGAGGCGCCCCCCAATCGCGACGTTTTCTCTCGTGGAAAAATGAAAGTTTTTTCAAGTCATTTGAAATGTTTAAAGAACGTTTCTACTTTTTCTATTCTGTTAAGAATATTTTGGAGCCTGAAATTCACAATAGTCGAATAAGTTGTTGTCATTGATCGGGTTGTACGAAAAATAGATTCACAAGGTTGTGAACTAAACAGCCACGGTGTAAAATCGGCAGCGCTTAAAGATTCCTCTTCTCCACGCTCATCTCTGAATTTTCTCACTAATTTTACTAATGCGTGTGCATTGATTTCTATGCTTAAGTAAGAATTCAAAGAAATGAAATTACTGTTAACAGAATACTCATTAGACTTCTTGAGCCAAGCCCTCCAAAGCCTCAAGAAAAAACGTAATGCCACATTCGACGAAGTCGTTCTGTTACGCTAAGTTCTTTACTCAAAAACGCAGTGAGCACTAACCTCATCAAATTGAGGTAGATCACTGTGGCTTTGCTTTTCGGAACATGTTTTTTAAGTAAATCGGTTACCATTTCAGAAGAGATTTTTTCAGCAGGTCGGAAATTCATCTTATCTTCGCAATGTAGATCGCTAGCCGTAAGAAGATGGTGGTCTTTGGATATGTCCGATATCAAGAGATGCAAATGATCTGCGGTGGCTGAATATTGGCCCATTGGAAGAACTATGTTCTTTTTTAATAGGCGTATACGAAGCTTAAAACCGATGTGCACTGTATCTTGTACACAAATAAAACCTAAATGAATATAAGTTCATGCAAATATGCAACAAAATCTCGTTAAGGTACACCTTTTATAAGATTCATCCGAAACCATTTCCACTGAACGCCTTCAACGTCGTCTCCAACATTGTGTAGCTTCGAACATATCCGCATCGCTTTCATGCATATGGTATCGCTGTCCGAGGAATATCCCAAGATTTGAATACCGACACGAGCAGCTTCTTTGTTAATGTAACTCCAGCGATCCAAGACGCTTTGATGTGTGAAGCAATTGTCAGTTCCGTATACAGCCAAGCAGAAAGCAGGAGAATTATTATTCGGACACTGTGCCATTACTACATACGCGTAATCAGATCTTTTCTCGTTTTCGAAATACTCCGAGGTATGTCTCGCTGAGAGAGCAAGAAACCCTTTCCTATCAGGCAAACCATTTACTTGTGGCAAGCAGAAACCAACGATCTTATTATTTTTGGAGTTGTATTCAATGCGCCCGGTAATTTTGGTAGCATCTTTACTGATCCATACCACGTTCGGCAAATATCTACTTTCTAGAAACTTTTTGAGTTCTTCTAGTCGAACGGTACCCTCTTCAATAAACTGGGTATTATCATTTAGCATTCGATGCAATGTGGTTATAGATGGGATTGTTTTTGGTAGATTGGCATACAGGGTCTCGTATAGGAATCGTCCTGCAGTGATAAGCAAATACAGACAAAACCGTTTCAAGTCTATGTCGAATCGATTGCTGTTCCTTAATCTCTTAGTATTTTTATTTGCCGTTTCCAATAAACATTGCAAAAATTAAGAATGCTGTGAGATTGCTCAATTAATGCTTCTTTCAGCGGAACATTTTCGTGTAGTAGGCTTTCAATTTCTTGCAATGGCTGGTAGTGTTGTGTTATTAAAGGTTGACATGTCACTCGTTCTCTCGCTCTGCGATTTCTCGCTTGCCTTCCGTATTTTTTTCAGGACAATTTTGCCTCATTTATATTGTTCAGAAAACTTCGAGTGGACGAATTTCATTTTGTCAATACCGGTTGCAAGGAAGTTTCGCTACTCTTTACAATTATATGAACGGTTGATGAATTTGTGGGCAAAGACTCCCTCATTATTTCAGGACAGGACATGAAATTGTACATTTCAATCCACCTGGCGTGCATTGAGAACATGTATAATCAAAATCGCGTAATTTCTGCAATATGCTTGTTATATAGTTTTGGTCAGAAATCTCCTTCCGTCGGAAAAAATTGTTCATCCAATCCATGAGTTTCTTTAATTTCTTCTGTTCTGCGTTTAAATCAATATCAACACTCAAGTTTGAATCTGCACCACCAACAGGTCTCGTTGATTTTGATGTTGAGGACTGTTTCCTCAGCTGCACCTGGGCACTTAGCAGGTCTTTCGCGGCAAAAATCAATTTTTTAATTCCTATTAAGAATTGAAATTTTTCGGGATGATTCTTAAACGGACCTAAATAATGCTCGCGCTCTGCTTCTCCGATTATATTTATTAAATCCTCTTTCACAAATTCTTCAATCTGTCTAAGATCGTCTTCTGACAACGAAGACATGGAAATATTATTATCAAGGGCATTAAATTTGAAGATATTCTTCACATATTTTGGAAATTTCGCGTTTAGGGTCTGTTCAATATTCTCGAAGAAATCTATTTGGATTACATCATCCATAATAGCAGCGGTAAAATAGCACAGATCGTGCACCACAAACACTAGGTATAAGTAACAGGTCACCTCGTGGTCACCGGTAATACGTTTCTGTGATTATGCCAGGAAGATTGCTACTGTGGTACAGCCACATTATACTGTGGTACAGCGCGACTGAAATGAAAAGAACCTGTCACGTGACTGAATCTGCGCAAACGATACATTACTCTGCATTTAATTACAACCGATTACAACGTAATTGTTTGTAATTGTCAGTAATTGTTGGTAATTTTTGTAATTGTTGGTAATTTTTTTGTATTTTTGTAATTGTTTGGTTAATGTCAGTAATCTTTTGTAATTTTTGTAATTGTGTTATTAGGCGTACACAATTTTTTCTAGTGCTTTACCCCTCGGTCCTAATCATATTCAAAAATTAGTAGAACGTGGCCCTGCTCATTATCAAAACAAAAAGGATATATATCCGAGAGATAGTTCGGAGCCGGGGCGCAAGTTTTCCAATAGTTAATTCTTTAGAATTTTACCGAAGAAAGAAAAAATTGAACGTTTTTGATTGTTGTATTCCAAAACAAAAAATTCACTTTACTGCTTCTGTTGCAAAATTTTTAATGACGGCGATTTGAAATCTGTTCGCCTTAGTGATGAATTAATTGATTCTGAAATTCAAAATGTAATCAACAGAGAAACTAAATATTGGCAAGCTGTTATAGAAAGAATTTTCTACGTGATTCAGTTTTTAGTTCAGCAAAATTTAGCTTTTTGTGAAAGTAGTAATAAGTTGTTTGAGAAAAACAATAGTAACTTTTTAAAATGCATAGATGATTTCCAAATTCGACCCAATTATGTCAGAACATACAAAACGCTCTCAAATAAAAGATCACAAAAGCTATCTCGGAGATAAAATACAAAATGAAGTAATCAACTTGATCGGTGAAAATATCAAATCCAAAATTTTAGAACTAACTAAAAAGGCAATATTTTATTCCATATTATTAGAATGCACTTCTGACTCTAGTCACCAAGAACAAATTTCAGTTTGTATAAGATTTTTTAATTTAAAAAGCACGGGAATTAGTATAGAAGAACATTTTTTATTATTTTGTCCTATAAATGATGTGTTGGGTAAAGGCTTGACAGAATTTCTTTTGTCGGCGTTAGAGAAAGAAGGATTTGCGGGGTCAGGGTTACGACAATGGGGCAAATATACGTGGTAGGCATAATGATCTACAAAAAAAAATGCAAAATTTTGAGTTCATTTGCATTCTTATATTGTGGTATAATATTTTAAGTAATGTTAACATTGTTAGTAAAATTATTCAAAAACCGAACTTTGATGTTGGTCAGTGTTGTAATTATTTAAATAATTTGAATAATTTTTGAAAGCTTATCGCTCCAATAAAGGTTATAAAGATCCATTGATTGATGCTAAAGAAATAGCATCCAGCTTAGACATAAAACCTAAATTCAAAAAACGAAGAGGTCTAAGACCGCAAAAATTAAAAAAAAACATTTTGATATGAATGTGACGATGAACCGATCCACGACGAAACTTTAAAGTTCAAAGTTGATTGTTTTTTTAATGCTCTAGATGTAATCATAACATCAGTAGATGAGAGATTCTAATTAGTTTCTTCTTACTCTAATAATTTCGTGTTTTTATGGAATATTGATAAATTTAAAAATAATTCTGAAAACGAACAGTTATAATTATTAAAATTATTAAAAGTTGAAAATTTATTATACTACAAAACTCGCAATGAACGAGACATAACTGCCGTGGAACTTGTTAAAGAATTGCAAAATTTACAAAATTTTATTTTAAATTTGCACAAAGGCGCCAAAAGTGCTTGGCGTGGGCCTTCTCGTACGACATGCCAAACCCTGAAAATATTTTTATCAACTTCGTAAAAATTTAATAAGAAATATTAAATATTTTTCTGTAAGTCGCTTTTTCAGTAAGAACTTTTTCTTTAACAAAACTATTTAAAGCTGTAAGATTTTCTTGACATTTTTTTAGTGTAGTTAAAGTATAATTTACAACGTTTTTGAAATTGCTCGATCACCCTTGTAGTTCAACAGGTTATAAAAACGTTTCAGACAAATATCTTTTGAAAACCAACGGCTTTCTGTGTCCAGCAACAAGCGATTACAATCTTCGTCATTTTCAGTATAAAACTTTCCAGATAATCTGGAACTTAATATTATTAACTACTCTAATAAGGTAATGGAGCGATGGACGATGAATTATACGATATACAGTGAGGACATTTAGTGCTACTTGTTTCAGAAGGACTATAAACTCTTATGACACTGTCATTGCTAAGTCGCCATTATTAACCGGCCACAAAATATTTGAAATAAAAAGAAACAGGGCCAACAATACGAGCAGTGTCCACGTGCGCTATATACTTTGAGCTGTCTTTTTGTGTTTACTATCCAGGGCCATTCATAAAGCGCCTAACAGTACAATCCTGCTAAGGACGCCGTAAGATGCAGCAGGGGTCCGTGAGAATAAGAATATCTATGGTGACTGTATTGTACATACACAACGCGAGAAAGTATGAAAAGTTGCCTATACCACAAAACATATTTTGAAAAGGAAACATAATGTTTTTTTTTCATACTTTATTTAGATAATTATATTATGACCGTCGAATATTGATTTTTCCAAATTATGCGTGAAAGTTGAAGTTCATCGACACCTTTATTTTGGGCAAATTATAATTTTAATCTGATAATGGTTTGCGTAATGAGTTTTTTTCAGTAACGCGGTAAACGCTCGTTTGATTATTTACAATAAAAAACTTATCGATCTTGAGATAATTTAAAAAAAATGTTAATTTAATGAGTAATTAAACGGTTTAAAATATTAATTTCTTTATAATAAAAATTTGTTTTTCCAGCAAATTTGTATTTATTATTTACATTAAACAAATTAGTTTTTGAACAACTATTTGTGTATGTACATTAATTAACGAACGGAATAATGCAGGTAGTGTGAACTGTATAGAAGTAGATTGACAAAAACAAATAGAAATGATAAAGTTAGTTATAAATAATTTGCGGTTGTAGTGATATAGGTTAATGACACGCACATGTGTGGTCACAATCGCAGATTTTTTGTCGATCAATTTTAAAAATGACTATTTTCGTCTAAGAGAATCGATACTGATTAATTTTCATTAAAATAGAACCTTAACGTACATACAGTAAAGTTCAATGTTTAAAAATTTTAATGTTATAGAATCTAGTCCAAGTTTTAAATATTACATATAAATCGGAAGTAAAAGTGATTTTTTATATAACTAAATTTTGTTTCTATAAATTAATATGTTAATTGCATAACTAATCGAACTAATAACTACGTCAACTAATTAATTTTTTACAAAAAAAAATCCTGTCATAGTACTAACGATGTATCATATTAATAGTAATATATCTGTATATTTGGAAAGTTACTAGAAGTAGGAAATACACCAGGATGCGTTTTAATCAAAAGTATTTTGTTAATTAATCTAGACGCATATTAAAAATAAATTACATTCAAGTGTAAAAATTTTTTGGTTTTTTGGAAACAAAGAAATTAAATTTTTTATCTAATTTTTTTAAATGTTCACAAACATGTATTACACTTAAACTTTTTAGAAAGTAAATACGTTTATTATTCAAAAATGTAACCTATGTAAAAATGAATTAAAACAAATCTTTCTTTGGTAAATAATAAAAAAATTATACAATTAGCGTAAAGATATTTGTTGTTAATCATTGTTTAGTTAATTTTTGCTTTATCAAATGCAATATTTAAACAAATTTTAGATAAAATATTATTATATAAATAAATATTATATAAGAGTGGTTTACTGAAAAAGTGTTTACAAAAACAACATAATTATCTGTACAAACAAAAAATTGCTACCAAACTGTGCTCTCGGCATCTGTTCTAAGTACATTAATTAAAATTGTAAATTATGCAATTTTATCACTCGCTGCTCGGTGGTACACAAAAATATGAAGCTAATTTATTTTTTGAATTTTTGCGAGGTTTGTTTCTCATTTTTCCCGGTTTTTTTATTACAACAACCGATAATATACGATGCAGATTTAGGTGGTGTGGTACCAGTTTTTAAGTCTTTAATGGTGCAAAAATTAAAAAGTTTGGGAAACGCAGCTTTAGAGTAATTAAGAGTAGCACTAAAACACGTAATTAATTTTTTTAGAAGTAATTAAAATTTTGTTTTATACTATTTGCTTGTTGTAAATAAATGTGTAAAAAAATAAAAGGGCGATTCTACAGATACGATTTGGCAATACAATATTTGTATTAATTTAGCTGTAGATATTTCTACAAATGAGAGATTTCTTTATGTCTTATCTCCATTTTTCTGCTTGTGTTGCATATTTTTGTTTTTAGTTTTCTAAGACGCTAAAATTCTGTTATTTTTTTGCTTATTTATTAACTTATGTAATCAGCAAATAATTTAAAACAAATATAATTGATAAATATAATAAACATGTAGTATATTGCATAATAAGTAACGTATAAAAGTATGAAAATTTGCAGCCGATGCGAAGGCGAAGCTGATAATCATAGGCGTTGGCAATGCATATTACTTACGAATTATACACTATACTTTTTAGACGACTATATAATTATATATTTAATTATTAACAAAGTCAAATAGAAATTAAACTTTTTACGAAAACAAATAACACAAAAATAAATAATCTAAATTTAGTTATCTTTTTTGACTTTTAGCTATTCATCTCTATTTAGAAAAATAATACGTATAGTTTACGCGCTTTAAATGCATGCAACTTAAGTTAATCTCAAATCATTTACTATTTTAATTCCTTTGAAGCATTAATTTAAAGCAAATGCCTAAATCGTTAACAATGCCTTTAAGTTCTTCTGACAAATGCGATGTTGATACGTAAACGTTATTTTCTTCAAGAAGTCAATTACAGAAATGATAACGGTAATTAAGTGCTTTTGCTCATAACTTTTAAATATACTCAGCGACATTAGAAATGTTTAACGCAAAAGGAATAATTTCTTCAAATTGATTTTTGCAATTTAGTTTTTTGTCAAAAAAACGATTTCTGAGTTGACTAGTACACATATTTTTTTGTGATTGTGCAACCGTCTACTAGTTTTAAGCGTAACAAAATGCTTCGAGTTGAAAGACGTCAAAATTATCACCACCTTAGCGACTTTAACAGAAAAAGAATTGTGGTCTATCAAAATGCATATGCGTCGTGTGTAGACAGAAGAAAGTAAGAAAACACAAAGAAGACCAACTGTTCAACCGAGGCGTGCTACAGAGCGTGAACTTGCTGACAAATGGTTTAGAGAAAAAGATAGGTTTGTTATTATACGTACGCTATATTGCTGCAATCATGCCTTTAGACTTTTTTTTATACCGTCCACGATTAGTTCTTCCTTTGACTGCACACCACTGACGTTAACGTTTAAACTGGTGCAAAAAACAGCAGCATTGAGAGAAAAAACGGCATAATGTCGTCTTCAGTGACGTAACGCAATTCTGTCTAGGTTTGCACGTAGTAAGACGACGCCCTGTAGGGGGCGTTATATTAAATTTGCTGTTAAAGGCATGTACACAGGACTGTTGAAGTAGTAGTTTGGGTGGGGGTATTGCCTATAGTAACCGATTACCGCTTGTCTTTATTCGAGCTCTGACACAGTTAATCCACGAAGTTCAAGTTGTTTGAAACGAGTATCATAAGTAGACATTGCGACCATCTTATTTTGTCGATCCCTAGACCTGTACAGGAGTGTACTCAGCTACGGGATAGAACAAATTATTTTTTTCAGGTTACATGTTAATAAAATTCCTTGCAAATGTTATTGTTTCATTCTTCGGAACAACATTGTGCAAATCGATTGTTTTATCAAGATTATAATGTAATACGGAGTAAAAGTATAGATAAACATTTATGAAAACTGCATACATACTAACGTACAGATATCAAGCATCTTCGGAAGAAACATCTTGGTATCTTGCAACTATCGATGAATGCAAAAAATTGAATTGTCATGCACTTCAAAAAAAATTGATCGATGTTAATAAATACAAACTTCTTTAAGTTAGTTTGAACAAATGTTAGTAATTATTGTAAAGTTTCTGAACAGCGGATCTTAACTTGGCAAAAACAAAAACACGAAAAATTGCTGCTGACGTTTGTTTCTCATTAAAAGAAAACTGATCTATTATAATTCTCTTGAATTTACTTTTACTGAAATATTTACATTTAATTACAAGAAAGTCATGTTTGCAAACTTAACCTAAAATATTTAATTTACAAACCAAACCCTTTTTAGTCTATACGTACCGATAAAACTAATGCAATAGTAATATTCGTACAAGTTTTATAAATCGTACATTCATATATCATTATCCTGTACGGTAATAGTTTTGACCTGTACGGAAATGACTTTAATGAAATTGGTCAAACACAATGCACGTTGCCTAATTGCAAATAAACATAAAATTTTTGTCGTTGGTATAAATCAGCACTGCATCATAATAGACTATCGTTTTTTAACGGTAAATAAAAATACGACGTGTAAATTATGAACGAGTTCGTTAAAAGTAAAAATATAATAATTTCATATAGTCCATTTATATGAAAAAATCAAGTTTGGTTAAATAAATCCTTCAAGCATTAAAAGACAAAAGTCGTAACATGGTCCTTTGAACAGGATATTCATTGACGGAGAAGCTTAATAAAAGCGTTACTATTTGGCACGCATTTTGAATGTTTATTAATAGAAGAACAATTTCGATATACAATTAAAGTTTAAAGAATTCTTAAACAATGCTATCAATCTATTAGTTTTTAGAGTCCACAACAACCAAAGCCTCATCTAATAAATGTAAAAGTCACATTGAATCATTTGTTACACAGCAGCTCAGCTTAATTGTTTTTTTTTGCAAAAAATGTAACTCTTTTTCCCAATGCAGCTTGTTTTAGAGGTCGTGTCCAAAAGAACGGCTAGCAAAAGTAAAAGAATTGAAAATTTTTTTTAACTGCATTACAAAGGATCATTTTTTAAATAAATGCAAATCAAGATTTACATGTCAAAAATAAAAATTTAAACATCACACACTTAGAAGGCTCATCGGCACCTACAGATACGATCTTAAAACTAGCGTCAAATTCTTGATTCTGGTAGAAATCCACATTCTGTTGGATGTCTAGATTCAGCGCCACAAGAAAAATTTTATACGTTTACGTTTATGCGAAAAGCTAAATTTATATACTTAGCCTACAAACATATCAATTTTATGCGTTACAAAAATTACTTTACAAGTACGTTCCAAGTGCAATGTTACTAATGTGATCAATATTCATCTCACAAAATTAATCTTTCCCGTTTAGTAGTAGACGAGATTACAGGAGATTTGTCAAATTGTAGAGTAGATCGTTATCTAATACCAGATAACATGCACTTAGCTAATTCAAAATGTCAGAAGCCAGGATATAGATCTGCTCATCGGTTCTCCTATATTTTCTAAAATGCGTTTGTATTAGTTCTGACTAGTTTATCTTTTAAAAGGCGCGGTTTGGATGGGTTGTATCTAGGTCTGCGGAGGTTAGAATTTACTATTAGCAAAAGTTTCTCAAACCAGCTTACAAGACTTTAAGAACTTAACATTATCCTCTGGAGAAAAACGGTTTTCGCCGAAGATAATGCTTGGGATAAACACTTTTTTCAAGAAAACCCGTTGGTAATAATTTACATATTGACCACGAAATGCAAAAACAAGTACAATGCTTTTCCGTTGTGTGTTCTAATCCATTTGAGTTTAAAAAATGCTCAAATTTTTATTGATTCAGGCGAGTGATCGCATATTGTCTTCGATTTATTACAACATCTGTGTCCGCAGGAAAAAGAAATAGTTTGTCCATTTTCTTCAAGCAAACTCTTCAATTCATTGTCGACTTTTGTTAAAGTGGTCAAAAACAAACCTTTACTAAACAACTTTTCTTTTTTGCTAAAATCTGCATTAGCCTAGCTTAATCCTTTTTTAGATTCTTTCGGCGTTTTACGAGTAGGTGATTGATTGCACCACTCACAATTTTTATATGACAAAAAGTATTCTATTGTTCTTTCTGGAAAACATACTACTGCTAAACTAATTTTATCTTGCGTGCATGTTAGGTTGTTGCATGCTGAACCTCAGTTTTTATTAAAATCTTAAAAATACCGTTTTTGAATTATCAGCGAACGAAATTTAAAAAAAATGGTTTATAATTGTCTGCGATGCTGCAGACTTAATCCACAAGTTTCAAAGCTATGATGAGAAAACTTCCACCCAATCGAGTGAAGCCTAACATCTCCATTTTGTCTGTGGATCTTTTCTCATAAAAGATCGAAAAAGCCGTAATTTATAAAAACTTTCCTGTGTTTATCTGTTAACGACGGATTTTTCTACAAACAGTTTTTTGTTAACACTTTATCTTTGCACATATCCCACATTTTGGTGGTCTATGAGAATCAGGAATTAAATCCTGCAAAACGCACATTAAACCTGTACTAGGGACTCTTGTTTTTGGAAAACCACATACTGCGTTACCTGATCTCGATGTTACTCATTTACAAGAATTTAATTTTTTAATTTGCAACAAATGCAGCGTCTTTACCAACAAATATAAAAACGGTTCCAAATATATTTCCGAACTTCAAAAACAAACTATATGGCTTTGTAACCAATCGCAAGTAAAAGAAAACGATCTAGTACTTATTGAAAAAAACCATTCGCGTTCATTACAATGGCATATGGGAAGAGTTTTAAAGTTGCATTCTAGTGCTGCCCGAATAGCCGAAGTTTGCAAGCAAGCAGGCTGCATCAAGAAGTCGTTTGTCCAACTGTGTCTTTTCTTATTAATGGCTAAGAAGTAAAATATACTATCATGTGTGTATAATTTTTATTATTGTGTACAGAATAGTTCTGTTATTAAAAGACAATTCTTTTGAGACCGAAAACATGTTTCAAACTTATATGTTTTCCAACCGTCAATAAAAATAAGACGTGTAAATTATGGTAAAAACAGAAATATAAAAATTTCTTACAGTCTATTTATATTATAAACAAGGCTTGGTTAAATAAATCCTTCAAATCACAAACGGAGAAGCCGCGTACAAGTGACTTCAACTGTAGCGTACTTATCACATATCCAGAATTTTTTTCTATTTTGGTAAATAAAAAAACCGTATTCTAAAACTAGTTTTAAATCATACACATAAATCTATAACCTTTAAATTTGTTTAGTAATTCCATTGACGATATATCCCAGACATAAAACACTTTAATTTGGAATTTGCATACTAGTCAATGGAAAACTAACTATTTCTTTTGTGTATTAGCGCGTTTGTTATCTTTTCATCATTGTGCAAATTTAGTTAACTACCATTTTCCGGTTGTAGATACTTCTTTTAAAGACTAGTAAATAATTCATATTTGTATTATGTTGTTAATAATTCGGATTCGAAAAATATTTTTAATTTTTTCTACTAATAGGTAATTTATACGTAGTTATATTTAACCTTCAGGTAGAATAAGCAAATGACCACAATTTAGTTGTGGTTTCTTCAGGCAACGTTTCGTAACGTTATTGTGTGAACTTCATCACAATCAATAAAAACAGGTTCAAAGGGACAGTTATTCTTGGACTCAGCGCACAATAGCGTTACAATCGATGTCTTTTAACCGAAGGGTTAATAGAGCTATTGGCATCAATCAAATGTAAACGTAGCAATTTTAGCTTGTTTCTGCCATCATTGTCAAAGTCCTCAAGTTTCAAACAAACGACGTTAAACCGTCTCGTTTTTAGTTACAATATCTTATGTGTACGTGACAACTTTTAAAATGACTGACTTACCAAAATGTTTGCGGTACCACTCGGAATCTTCTAGGTAATTTTAAATTGAAATAATCAGCAGGAATACTAATGTACCTAACTGGTAATTGCGCAGTGTGACTTGTTACGCCCTGAGCAAATTTTCCTAAATCCAGTACTGTTTCAATTATTTAAGTTACACGTGTGGGAATTTGCTGTTGTTGCTAATCTCATGCTTTATTTCGTTACATTTTAAAGTTGATAATTTGCAATTTATGACTAATTAAGAGCGTATTATTTTCACTTAATACGTGATTAAATGCTGCTTTTCTACAAGTCCTTATAAATATTTTTGTTTAAAATATCATTTACTCGAGCGTTCTCACGAGTTTGCTGACGAATTTATTTTGTTATCTTCTGAGGTCATTATAACCTTAGGTACTTCGTTTCCTTCTTTAATCAGTTCCTGACAAACTCTTGTTAAGATCACTTCAAAAATTTACTGTACCTTGGAAGTACTAACGTTTACTTAAACACGGTGATTTTACCGGATATTACGTTGAAACCTTCCTAACTTTTAGTATATCTACGGAACCTGTTTCTTTCCTAAAATTACTAAAAATCGTATATTTACGGCTATAAGTTACTTTAAATTTTAAAAGTGTACTTAGTTTTCTTAACGCTGGATACCCAGGTAAAGTACTTAGTTTTTGCTTTATTTAGTTAATCTAACTTCGCTTCTCTCCCTTCCTCTTTATAGCGGTTTTTCTTCCGACGAAATTGTTCTAATTCATATGAACGTTTTCTCCAACGGATTGTTTACTCCACGTGTGAAAGTTCCTTCAACTACCAAAATACTCCGTTCATCTGTAAACTTTACAAACGCTACGACGAGAAGTCAACTTCGATTGCAGCAACTGACTAAGTGAAAAAAACCAACCGTTAACCTTCGTTTTATTGTAAATTAATTCATATTTGTGCAAATCTCCAAGATTTGATTTTCTACATTGAACTTTTAATCAAAATTATCCTACTTGCTTAATCAACTTTAGAAATTCAAGAACTTTTCTTTATACTTTAAAATGTTACAATTTTTTTTTGCTATTTAAAATTCACTTTTGTTATTTAAACTGGCTTGATTTACTTAATTTAATTTCTCTTTGTTTCTATAAGAAGTTGTTATCTGATTTACCTTGAATTTTTTTTTGTTGACTTATAACGTAATTGTAACTGACCTATTAACCTACATAAATTTGGTCGCGCATCTCTTGATCTACGAGATAGTAAACTTGAACCTAACTCTAATTCTCGGCTGTTACTTGCCGACGGCCAATTGTTTGTTTTAAATATTTTATTTAAGGAAACTTCGACTGGAAATACCGTGCACGAAGTTTCATCAGCAAAGTAATAAGGTAAGATTTTTTTTGTATTTCAAATATGTAATTACTGTCTTGTCGAATAGCGATCGCTGCCCCAAATTAAATTTTTTTTGTTGTTTGTTTTGCGAACCTAACGTAATTAAATTAGTTTTACTACTTTTGTTTTAACACAAGGTAATTTAGATCCTGTATTTGTGTAATATTTGAAATCCATTATCGATTGTTTTACTCAACTTCACGCATATTTTGTTTGCATAATTCAAAATTGAATATTTTATTGATTATTTTGTAAATTGCTATTTATTCTAAATTCATTATATTTACATCAATCAAATTTACTGATTGCTATTTATTACTTAACCTTCCCCGTTTTTTTTCTTTTCAGCAACCCTTCGCTACTACTAGAGCCCTGTTAAACTTTTACAATTTACTTAACAGGACCGTAACTAAACAAATTGTGTGGCGCCCATTTCTAACAATTTCTAATCACTATTTGACTAATTTTATCTACCACGACATTTTTGATTTAAATATTCCCCTCAGAACCGAGCTACTGCGGCCATCGCTCCATTTAAATTTAGTTACCTATAATTCTTACCGTAACAAACTTAACAATACAACTAAAGTAAGAATATCATAGTCAAAACGTACACTTACCTTATCGATGTCTAAAGTTAATCTCATATTGGTATTTTTCACATTGTAACAATCGCATAAAACTGCGCATTATTCAAACCGTAACGGTTTTAATATAACTAACCGCAAGTAAGAAAAATAATACAACGGCGAACCGTTTCTGTACTTTAACTATGGAAAATGCAGCAATATGTACTAACTCGCTTTTTAAGTGGAAATTTTTTTTCTCACGGTTGTAATGGCAGTACGAAACAACTGTCAGACATATTGTCGAAAAACGCATACTAATAGCTTAAGTAGGTAATGCGCTTAGATTCCTAAAATTGATACAAAAATTCATAACTATATATTTGTGACAAATTGGTCATTATATCTGTGATACAAGTTACTCGATTTTATTTGTTTTATAATTGAGTACACATCCTGCATCAAATTTCGTGTTAAGTACCGGGATCTCGTTTATTATCAGAGATAGAGAGTTGGTTAAATGAACAAAAATGATCCTTGAGTTATGCCTAAATAAATTGTACAAACAAAATTTACCCCCACTATAAAGTTTCTGAAATATGGTGAAAATAATAAAATCGGAGAACTTATTTTCTACTCTTCCAGATGATGGCCATAAATTTTTGTTATCGTTATTACTTTACTTTATATCGACACGAACGTTTGTTTTTCATATGGTAGCCATTTTAAAGTTTTATACCATGAAATAGAGAAAACTATCCTGAATGTATAACATCATAAAAAAATCAAAAATAAGTTTAAAATTTAAAAAAAAAACATCGGCGTGTACTAGTGTACACATGTAAGAAGTGAAACTTCTTTATGGCCTTATTTTTCGCAAAATGATCTACCTACCTGCAACTTTTCAGAAATTGGTTAAATAAAGTTAAATTAGATAAAGTTTAAACAAAAGGATTTTTTATCATAGACATGAATACAAATAATACAATTATTTCACTTTAACTTTTTGCTACTAAGATTATTACAGCATTTCATTAATTGTAATAGAATTATTACTATCATTGTCATCGTTATTATATATTTTTGTAATTAATGGCTTATGGTAACTGAAATATGAAATTGAATCTACAAAAATTAGTTAATTGATTTACAAAAATTAAAAACATATTTCAGAATTTATACTCTATGCCAATTAATTGATGTTCATTAAATTAGCAGTCGTATTAATTAAAAATGTGACGCGTAACGAAATAAGCGACATGCTATCCCTACTGCGTTGGAGAAACTGAAAGTACTCTTCGTCTGAACCAACCGTGTTTCACTTTAACTTTTTGCTACTAAGATTATTACAGCATTTCATTAATTGAAATAGAAGTATTACTATCATTGTCATCGTTCAATCAGAAATTGAGGTTAACCTTAAATATCTTAAATTTAAAAAACCAACCGTGTTTCACTTTAACTTTTTGCTACTAAGATTATTACAGCATTTCATTAATTGAAATAGAATTATTACTGTCATTGTCATCGTTCAATCAGAAATTGAGGTTAACCTTAAATATCTTAAATTTAAAAAAAAAAGATGGCGCGTAACGGAATAATTTAAATGTGACGCGTAACGAAAAAATGTGACGCGTAAAATGTGACGGTAAATTTTTTTCCAACGCCGATAAAGAAGTTTTACTTCAAAAAACGTTTTGATTGAAAATTTATTAAGTTGGTCCACAGAAAATGAAGGAAGAATTGTAGAAGTTAGACCTCAAGTTCAGTTTAGTTTAAATGTTTGGTGTGGAATATTTAATAATATGATTATCTGACCTATCATATATGAAGAACATTTAAATTCTGATATGTATCTCACTTTCTTACAAACCGAGTTTGAAAATTTCCTAGACAATATTCCCCTAAATCAACTCGAATTAATTCATTTTCAACAAGACGGTGCACAATGCGCAAGTTTCCAAAATTATTTAAAGCAAAAATTTCCAGCAGATGGTTACAAACAAATGGACCCATACTTTGGCTGCGAGGTCTCCGGATCTAACACCACTAGACTTTTATATTTGGGGTTACGTTAAGAATCAAGTGTATTCTGTAACTTTGAACACTGTTGAGCAGCTAAGACAGCAAATTATTAGTGCATGTAGAAATTGTCAGAGGGTTCACATTAGACGTGCTTCAGAACATGTTTGGAGAAGATGTGTAGTGTGTCTAGAAAATCAAGGTCGTCAATTTGAACATTTATTGCAGTTAAATTTAGGTTATTTATTAATTTAGAAATGTATTTGTTGTTCACGGATATTGCTATTATTGACACTGATTAATAAATTTTCAATCAGAACTAAACTTATTTTGCTTTTTTTATGAACATGTTATACATTTTTGAAATTAGGATTTTTTTTCTATCTTATGACATAAAACTTTAAAATGGCTACCATATGAAAAACAAAAGTTGGTATCGATATAAAGTAAAGTAATAACGATAACAAAAATTTATCGTCGTCATCTGAAAGAGCAGAAAAAGTTCTGTTAAGAAAGTTTTTTCAGTTTTTAAATATCTCCCCAAATAACAATTTTAAACCTAAAAATCAAAAACACAAATTTTATTATTTTCCGCCATATTTCAGAAAATTTATAGAATGGGGTAAGTTTTCTTTTTTGAATTTATTTACGCATAACTTAAAGATCATTTTTGTCCATTTACCCAACTCTTTATCTCTGATAATAAACGAGATCCCTGTACTTAACACGAAATTTGATACAGCCTGTATATTTTCATTGTTCTAGTCTAATATTTATATACCACTAATATATACTACTAAACATATAAACACCATATATGTGCTTAGCTCCAAAAAGCGCTATTTATATAAGCGAATCGTTTTACAATGTGTCATCACAATCTGTCAAATTCCATTTTTTTAAAAACAAACATACTCTATATATAATTTAAAGTATGTTATCTTCAAAATACATTTTTTCACAATGAATGCATAAATAAAAAAAGTGCTACTTACAAGTGTAGTGGTGTGCCACCTACCTGAAACAAAAAAAATATGCTTATTTGGTAGTATAACAAATTTAAAAAATTGTACACTTTAGTTAGATGAATTCATCAATCAGGTTTATTTTATGTTACGTTTCTACGTTTATAATCAATGCAGAATATTTTTTAAAAAAATCTAAAAACTTTGCTTAAGGAGCATCAAAGGTAAAAGTCGTCTCAAACAATATTCGAAGTCAGCAGTGGCGGAACACGTATTAGACACGGGTCATCAAATTATGTTTGAAAATACTAAAATTTTGGCGAAAGTTTCTAAATACTATCAGCGAAAAATTTCGAGTACTGGAGATTTGGAAACCAGTTTTATCGATCGGAGGCAGGTCTATAAAGGCAAGAATTCACGGCGCAATCAATCAGTTTGTTACAGGCTCTGAAGATGTTTACTGCGACTTGTGACGCTCAGCTGGTATGATAACGACAACATGATAATTATCCAGAATAGAAAATTGTGTTACAAATGCAACCCGTGAAATCCTGAATTCTACTATATGTATTTCTATAATTTGTAATTTGCTTCTTTAAAATACTTGGAACAGAGTTAAATGACAAATAAACATTCAATTATTTGATAAAAATGTATTTATTATTCAAATGATGCTGAGCAACAAATAAATATTCAACTGTAATTCGACTGACTGTGAGTGACTGATAAAAATTTATTCATCATTCAAATAATGTTAAGTGACAAATGAAAATTTATTCATAATTCAATTGTCGTTAGCTGAAGTTTAAAAATTTTACTTGAGCCTTTATTCTTTTTATCAAAACTATAAGTACAATTTTTAACAAAAACGATTTATATAAACAAACACTAAATTTTTTGAATTTTGCAATTTCCTTTAGTTTAGTTTAGTATTTTGTAATTCAGATCTGAATTTAAACAAGAATACGCAAAAGCAGCTTTCGTACTGTTCCAAAACGACTTGAATCTCCGCCACGATAACTTCAAGGTGTATCTAAATTACATCGGGAAAACATACACGATCAGTGTTGCCAACCTTTGCGAGAGGGAATTCCCTCTCCACCTCTCAAAAATTCCCTATTTTCTCAAAAATTTCCCTCGAATGGAAAGATATAATAAAACTGCTAAAACTACCGGAAAAGGCTAGAAGAAAAGATTACAAAAAAAGAGACTATAAATTATCCCATTGAATGTAAAGAATACACTTTATATCATTGCTTATTCAGAATTTCATCACATGAGGGCGCCACCCATTATAATAGTGTAGTCAATCAAACTCTGTGTTATTCTTCAATTACTTACCATAGTTCGTTTAAAAAGGAATATGACTCAACAATAAACAAACGTAGCTTTGTGCTTAAGTTCGTTGTCAACAATTTGAATTCGAATAAATTCCTGAACAGAGAAGACTGGGCCACCTCTAAAATTCGTGGAGAACTGCGCAAAACGCGTGCAACAATCGCCATCTAGCGCTGACTAGATTGATCTATGCAATGCATGTTTTCATTATTTTCTTCTGTGCATGACATTTTTGCAAAGATTTGCTTTGTGCATTAAATTGGGCAAATAATTTTATAAAATTTCCAAAAATCGAAAATTGCCCGAATTTGCAAGAAAATTCGCTTTTTCCCTACCAGATCCAAAAATTCCCTAAAAAGGGAAATTTCCCTTGAGTTGGCACCACTGCACGCGATCAATGGTAGCAAGAGTTGAAACATTTCGGGAATTTAGATTGAAACCGGATTCGACCGAAGTTATAAATGTTCGGTAATGACACAAACGAACGTAAAACGCGAATTCAGCAGTTTTATCGTAATATACGCATCAACCGAGACTAATCTACCGGATACGGTCGAAACTTAAACCTATATAAACGTTGAATCAAGTGGTAATGGCGTATCTGACGTTTTTTTTTGGTTTCTAGTAATTCATTATCGTCTATATTTCGTGCGATTATGCCTAGAGTGCGACAGTGAGAAAATTACCGTCACTTAAGCGAATTCGACAAAGGTTGAATTGTTGGCTTACGTAAAGGTGGTCTTTCGTACAGGGAAATTGCCAATCGTCTTAACTAGAACATGTCTAGAAACTGTCTTCGATTTAGGACGTCAACTCAGCAGTTTTAGATTACAATCTTATCTGCCACATCTTGTGCTGCCACTGACGGCTCAACACCGATATTAACATTTGAAATAGCGTAGGTTGCGAGTTTACTAGAATCTGAAATGGCATAGAGTAGTCTTCAGTAATAAACTCCGATTCTGTTTGGGTATGCATGGTAGTCGTATGAGAGTCAGACGACAATGTAGTGAGCGGCGCAATGTTTAATTTTCTGTTGAGCAGCATGTGCACCACACTGTGAAGATTATAGTATGAAGTGCTATAGCATATGAGAGTAAGTCTCGTTTAGTATTCATGCAAGACAATATGAATGCTCGGCATATGTTAACAAAGTGGTGGCATTCCATATCCCATTTTTTTCAGCCGTTAGAAGACCCACTTTTCCAGCAAGACATTCTGTAGACCGAATCAAAAAGGCCAATGTTAATCTCTTACCGTAGTCGTCCAGATCTTCCTAAATTTCGCCTCTTGAACACATGTGCAACATTGGCAGCGTATTCTCTATAGACACAGGATACAATAACTAAAGAGGAAAACGATCACCACAAAGAGTGAGGGAGTGTGAAACAAACAGAGGAAGACCAACACATTATTGAAACGTTCTCAAAGTATTTGAAAACTTTGAAACGCTGATCAAAAAGAATGGATTCTGATAACGGAAGAGTATAAAAAGTATTTAGAGGAAATCGGAGTCAGTTTTCGAATCAAGTCGGAATAAGTGTTAAGAAGACTGCTGGTTTAAATAAGTGTTTAAGACATGTGTTAAGATAAATAAAAGTGCATCAGTTGGAAATAAATACCAGTGTAGATAAATAAAAATTGCGGACAGAAAGTACCTATTATAGTGATAGTGATATATAAATAAGTTGTAAGTTGTTTTTCTTAAATACCATTGCATTTCATTAGTGTTAGTTAAATTAAATCGTGTAAAGCAATACGTGTAAATAAATTCAGTTTTAAAACTCGTTACACTGGTCTCAGAAGTGGTATGCCTTTTAGAGAGAGTAGCAATTGACATCGCAAGGCCGTTTCCAGAATCTAATTCGAGAAACAAATACATCCTGGTAGCGATGGATTATTTCACGAAATAGACGGAAGCTTACGCTATACCCAATCACGAAGCAGCTACGGTCACAGACGCTTTGGTAAAAAAATTTTTCTGTGGGTTTGGAGTTCCGTTGGAATTACATTCCGACCAAGGCCGCAACTTTGTGTCTGCGCTGTTTCAAGAAGTTTGCCGGTACGTACCCAAAGTAGTGTCCAAACACCAAAGAGATTAGTATCAGTACTTGCATACCAATCATATGTTCACAAAAGCACAGACCAACACCATCCTGTCATGCTCGGTCGCAAAATATAACTGCCATGCGACCTTCAATTTTGACTTCATTTTGGGTTAATTACTCCAGTTTTGGGGGATTACCATGCTATCTTTGTACCCGGTTGTCTTCGCGAATATGCATGTAACCTGTGGAGTCGAATTCGTTTAACACAATCGGAAAGTACGAAAAAACACTGACACCGATATCAGCATCGTATTGCTTCATTAAATTATTGTATGCACATTATTTGGTATAGCATAAATTTTCTTACATTTACATTTATTACTTGTACGTACCATTTTTTTTAGTAAGGTAGAATTTTGCTTTATGTAATTTACTTCAATTGCATTCATTAATTCAGCGTGATTAATCTGTTTTATATAATAACGTTAGATCATACTGACTTAAATTTACTTTCAGTCGCAAACTTTATATCATCTGTAATATTATGTATTGTCGTTGAGTACGTTGACGTGAAATCCGTCAAATTTTTTCGCTCATTCAAACGCAGTCATAGCCAAAGGCAAAATAACATCAACGGTCGTATATACGTTTATATACCACGCATAGTTTCTGTTTTCAATCAGATAAATAGGATTAGTGAACAAATGACGAAGGAGTGTCGGTTTGGTAAGTTAGTACTCATATTTTACTTTTTTGGTTCATTTTTATCTTTGTCGATTGTATGGTGGGTTGCCTGAACGAAAGAGCCTACATTGATACTAGAGATCTTAAAATATTAGTCGACAAATGTCTAATTATTATTGCTCTATTTCTCTCTGTTGGTTTTAACAACTATTCTGTTTTCTTAAAATAAATATATTATTGTTAGAAGTTGTGTTTTGTTCTTTTTATTAATCGACAGATTTAAACAAGGTCTGTATTGGAAAATATTTACTTGCTTTACCTCTTTCTTAATTTAGTGTAGGATTAGCACACTGAGGCTGACACCCTGCTTACTGATACAACTGAGTCAGCTGCCAGCAATAAAATTGCGAGAAAATTTTCATAACACTCCGTTTGCTGGTGACAACATTGCCCAAGATCAAACCAAGAAAAGCAGAATCAGGAATCAAGTCGAAGGCATGGACTTCGATAAGTTTACGAGCATGTACGCCGTACGGGAGTTCTAGCAAAAGCTAGATTCGGTATTATAACCGAGGAGCAACAAGATTTGTTTCAAACACGAAAGAATTACGCCATTGCACAATGCGTGAGCAAAAATCTTGAGATGTCCAGTCGTATTTTAGAAGAAGTTCGGACGGATAGATAAACTACAAAGATAGTAACTGGCAGTCAGCATAGTCTTAAACTACGTGATGACCGACGCTTTTTTTATCTGGTCACCAAAAAGTACTCACGTACAAAGCCGTCACGGACAGACCAGTCTTAAAAAAGGCAGTGAAGCGTTCCCGAAGTATTTGGAAGCTTCGGAACGCTGATGTAAAAGAATGGAATACTCTGAATTCGGATAACGGAATAATATAAAAATTATGTAAAAGAAATCGGAATCAGTTTTTAAATTGAGTCGGAAGAAGTGTTAAGTAGACTGTCGGTTTAAATAAATAAACGCGTGTGCTAAGATAAATAAAAGTGCTTCAAGTGAAAATAAATATCGGTGTAGATAAACAAAAATTGCTAACAGTAAACACCTATTATAGCAATAGTGATATAAATTGCTTAAAAGTTGTTTTTCTTAAATACTACTGCATTTTATTAGTGTTGTTAAAAGTAGTTATATTTATTATATCTAAATTAAATCATGTAATAAAATAAATTCAGTTTTAAAACTCGTACAGTATTAAATAAAAACTGTGTTCATCTTTTTCCTTTTTTTTTAATTTTAATCATTTACTACTTCTTAGAAGCTAAACCATTGTGCTAAGTTTGGTCACAAAATTTCCACTTCTTCTTGGTATTACAATTTCAATGTCACAGACTATACAATGTATTTTTTCAAATTTTGAGATTTGTTCTCTTATATTTTTTATGTTTAATTCTATGATTTGTTTTGTTAGATTTGCTTAAAACAACAAAAATTATTTGATTTTATTTCATTAAAGTAACAGACTATAGGTTAGCTAACATGTAGACGGAGGAGCTAGAAGAAAAATGCAGCAGAGTTGGTAGCACAAAATTTAAAACTTGATACTGTGGTATAACTTTATAATTTTTTTTTATTTAAACAAAACAACAATCATAGGTCATATCTTTTTTTATTATTTATATAATTAGAGTTGCTATAACGACCTTTTGCTGAAAACTTTTTATAAGCAACTTGAATTTCTAAAAGTGCCAAATGTAGTGTTTTTCTAATTTTTGTTGTGTAATCTACGAGATTACGTGTGAATTGATTTCGTTTTCCAAACAACTTGCAAAGTGTGTCTTTTCTGTACACTTTGTGCAATGTCTATAGTAACATTAACTAAAACTACCATTAGTGTATTACAATTTATTACAACTACAACAGCTAAACAAAACAAAATAATTAGAAGAAAACTAATGTATTTTTCTTTGTTAAGTTGACGTATCTGTAAAACGTAAAAATATTTCTTTTATTGAATAAATTTTAACACAGATATTTAGTTAACTGTTAAATTATAATCCGTATTCAAACCGGTAATCCTTTGAAACCACTTGTAAATAAAAAACGTTATTTACGATATCGGAAGTAATCAGCTCGATTTTACACTTTATAAATTCTTTTAGGTCATTTACATTATTGGAAATATTCGCGTAAAAATTTCATTCAAGGCAAAAAGAGAGAGGATACATTTGATATGGTTATATGTAAATTTAAAGTGCATAAAATGATCTGAGTAAAAATAATCATAAATAATCAGATCTTTTTAAACTTCAATTACATCTGAAGAATGGTGTACCTATGATATAGAGTTTAATTATTAGAGTGTTAAAACTGCAAACTTTCTTATTAGTGTTTAAGAAAAAAAACACTCTGATTATAATCACCTACGTTTCGGACTAATTACGGACTTTTTTCTCGAGCTGTCATCCAGTTTCCCTTATGCTTAATAAATAAAAAATAAAATTGTATATCATTTACATAGACATTAACAGAAGTGTAT
This sequence comes from Aquatica leii, assembly GCA_035610365.1. Taxonomy (NCBI): domain Eukaryota; kingdom Metazoa; phylum Arthropoda; class Insecta; order Coleoptera; family Lampyridae; genus Aquatica; species Aquatica leii. The sequence continues at coordinate 1,338,902 of CM069436.1, forward strand.
AGAAAAAATATTTTTTGCTATTAAGAAATTTAAAAAAAATGTTATGACAACTTTAAGCGTAAAAATAAAATTAATTTAAAGGAAAAATTAAATTCAACATTTGAAAAAAAAACTGTTTAATTGACGTACTTTTTACATGTATTTCTATACTTTGTGATAAATGTTTCAAATGATTTTCTTTGTTGCCTACGGAAAACTTTAAATTTTTATTAACATTCCAAATTCCCATAAACCTAAATTGTGCAAATGCAATTCAGTAATATCTGCTCTCATTCAGAACAGAATTAAAATGTAATATTTCTTTCTTTATTTGCATTTATTTTGTCTTTGGATATGCATTATGTAAAATGTAAAATACGAATTTAAAAAATACGCACACACACGATAGAAAATACCCAACAGAGTGGATCGAAAATATGAAAATTTGAATTTGCAAACTGCTTGGTGTAATGAAATATTTCAAGAAACAAAATCTCAGATGCTTATCTAAATATTTTTTACCGCCCCAAAGGTGGTAAAAATACATATATTTTCCCAAAAAAAAGTTCTATTTTTCAGTAAATTTCCACAAAAAGAACTTAAACTAAACTAAAACCAAACTTTATGAATAAAGCAGAATCTGATAATAAATATTAGATAGCAGCTTGACATTCTTTTTTATATTTAACGAGATCACTATTCTCTTTGATTCTATTTTTGCTTTTATGAAACGTCTTTATTAGATGAACCACATACAGCCAAGATTCATTTTACTCAGATCAATATTTTCTTGATTTTTAGAACTAAAAATTTCGTGATCTGCTAAACTTTTTGTCACTGAAGGTTAGTTCAATACTCTGTCAATTTATCAAGCTAATATACGAGAGTGAATCAAATATGAACCGGACTTTTGTTGTTTTGTTTCCCACCGAATCCGAAGTTTTTTAATTCCTGTCTCAAAGAATGAAACTGGTCGTGTTGATAACCAATTGCGCACAAACGTTTCTACACCTTCGTTGTCCTCAAAGTGGTGACATCCCAGTTCTTCTTTAAGTGGCCCAAACATGTGGTAGTCACATGGCGACAAATCAGGACTGTAAAGCGGGTGTTCAAGGGTTTCCCAATGCATTTCGTTCAATTTTGCTTGAGTCAATGCAGCTGTGTGTGGCCGAGCGTTGTCATGCAACAGAATCACACTTCAGATAGGCATACCTCCCCTTTTTTGCCGATAAGCAAGTTTCACTTGTTGCAAGAATTTTCCCTGCAGAAAGTCGGGTCTTGGCTTTCCGCGGTGCTGCCTCTCCAGGTTTTCGCCACTCCATGCTTGCACGTTTGGACTCCGGGCTATAATGATGCACCCATGTCTCATCACAGATGACAATATGTCTCAAAAACTCATCCCCCTCTGCTCGATATCTTGCTAACAGCATTTCACATACGGCAAGACGGTTTTCTTTCTGATCTTCCCTCAGAAGGCGAGGAACCCATCTTGCACACACTTTTCGGTAGCCCAACTCATCTGAAATGGTTGATTGAGCACTCCCGTATGATATTCCAACGTGTTCAGCAATGGCCAATACTATAAGATGGCGGTCACCTTCAATCAGCTCACGAATTACATGGATATTCGTCTCATTGATGCTTGTCCTGGGACGGCGTGCATGAGTCTCGTTTTCCACTGTTTCTGGGTCATCCGTTGCGCAACAGACGTATGCACCTCTTGCTCAGACATGATGCTACTAACAGCGCATCGACTGCGCCTCGCCAAACCGACGAACTCCCCTCTTCTTGACATCCCTACCTAACATATATCGAGACGTCACGCCACTCGAATTACCTAGAGGGCGCTAAACAGAAAAGTCCGGTTCATATTTGATTTACCCTCGTAGTATTTTGCCTCAATGTTTAACTTCCGTAAAGTGAATGTTTTAACACACTTTGAAACACTCCTTGTTGTTGAATGTTTTTCTATACCCTCTCTTATTTCATATCGTGAGTGATACAAAATACATAACAAAATATTTTTAGAATGGCCGTTGAATTCAATTCGATTATATCTTTTAACTCTTGTTTCCGATTGTCAACCATCTTGAATAAATTAATCTCAAATAAATCGTTCTACAAACATCTAGAAGCTATTGCTGATCTGTACTTAGATCAGCGCTTATAACAAACTATAAGTCGCATTCAAGTTTCTTAAATTTGACTAGTGGCAGCTGTAAACTTTTCTAATAAGTTCAGCAAAAACTCGCAGATCACTTGTTGCTTCGTCAAAATGCTCGAAGACATGCTTCAGTGAAAGTTCATTTGCGTGCGGGGAGCAAATGAACCATTATTGCTGTGACTATTTCATTTGTATAGCTGTATCAGATCACCTTTTTGACCAATATTTGTCACAGTCAACTTTTTTTGTGAATCTTCAAGTTCTCACCAAAAAAAATATTCCAAGCTAGTTTTCATTGAAAGTGCGGTTCTTGAAGTTAACGAGACGTGTCCCATATAAAATCTCTTTTGAGCACAATTTCTGATTACATTTTTTTGTGTAGTTTAAAAATAATTTCCTCAGTAGACTCTCCTGAAGACTTACTAACCGATCTTTGAAAAAAACCTTTCCTGGCCCGTACAATTTCTCAAACCTTTCCGAAGTACAAGTTGTAACAGGCAGTGTTGCCAAAAGTTTGTGGCTATTTGGAAACAAGATCTGATTGCATTCTTCAAGAGCTTCAATAGCAGATGTGGAACGATTTATTTCCGGTTCATTCAGCCATTTTTGCTTCCGTAGGTCGAATTCCGATTGTAAACAGTCCCAGTTCAAATGGTTTTTATAAATCGAAAAATGGTCAATTTGAAATTCAACGCAATTCCTGCAACACACAGGCAGAATAAAAATGTTAAGGGATGATAATGTAGTGTTCTGATTCTTGATCAAACAAGTCATCTAAAAGTGGGATCATAATAGATCGTCTGAAATGAGTTTTAAGCTCTGTTGCACCGTAGTTTGATCTATGCTGTTGCCGTAACGTTAATCTTGTAATCTGTATATCTATATCCATCTCTATGTATCTTAAAATTACTTAAAGCTTAGCCACAAATGTTCCAAATGTCTTCCATCATTCTTGATGCATTTATTCTGTTTAATTTCGGTAGAAAAAACGGCTCAATTTCAACCCTAGACACGTTCGTATCTTCCTTGGTTATTAGTTTGTCTTGAAAACCTAGATTTTTCAATCTACCCCATACGTACAAATCTAAAGAAGTTCGATCAGAGGAGCGAACAAACCAGGGAAATAGACTTCCTCTTCCAATGAGACGATGTGAATTAATACTGCTCGTCTAAATAGTAGCGCACGTTACGGCTAGAACGCGTTATAATCATCAAGCTGGAACCACATGTTTCTTCTTGTTTCCAAGAAGACGTTTTCTAAACGTGCTAGAAGAAAAACGTTCAAAAATTCCAAAAACCGTTTTCGCTTAAAGGTTTGGTCAAAAAAATATAACTCTATAATCTTTTCTTTTTTTTTAAATTTTTCTGAATCATATTTAATAGCCAGTGATAATGGTTCAGGAAACTATGATAATCAGCAGTTTTTAATGCCTAATGTGGTAGGGATGTATATGATTCTCTAGAAGAAACTCGTACATACTTATTATGTAGACGATTCGTAGGTTATTAAAACTTTTTCTGATGCTTATGATAAGATTGGGATGCACGTGATCAATAATTTAATAATATTTTCGTTGATGCGTGTTCTACGACTTCTGGTAGGTGCTTGAATAGGCTGCACGTCTCGAGAAAAACGTCTTTTTTGTAAATGATTTTCTTTCGAACGAGATCGAAGCAATTTAAATAGGTTTAATGGTTCTGGAGAAATTAAAATGTAAGAAGTTTTGTTTTCAAACCTTTCGACCTTACTATTGTCGAGATACAGCCGCTCCATACGTTTATCCAGACACCCAGTATATATAATTTCTCCACTCTCACTTATTGTTGCTAATATAATAAAAGATTATGGAAAAAACCTATAACCCAAATGTTAGTACAGAAACGTTGCTGGCACTTTTGTTTGTCAGTTTAACTTGATGTATCAGAATATTCGTTTTACAATAGGATCAAAATTTTTACTATTTTTTGACTCGAAATGAAAATGGTTCATTATCGAAAACTTACTCAACAACAAAAATTCTGTTTCTTTTACCGGATGCTTGAAAACCAGTGGTATTAAGTAAAAGCTTGTTTATAAAATCAAACTTTTAAAACGCAATCAATCAGTTTATTTCAGGCTTTGAAGATGTCCATTACAACGTGCGACGGAAAATCAATATGTAAACAGTTTTTAAACATAGGATTTATTCAGAATGGTATTACTTCCACATCTCAAAGTTCTAATAATTATACAGGGTAATTTATAATAGTTTAGTTCATTGTTCTCAAAATAGGTTTCAGTTAAAGAATAGGAATTAAAGTTACAGTATTCCCCACAAATATATTTGCAAAATTTTAATAATAATGTTTGATTCTTTAAATGATTAATTTCGCGCATGGACATAACCATGAAGTCGCAAGAAGCAGTTACCTACTTGTACTATGTTCCATAAACTGACATAGTGAATGCGATTTGTACATCTACTAAGCCGAATAAAATAGACCTTGCATTTTAAACTAAGGATATTGCAGAAACAAACTATTAGTTCATGCTTCAGTGCAGTTTTATTCAAAACTGGTATGTGGTTTTGGTACAAGTGTCGCAGTTAACAAAAAACGTTAATTTTTGGCAACACGGAAAATTATTTAACAACTAGAATCACAGACAGTACAAATCATATTATTTCTAAACGTTTAAAAAATCATTGCCAACTGTTAGTTGTAGGCAATTGTAGATGGGTGCTCCGGTTTAACAAGAAGATATCGCCCAATATCAAAAGAAGATATACTGTTGCAATTGAACCAATTTTTAGTTTATTGATTTGCTAATTCTACGAAGACTATACCGAATAGTCATGGTCAAACGTAACACAAAGACAAGTCTTGTTCTTGGTCTTGTATTGATATCCTTAAACTCTTGTTCTTGGTCTTGAATATAGAGTTTTGGTCTTGTTCTTGGTCTTGCACGCAAGACTCTTGCAGCATTTTTACACCGTACTGTGAATGAAACTTCACAATAAAAGTCAATGTGGTTTAAAAAAAAATTTAATGGATATTTGATTACTAACGAAAAATTTTAACAGTAATAAAAACTTTAATCAAAAGTAAAAAAATATGTCTAACCTACATAAATTATAATAGACACATGTTTCGACTTTTTTAATACTTAAGTACAACTGCATTTGTGAATGGCTGAAGTATTAAAAACGTGGAAACATGTATTGTTTATAATAGTTATAATTTTTATAATTAAAAATAAATCTGGATTAAACATTTTTTTTTACTTTTCATTAATCTACTAAACCTGCAATAAGAACGATGTCAACGATCTAACAAGATTTAATTTAATTTTATACTCATTAAACTATCAAAATACAAATACATAAGTAAATGTTAATTAATTTTAATTCTTAATTTTGAAGGACCTTAAAATTGTATATACCAACATTTTTTATTGAATGGCTAAATTTAAATTACAGACAAGTAAAAATATTTGTAACGGTGCAAACTTGTTGAAATGTGCTAAAGTATCGACAATTTTTTTCCCACAAATATTAAATAATAAGCACTATTGCATTTGGAATGCGTCCGTTGTATTTTACAATAGATGTACTTTTAAGGTTTGCGAATTCAGTTGTTTTGAAAAAAAACGCCTCGGCAAGTTTGAGGGATTTGTATGAGTATTAAAGCGCCGTGCGCATTTAAAATGCTTTGTAGGTGCCTTTATTGTAAATTAAGTAAAACGTGCGTTTTGGTACAAATTTAGAGTTAAGAATTTCGGACTTTCCCAAAAGTTGTTATTTTACGAGTTATTTTATTGCTTGTATATACTTTTATTAGATCATAGAAATGTGAAGAGATTATATTCGATGAACTCAAAAAAATATTAAATTAATTCAAATAAGCCAATGTTGCTAAAATTCGTACCAGCGTCTTTCAACACTTTAGGAATCGATGAGAGTTAATATTTTATTGGTACCTATTCACCTATATGGTTTCTATTCATATGTGACAGAAAAATATGTTTTATTTAAAATTTAGAATATAGTTTTGTTTAAATACAAATTTGCTGTAAACTTTCTTCTTCTGGAAAACTAAATTTGTTTTATTGTACACCCTAATTAAACATAATTTATTTCAGTTAAATTAAATTTTTGCCAAATTTCTAAAAGTTTTATTTAGTTTAAGTAAATATTTCATTTAAGATAATTATAGTATGTTACTTATTAGTTATAATTTTATTTTTCAAACAAACATTTTACTAAAGTCGGAACAACCCTTTTTACTTTCCTATAAAGAAATGATAACGATCGCAATTTTTTTTGCATAATTTTACGTTTCAAGATCTCCTGAATCAGAAAAATGTATTTTTGACAAAAACATTTTGGGTGTCTGTGTGTGTGCCTATGTGTAACGATGTACCTACGATAACTCTCGAATCAAAAGTCCTAATAACTTGAAATTTGGTTTAGAGCTGGGTTTTCATATTCTCTATCGGTTCTATCAAAAGATAAGTATGGTAAAGAAACCGGAAATAAGCGTATTCGCCATTTTTAACAGTTTTTCTTATATAATTTTCCACGTATATAAATTATTCGAATTATCTTTACAGTTTCTTCTAGAGTTAATTCTTCCTAACAATTTATTCAAATAATTTTTTTTCTAACATTCACAGTTTATTAGATATGTGATTTATAATTTAAAGTGAATTCCATATATAATCCTAGGTTCGAATCCTGCCTACGATTTTTATTTTTTAGAAAAAAATTCCATATTTTGAAGGGAAAACAAGATACGTTAAAAAATAACACTTTTTCTTTATTTTTTTTTGACTTGTTTATATACGGAGTGCTGCAACTTATTTAAATTATCTTTGGATGTACCCACGATAACTCTCGAACCAAAAGTCCTAGTAACTTGAAATTTGGTATGAAGCTGGCTTTTATATTCTCTCTGCTTTGTCAAAACATAGATTTGATAAAGAAACCGAACAAGGGAGTGTATCCGCCACTTTAATAGTTTTTCTTATATAATTTTGTACGTATGTAAATTATTGGAATTATTTTTACAGTTTCTTATAGAGAAAGTTCTTCCTAACATTTTATTCAAATAAAAAAATTTCTAAGATTAACAGTTTATCAGATATTTAATTTGTAACTTAAAATGAATTCACAAATTATAGGGGTTAGTCAATATGATCTTAATGAAATCGACGAAGAAATTTTAGCATGCTAGAAAATCAATACAAACGTGTACATATCATTTCAAAATGGTTTTATGAAAACATAACTTTAAAAAAATATGTAGACATTCCTTCATCATTCCTTATAGGAAAGTCGTGTGGTGACCACACCAGTATTTTTTACTTTCACGTATATATACAATATTTTTTTTAAGAAAACAAATGTTTTTTTTTGTATGTGGGATAAATAAAAAAAAGATATATAATCGTTCGTAACAAGAAAAAAACTGCAAGAGTCTTGCAAGATAGTCTTGTTTTTGCCGATATCTTGCAGAGCTAGTCTTGCATCCATTCTTGGTCAACCTTGAGTCTGGTCTTGCTAATGGCGTTGTTATCTTCCTCTTGGTCTAGGTCTTGGTATCTTGCGATACCAAGACAAGACTGCAAGGCCAAAATCGATTTTGGCCATTACTAATACCAAAGTGGTATGTTTTGAAACCATATGTTTGAAAGTTGTGTATGTTACTTTATCTTTATATGTATCTGCGAACGTGGTAACGAAAACTGGTTTCATGACATTTTCTATTATTTATAACACCTATTAAACTCAAACTGATACTAATCAACTGCATAAAATTCAAAAATTTTGAATAAAGCATTTTAAAAAAAATCAGCAAAAACTTTTTTAAACATATCTGAATCAAAATAATTCGTAATCGGAGCTGACAGATTTCTCATCTCGTATCAGTACCTACGATTGTGTCCCACCAAACGTAAAGTTTAATATTCGCGGTTAGTTTGGTTCTGATAACACCCAGACTTTTTAGCCTAAAAAGTCTGGGTGTTCAAATACGACGTGATCTAAGCCAAAAGTCGCTTATAATCGAAACGTAGTTTTTTTTTTTAAAGATAATTATACTAAACACTACAGGGACTTTGTGTACATACGTAAGTTCTCTCTTTATTGATTAAAGTACAAATTTTTTTAGATGTATAAAATAGCTATTTATGAAGCGGTCAAGATCACACTCAATGCATATTTTGAAAACCTTGAAAAAAATACCTTTCACGATAGGGTCGCAAACTGTATTCAAGGTTTAAAAAAATATGTTTAAAAAAATACCTACAAATCATTTAAAAAATGTAAAACCGGTGTTTCATTGCTAAATTGGTCGCTTTTGTTCGACGACAAAAACAACCAAGTCGTTAGCAAAAAACACACACTAACATATTTTAATACACGAAGAATCTAAAAAACGTTTTAACACAACTTTACTTAAACAAACAACGACGCTTTATTTGATCAAATGACGCAACACGCACGTTTACATTAATTTCATCTCACTTTCGTTCTAAAGTAGTTTACTACTTTCACTAATTGGTCCTTAAGTAATCATCGCTTTCACCAACATTACTATTACAGATTGGCGCTTTTATCCTTGAGTGGTCTTTAACAAAGCGTGTCATTATAAAAATTAAGTATTAGATAATAAATTCGCTAATTCCAGTTATTGTACAAACAAAATTAAGCGTGTTAAGTGTAATTACGTGTTGGTATGGTAACGATACCAACACAAAGAAAGATTTTGAACAAAAAGGGTTGCTAATATTGATTAAATTTTTAAACATGTCATGCATAATACATGGAAAATGTATCGTTTGTGCTTTACCAGTATGTCTGTTATAGTTTAATTTAATTGAAACCTTTAGATTGTGTTTTTATATATTACTCAAACTTCTTGTGCTTAAAAACACTATAGGTTAAATTACAATAAATTAATCTTGAATCCAAATTTGCAAATTTTTATTTTGGGTTGTTCACCTTACGTTTAATTTTCCAAAATTGAAAATAATTAGCAAATAAGTTGAAACAAACCCAAGGATGAAACCCTATAAGACAAGTAGACTAGTCAACCTTCTTCGACTATAACATTTGGAGTTTGTTTACAATACTTCATTATTTTTAATTTAATTTACATAAAATAAACAAAAATATTAAATCAAAATATGTTATTGAGAAATAAAAGTGTAAATACATAAGATATATAGTATATTTATTATACTTAACGATTAGTCTACAAAAAACAAGCAAAATTATAGTTGTACATTTTTTAATTAATTTAAAAAGTGTTAAAAAAATCAGATGTATTTATGGTAATGTTTCTTATAGAAGTCAAACTGGTCGTAAATTTAATAACCGTTTTTGGTCAATATCTAAACATAATTTGGAGGTGACAACAAAAAACAATAAATTTCAATAAGCTTCTGTTCTGTTTTTTCATCAAAAACAAATGTTTTAGTTTTAAAAACGTGTTTGATCTTCCAGCAAATGTAAAGAAATTATTTGTAGTGTAAGAAAACATCAAAATTTAGAAATTGGAGCAGAAACTGATTCTGAGGAATTGTTTTTATAAAAATAAGGTTTATGTCAAAATCAAAAAAAACCTTTTCATGTAAACAACAAAGAAGCTAACTATAAAATAAACATCCCAACAGCATTGGATAGACTATCAAAGATAGCAAATATCGGAAATTTTTGAATTTTGACAACGCTGCACTTCTCTATACACTATTGTCTATTTTGTCATAAATTCCTTCCTGTGCCCATTATAATATATACCTAACATAAGATTTTAAACTGATTGTCACTTGTCCGAGTTTTTAAATTTCGTATAGCTTATTTTTAAGGTTTAATAAAATGCATATCAATTTTAATTTTTTGCGTTTTTCTATTTTTAAAAATGTCGTTACTTTTGATCATTATCAATTTTTCTCTGTAGTTTTCAATATGAACTATGTAAGTTAATTTTGTTGATTTTAGCATCAATGCAACGTTTTCATATAATACAAACTGTTCTACTCCTATGATCAACAAAAAAAAATAATTTAACAAAATTTTTAGCTGATGATAAATCGCATATGTCAGTAGAAGCTAAATTAAAAAATCAAATCAATTATTACAAATTGTAGAAATTATATGATCAGTATTCGTTTTATAAATTAAGTACAATGTAAAATGTTTAAAATTTTTTTAATACAACCCTCTGTTGCAATTTACATAAGTTACATTATTATTAAACATGGAACAATGTTTGATAATAAAACACCATAGATAAGAATAATTTAATTGTGGGAGACCGTATAATAACTTTAAGGACACTCGTTTAAGTAATTGCTTGTAACTACTTAAGTGGTATTTTATTACACACTGTGATGCTTTGAAGTTTTTCGCATAATTTTTCGAGTACAATATATTAAAGGTTAGCTTTTTACAAATAGTAATAAAATATAAATCAAATTACACAATATGTACTTGTTTAAATTATCTAACAATTAATAATAAAGCGACAATTTAATTCATTAATTCCAGCTATCAAAAATTGTAATAAAAGTATTTTTCCTAAACACTTAAAACAAAAAAAAAGAAAAAAGAAAAGTAATTCTAGAATCATTCAGTATTTTTCTAAAGAAACGAAGAAAGACGACTTAGAGAACTAGGTTCTGATTGCAGCACTCGCATAAAAAAAACTATAAAAAAAATGGTGCGGCCACCACACAACTTTACTGTAAAACCACTTTGTAGTGATATGTTTGTATTAAAAACGATTAGTAAATCGCCAATTAACCAGACTTTTGTACAACCGGAAATGGAAATCACTTTAATCTATAAATTAAATATCTAATAAACTGATAATGTTCGGAAAAAAATTATTTGAATAAATTGTTAGAAAGAATTATCTTTATAAGAAACTGTAAAAATAATTCGAATAATTTACATTCGTACAAAATTTTATAAGAAAAACTGTTCAAAATGGCAGATACACCTACTTCCGGTATCTTTATCAGATCTATCTTTTGCTAAAGCCGAGAGAATATGAAAATCCAGCTCTATACCAAATTTCAAGTTACTAGCACTTTTGGTTCGAGAGTTATCGTGGGTACATCGTTACACACAGACAGACACGAACGCAGACACCCAAAATTTTTTGTCAAAAATATTTTTTTCTGACTTAGGAGACTAAACTTATGCAAAAATAATAATTTTTTTTAAATCGTCGCAGGCAGGATTCGAACCTAGATTATATAATGAAATTCACTTTAAATTGTAAATTAAATATTTAATAAACTGTTAATGATAGCAAAATTTTTTATTTGAATAAATTGGAAGTATTGAGTCGATAAGAAACTATAAAAATAATTCGTATTATTTACACTCGTACAAAATTATATAAGAAAAACTATTACAAATGGAGGACCCACTTCCGGTTTCTTTATCAGACCCATCTTTTGATAGAACCGAGAGAATATGAAAAGCCAGCTCCATACCAAATTTCAAGTTACTAGGACTTTTGGTTTTTTTTTCAAAAATACGTTTTTCTGATTCAGGAGACCTTCAAACGTAAAAGTCTTCAAAACAAATTTTTTTAAAAACAATTGCGATCGCTATACTTTCCTTATAGGAAAGTAAAAAGATAAAGATGCTAAAGAAACTTAAAAATACAAAAAATAAAACTAATTTGAACTTTTTTATGATTTATTACTATTTACAATCTGTACAAATACTTACAATAAGATGATGTTAAGTATAATAACAAAAGCCCCCAGTATCAATAAAATATTAGGTCATTATTGGCTAAAACTTGCTCAACATTAGTTCGATTATGAGTATGCAACATTTTACGATAATGCGATTATATTGAAATACAATATTCGATCAACATTCATAAAAATGTAGATAATACCAGTGACGGTGCCAGGTTTTTTTTTAAGTAGGTGGACACTAATGAGTACAATATTTTTAGAGCCGGCACGTCATTTATCTAAAATTATGTGCTCACCCAGGCCATCCCCTAGCGCCGTTGCTAGGTACTACCAAAGTAAAAAGTAATTTGATCAACATTGTTTATAATAATAGATATATACAGTGTCAATTTTAAAACCTTTGATTGGAAATATATTTACAACAAAAATATCAACAATTACAAATACCACAATACGGAGAAAGAATCAAATGGACATGGTAAGGTTTCCATTCAGAAACAAAAGTCTAACAAATTTATCTCCACAAATACCTTTGATAAAAAAAAATTACAAAAAAACTTTTATCTGCTTCTCCTGATCGTCGTTATTGAGATAATGAAACTCATCGTATTTTAAGAGAGTATCACACCCAATATCCTCAAAAATAATAATACAACTTTTCATTACAAACTTTGTAATTTTAAAGATTGACAGCATCTCTCCAAACTTCATTATTTGCTAATTATTTCAAAAGTGGTATTTCTGAATAGTATTTTTAAAGACCTTTTGAACAATGTTTCATGGCCATGTCAATTTGGTTTCCCCTCTGTGTTTGCAAAAATTTCCAATTCAAAGTTTTCAAATTGATACACTGTATATAAAATCATTACTGATACAGTATTTACTTTCTTCTATTTATTATTACTAGACAGCCAACATAGTAAATTATAATCAGACCTATGTTAAACCAATATTAGTTTGAACAATATTGCATACAAATAGACAATTTATATAGACCTCATAATGCCTCAATACAAAATAGTTCGGCCAGGATTTCAACATTAGCTGAATATCTAACCAATCAATAGCCAATGCTGATTACTGCTTGGGGTGGTTATTGACATGAGAGGGACAATCCAACACCTCTCTTTTCAGGGCCGGATTTAAAGGGTGGCGGAAGGGGCGATCGCACATGGGCCCCCACAAAATTGGGGCCCCCACACAACTTCAAAATAATACGAATTATTAACATTATTCATTATACCAACATAGAAACGAAACCGTAATTCAATGTAATACGCAACCAATGACTAATGAAATAAATCCCTTATTCTCAACTGAGTTTATTTTTGTAGTTTTATGTTTCACTAGCTAAAAAAATTACTAATATGACAGCATTTATAAAATGTTTCCAATAAGAATATCATATTACAAATGTTAAGATAAGTTTGCTTGAGTTAGATATTAGTAATTATGCAAATCGTGGAAACGGTCATGCAAATTATCTTTCGTCAACTGTATGTGAAGAAATTATTCATCTGATGGGAAAACGGGTACTCGAGGAAAAAATTTTTAGAATCAAGAAATCTAAATATTTTTCAATTTCATTAGATTCAACACCAGATGAAGGTCGCATAGATCAGTTAACTTTAATATTTAGGTACATTGATCATAATACCTCCATTGAACGGTTCTTAAGATTTATGTCAAATCAGGGTTACAAAGCGCAAGATATATTTAGTGCAGCCTAAGATTTACGCAGAAAATTCATTGGCATCATGGATTCCATGGGCGGCTCACTCGTTAAATTTAGTTGCCAAAAGCGCTGCAGAGTGTTGCAATGCTGCGGTTGCTTTTTTTGATTTTTTAGAGGAGTTATAGGTCTATTTTACAATTTCTACCCATCGATATGCGTTATTAACAGAATGTTTAAATTCATTCGCTGATCAAACGCCTGGTCGAATCCTTGTACCTAAAAGAGTGACAACGACTCGTTGGTCATGTAGGTGTGATGCCTGCAAAGCGCTTGTTGCAGGTTACGATCAAATTAAAGACACTTTATTAAACATTTCGGAAGATCTAGATCAACTACCTAAAGCGCGTTGCGATGCTAATGGGCTACATACCCGTATGTGTATGATTGAAACAGGTTTTTATGCAGTATTTTGGAATGAAATTTTAGATAGAACCAATGCAACCAGCCAACTACTTCAAAGTGCGAAACTTGATTTAAATTCCGCAACTGCAGCAATAAGTTCATTAAAAGAATTTGTCTTAGGGAGACGTGATAATTTTTTCACATATGAATCGCTTGGAGCGGAAAAAGCCGGAACAACAGATTATGTCGTTCATCGACGTTACCAATGAAACGTTCGTTTAATTCCTGTGGATTATGGTCAAGCACCAAAAGTGGAATTAACACCTAGAAATAAATTTAAATTAGAAAATTTCATTCCAGTTATTGATCAGTTTCTGTCTTCTTTAAACCAAAGACTCTCGGCTTATGAGTCAGTATCCGCTCGGTTTGGATTTCTGCGACTACTAAACAGTTTGAATCTTCAAGAAATTGAAGCTCGTGCAAATCGTCTTGTGAATACATATGCTGATGATCTAGATGGTAGTTTAGGTATTGAACTGATACAATTTATTGATTTCTTTAAAAATTTTAAAGACGAATATATAACGAACGAATTGAAGGAAGAACTTAGTGTAGAACATTTTATGTACAAAGTATTAATCGAGAAAGACGTGAAAGATGCTTTTCCAAATGTAGAAATAGCTCTCCGTATGTATCTTGTACTTATGATTACGAATTGTAGTAGTGAAAGGTCGTTTTTAAAGTTAAAATTTTCCATCTTACCATCATGAGTCTAGAATCAGATATATTACGAGAAATCAACACAGCCGAAGTGATTGACGATTTTACTCGACGAAAGTGTAGAAAAATGTCGTTTAAGTAATTTACAATAAATTATCTTTCCTTCAACAACTGTTTTTTTTTTATAAAAAGGAATATGTATAATATATATTACAGCTAAGGCGGGTTGCACAAAGCTAATCAAAAATGTAACAACTGATTATTTTTCAAAAGAATTGTTACATAGCCAATGAAACCACGTTTATTGGTGATGTAACAATTGATTTCAGAAATAATCACTTGCTACATTTTTGATTTGCTTTGTGCAACCCGCCTTTAGAAATTATTTTGTACATAGATAAATAAAGCTTTATTGTGTTACAAGAGGAGTATAATGTTTTTTTTTTAACAAAAACGCATATATTGGGCCGGTCTTGAGGCGGCTTCCACAGTGAATCTGCCCACAGGCCCCCACAGTTCTAAATCCGGCCCTGTCTCTTTTGTTACTTAGTTATAAACACGTTCGTGTGATTTTAAACTTTGTCAAAACCTTATAATTTATAATCCATAAGTTTAAACCATTTTAGTCTGTGAGTATGTTCACTGTTGTCTAGTAGGTTCACTGCGTAGATATTTAGATGATATGACAGTTCACTTCGTCTTTTATTGAATTCACGTTTAAGTAGCCTAAAGCGTTTGCATTTTTTCCAAAATAAAGCGCATCACATATTGAACGTAACATTTTGTTTTGGTACTTCTCCATTATTTGAATTGACTTAGCTGCAGTACGTCACAGTTGAAGACCGTATGTCCAAATAGGTTTCAAAGCCATTTTGTAAACTCACTGTTTATTTGAAAGACTTAACTTGGAGTGGTGGCCTAGCATACATTGATATTTTTTAACTTAAGGCCTGTTTGCGTTTCCCCCCCGAATCCAATCCGAAACTACCGTTTTTACCCTACATTCACAAGGTTACAGAGCAAATACGGAAACTTCTTCGTAAGAATGGTATTAAACCCATATTCAACTCGACAGGCAAAATCTCTGATTCTACCTTCTCCCAAAAACAAATTTCCTACACTTTCATCTCAAGGTGTATACCAAATCCCTTGTTCATGTGGTTTAGTCCACATTGGTGAAACCGGTCGTTCCGTCATTACTCGCATTTCAGAACATGATCGTTGTATAAGGAAAAGGTATATTTCCAAGTCTGCGGTTGCTAAACATCGTTTTACTACAAGTCACAAGATAGATTTTGATAATGTTTCGTTGATTGCCAAATCTCCATTCTTTTTCAACAGGAAATTCAGAGAAAGTTATCGTTTTCTTTCTTATCTTTTCAGAGTTTAGATTAAGGCTTGTTTTACAAGTTGATAACCTAACGTTTCAGAAGTTCTTAGTCAGATTTCGGTTGCTTGTTTGAGTTTTGCGATTTATCTCACGCTCTGATGAAACCCCTTACGAAAGTGGGTGAAACGTTCGCAACTTCGATTACAACAACAATGACACGGTCCAAATCCGGAAGACATTCTTATCATAGTACACATTCCAGCCGTGGAAACCTTCGCTACTACTTTCAGATGTAATGACATTTGATACAGAACGTCAAAAGTTTCTCTTAAATACATTTCTGATTCAGATGATGTTATTGTTGAACAACTGTAGCAAAAGTTTCAGTTTTCTGTTTATTTTATCTTGATCAGGCATCGCCTTGTTGTTTGATATTTTTAGTAGCTTTCCACAAGCTATAATCTGAGTCAGAGCCGTCAAGGGTAACGTTTAGGTTCATTAGAAAATCTTGGAATGATTCGTTTTTTAACTTTTTGATTAATTCCTTGGGTTCTAGAGAAGCTTTATTGTAGCGACTTTTGTTAGACGGTTATGCGTAGATTGCCAGATTCTACGTAAGTCTTCTTTTTTACGCTATTTTTTATTAACACGGGGCACTGTTCTTTGCTTCTTTTGATTGAAATTTTTGGAGTGGCTTTCCATGCTGATTGTTGTATTGTCGTAGTGAAAAGCAATACTGTTCCTTCCATAGTCTTTAGTTTTTAATAGACAATTAAGATCAAGTTGGTTATGCAGTAGTGTTTTGTCATAAATCCAGTCAGTGTTTCTTAATTGAATAGCTTAGGAGGTGGGTCTTTTACTACAATGGCAGTATTAAATGTAGCTATGAAACCAATGAAAGTGATCTGTATGAAAATTCCAGCACGATTTAATGGTAAGGTACCCAGGCGCGATTCCTTCGCGAGTAGGTCCAGATGCTTTTTGGGTTACTGCGCCAGTAAGTAGATGCGTATGTTGACAAATGAGCTAGCTGAAATTTTTGTGTAACAGCATGTCATCTATCAGGTGATAGCCGTGAGCCCCACATTGTGTATCTTGATCCAGAGCAAACTCTTCGTTATTTGTAGAATAGTTAGGAAGACAATATGCAGCTAAAATAACCAAAGGTTCGTCCCAATCTTCTACCATAATACTGGCTACTTGTAAGAAATCTTCTTTAAAGTCTGGTAGTTGATTATGTTTAATTTGTTTTTTAATTGATAACAATGATCCTCCTTTAGCGTGTCTTTCTGAATCGGGATGATTTGTCGTAGAAGTAATGTATTTTAAAAGAGTTTTTGCTAGAGAAATAGGTTTCTAAGATAAGCATTATGTCCATGTGCTTGAAGAATATTTCCATTTCTTGCTTGTGATTGGCAAGACGATTTGCGTTACATTTGGACCATTTTTAAATCTTAGTTCTTCCCTAAGGAGTTTGATTTGGTTTCCCAAGCAACATTTTGTAACCGTGGTTACGTTGTAACCAGTTGCAAATTAGTAACATTAACACCATGGTAAATAAACCGTTGCAGCAACGTAGCAGCAACTTTCGTAATTAACTGAGGTTTCAAATCTATTACAGAAATAACCATTTTACAACTATGGTTATAAGTAAGTTTTTCTTAAACCCTTATGTAACTACAGTGTCAATTTAGTGACATTAAAACCTTCATTTCGGATTCGAGTGCAACAGTCTTGAAACTATGGTTACAAGTGTGAATTTCTAAAACTACACTACAGTGTTAATCTATACGTTCAAACAGCAACAGAAGAAGTGCATTTTACGAGATTTTTATAAGACACATAGTCCATTATCATTATCCAATAAACAGTGCCGAAAGTGTTTCTAATTTAAAACTACGTAAGTACAATTATTGGTATATTATATTACTATAATTTTAATCGTGCATTTAAACTACTGTTTCTAATTTAATCAACGTTAAAGAATTAGTTGCCAATTATAAGTAAGCAAATTTTAAATTGATTTTATTTTCTTCTAGGATAAAATAGAATTTGATTGCAAGGACATTACAATATTACACGCAGTGATCAGAACGTGTAAATTAGATCGCCATTGCGAACACCTATAATCTTTGAAAAAGCAGTCGAGATTATGATCATTGAACCGATTATAATTGCACATGTGCATATGTAGCCTAATACAAATATTTAACTAAGAATTACGTAGACGCATTAAACTATAACATGTGAGGAATATCTTAATCCGCCATGGTCTTTTAACACAAAGACATTTTTCTCTTAACAAAATTTATGCATTTACTATTTACAAAATTTATAAATAATAGACATAATCCGCTTTTCTTGAAAATTTGCCGTAAAAACCTGTTTACTGGTACCTACTTGCAACAGATGTAAAAATTCTTTTATTATATCTTTTTGTTTGAATTTAGTTCTATAAGAAACTATAAAAATTTAAATAATGTACATTTATTATAACTTTTTCTATATCTGTATCTTTTTATTAATATATTTTTATCTCTACTTTTGTTTTAATCTTTATGATGCAGTTAGTAACTAAAATCTTGGATAAGTTGCTTAACAAAAGCGGTTATAAAGTAGTTTCAAATAATGGTAATAAGTATGTTTTCAAAACAGTTACATAGCAGTTGCTGTAAACGGTAACTACAATGTTACAAATCAATTACAAAACCGTGATGATAAACCATTACAGCAACGATTCAGAATAGGTAAGCATGATTTGTAAAAAACCGTTATAGCAACGCTGCAAAACAGTTACAAAGTAGTAATTGCAACGGTTTCAAACACGTTGTAAAACGGTTATAATATTACTGCAGTTGCCTTGCAACTGACCAAATCCGGTATTGACAACGTATCAGGAAAGACTCAGCAACTATTCTATAACTAAATACCTTACTGAAACCATAGTTGCAAGAGAGTTTTACAACCGTTTTGTAACTGATTTTTGCTACTTGGGTTGTAGGTTCATAGATGGTATTTTGTTGTGCTGAATTTGTTTGCTGCATTGCCATTATAACTTTGTTAAACAGTTTGTTTGTTGGTTTGTGAGCTTTGTGCTTGAGGTATTAAATTATTTTGGGATTGGAATTATCCATATTGTTTCTGTTCGAATTTCTGATGTTCGATACTGATTGATTGGGAAGTTCCTTGTTTGAGAGGCGCTCAGTATGTTGAGTGCTGTTGTTGTCTTTGGCTTGGTAGTGTTGTTCGATTTTGTAGCGATGTGTAACGTTATTTAAGCCGATTGGTTGTGCGTGGTTTGGGTAACGTCTGTTTAAAATATCGAGATGTACTTTACAATCATTATAATTCGCCCTTACTTACACAGTACACATGTTGCTAGATTTCCATCTTTTTTGTTTTTTGGGCATGGAACCCGACGCATTTTACGCATCTGTTTTTCGTGTGACCGTAACACTGACAGTTTTTGCATTGAGAGATTTGTGTTTTCTTCCTAGATTCTTCGAACTGTATCACTGCGTTTTCTAGGGTTTTAACATTAAGTATATTTCTGTTGTTGTCTTTACTTTTTCATTTTTATGAGTATTTATTAACCGGGTTAAATAATTTAGTGCTGTAAAGGCCCCCTTTCACACACCAACATGTTTGCGCAAACTAGGTTAAACAAACCGATTTGCGCAATAATTTGTGCGTGAAAGAGCAAACATTTTGTTTGTACATACAAAAATAATTGGTTTGGGCAAATCTGTTCGGTTTTGATTTTTGGTTTGAGGTTGGTGCGCTGGTTTGAGCGTGAAAGCGCAATTCAAACCTTTTTCTGCAGTTGTCACACGCAGCACCTGCGCATTGGTTCTATTTGCACATGTTGCCCACGTTTTGTCTGCTACGCTCCATGCTGTTGTATCTAAATTAAAAATTTGTAGTGTGCCAGTGAATAACGATTAGTTTTAATTCACTGTATCACGATGATGAAGAAAGAAAAACAGTTCTTGACCGAGTATATCAAACTGTACAGATCATTCCCGTGCCTTTGGAAAATTAAATCGAAAGAATACAATGACCGTAATGTGAAATCCCAAGCTTACGAAATTATTATCGAAAAAATGCAAGAGTTTGATCAAAACTGTATAATTTGTGCTAAATTGTTTGAGCGTTAAAGTACATACGTCGACTCCAACATGTTTGAGATTTCGGTTTGTTCAACGTAGTTTGCGCAAACATGTTGGCGTGTGAAAGGGAGCCTTAACGCGTAGTGTAGTATGAATCCTTTTTTTTTCGTCGTGTTTGGTCTGTTGTCTGAGGCGTTATCTGTTAAGTTTGCATAGTGCAAATTTGTTTGTTGTTGATAACCTTGACGTTGCCATGGTTGCGTTTGCATTTACACAGGAGGATTTTGCGTATTGAATTGTGTTTCGTATATTTATTGTTTTGAATCTTGGATAATTTGTAAAAATTAAAGAATTTTGTTACATTAGGAACTGAGGGATTGTGTATTGTAATTGATGCGTTTGTACGTTGACGCTATTAGAATGTTCTTTTGATAGATTAATAAACAGTTAAGAATTTTTGTCTAGGATAAATTAGGATCTATAGAAGACAAAATTTTGCAAGACTTGGTTTGGCATATTTGGTTCTGTAGTTGGTTATGTAAAAAATTAATAAAAAACAGTACTAATAATTAAAAGTTTATTACTTTATCAAAGTAATTGTTTTGAAGATAAAATTAGAAACAACTAAGATCGATCTTAAATTCAACAACACTAACAAACACTTATTTAACAATTTATGTGTCTCTTAAAACTTTCTCTTCAGACTCTCGTGCTAGTTGAGAAGTGCTGCACATACCAGTAGTATTTATTCAACATTATTTTTTTAAATTTTCAAAGTAAAAAATTACACTTACTTATAAATAAAGAAATCTAAGTTGTTCAAAGAGCTTGTGTTTGTATAGCGAGCAGTACTGCAAATAAGGTAAAAGAAATAAAATTTTAACTACTATTACTATAGAAAACTGTAAAAAGTAACACAAACAACATTAAAAAATATTATCTTTTATCTATTTTTTTTTAATTACGCGGAATTGAAATTAAACAACTATCAATAACAGATTTTTATTAGTTTTGAATTTAAATAGATATATCTTTTCTTCGTAATTATTTTATGAGAAATCAAGCTAATCTTATCATTATCGTAATACTAAAAAAACTACTTTTGACAATCTAAAAACACTTGTTTGCCCTTATTGTATAAATTGGCTTTATACTGCAAAACTTCTTTACCTTATAATTAATTTTTTGTTTAATTCACACACGAGTGATGTACTTAGCTACCAATAAAAATATTGCTTACACTTATGTCTTATCTTCAAGTACAACAACTTTAGAAAATATTTCAGGCAGCTTCCATTTGCAATATGTTATAGTGGGCATCAATAACAAACTTAAAATAAAATTTAATCATTGCGACCTTCTATAAACATATACTGATGTACTTCATGCATTAATATTAAGCAGCAGATCTCCTTGACTAATTATTTTAAGTCTGTTAATTAAATAAATATAAAGAATAAAGGTTTTCGAGACTTATCTCCCCGGCCCCAATGTATTTTAATATGTGTCATATAAATTGTCAATTTTTTTATCTAAAGCGCACGTAATCAAAAACCATAACAATATGACTAATATTCGACTTTTTATTTTCTGATTTGGAAAATTTATTCTATTGGTCACAGTAATGTACGGAATTTTAGTGTAATTTGAGGCTTTTTTAAAGTTTCCAATTAAACGCCAATGAAAACAAAATCGCTTGCGTAAATTTAATTATCGAAGCAACAAATTCTGATTAAAGGAAATTTTTGTATCTGCTGGAAAATAATAGGTATTATTTTATACGTAACTTAATGACACTATTAGTCTAATTATTAGTATTTTAATGAATTGATTCAAATGTGTCAAAATAGGTTAGTTTATTAAATACGACAGAAATCATTTATGAATGCAATTAAATGAGTCGTCATTAACAATCTAACTACAAGGTTGATTTTGATATTGCCACACTCTTAACAAATTAAAGATTAAGTTTTAAGATTAAAAAAATTAATAAAGTTATGATTGTTATAAAACCGATTATGCAGTAGCGTAACGTATTTATTTGATTGTTGGTGAGTTAGAAAACGCAGAAAAACTAATAGAAAGAAATAACAAGCAGTTTATTTATAACAAAAAAAAAATACAAAAATAACATAATTGTAATTTTAGTTTAGTGTCATGGTTTGGTATAGTTTAAAATTAGGGTTATTTGGCCTCCTGTGGCATCTGTTTCAATGTTGTACTTTGCAGTGGTTATATGATTTTGATATTGTAATATTACTTACATTTTTCTAATTTTTTTTAAATAAAAATATTGTAATGTAAAACAACTTCAATCGATATTTCTTCTATTAAAAAAATCATATATTTTTTTGCAATTTTAACATCCGATCTTGACGTGTGCAAGCTGCAAAGCCTCAAAAACAGCAAAATGGTAGCACGTTTCAGGTTTTGTCCAATAACGTCAAAAACATGCATTCTACAACGTGTCCTGTGGCTTAAACTATGAAAAAGTTACTGTTTATCGTTTTCAAAATTATCCAAAAATTTTTTTAATTTTTCCAATTTTCTTATTTGCTTTAAATATAAAAAGGAACTTTTAAACTACAAAATGGCGTTTTCAATTTTTTTTATCCTACATTTTATCTCCGAGAACTCATCAACTTCATTTTTCTATATAGCTACAACAACATTTTGAATACGGTAGAACTTTTTATTGGAATTTCAACAATGTATCACACAGTATGGTTCTAAAACCAAAAATAAGGAAAAAATAATTTTCAATATTTTCTTACCTTTTAGTGTAGAAGTGTCAAACAATTATTACGAGTGTTTAAATAAGTTGCCATTATTTTCTAGACACAAGTATGCTCTCTTTAAGGTATAATTTAAAACATGGCCTAACATTTATGATAAGATCATATTAAATGCTGCTGTAACCGATGCTAAATATGTTCTTCATTTTCAAAAGTTTCGTCATACACTTGGTTTTTTACATAACCCTAGAGGAAAAAGTTTAACAGACTCATATTTGGTGATTGGGCTGGCCAAACTACTTTACTGTGAGTTCCAATTTATTTTTCAGAAAATCTCTGTAACAAATATTTCTGTACATTTATTGAGTTCTGCGCTGGGGCACCATCTAACCAACAGTTAACAGTTGCTAGAATTAATTCATCTAAGACCTGGTCCAAATCAGGTTGCAACAGGTTGATATACCTTTCGAAATTTAAATTATTGTGATAAACAAAAGACCTTATTGTTGTGCCACCCAAAATTTCAGAATCCACATATTAAAACCAAATCGATGTTAATGCTTTGCTGATTTTTTTAAACGAGGATTGTTTGTTGCCCAATAATTCTTGCGACGCCGATTGAAAATGCCATAGTTGGTTATCATGCTTTCAGCAGAGCAAATTACACTAAAAAGAAAATTTTGTTCTTCTTCGAATTTTATGATATACTATTCGACAAAAACTGATCGTCTTCTCTCGTCACCAGATCTAAAACCCTGACAAATTCTAAATGTATAAGGATGAAACTTATTCCTTTGTAAAATGAACTGCGCTGTAGATCTAGCCCAATTAGTCTTGTTGCTATTTTAGAATTTACAAGAACGGATAGGAAAATAATATTTTTTTATATTTCTTTTTTTTTTCGTTGGATTGTTTTTTACCAGATAAAACGGGTTTTTTAAATAAACCAAATTCCTTGTAGAACAAGATGTAAAAAGTCAACATATCAAATTTTTCTTTGTCCATGACCTATGCCATCAATAAGCAATCAGTAAGTCATCACTAACAGCAGAATAAACAGTATCAAACGACTTAAGTAACTTATTCCTACCGTTAAGATAATCTTGAAATATCCACCATCTTAATTCTGTCATTCCAAAAACACTACGACTGTTTTTTCCATCAACGTTCTAAAACACAAGCGTCGACGTACTTTGACAAGTCAAGTATTTGTCCAACATTTTTTGCAAAACAAGTAAAACCTTTACTCAACTTTAATTCACAACATTTTATTCAATGTTTGAAAATCACAAAGCTTGAACTCCAAGATCTTCTTGTAAGTTTCGATGCCACTTCACTTTTTACGAAAGTTTCTATTAAAGACTTTTTTAATGTTTCAGATTCCACTATGAGTTGTCCTTTATCTGATGATGCAACTAACATTTTTATGGTATCTTAAAGTTTAGTTTAGGTATGTTGTCGACACGTTTATTGTTTGGTCTCATGGTCACCTCGAATTGACTAAGTTTCTTGATTATCTAAACAACCAACACGCAAATATCAAATTCACTATAGAAATCCAAAACAAGGTTCTCGGCCATTTATATTTGATAACGTCCATGTAAATCTAAAAAAACTTGGATAAAGGCTATAAATTCCATGAATAGTATCATGATCCATGTTTCGAACCTTAACAAATTGTTTTACTTCTATGTATCCATTCTCCACTTATTGTTTATAACATTGTGTTAACTTGAGTTAATTTGAAACTAGTAAAAAAGTAAAGCTCATGTTCAAAAATGTGATTTGTGACTTTTGATCAGTCACTGTACATCTGTACATCAGGCATGAGTTTTTGTAAAAAACCGAATAAAAAAATGTAATATGGCGTTTTTATTACAACAAAATAATTAAAAAATTAATCTTACACTGATAAACTTCAACAAAAAAGTAAATTAATAGCTTTTTATAGTCACATAGTGCTACAATTCTAACTAATGAGAAACTTAGAATTGCATTTTTTTTCAAAAAGTTTAAGAACTGGTAAAATGCTGGTAAGGTGATTTCTAAATTAGTATCGGTAATCAGAGATCTGTTTCTTTAATTTCCTGTTATTCATTTTTTTAAAAACTTGCAACAATGTTTTTATATTTTATTTCCAAGTTAGGAATTGCTAGAACTGGCGGTGATTCAAATCTATTGATTCAATAAAATTTATGCACAGAACTCTATTATATACAGATTTTTTTGATGAATTGCACAGGGTTAGTGTAAAAATGCCTAATTTTGAAAAAGTTTCACTTATGGGATATATGGGGGTCTGTTATAGTTTTTAAATTATTTTTATATTATACAGAAGTTGCAAACGCCGTAAAAGTATCAAAGTTGTATTTTTTTTAATAAAACCCCCTGTATATTATTACATTTTTGAATTTTTTTATCAAAATAAGAGTGAGTTTTAATAATGTTTATAAGGCCTAAACCTTAAAAGTTTTTTAAATAATTTGAATTTGTAACAATAGATCATAGGTATATATATATAAGTTGTTCAAAAATTAAAACCTATCAATTAAGAAATTTAAGTGGCAGGGACGGATTTAGCATTAGGCAAAGTAGGCACGTGCCTAGGGCGGCATCAGAAAGAGGGGCGGCATCATTTAAGTTCAAAGAAATTGGCAGAACTGAATAAAATTATAAAATTGAAAATTGTATAAGAATTTTGATAAACCAAGTAACATCTGGTCGAACCTAAAACTCCTAATTTATGACTTTATGAGCTTCTAGACCTGCTTTGAGAAAGTTATCATTATTTTTTTATTGTCAACCAATTTCTTTGTCGGTTCATGCAGACATTGTAATGTAGAGTAGTTTTGACCATAATATTTGGGAATCCCAACGTCTGGGTGCCGCAAAGACGAACGCAATAAAATAATAAACTCTGCAGATTTTTCTTTGAATTTTCATTCTCTACTTGGAAACCAAAGACCAAGCATCTCGAGTGAGTGAACTGTGTGTTGTGTGTTGACAATAAGTATATACAGATTTTATAGTGTTTTGTTTTGTGTTGTGCACATCTATTGTTCATTAAAGGTAAGTTCAAGTTAATTTTTTTTTATTTGTGATGCGTTAAAATCCAAATACTTACTTCACAAAATTTACGTTTACAAAAAAAAAATTTTTATTTTTTATTTAAAAAAAACGTCAAAGGAATAACATTTTTTGTTTAATCTAAACTATTCATAACAGGACAGAATGTTCTAAAATTGGAAAAAAAAGTTTACAGAATTTTTTGTTATTTTTTTCTTACAAAAAAAATGGCAAAAAATACATATTTTAACATTTTTGAGTAAAATAAAACAAATCTTTTTTGTATTTTTTATTTTTAGAACACTATTAATATTATCTTTTAATTATAGATTTCTCGTCTTTAAATAAAACAGATGTTTTTATTGCTTTAATATTTTGTTGTAAAGTTATAAATCAAAAAAAATTGTTTTTGTAAACTTAATCCGAGAAGATACTGTATATATGTATATATCGGTGCTATAGTTATATACTAACATACTGTAGTTCTATACTATGTAAACATATTCTCTCGCATATCGTAGTTAATGATAAAATATTTCTGATTGTTTTCCGTGTACTTTGTTTTTCTTATAACCGTTGTAAAACTTAAAAAATTATTCTAAAACTACGTTTTTGCAAGCTTTTAATGATGCATGCTGATTTTTTTTTATTAAAATAATAAACTTTGTGTCTCTTGTTGTAATAGAGGCCCAGAAGTGCTAAGTTTTGTACTGAAAATGTCTACAAAAAGAAAGAAGCCTAGTGGATCGGAATTTCGAAAATCTGCTAAATTAATAAAAGAAAAAAAAGAACTTAGCATAAGTACGACACGAAAACTGGATTCGTTTTCCTCTTAAATGAGCATAAGACAGCACATGGATCTGAAACTTCAACAACTGATTCTCCTGCTTCCCCGGTTGACTCTTCCCAGTCTCTAGAAGTTGCTTCTGTTGAAATAACCCAAGATGTTAATACTCCAAATTATGAGTGCAGAAATGAACTAGCCTCTTCTACAAGTGGCGTTTTCAACACGGACCCCGCGGATTGGGATATAAACAACCAAACCATTGATTTTGTAGCAATGAATGGTTTTTCACAAAATTCAGATGGAGACTTTTCGGCTAGTAAACGAACTTTTGACGGAGTGACTAGATATTTAAATAAATCTCTGTTATTTCCAAGTATGCTGAATGGAGAGAAAATGCCCCGCAGCTGGCTTGTTTATTCGCCGAAAACTGGGAGAGTATTTTGTGGTCCATGTCTTCTGTTCAACAATACGTCGTCACAATTTGGAACTAAAGAAGGTTTCAATGATTGGAAAAATGCACAAGTCACAAGTCTGTTGTTTTACAGTTAAAAACAAGAGGCAGTATTTGTGGTCGAGTAGACCAAAAATTGGTAGAACAGCTGCAACAAGAGATAGGCTAGTGGAAAAATGTTTTGCTACGAATTGTTGCTGTAGTGAAATCGTTAGCCTCACGTGGTCTAGCGTTTCGGGGACGCGATGAAGATTTTGGTTCGCCACATAATGGCAATTATTTAATGTGCCTTGAGCTCATTGCCGAATTCGATCCATTTTTAGCCTCACATATATCAAAATATGGCAATAAAGGTTCGGGTTCAGGCGGAGTTAGTTATCTGTCTTCCACAACCTGCAACGAAGTCATAACAATAATGGCCACAAAAGTCACCCAAGACATAATGGCTCGGTTACGTTCGGCAAAATATTTTTCAATAATAGCAGATTCTACTCCCGACATTTCGCATGTCGATCAATTAACGTTAGTTGTTCGATATGTAGAAGATAATTCACCTGTGGAACGATTTGTGCAATTTATTCCAAACACAGGACACACAGGAGACGATATGTTTAAAGCCATAGAGACTACGCTCAAAAGTCACAACATTGACATTTTAAATTGCAGAGGTCAATCTTACGACAATGCCTCAAATATGTCTGGCTGCTACAAAGGCTTGCAAGCTAGAATAAAAGAAGTTTCGCCTCGTTCGGAATTTATCCCGTGTTCTGCTCATTCTCTAAATTTAGTTGGAGAATATGCAGCAGAGAGTTGCACAGAAGCATGCTGGTTTTTTGAATTGCTGCAGGAACTGTACAATTTTTTTTCCGCTTCTCCTAAAAGATGGAAATTGCTGCAGGACGAAATTGAACTTACGCGAGCTTTAAAAAACCAATCAGGTGGTTCAAGTACTCTGAAGAGTCTATCGCAAATTTGATGGTCAAGACGTGCTGACGCTTGCCATAGTTTAACTCAGTCCTGGCATGAAATTTTTTCTGTATTAAGTTCTATTGAAAATAATGAAGCGGAAAAATCTAAGACAAAGTGCGAAGCCAAAGGTATTAGATTAAAATTGGAACGGCTTGAAACTGCATTTATGTCAAAATTTTGGAGGTTTGCTAGTCATCGTTTAAATGCTACTAACGTTAAATTGCAGGCAGTAGAAATTGATATGATGACAGTGGTTAGTTTATACGACTCTCTTATAACTCTTTTCAAAACAACGCGTGATAATTTTGATTATTTTGAAACTGAACCCAAAGAAATGTCAAAAATTAAAGACTACGAAAAAGATACAAAAAACCGAAAACGAAAGCTTCTATCGGATGAATCGAGATCGGAAGAAGCTGAAATAGATGGACGCACCAACTTAAGAATTAATACATTTTTGGTGATAATTGATAATTTGGTCATTCAGTTACAGAAGCGACGAGATGCGTATTGTCACTTTTATGAAAAATTTTCTTTTTTAACAAATACAAATAGTTCCAGCAGCTTCAGTGACATAAAAAAAAGCGTCGAGAAATTAATAGCTTCGTACCCCGAAGATATTGAAGCAGATTTAATTGAAGAATTTATTCATTTTCGAGAGCATGTCAAGATAAATGACCAAAAAGATTTTACAACGCCCTTGAAGTTGTTGAAGTGGATTCGACAGGAAGACCTGCAGAGTATTTATCCCAATATGGATATTGCTCTTCGGATCTGTTTATGTACCCCAGCAACAAACTGTTCTGGAGAACGGACCTTTTCATGCTTGCGAAGAGTTGAAAATTTTTATCGCTCTAAAATGACGTAAGAAAAACTAAACAATTTGGCTGTTTTAAACATTGAGTCAGATCTAACAAATTCACTGTCTTTTGAAGATGTCATAAATGAGTTCGCCAACCAAAAAGCCAGAAGGGTTCCTCTGTAATTTTGTTGCTATTAATATTTTCTTTGTTTTTGTGAATTACGTTTATTTTTTTTTTAATTTTATTAAATATTTTGGAAAATCGTATTTTTTTTTAACTAATAATAATTGGTAATAGACATATGTATTAAGAAATTTCTAGGGCGACAAATTTAACAGTGCCTAGGGCGGCACAATAGTCAAGTCCGTCCCTGTTAAGTGGTTATGACTTTATTAATTTAAATACGCCATATTTTTTAATTTACCGAAAAATGCACCGTTTAATTACCTATCGAATAGTATTAAAATGTTCCATAGCGAAATCTTTCCGTTTGTACACAATACGCCAAATAACCGTTTTTTGCACCATTTGATGTTTTTTCAATAAAAGTTTTGAGGAATCTAGTACTGTGTTTAGAAATATCAGATAATTAACAGTTATAAGAATAATAATTTATAATCTAACCGACTATAACAGTAATAATAATATTAACATGCCAACAATAAATAATACATAAAACTAGTGGCTTAAAAGAATTTGATTTCACAATTGCCCCCCCCCCCTTCCCCTCAAATGGCCGAAAGTAGTTACACCAATTTTTTTCATGAAGATACATCAAAAGAATTGTCTACAATACGACACCGGCAACACCACACAATTTGAAAAAACGCATAAAAGACACTTTTGAAACTATAACCTCGCAAATATTGCCCTAAGTTAGAGGAGGTTCTCAAAAAAAGATATGTAAGTGTCTGGAAATGAACGGTCGACATTTCGAACATCTATTATAAATATTTTGCTTTTGTTTTATGTTATTGTTGGTATGGTATTATCATTAATCCTCCTACAACCTGTTGGATTATGAATTAGATTCCAAGTTTTTAAACATTTGTAAAAATATTCTTCATTATTATTCTTATACCTGGTATCTAATATTTCTAAAAACAAGTAACTAGATTCATCAGAACTTTTATTAGAAAAACATCAAATAGTACAAAAAACGATGGCGATTTAGTGTAAAAACGGGAAAACTTAGCTATACAACATTCTAATATTATTCTGGTAAATTAAAGAATATTGCGTTCTATATAATTAACCAAGTTATAACCACTTAAATTTCTTATAATTAAAGGTTTTATTAATAATAACACCCTGTATAAGATGTAGAGTTTATTATAATTGAGATATCAAACATGATCTATTGTTACACTTTACTGTAAATTTTGCTTTGATAGTTCTTAAGTATCTCAAACATAAAAGTTAGGTTACATTTTGACAAAATTCAAATGATTCAAAAAAGGTTTTTAGACGTTATAAACCTTATTAAAACAATAATATACCGGGAGTTTCATTTAAAAAGCACAACTTTAATACTTTTAAGACACCCTGTATAATGTAAAAACAATTTTAAAAAACCATGAAAGACTTATATATCCCAAAAGTCAAATGTTTTAAGTCACGTATTTTGGCCACAATATCGTCGTACAGCGTGAATAGTAATATGTGAATAGATCACAAAAATGAGTAATCGATGCATATAATGCCCTCTAGTTTGTTTATTTTAAACTAAACCGTTCAACAAATGTTCTTTCAAACGAGATTAAAAGCATTCAAATACTTAGATTGAATGGTTTAGAAGATATTAAAACCTAAATATTGAAAAATGCATTAGCTTCCTTCTCCCTTATTATGACAGATACCGAAAAAGTTCATAAAGCAAAGCACTTAAGCTATCAAATTTTGTTTTCAAAGTAGCCCAACTTTTCGAGTAGGAATGGTCCGCGGACTAGGCTATCAAATTTAACAGATTTAGTAGTAAATGTAATACCAACATTACATTTCTGGCGTTTTTTTTATTTTTTCAAAAAAGTACATACAAAAAGGAACACAAAAAATAATGTACGTTGTTCTCGTCAAAAATTTTATAGCACAACTAATTCACATGCAATGCTCGGCTTGCGTCGCATTACCGTTCGTTATACTATGCTGTACTTTCGACGCTTGTTACGTAAATTATTATTGTATCACTATTCAAAAAAGTGCTATTTGGCGAGTATGAGCCTAAGCCGGAAAAAAGTTTCCGACCAATTATGATGCCTGTAAAATACATCAAAACGAACGAAAGTCAAATACATTTTTTTAGAAGTAAATACATACATAATACATACATTAAGTGTATTGCGACGTTTCGTGTTCTAGATGAACACTTCATCAGGCTCGCTCCACTGAGTCAAAAAAAAGTTAATGGTTAAATAAAACATTTAATTAAAAACCCGAAATTTTACACGTCATATCGTGCGCATTGACGAACGTACATAGTACATCGAAACGTCGCAAAAAACTGCAGTGGTTACTTCTTTCCCTACCTCCTATAATAAGGAATCATTAATTTGATCAGCACAGAAATATAAGTTATTGCCAAGAAGCGAACCGTTCTATTATTGATACAAACCGTAAAAGATTTATTTAAAAACATCAACAATAGTGCACATCACGTCACGAGAAGAATATAAGCAAAACAAGATACAAATTTTCAAACAAAACCTCAGAAAAGACAGATGCGTTTAAAAAAATTAATGTTAGTGCAATTAGATCTACAGATAGAACTACAAATTAGATTATCAGACACAAATCAAAAGTACAAGTTGTAGAAACTTAAAGTAGAATTGGGCAGATTATATTGTTAAGGTGATAGACCAAAGCATTTCTAAAATGGTGACTAAAACAAGAACCAAAAACTAAAAAAAAACTACCTAGCAGATAAACAACAACGTAAAAAATAAAAATGTAGTCAGTTATGTTAATTTGCCAATTGACGTACTCGTAAAGTTATGGTTGCAGCACGATGATGCTCCGCCACATTATTCCTTAACTGTGAAACTTTTTTTAAACCAGGAATAGAATAATGTATATCGTTCATCGCTAAAATATATAAGAATTAAAGAAGTTTTATTTAATAGTCGTAGAAAAAATGCATAAACTTGCAAGTGTTTTTATGTGTATTACGTAGACTATTTAAAAATACTACGCGATCTGTTTTGAAACCAAAAGAATTTTAACGAGTAATAACGTTAATTAAAATTTTCCAGTACTATATATCGTAATAATATAACAATATATAATTCAGTGGTTCCAAGAAAGTGATTAAAAACTTTTCTTTCAATTCTTACGGTTTATTACGGTCATTAAATAAGCAAAAGTGGTCAGATTGATTACCCTAATTACTATAAATTTTTTCCAAAAACAAATAATATACTGGTTCTACAAAGTGTAAACCCCATGCTATCTGGAAATTATATTGTAAGCCGTAAAAATGCAAAAATACAAAAGTTAATACCATATTAAGAGTATTTTATTTTTGTTGTTGGTATGCATTTGTAATTGTCAATAGTAAGCGTACTACGTCAATTAAATGTCAAAATGTTGCAAGGACCACTTAAAGAATGTGTACTATGAATTTTAATTATCCTTAATGTTATTTAAATTACGTCACAAACAGGAAATTAAAAAACCTAATTTGGTCTTCAACGTCACATAATTAGCAATATTAAACCAATTTTTAAAGTTTGTTTATAAATATGTTTTTGGTGGTTTAAACATTTCTATAGAATTGTAGATTTGAGATGCACGTTAATAATGATAAACCAAAATTATTATTTTTATTTTTCGTTGATACGTATTTGGAAACGCTCGGTACAGTTAATTAGGTATTTTATACATTGACGACCAATATTATTGTTCGTTTTTATATCATCTTTATGAGGTTTTTCGGAAACATTCTTGTCCTGCTTGCGTATTATGGTGCAAGAACGCATTAAAACAATAACTCTTTCAGTTTTGTTATATTGAAAGAGTTAAGCATTATTAAATCATTCTATGTTTGAATTATATATTTTTTATAATTAATTATATTTATAATGAATTCTCGCTATTGATTCAAAGAAGTTGAAATGTGCACATGAAATAAACAAAATTTTGCAACAAATTTAACGGTGATTGTTCTGTCATATAGCACAGATTGCAAACTCTAGAGCAGAAAAATAATAAATCGAAATCTGCGTAAAACTCTGCTTTGAAAGTCAATTGATTGTGTGTCTGGTGAAAAACGCATTTAAAAGTCTTTAAAATACATTTAAAAATGAAAAACAGTTATTTTATTTACGATCTTTATTTTTTGCTTCCAGGCCATCCTCTGATAACTGCCCTAACGAAAACAGGGTGTGATGGTACCATCCGTACATAATATTCAGCTGTTGCTTTTGCATAGTCTCCAAATTTTTTTGGCTCAAGACATGTTTTGTAAAATTATGTTAAATCTTTTGATAAAATGTTCATTTACCCCAATTATATTTAATAATATTTTCTAGACAATGATACATTTTCAAAAGTTTCATTTGAGGGAGTGCAACATTCTTCAGTAATTCTACATCACAGTTCTGCAATCGGATCCTATTGAGTTTTAAAAACAACTGAATTTAAATGACCCCATAGAAAAAAATTCAATTGTGTTGAATTCGGTAATCTGGGAAGCCATTCAGTTGGTCCTCTTCTGCTAATCCGCCTATGTAAATAATGGTCATTTAACCATTGTTTAACTGATCGTACGTAATGAGGAAAAGCTCCATCTTGTTGGAAATGGAGTACATGGAGTAAATATGTTCACTCATGCTCCTCTAAGTCTTTCGATGACATTTTCTAACAATTTAAGATAAAATGCACCAGTCAAATTTCCATCTATGAAGACAGTGCCACTGATAGCACTTCGCATAATTTTCGCCCAAAATTTTTGGAGTATTGAGTGTGCACTTCTCGCAAATTGTAAAGATTCTCGTCGCTCCAATACCGAGACAATTTTGTTTGTTCACATGCCCATTTAAATAAAACTGCCTATATTCTTGTACGGTGTTCATTTTGTAAAGATAAAACTTGTGACGTTTCATAAAAGATGTGAAGCTTCTTGACGTAGTTCAATTCTAAAATTTATTCAAATTCTAAAAACATCAGTAAAGTTTTTCAAATTTAATCATGACAAATTGATTTTATTGTGTTACTTCATTGTTTCGCTTAATGTCTTTTTTATATCAAACGCTCCATGATCTACAGTTTTCTGTTCAAACGCTGAAAGAAAGTAGTCTCAAGAACAAACTGATTCTCAAATTGGTAATTAGCACATTTTTCATTAATTACTGCTTTTTTTGAAGTTTAATTAAAAATTTTAACGCAAAAAGAACTTTCTATATGGAAAAGTTTTATGGATTGCAAATGCAATCAAACGTTTTTATGAGAAATCGCCAAAAACGACGAAAAATGTCAACAAGTAATGAACTTTAATAATGTAAAAAAGGTAATCTATCATTACGTGGCTAGTAATAAATTCACTACAAAACTTTCTAAATTGTCTTTACAAAAACGTTTAGAAGATATTAAAAAAAACTATATAGAAATATAAAAATACTCGCTACTACGCAATTTCAATTTATATTATATTTATATACATACGCCATATAAAAGTTAATGTATATAGTGGGATTTTTTTACGATCAATTGTTAGTTCGTACTTTATTAAAGACAATTATTTAATCCAAAGTGTGTATCTCAGTATCTTGCAAACATGTGTTCTAGTATTTTTAAAAACTACGGCGTTCAAAATAAGACGTTTGCTGAAGTATAAACCAAGAATTTCATTACAGTGAGTTCAGCTCGAAGGTTTTAAGCTAAAGGGATAAATAGAAGTTAATGATTCAACCTTTAACAGTTTCTTAACTTTTTTCAGATTTTTCTGCTGGGAAAGAAAAAAACGTCGGTTTAGGGTTCTTCTGTCAACGTCAAAGTCTCAGGCAATTTTTAAAAAATAAATTTCGTTCAAAAATTGTTTCTTTCAATTTTGGTTTTGGGTAGGTACTCTGATTAACAAAGTGAGCATGTGCCTAGCTGACCTTCCTCTAGCGCCGTCGCTGAATAAGCCACTTGATTTTTTTGTTTTTATCCCTGAGTTTTAAAAACCGCATTGCTATTTACGTTATTTAGTCTTTTAAACTGCAGTGCATGCCGATTATTGGAATCACAAATAATTTTATCAGTCGAGTCATATTATCGCTTTATTAAAAAACGAGACGTATGCTACTACATAGAAAAAAATATCGCATATAGTAATCATAATTTCAGTTTATGTTATCAATTTTCTTCTCAGGTTTGTTTCTATACATGAACAATAACCTATTCTGCGTCATTTTTTCAGCTAATTTTTTACAATACGCTTGTTTATAGTGAAAAATGTAATAATTGTACCCTAAAACATTTGAGATTTATTTTTGCAGTGTCATTTATTTATTCGAGTATTTTTGACAGACCTACGTAACATTATTTTTGATTTCTATTTATTAACGGTGTCAACAAATTATTTAATGCAAAAAATTCGTAATTTTTTATTTGACCTAAAATTTTGTCTTTTTTAAATGTTCTATTTTATGCTTGCATTGCTGCCAAGTCACATTCTAACAACTTGTTAATCAGTTACACGCTGTATGTATTGACTGTTGTCTAATTAATAAATATTTTTTTGTATATCAGATTTTGTTATCATTCGGTTATTGTTATCAAAAACCCAATGTGATTCTATTACGCCGCTTGCACTGTACTTTTGAAAGTCGGCAGTAACAAATCGTCAACATTAGTAATCTGACTTCTGGATTAGAAACCTGTTCAAACATCAAAAGAATGAAATTCTAATAAATCTTTTTTATTTGTAGAACATTAATATTTTTTATATCTGATTTCTTACTCAGTATTTTTATTTCATTATTCTAGGTTAGTTATTTAAATTTTGATTTATTTACAGTGCTAAAAGCGCGCGCAGTTTTCTTTTTTACTCAAGTTTTACTAGTGTCCAATAAACTTTTTTGAAAGATTTTCCTTATAGATTCTCATCAAAAATTAGCGTTACTGGTCTGGTTAATCAAATATGTATTAAAAATCAATTCTCAAAAACTGGTCATCCAGTTTTTTACAGTGGACATAAATGAATTCTGTATAGTATTGACTTACTTCACGTACATTTTACCTTGTATACAGGGCGAACATTTTCAGAAGCTCTCTATTGGTATATCAAAAACAATAAGAGATAGAAAGTCTGTTAAGAGGATCAAGCTTCATATTCTACTACTTCGTCTTTTATTTATAAATTTATTTATTTCTCTTCTGGTTTTTAAGATAATCGCATAAACGTCATTTTTGTATAACCCCCATACTAAATTTTGACACATTTGAAATTGTCAATTTTATCAACATTCCTATTAAAAATAACGTTGTTTGTAAATTTACAATCATTTGCCCACCACAATTTCAAACCAAAGGCATTGTCGTTTCTGTATTGTCTAATTAACCAGCGATAAAATTTAACTCTTACCGATATAGCAATAGTGAACCTCTAAAAATGACCACCCTGTATAATAACTAGCATTTTCTTCTGTTTGATTTAATTTACACCTCATATTTTCATCGGTAGTCCCTGCAGTGCATTCGTGACAAGAGTTGGCTATTGACACCACAACTATAATATACTAAGGTCCCGGAAACGTTAGTCTCGTCTCAGTGATAAATAAAATGGGGATTGCAGGCAATAGTCAGTTTTTTTTAACATCCATAGAATTCATAAATTTATTGGTAAAAAAAACACACTGAGCTTTTTTAGGATTATTTGAAATGATCTTTCGTTACGGCTTTCTACAAACTTTTTTTATCAAATCTAAAACTACCATTCTACTTAGACCATAGTAACTTACGTAACGTCGAAAGTAAAGCATAGCCGAACGAACGTTAATGCGACGCTATGAAACTTTTGACGAGAGCAACGTATGCTATTTTTACTTTCCTATAAGGAAAGTATAGCGATCGCAATTTTTTTCAAAAAATTTTTTTTGAAGAATTTTACGTTTCAAGGTCTCCTGAATCAGAAAAACGTATTTTTGATAAAACAATTTTAGGTGTCTGTGTGTGTGTGTGTCTGTGTGTAACGTTGTACCCACGATAACTCTTGAACCAAAAGTCCTAGTAACTTGAAATCTGGTATGGAGCTGGTTTTTCATATTTTCTCGGTGCTATCAAAAGATGGGTCTGATAAAAAACCAGAAATAGGTGTATCTGCCATTTTGAACAGTTTTTCTTATATAATTTTGTACAAATGTAAATTATTCGAATTATTTTTACAGTTTCTTATAGAGTTAATTCTTTTTAACAATTCATTCATATAAAATTTTTTTCTAACATAAGCAGTTTATTAGATATTTAATTTATAATTGAAATTGAATTCGCTATATAATCCTAGGTTCGAATCCAGCCTACGACAATTTTTTTTAGAAAAAATTTTATATCTTGAAAGAAAAGCAATATACGTTAAAAAATAACAATTTTTCTCTAAATTCTTTTGACTTTATATACGGAGTGCTGCATCTTATTTGAATTATCTTTGGATGTACCCACGATAACTTTCGAACCAAAAGTCCTAATTACTTGAAGTTTGGTATGAAGCTAGCTTTTCATATTCTCTCAGCTCTATCAAAAGATGTGTTTGATAAAAAAACCGAAATTGGGTGTAGCCGCCATTTTTAACAGTTTTTCTTATATAATTTTGTACGTATGTAAATTATTCGAATTATTTTTACAGTTTCTTATAGAGATAATTCATAATTCATAATTTATTTAAATAAAAAAAAATCTAACATTAACAGTTTATCAAATATTTAGTTTGTAATTTAAAATGAATTCACTAATATAATATAGTTTCAAATCCTGCCTGTGACGATTTTTTTTTACTGATTTACTAAAGGGGTAAACAATATCGAGGCCCACAAATATGCTAGAAAATCAATACAAACGTGTAAATATCACTTCAAAATGGGTTTATAACAGCATAACTTAAAAAAATATGTAAATATTTCTTCATCATTCCTTATAAGAAAGTAGTGTGGTGACCACACCAGTTTTTTCTGTTACTTTTTGTAAAACTACATTCTTTAAAAAAAATTTTAAAAAACTTGAAACTGAAATTACATGCAATATAATGTTGATACTACATTTATTATCAAATATGTCAAACTTTGATTTAATATCGTTTGTTCTAATTTTAACTAATTTTCAAGGTTTTTTTAATGTCTTTTCCATCTGTCAGATAGTAACTTTAAACACTTAAATTTCTATTTATTTTACTGCTTTGAAGCTCTTTTCGCCTGTCACGTAACTACACTAACAAACGAATATTGACGTTTGCGATGTTGGCAGCACAAAAAAATCATTTTCAGCAATAACACTCTGCCTAGTCTTTTTTTCATTCCAAGTAATGCAGTTTGTACCTCCAGCTGAACATTCGTCTGAACCATCACTCCGAAGACTCTTGCACTTACTGTCGTAAGTATTATCCGTTCCTTTTGATTATATATTTATATTATTTTAATTCCCAAAATTTTCTTTAAATCTGTTCTCAAATAATTATGATACAAAAAAAATGAAACATAGATAATAATTTAAAATGGCCGTTTTTCTAACTGTTTTAATTTTTGCTTGATAAATAAACAAATTTCTGAGATTGTAATAAACATGGTCTCAATCAGATTTCGAAAGTTAAGTCCAGAGACTGATTTAGATATTAGTTTGTTCCCAAATATCTTATCTCATAGTGGAAAAATACTATTGCAGTATGTGTTTTCATATGCTTATAAAATGGCTAAACATACAACACATAACCCAAATACATATTTGATTGGCGCTTCTACTTCAGGTTTGGCACTGGAAAACCAGTCTGGGTGGATGACTGCTGATGTATTCATTTGTGTTTTGGAACATATTGAGAATGAAACAAACTGCTCAGTAAAAAATAAAATACTGCTGCCAGTTGATAACCCTGAGTCTCTTATCACGGTGAAAGTATTAAACTACAGCCGAACCAATAAAATAGTTATGCTCTTTTTTCCACCACACACCTCCAAGACAAGCCCTTAGATGTAGGAGCTTATAAACCTTTCAAGTCACTGCTTTCAATAATTAGATGATCACCAACCATAGAAAAAATATAACAATGAGACAGATAGCCAAACAAACAAAAATACGTTTCCAAAATGCATTTCCCCCAAAAAATATAATTGTTCAATTTGAGACTTTGACATTTCACCGTTTTGGTGCTCTTTTAATTGTGTTATAAACAGCGCACCGAGAACCACCAACGACTCACTCTCCAACGCGTTGAGCTACCGCCTACTATACGTTACGACTTTATTTATGTAACAAACTAGTTTCCGACGAGTTATGCAAGTTACATTGAAGAAGCGCCACAAACTGTTGACACGTTTCCGCTACCTATTGCTGAGAAAATTTTGTCGCCAGAAGAAAAAACTGTTTAACTGGAATGTTAGTAAAAACAAATTGTTACTTGTGCCATTTTAGCGATTTCCAAAATTAGACTTGCCTTCCATATCTAAAAAGACAACCCTTCTCTAGCATTAGCCGTATTTGCGCTATCCACACCACCACAAATGTCGTTAATAACTTTAACCAAACAAAAAAAAATAATCGCTAACTAATTGGGATTTCTTTTTTCAACCTAAAATTATTATTTTAGAGCTACCTCTAACTTCTGACACCAAAACTATCTCCCAATTGGTAAACATCGCTATTGCTAATAAGTCTAATGACAAATTCAAAAAAAGTAATCTATAATTTAACTAGATTAACACTAGATTTTAACTTACTATGAGAACGATACAACTCCTTCAAAAACTTAATAGCTTGGTAATGTTTCTATGCGACCATAGATCCTTCGATGTGGAGGATAGGCACAACTCAGAAAGAAAACTCTGTAGTAATTGTGGCTACGTTTCGTTGGCTATTGTCCCAACTTCATCAGGTTAATCTAACAGTACAACGTTTAATTTCTGTCCATATATACATATAATTAAAACATGGACAAAGTAGGTAAGCACGAAGACATATAACCTTATACGACACAAAACATATCCCACACACACACAGAGTTTTCTTTGTGAGTTGTACCTATCCTCCACATCGAAGGATCTATGGTCGCATAGAAGCACTACCAAGCTACTAGATTTTAAGTTAGTGTGTTTCAGAACTGCTGTTTCTAAGACAACTAAAACAAAAACAAACAAAATAACATCAGAAGAAGAAAGTCGTGGATTTTAACCAAAACTAAAAAAAACCCTCTCACAATTGCGACACTGTTGAGTCTGTTAATTTGGAATCAGATAGAATGCCAGATGACTTTGATGATATGGAAAATCTCAATCTTCTGACCGACGTGACATATTAGATCAAAATGATTTCGTTCGTAATTTGGTTGAAAGTGATCCCCTTACTCCTAGAAGCTTAAATTTTATATAAAAAATATAATTCCCAAAGATTTCCAATCACGAGATGTTCTCATTGTCACCAAAATACCACCATAAAATGTTTAAAACGCAATATCAATGTGACTTTGTTTCTTTATATACGCGGATTGTATAACAACTCTTGAAGGCATTTCAAAAGCTCATCTATAATTTTCAATAACAATAATAAGTAGACTAATAAAGTCGCAAATTTTTCGAATTAATGTTAATGAAATGTAGTAAGAATGCGTCTTAAGTTTATTAATTTAATTGTACTTTTATGTGTAATCGTAAGAAAATGAAGTGCAATTAACTTTAACTTTACATATGATTAAATGGTTAATTGCAAATCATTTTATTGCGTTGTACAATAGAGCAATTAATTGCACTGCTAAAATCCCAATTAATTAATTAGACACAAGTTTTAATCGGAAATTTTGCTATTTTGATATATTGGATAAAAAAATGTACGGTTTTTGTTAGAGCTTGATGCAGTAGTAGATTATTTTACTATTTACTATTTTTCTTTTAGTTTCAGTGTGTAAAAGTCTTTTGTAACATTACGCAATTTTTAACGATTAATTATTATTTAATTTTAAATTATAAAAACCCGCCAAAATTGTATTGGTTACCTGATAGCGTCTATCGATTTAAAATTACTTTTTATTTATAAAGTTGCGTACCATCGTCGATGATGGAGAAAAATCATTAACCTTACACAATCATTTTTGGTTTCAATTTTTATACTGTTGGAAAACCATCGATATGTATTTTATTTCTTTTTAATTGATATTGAACTTTTTTTTAAATGAAATTTGGTAAATTTTGGAAATGACTGGCAATATTTTCTTGTGTATTTATTACAGCGGAATTTATGTAGAAAGTTGTTACGTCGTCAAATTATTACTTATTTAAAAAAAATGTTTAGTTGCTCAATACAAAAATTTTGGTGATTAGTGTAATAGCTGATTGTAATTACATTTGTGGATACTAGATGGCGCTGTAGTGCGTTTCCGTATATTTTTTGTTAAGATTTTTTTAAAACTAATCTGAATAATCTTGTTTTAAAAAATGTTTAAATATTTTTTGTTGTTAAAGTCATTCGGCAATGAAAAATTGTGTATATTTAATAATAACACAACGTAAACTGGACTTTATATCATTGAACGTTTTCTTTCGGTTTTTCCCGGAGGTATCCGTATTCGTAACTCTATATATAACCACCAGTTTGGGAAATGGTTAGTACTGGTTGTTGAGGTCGATGTGTGTGTGTGTAATTCGGATTAAATTTGTGCATGACCGGCTGACACGCCTCTCAAAATTTCTTACAATGTGTTCAATTTAGTGATACTATAAATCAAGTAGGCCGTATTTTGAACCCCTCAACCGGTCGTAATTATTTTTCGTAAAAATTCAAGCCACAACTTCCGGATCTAACGCATTTTTGGAAAGGAAATAAAATCATTCTGTAATTTAATCGCTGCAAAGCTTCGGTTACAAGCTCAAATTTACAATTGGACATTTTTTTGCCAGTTTCGGCTAATTTTATTTTGTGTTAAGTGCTGTGCCAGATTTTCTTAGGTGAGTAT
The DNA here is from genome assembly GCA_035610365.1 of Aquatica leii. Taxonomy (NCBI): domain Eukaryota; kingdom Metazoa; phylum Arthropoda; class Insecta; order Coleoptera; family Lampyridae; genus Aquatica; species Aquatica leii. Next base: position 1,380,918 of record CM069436.1, read on the forward strand.
GGTGGTTGTTTTAATTTTAATATTATGTAGGTGAAGCAAGCTCCACCCCTATTGTAATTTTTGTTAACGCAATTTGCAAAATTACGGTATAGTTTTAAAGTAATTTTAGACTCACGTCTAAAATTAGATTCCGCCCGAATTAAAATTATTAAAATGTAAGGCGAATTTAAAACGCGTTGAGCTCATAACCTCGAATTTGGGTTAAACTCAAACCGCTTCTAGATGCACTCAACATCTTTTCTCGAGAGGATTCACACATAACGTTTTTCGTTATCTTCACCGCAACAGGTGCAGTACCTACATCCGCTCTATCTTTTTTTTTTCAAAAATTCGATTACACGTGACAACGTCACAAGTATTTGATTTGTAAATTCATTTTAAGTAAAGAGAAAGGGGCAAAAATGTTTACGCGGATATACTATTTTTCCAGTTCCGTCGAGTTGTTTTTAATTAAATTTTTGTGTAATTATCGGAAATTTATTAGAATTATTGTTTATATACGTGAACAAGGTTAATTGAAGTTATTATTTTATTGACACACTTACAGTGTGGAGTCAGCAAAATTTTTCAACCTTAGATGTACCTTGTAACTAGTTCACTATAATTTACGAAATCCTTAAGTTAATCAAATGAATTTTCCAGTTTGTGGAAATCTTTCGTGTCCCTCTTCCATTTTTTAGACATTCCGCTTTCAATGGCGCGTTCTTCTTTTTGGTTTTTATTGTTTTGCCATGGCCAACGTCTTTTATGGTGTTAACGTAAATTGTTATATTATACCAACTTCAATTAATTTATGAGTTTGCTAAAAACTTTTGACGATGATCTACAAGCGCCATGTTTGATTAATTCAATGGGCGTTTTATTAGTAAACATTTTCCCTTTTTTTAATCTTATCGACTGACGTCATTACCTAATTTAATTGTAGTTTGTAGGATTCACTGCGGGTGTAGTGATTCAACGTTAAGTCCTCAAAATTTTTGGTGACTTTTTTTTGAAAACGTAAACATTGCATACTTATTGGTCGTTTTGTTCCTAGACTTTGTCAGATCGATATTGGGAATTTATATTTCTTTTAACGTCAATACTTATTCTGAATTACACCTAATTTATTATATTTCCACTTTTACAGAGTGATCAATATGAAGTGTTCTAAACATTATTTTATTATCAAATATTGCTTCAATCTCGAAAGGGCGTGAAAAGTAAAGTCACGTGGTTCACACTTAAGATTGCTCACTCTGTACATTACAACTAAGTATAAAAATTATGTTACGAAAACGTATTATTTGGACGTGAAAATATATTAGAATTAGAAGGTTTAAATACATATTATGAGACTTTATATGAGTATTTTGATGTCAGTGTAATGTTTTTAACTAAAAGTTTTTTATGCATTAAAAATTTGTCTTTTGTAAATTTTGAAAATTCGTGGCTAAAATCGTTCCGGTTTTAGCAAAAAAAAAGTATTCACACAAAATATTACAGTTTAAATCCGAAATTTTTAACTTGATGTATATTTTTGGTTCTTGCTGATTTGGTGAAAAGTTCTAAACAAAATTGGCAAATCTATTCCAATTATTCAGTTCAGCCTATGCCACTTTGTTATACAATTTTTTTTGTCTTTTTTTAGAAACATCCCCGTCTTATATTTTGATAAATTTGCTTCGTTAACTTAACATAGCACTTTAATGAATCAATCCGTTTGAAATTTCCTGTTAGGCAAAAACTCATCTTATTTTCTTTTTTTGGTCTTGGTTCAACTTGCTCAATATTTTTTTTTTTTTTAATATATAACATTTTTCTCGTCAATGTGACTAAACTGTTCTAAGCATTCGTAACAGTTTCATTATCTGTTTTACGACACAATTTATTAGAATGTTACGTTATGTTAATTTGTAATTAAAAAAAAAAAGAAAAATGTGTTTGTATGTAAACTCACGCAGTTTAAAGTCCAGGTATATTTTTTCCCAGTAATTATCGCACAAAATGTTACTATTTTTGACGATCAAAAACTAGTCTACTTTAGTTTGAATGTTCTTTTGTATCAAATAGATTTTCATTTTGGAATTGCTTTTTCAGTACTTTTAAAACTTCAAGCGATGGTTAGGATAAGAGTAGATGTAGGTGAGAATTTAATAATTAATTTTTGAATAATGAATTCTACTGACACACAGTATCATAAAGACATCTCAGAGACATCAAGGTATTCAAGACGTCTTTTAGAAATCTACGTCTTTAGGCATCTTACAGACATTTTCAAGATGTCTAATGTTAACAAATTGTACATCTTTAAGACGTGATTACTTAGAAATCGTTAGGATGTCTTCCTCAGAACACGTTCAGGACAAACATTATTTTGGGTAAAAATGCACAAATATTAAATATTTAAACATTTTAGCTTTGTGTATAGGCCAGCACGTGTTTAAAAATTCGCACGCGAAAAACAATAATGCCAACTGATTTACCTATTTCTGTGTCTCTCATCTAAATTAAGGTGAGAATTGTGCTGTATGCGTGTGTCAATTAAATGCAATCCTGCCAGCTAGTAAAAATTCCCGTCGTATATCTTAAAAACACACCTTTTGATACAAATTATAAAGAAAACTTTAAAGAGTCTTAAAATAAATATATTTAAACAGTCTCAAGTAAGGCGTCTATAAGATGCCTTATAGAAGATATCGTTCAGATGTCTTTTTTAGAATCACAGACGTTCAGATATAAAACAGGCATAAAACAGACGTCATAAAGATGTTTCTTTCTTCTTTGTTTTTTTAATTGTATTGCGTCGCAACAAACTCAACAATCTCAGTAGTCTCAAAATCATCAATGCCACTACTAGTATTTATACTTTTTCAAAAATATTTTTTTAATTAGTAGGAATCTCTGGAACCTTAAGCCTAGTACACACTAGTAGACATGTTGCACGATTTTGGTCTCTAAGACATGTTTCAGGTTGTCTACGTAGACATGACAGTGTGGACGTCTAGAGGCGAGACACGTCCTAGTCTATTCCCAGCTGTCGAGTGATGTGGTTCTTCTGTTTTAAAGTTTTATTGTTTTGTTTTTGTTTACAGTTTTTGTATCTTGCTTTATTATTATCCCTACAACCATAAGAAGCAAACCTTCAAAATCAGTAGGCGACAACCGAGTGAAATTCCGATAATCCATGGCATCTTTCAGTGTCAATTTATTTAATAATGCATTACCGAACCTAGGTCCTCCAACGTTTACGTTTTCGCGTTCTTTCACATGTAATTAGTACTAAGCAGGAACTCATTTCGCACAAAACAAAGTCCTCTATGGTGGACTACGAAGATGAGTCTGAGAAATTCACATCGTAGTGTCTAGACAGTCTATGGGCCCTGTCTCAAAACCGTCTCTATACGGTCTATAGACAAATCTCACAACATTCTCTACTAGGCTTTAAGCACAGTTTTCTGTAGGTTATCTTTAATTTTTTTAATATTATCTTTTACAACTCTCAAGTTTTTTAGCCCCATGGCAAATTATTTAAAGTACAGTTTTTTCTTAACAATAAGTGATTTAGACAGGAAATTATTTGTAATAAAAATGATCAAAAACTAGGTACTGCCAACAACTCGCGGGCATCTGACGTAATATTCTACCAGAAAAACGAGAAGGCTAATTTTTGAAACTTTCTGACAAAGCAATTTTATACAAAGTCTAAAATTCACTGACGTGTTTGATATTGACAAAACCAAGGTGTTTCATCTAATTAAGTGATTAAGTCGTTATTTATGAGTCCTGACGCCTAATTATAAAAATTGCACCCGTTTTGCATTGTTGACGTATTTTTACACTCGTCTTGCGTTACCTGTTTTGCATGCAATTATTTTTAACGTCGCTACGCAGCACTTCCTGATTTAAAGCACGTCATGGAATTTAATAAAGCAAGACGTTTTGTTTTTTCATTTTGTTTGGCGTCGTTCCCGCGGAAATACGTTGATCACTTCCGATTCTTGTTTATGGTAGAAAGTTCAGTGATTTACAATCAAGTTAACCAATAAATTTCTGCAAAATTAATATCTAACGAGTACTTAATTATAAAACTCATTCATTTAGGCGATTAAAATAAGGTGAAAGCTTTTTATCAATATTGTCTGGGAAACCTGGAAGATTCGTTATTGTGGTCAAATCAATTATTATTCTGATTAAGTTGTAAATGTTTATGCTTTAATTATTTGATTGTGTAGAAATGCAATCGTAAATAGCTTTCTACGTTTAAAATTTTTTTCTTGAATACACGTTTATTACGCGCAACTTTGAGTAAATTACTTATGGAGAAACAACAAAGAAATATTACTTTACGTTTCGAAATATCTTCAACCTTTAGGACAAACATTAAATGGTATTTAATGAAAATATTGTTAAAATAACGTCATGAATAAAACATATAGTTATCGCCTTTGCCTAAATCTTCATAGTTTTCCTTGTGACAAAACTGTAGGAAAGGTATTTTTCATAATAATCTTCAATCGTTTTGTCTTTTCACTATGTCTCAAACCCCCAACACTCTTGTATTAGTATTTTGCAATTGCATTAGTCAATTATAATATAAACAATGTTTCGCTAATTGCTGCAAAGTTTTACAAAAATTGTTTTATTATGAAAAGGATTTGGTTCAAGTGGAAATTTTTTTTTGTTGGGACAGACTACGTTGCACTATCCAAAGACAATACTGATAAACATGTAATGTATTGGCCATGACAATACTCGTCATTATAGTTAAAGTGAAAATTTAAAAAAAATGGCTAACGACATTGCATTTACGTCATGTATGATAATTGTTTTATTTTTTAGGTTTTATATCGCATTCTTGTCTAAACATTCTCGCTTGCCATTTATACTTTTTTTAAGTCCTTGAATGGACATAGTCTTGCAATTTTGAAGACACCAGGAATTTTGAATGTTTAGCATATTTCGAAGTCAATAGTCAAATTTGTGGTTTAAAATTAAAAAAAAATTGATTTGGGTAAGACATTTTTTGATATGACTGTTTTTAATTGCGGGAGCAGCAAATTTTTGATTGAAACATTTTCTATGTATTTCAAAATTGTGTCAATTTCGGAAAATGGGTTTTTGTGGATACTACATCCCATGTCACAAAACTTTTTTTTAAATCGTTGACACCAAAAAAATTTTTTATAGACTCAAAACAACAACACAGCATTGACGTAATTTTTAACTACAATCTATTCACCGCTTCAATAGACACGAAACTTTCTTCATATAATAGTTATTTAATGTGTCTGTTTTACTTTTTGGCGATTTAGTTTGCTTTACAGGATCGGTTTTCTGTTTTTTTTTGATAATATTTTTAACTCCTGATATGTTTTTTGTTCTTTTTATTATTTCTTCAACATGTTTCTCTCAGAGATTCTAGGTATTTTATTTTTATTTCCTATTACGGCATCAATAATTATAATAAGTTGATTTTGTTTTTATTTGTTGTAAAATTAAATTTTTTATTATTTATTTCTAACTTAAGTTTTTCTTGTATTGTATTTAATTTTACTAATGATAAACCTTAAGGTCGATAGTTATCCCAATTATCAGTGCCCAGTTTTACCTTTATTATTTTTTTTGGTAGTTTTTGCTTTCCTTTTTTTCAAAAAACGTTTATTGTATAATTTTACGTTTCAAGGTCTCCTGAATCAGCAAAACGTATTTTTGACAAAAAAATTTTGGGTGTCTGTGTGTAACGATGTACCCACGATAACTCTCGAATCAAAAAGTAACTTGAAATTTGGTATGGAGCTGGTTTTTCATATTCTCTCGGTTCTATCAAAAGATAGGTCTGCAAAAAAAAAGGAAGTGGGTGTATCCGCCATTTTTAACAGTTTTTCTTTTATAATTTTAGTATGTAAATTATTCAAATTATTTAGAGTTTCTTATAGAGTTAATCCCTCCTAACAATTTATTCAAATAAATTTTTTTTCTAACATTAACGGTTTATTAGATATTTGATTTATAATTTAAAGTGAATTCTATATATAATCCTAAGTTCGATTCCTGCCTACGACGATTATTTTTAGAAAAAAATTTCATATCTTGAAGGGAAATACGTAAAAAAATAACAATTTTTCTCTATATGTTTTTGACTTGTTTATACCGTGTGTCTCGGAAGTTTTGAAGCATACAGATTAACATAGGAAATTTGAAAATTTCGATTTATATGTCCCCAAAGTGTTTTTAAAATATTTCCAGTATCAGAACATATGACAATGTGTAATAATTTTCAAAACTTAATAGCAAATATTTTCAAAAATATATCGCGTGGTAAAAGGTTTAGTTTAAAATACGGATGTAAACATATGAGTAGGTCACTTTGGTGTAGTGACATCAATCGCACGGCATCGCCCCGACGTACGAAGGTTCAAATCTCAATGCGGTTTATGTTTTTTTTTTAAATTATATTATTATTTTAAATTAACGACGATAAATTTTATTAGTAGACATAATTAAACGTGTTAATTGTTTTTATTAAAGTTATAATGGATATATTATTCCTTCATCATTCCTTATAGGAAAGGCGTGTGACCACACCAGTTTTTTTTAATGTTCTCTGACCTTTTATTTATTTAGCTTTTTTAATTATTACTTTGCAATCCGTCAGTACTTTTAAAACTATTTATTACTGTTTATTTTGTAGGCTAATATATTTTTTAATATTTCTTACTTTTTGGTAATTTTTTTTCTCATTCAAATTTTTTCCTAATTCTCGACTACTTTCACAATTCCGCTTGTATTTTCTGTTTTTTTTATATTTTGTATAATAAGGAAGATATTTCACTTTGGCACACTATCGGCTCATCTTGTATGTTTTTTTTTGCCAATTCATTTTTTTTCTTCTCCTTTATGTTCCATCATTTTGGTTCATCTATTAGTTCGTTATTCTATTTTCTCTTCATGCCCAGTAAACACGTTGGTAAAACGTTGTTGAAAAACCTAACCAAGCATTGCGAATTAGTTATCAAACACCTTTAACGTACAAATGTCGCGTGTTTTCAGGTGTTTTCGAAGTTGTAAAATTAACGTTGGTAATAGGATATTTCAAAGTGATTTATTTCAACTTTATTAACCGAAAATTACCACGTGCTTGAAACAGTTATTAAAAAACGTTTTTTTCAGATATTTCAGGCTGTATTTTCAACGTGAACTTCTCAGCAAACTAAAACGTTATTTTAACAGCTATAAAAAACGTCTATTTTTAAAGATTTCACACAGTTTTTTAACTGCTGTTGTAACTTACTTCAAAACAATAAATAAAATAAATGAGACATATTTACAAATATATAATTAGGGTCGTATGAAACAGGGTAAATATTTGCATTTTGCTACTTTGGGCGTGGTCATCACGTTATTTAATTGAATGATGCAATAATATGAAATCTTCGAAATTTATAAATTATTGGTTTCGTACATTGATTTGATTGATCCTTTGACATTAAATCGATGATCATAACCACAACTTCGTAAATGTAATCGAACATACATATCATAAATCTTCCAGCATCATAACGTACAGAAAAGCATATAGAAGTTCATATCCTTACCTCGTAATTGATAAATAATAATTAACGTTAAAATTGCGTTGATAAATACCGTCAATAAAACAGTGTTATATAATTTGCACCATGATTTATTAGATAACCAATTACCAATGTAGAAATAACGTTAAATCAAACGTTAAAATACAAGGTCAGAAAATAACGTTGAAAATATAACGTACAACGTGAATTCAACCAATAAAACGTTTTATTAACGTTTGTTGGTTAATTCAATTTTTTTTCATGTTTCTTTCTTTTAGTTTTCGTTACTGTTTAATCATCGCGATTCTTGATATCTTATTTCGTAAATTTGTCCTTCAGATCTGTTATCATCGATTTTTCTCGTTTTTTCTCCCTTTGGGTCGATTTAAAATCAACGCAAAGAACATATTAGCGTTGTTGTTTTTGATTAAATTTAAAGGAATATTGTAAAAGTATGCATAGTATTGATAGCCCTATCAACAATTACATTATAAAGGAGATTGCCAACCTTGTTTGCAATTGTCGCAATTGCGGTCATTAGAATAAACTGTTATATTTTTGGATGTGCAAAATTTCACACTGCATTCTTAGCATGTGTTATTAGCCTACACAATTACATTAAAGGAAGACATTGTTATACATTATAATTTTTAGAGGTCGATGGATTAAACCGTTAAGAATTTGAACGAACATTGCCAGATTTACGAATAGTGACAAACTTTTTGTGCGTACGTAAATTATGTTCTACTTTTTAAGATACTGTTTACGAGTATGGCAATTTGAATAATCGTATATAAGCTTAGTGTTACTGGTACAAGGTAAACAAATCCGTAATTGAATTTATTTGCAAAAATAAACTTTTTTTTATATAAAAAAGTGTATTATACCAGTTGTCCGTGATGGTATAAAGTAGTGTAATTAATGTCAATTTGCCTTTGAGGTCAGTTTTCTAACATTTACTAGGTTATGCAACTGATGTTCAAGTTATTGCAGAAACTTGTGTCAATAATAAATGTGATTTTAATAGAAGTATTATTTAAAAAAAAACAAATTGCGTCGGAGTACTATTTAAAACCTCATTACTTTAAGCTTATGCATTTGACGTGAAAATGTTTTTAATTTTCTCGTCACTGGTTTGGGTTTTCTCAGTTATTTTTGAGAATGTTAATCTTATCGTGTTGTACCAACTTGAATTTATCTATTTCCTTTCTAACTGCAATAGTTGTACTATACTATGCCTAACTCATTGTACCTATAAATTCCAGTTTTCTATGCAAATTATTAATTAGCGCATACGCGATACGTTTAAACTTTTTGATTAATAACCTCGGCAGGCTCCCAAGAGACTCAATTGCCTCAAAAATAAGAATCAATAATTTCGCGATTTAATTAAATCGCCTATCTAATTATAATTAAATTGAAGGTAATTGCGGGAATTTAAATTAATTTACTTTGTTTACTAAATAAGGAAGATTTAATTTACTCGTTTTATCGATATTAGACTTAAAATGTATGTATTTTTTAGATTCAATCATGCGTGTGTAACTGCTGTTGTAATTTTTATAATTAATTAGAGTACTGAAACCACAACAAATGGTTTTTAACGTAATAAATTCAAGTTTTCAAACAACGGTATTTAAATTTTGATGCCATTGCATTTCTTTAAGCTGTTTAACCTAATTTTCTACATACCAAGTTCAAGATTATTGATTTGACCTGTATTAACCTTTAACCCCACCATTGTCTTTTACCAATTTACCTTCACTGATTGTTAACATTGAAAATTATATAATTTGTATTACCGAGTTTTTATTAACTAGGCGTTTTTGTTGCAGATTTTCCGAAAAAAGTAATCATGGCGCATTTAATAACAAGTGCTATTGATAAATACAATGATGTTCTTGATAATTACAGTGGTAAGTTTTTTTTTAATTAGTTGTATTCAACACGAATCTTGTAGTACCAATTAATTTGTTGCTAAAATTCTATTTTTAATGTTGACTTAAAATTTGTAAGCTAGAAAAATTTGGGTACAATAAAGAAATTTACATTTTCCGGTTTAGGTATATTACACTTGATTAATTGTTTTGTTGTTTTTTTAACATATAAATTCTCTCTTATTGTCCTTATTTAGTAATTGTTTGATTTTGTTATGGCTGTATAAATCTAATGCGCGTATTTGTAAAAGGGAAACTATTCACTAATTTCTTAAGATGAATTCAAACTGGTTAATTACGTGAGTGGTTATTTAATAACTTTCTTTTTATCGACGTTTTTATTTACTATATGCAATATGAAAAATGTCGATAATTTAGTAAAGTACTTTTGAGGGTAATGGACTAAGTTCCGGTTTATTCTGCATACCACGAAGAAAGTATGTCGTACGTCTGTCTCAAGAATATATTAACGGTTTTCGTTCGCACTTCTTTAACAGCGTATTTATTGGAATTAAAATTAAAAGCGTTCACAGAACTCGTTATCTAAAGAAAAGTGAAATTGGAGAAATTGCCAAAAACAAGTTTGCAAATGTGTTTTTACGTAATACTCTTACACAAAATACTAAATTTGGATTTTTTTAACTTTCAAATGCTCATTAATGCCTACGTTAGATTAAATATTTAATATCGTGAATGTGTGAATGGACAAGCTTATCAAAACAATTATCGATCTTAACGATTACTATTGACAATAACCTTGCCGGAACTAATCGAACTTTTTCAGATTTTTGTCGTTTTTTTGATATGATGTAAGTCGAAACATTTAATTTATACACGGAATTTTATCACGCGATTTTTCTTAGGTAACAAAAGCTTAATTAATTGAAAGTTTTCATGTTAGTACTGCCATTTATATTTTATGTATTTTAAACAAAGAAACTAATCGAAGTTTTTATTGATTGTTCGAGCTTTATTTACGAAGAAATTATATTATAATGTGCAGTTATAATTGTGCGGTGTATTTATTTAATGCCTAAACAATAACAGATATCCGTTTAAAACCGATTGTTTAAAACGCCACGAACGGATATTTTGGGTTCATTTGAATGGTTGTTAAAAAAATGTAGGCCAAATGTTTTATTATTATTATTATGAGGTAAAATATTATTTGAAGCCCCATGCTACTTTTTACCTAAACTGTTTTTAATTTATTGGCATTTGGGAGATGCGAAAAGCTATATAAGAGAGCCGTGAAACACCAACATAGCACTGAAACCAAAAAGGAAGAAAGAAATAGGATGCTCATATGGACCGAATGTTTCCTAATCGATCACCAAAAATTGCTAGCCAACATTTCCTATGGTAAAAAAAGATTTGGAATATAAGAGGAAGTCATGTTTCGTCCTGCACTGCGTCTAAGCATATGAAGAATATGAATACTATGATTTTCTAATTTGACTGTCTTGAGTTCGTCGAGCTGTGAGCAGGTATATCTTAAAAACGTCAAGATTAGAAACTTTCAGAAGAAGACGTCTGGACCAAGATTATTTACGTACTAGGTGTATTAGTGTATACCACTGACTTGTCAAACAAATAGGCAAAGATTGGCCAGTACCACTTTTTTGCCGCATTCTACTTCGATCCACGGCCACGTCAGTATTATCAACGCAGCCTATTCCTTTACTATAATTGACGAAAAGTTGTGGTCAGACTACATTCATTTTTCTTTTTTATGGCACCGGCGTATACAAGTCGTTTCTTCTATGGTGTCGTATAATAATTATCAAAAAATATTTTGAAACTTTGATTCGGCGGTACTTGCACCTTTTTTAATAAGGACACTACGGTATCCTTTCCTATTCCAAAAACTTTTTCTTGTTGTTTTTACCGCATATAAATGTCAAAATTCAGCATATATCTAGAACTGCTACATATTGCCCAATGTTTGAAGCCGAAGCGTATTAGTTTGGTGCGTATAAATTTGTTAGCATAATGCTTCTCGTATTACGGAATCGTGCTTTCGTTGATCGATAGAAACTCTTCCAATCCACCGTGTTGTTTAAACTTTGAATTATGTTCATCAATTATTGGTTGTAGTTTGTATAAACGGTCGTTTTGGTCGATTCAGATGAAAATCTTTTATTATTGTCTCAAACCTGTGTAGTTTCATACTATAGGATAAAATTGTAGGAACATCTTTTTGGTTTGGCCAATACAGGCGTTTATTTGGCATTTGGCGCATACCAATAGTAAAAGTCCTTCAAAGAATACATATGATTCATTGAGAGCTCAATTTATCGGACGGTTTTTCTGTCGCGAACATGTGTTGGTTTCTTCGATTATAGTTTTGCAAAAGTTTTCAGTGAAAAACAAAGAAAAGAAGTCCTTAGGTGTAAAATCTTAAGTTTTCGCGGTTGTTATGTTTATGATTATAAGCGACTTTCGGCTTAGACCGCGTCGTAGTTAAACACCCAGACTTAGGCTTGGTCCTAGTCTCTTCTTGAGAGCCCAAAGAAGAAGTAGAACTTGGCCTTTGTCGTATTGTCGTTCGTGAACCCAAACAAACTGATGTTTCGCAAGACAGTGACATTTACCACTCTGAAGATGCAAGTTGTCTTGCGAAACGTGAGTTTGCTTGGATTTACGAACGACAATACGGCAAAGGTCAAGTTCTACTTCTTGTTTTGGTTCTCAAGAAGAGTCTAGGACCAAGCTTAAGTCTGGGTGTTTTACACCGATTCGCTTTTTCGGAGAGGGAACTGGAATACAACTAATGTTGATGTTATATTTGGGTCTCGACTTCACCCACTTTAAATTCATAGGAAACAATTTTGACTGTTTTGGTGGTACTGGTCTTGACACTGGCGATGAGTTTGATGCGAATGGTTCAAGTCGTGGATGTTTTGATAGTAGTCGTACTCGTCATCACTATTGTCACTATCTTGCTCGGTTTCATTTCCGTCTTCAAGTTGAAGTGCGAAAATTTCGACGTTAGCACCATCTTCATTTTCTTCGATACATTCTAATTACCCCATGAAGGCCAAGCATGAAATATAAAATATAGTTTGTATATAGAAATCTAGCAGGATAATAAAACACGAAAACAAATGATTGTAGCGAACAAACTATTATAGCGAACGACTTCGTTATAGGTATAATGTTTACTAAGTAATCAATGTTTGCACCGATAATAAGTTGAATAAAAATTTACTTACCCCCGTGCTTTGTGTTGTATAAATTTTCATCCATCGCGCACAAATAACTGAGGTACACAGCAATCAATATAATTACACCGTCAAAACAGACATAAACGAGATAAGTCAAGACAGGATTACACTAACGCAGCGACACCTTATACTTAAATCCCACGTCACGCTTAGTAAAACCCACATTTCAAGGCCTTCCTTTAAAGGGACACTATTAGGGTGAACCACCAGTTTCCAGTAATTCGTTTTTTCAAGAATTTTCGTGTCCAAGTAGTAGCATAAAATGTTCAGCGGACAAGACTAAGTACATGGTTTTCGGCGGCAGTTTAAATACTTCACTGCGCCTCAACAACATTCCCGTCCGTAGGGTTTTCGAATTCGAGCACCTCGGACTTTAGCTTAACGACAAGTTTAGTTTTGTAAATCATTGCAATCAAGTGCAAACGCGTCTTAGAAATGGAACGCACACAAAAAACTCTTTCGAATATCTTTAACAGTGCAGTTATACCCATTCTTACCTATGGCGTAGACATTTTGTACGACCGATTTCGACATACTAACGTGGTCAGAACTGGCCTGCCTCCAAGTCCTATTTCTCAGAACTATCTTTGAGGCATATCGCATCGTTCCTGTAACATCTCTCAAGCATCTCCTTTTGTAGAAAATTGACTACATCAAAGTCTTAAGCAAGACTTTTCTGGACCAGCACGGTTCGACCGACAACTTTCCGTCCTTTTCAGGAGGCAAACGTCACTTAAAGGTCTTGATCTTAGGTGAATGGCGGCGGCTGTGAGACATTCTCATAAATGCCTATTTCCTTATACCGGATATTTTAACCTGGGTCAATATATTCCGCGTCCCTGTACTAACTTATATGCTATTTGTGACAAACTTGTACCAAGCCAGTTCGGGTGGTTTAGCGGGTCCGCTTCTTCTTCTCTGATAAATAAGTCCCAAAATGGATTAAATTGTTCCACACTTTATGGAAAGTTTAATTATCGTTGTTTACGGTACGACTCATTCAAGTCTTTTTGAAAGTTTTCTGAACCTGGTTCGTTCGCGTTGATTAAGAAAAAGTCGATAAGACAAATTGGGTCTCATCAAACATTGCTCTTATTTGATTGGCAAGGGCAAGAGTGATCTCGAGAATTTACCAAGAAAATTTTATACCATACATTTTTAGGTATAAGTACCGACTAAAACACATTTAATTCATGTTACTTTTCTTTGGATATTATTGCACCCGTCCCTTTTTTGAGTTCATATTCAAAATTTCCTTTCTGTATTCTCTTTTTTTTTACTATCTTATGAAAGTGTCTACCATCTTTTTAGATGGATCATATGATTTCATGAAATTCTTGTCTAGAGCATGAATTTCGTCGGGGTCTATCCCGATTTTTCTGAGAATATCGTTAACGTACTATATCTGTTCTCACAAATTTGTATGGTATGAACAAGTGTTAGTTAAAATACTAACCATTTCTTACATCCTCTGATTCCTTAACACAAAATTTTCATTTTCCATGTTGAAGTACGTGCACGAATACTATCGTGATTATAAAAGCCACAAAAATCGATAGCACCGGTTTTTGCGTAACATATAATTTAACAAAATGTTGTATATTTCTGCATTTTTTTTGGAGTAAATCAACATATAAAAAGGTTACTCGAGTTCAAATAGTCCCCTTAAGTAAATTGATTTTTGTTTCCCGTATTGAATATTATATAACTTTTATGTTCTATTTGTCACGTTTCTGATGGGTTAAGTTAGAATTTATGAAGATCTGAATAAAAAATTGGTGGGTGGCAAGCACGTTATAAGGCACCCACAATTGCATGGGATTTCTACCTTTCAGCTTATCCTTCTTGTGTGGCTAAACTGTTTGAAGTTTCACTTTGGTATCAATACGAATTCAAACTTATTTGATTAAACGTTTCTTAGACCTCAGGGTCGCTTGTAATAATGTAAATTATAGCAGTACATGTTTCACAGACAAAATGTCTTAGGGCAAACCATTTCCGTCTATTGAAGAACCAGCAAAGTTAGACGTAGTTGTTTGGCACTAGAACAGGTTCGATGCAGTTTTCGTAATTTCTCATTTTACCGGTGCGGTGGCTTATTATGTTCCATTCCATCGTTTACTGGCTTGGATCCAGGTCACCAATTGTTGCACTGTTAGCAAGGTTATTCTCGAAAGCGTTACGGTTATCGGCAGAAGCTGTGATCCAGACAGTGTTTGCTGAAAAATTTGTACCAAACAATTACGTTTATATTAATACCAGGTCTAACCCCGACAAATCAACGTCCTGATTTTGGATAAAAGTGTACATAGGCTCAGGGACTATACTGAGTGAAGTTTCAAGAACACATCTTCGATGTGTAGGCAAAAGCGCGTTTAGGAACCTGATACGTTTGAATTTATTTGGAAATCGAGGATTACGCAATAAGCCCTTATATGCCGTATCAAAACCGTCGCTATTTCTGTATAACAATGATAGAAATGCTGCCGAACAAAAAGTATAAATTTAGCTTCAGAATTTAATGCAGTACAAACTTGACACACAAGTAATCGACAGTGACCGTAGTATGAGCCCCAAAGAGAGGACGGAAGAAACGGTATTAGTCTGTAGTATTATATACGTCTTAATTCATAGATCAGCTTTGAGAGAACTGATCTGAACATTTGTTTCTTCTTCTCTGTCGTTTTGTTACGTTTGAGAAGTCAATAATGATACCATGATGATGGTGATTGTTTGTAACCACATAACAATGCCTGACAGGACTGAATTTATTGTCAGTCAGAAGGTCGTGGTACTTTGGCTTGTCGACACTAGTCTATCGGTTTGTTTTGCCTTGTAACGTCACATACTATATACACTATCTTGTCTTGAAATTTTGTTTTTGGAGATACATAGAGAACCATAGTTACGAACGGATGGTTCGTCATCGGCAAAAAAGGTCACGAATATTAGAACACAATTGGATTAAGGTTGAAATTGTTAAAGAAACGAGGGTTGCTATTTATGTATTCTGAATGAATAACTAAAACAATCATTGGAGTGTAGAAATGTCTTTGTTTTTCAAAATACTCTCGTGTAAGTTCTACACATTTTTGCGTACGATTACACCAATTGGCAAGGCAGGTTTTCCACTGCGAAGTAGTATCTCTATGATTTTGAATGTATTAACAGCGTCGAAAAGCATTGTCCACGTTTGTTCTTCGTCACTTGAGGTAACAAATAGAAATCATTCGGTGCTAAATCAGCACTGTACGGCGGATGACCAATCAATTCAACGTTTTGACTGCTCAAATAGCCGCTTGTTTGCGCCGATGCATGTGAGCTTGCATTGTCATGGTGGAGAATGAAACAAGCTACCATTTGCTTCGAGGTGCTGCGAACACGAACAACTTTTGTTGGATTTGGCTCATTTTGGATACGCCATGCTGTTTAATTTCAAGCTGATAACAATAAATTTAAGATTCGCCACCTGTGTAGACCTTATATTCTGGATTTGATGAACCGCGGTTGTATATTGCATCATTTCCTTGCACCAATTCAGACGAGTCTTTTTGTGATCGATTGTTAAATTGTGCGGAATCCAACGTGAACAAATCTTTTTGGCGGCTAAATGGTGGTTGGTACACAGCATCAATGTTTTCTGGCACAACGACTGATCTTGGACGATATATCGTGGCCGTACATGGTGCTTCATCCCCAGAAGTCACAGTAAGTTGATGCGGTTGAAATAATCCAACTCGAAAATCGTAAAATATCATCGCACGAAAATATTCACGATTCGAATTAATTTTTTTCAATTCACTGTTAACAATACAAATAACGTCTGTATGACAACGTTTGAGATTGGGTATACTGTCAAAAGTGTCAGACTTTGAGATGGCGTAGTAGGATTGCTAATAGTAGCCGCAGTGTTGCTGATTCTCAGTACATACATAGAAGCCCTTGTATACATGTATGCTAACGCCAGGGGACTCAAATAATCTGACTTAGATGTAGGATATGCAAGGTCAAGTACTTTAATAAACAGAACCGCTTTGTAAGGAGCTCCAAGAAAGTGTACACATGTCGTGAAACAATTGCGCGTTTTGTTTCTTAAAACATGAGACAATTATTTAACACATTTAATCGTACAGGTCAAAAATGGTTATGGCCATCTGAGAACTCAATATTTTTATTCATTATATTTATTTAAAATAAACAATTCATAACGATTCGAAAGAAATAGATTAACTTTTGTTTTCAATCGATTTCTACTCCTTAAATTCAAGTCAGTGTTCTAAACTAAATTTTCTTTTAAGCTACTGTAACACATACCGACGCGTGTGTTGTATATGTATGTACCAAAATTTAAAATAAAAACGACTTTAAAAAAATGGCACGGTTAATTGTTTTTAGTTTGAGAAATGTTTCAGTTGAATCAAATCTCATTGAAATAAATTGCTAAAAATAGTTTTATTAATAATAAACAATTTGATTGCGCTTGTATAGATTATTAATGATGTAACATTTACAGATCCAAGAGTTGATGGATGGTTATTGATGTCGAGTCCAGTACCAACTTTAGCAATATGTTTATTTTACGTATATTTTTCAAAATTCCTGGGACCAAAATTGATGGAAAACAGAAAACCTTTCAATCTTAGAGATGTTTTAATTGTATATAATTTTATACAAACTATATTTAGTGCCTGGATTTTTTATGAGGTACACAGTTTAAACACGTTAATTGTTTGCGATATTAAATTTTGACTTTTAGTACCTGATGAGCGGTTGGTGGGGCAGTTACAGTTTTAGATGCCAACCGGTAGATTATTCAAGTAATCCTATGGCATTGAGGGTAAGTCACCTTTTCTATTAATGTTAATTATCGCATAAACTTCGCATTCTGATGTAGGTCATAATACAATAGCGTTTGCAATTATTGTTTACAATTATGTTAATTAGCATTTATAAAATACTATTTATTTTCTTTGCAGATGGCTAACATTTGTTGGTGGTATTACTTTTCGAAATTCACAGAATTCGTCGACACTTTATTCTTTATCCTACGAAAAAAATTCAGCCACGTTTCTACTCTTCATGTTATACACCACGGATGCATGCCGTTTTCAGTGTGGATGGGTGTTAAGTTCGCTGCAGGTACTTCAACCTAATTCCATTCACCGTAATTACTATTAACGCGTAATTTTTCTGAGAAAAATCTTAATTAACTTATTATAAACAATTAATGACGCCTTTGTAATACTGGTATATATTTTTTAGGTGGACACAGCACATTTTTCGCTCTCTTAAATTCGTTCGTTCACGTAATCATGTATTTTTACTATATGCTCGCTGCAATGGGACCCAAATACCAAAAATACATCTGGTGGAAGAAATATCTCACTACATTCCAAATGGTACAATTCGTGTGTATATTCACTCATCAGTTTCAATTGTTATTTACGGAATGTGATTATCCGAAAGGATTTATGGTATGGATCGGTTTCCACGGAGTCATGTTCCTGTTTTTGTTCTCTGACTTTTATAAAGTCAAATATACATCTAGTAAAAAGGCTGTGAAAAACAACAACTCGGGTGCCTGCATGGTAAGTCGCGATTTATTGTTGATGCTAGCATTAATGTTTTTTTTTCTAAATTAAAGCCTGTGGAGGACGACGAGAAGCCAGTCAATGGAAAAGCATTAAACGGCTCAATAGCCGGTAGTTTATCTAACAGTTATCTAGAAAGCGAACTCTCTAGTACTTACAAACCTTGCTATTCAAACGGAATCAACAACGGCTTTGTCAGTCAAAGTTACCCACGTAATGGTAAGAAGATAGATTAGAATCAACAACGGTGGTGTACATTTTAATCAGTTGCTTTTAATTAAGTCATAATTTTGTTTCAACAATTGTAAGTGTTCTAAAGAGCGACGATGCTTTTAGTTGTAAATAAATTAGCATTTATGCTCAGGGTATTTTAGTTAAGATAAGTTTTTTGCAACCGCTTTTTGTTTCCGAGTTCGTAAAAGAAAACGGTGCCAAAAATCCATAATCGGCAACTCGAATCTTGGCAGATTGTTGGTTACATTGTGATTTTTGTGCCTAGTTCAGTTTTTGTATGTTAAATGTAACGTTTCTTAATAGCTTGTTAGTTAAAACTAAAATAGATTTTATTGTATTTGCCACGAGTGCCTAAGAACATTTTTCCAAAGAAATTTTTTAACTAAAAATTATTTCTCTACTCGTATTGGTGCAGTAACACTTTTCAAAATAAATAAGTACTTATATATAATAATGTTTTGTCTGTAATTTATTAGATAAGTCTATTTAATGTTTGGTTGTTTCATCTTTTAAGAATTGTATATAGAACATGATAGATAAGTGGCAAAATTAATAATAGCTTTGTTGTACGTGTATTCAATTTTTACTATTTTCTTATACAGTTCGCTTGTTTTCGTAATTAATTTTTTAATTGAAATTGTGGAAAAATTTATGTAATTGTACGAAGCGCAACATTCTTTTATAAAATAGATTTTTATTGTGATATTCGTTTCATTTTTATATGCACTTATTAGTAATTTTGCCTTTATTGTTTTTTAGTGAGTAGAAATTATTGTGGCGTTAAAATTTTTAAAGCTTTTGTATATATTTATTATGTAGGTAAAATATGTTGATGGCAACGGAATTGTATAGTATTTTTTTGTAAATAAACTCAAACGAAAAATATGGGTGTATCATTCAAATGTACCAACCAAATGAATATGTTTTAGTTTTTCTTTACAAAAGAAAAACCAAAATAATGATTTTGTGTACCTTTAAAATATACTGAATTCAAAACGTCGAGAGTTGAATCGTATTAATGATATAACCGAAGGTACCAACGTTTCGTCTATTTGTGTTTTCAAAAAGCGCGCCGTTTTTGAATCGCGTCTGACGTCTGCTAACATCCGATTTCATTATGTGTGTCATTCATGGATCGCTTATCAACTGGGGAACGTTTTATTAAAACAGAAACTTTTGCAGCAAATTAATTTTGGGCACCGGTCGATTGACCGCGGTCAAAATTGTCTGTGGGTCAACAACTGCTGTTGCTCAGGCGGAAACGGGGTGAAGATAATTTTTGCTGTAGGTGTAATGTGCTCATAAACGCAGTCTCTTTTGCCAACGAAATTCCTTGATAGGTGGCATCATCTACACTTGCCTTATAAAAAAAAACATATGAGCAAGGCAAGTGCAAAACATTTCGCTTTACACTTGCCCTTATGTATTTTTCTGTAGGTTCACACTTCCCGGCTTGTTTTTAGTACACTAACACAGTGTTGTTCTATTCAGAACATGATTCGCAATTGTTTTCGGAAAAAAGCACCACCATCCTAGAATAAAGAAAACATGAAGAATGCAATACTTGTAGAAAATGGGTTCCTAACAAAATTTCGAAAACAACCTACACACTTACATAAAAGGCAAATGCGAGCAATAAAGCAACACAGTGAGTCTACTTCACGAAGTAGAGTCAAAAATATCTAACAACATTAAACGTTAGAAAAGTCACGTTTAGGTTTGTCCAAAACCGAGGTTCTTCAACTTGTTGAGTGTTATCTCAATGAAAATAAAATAGATACTTTTCTCAAAAATGGAATTCTCGACTGCGACCCGTCACGCATAAGAGTAATAGGTGCAAAAGGCAAAACTGGTGAAAATGCTGAAGATAAAAAGCTGCCTGTTCTCGAATGACCAAATGTTAAGCACGGTGGTTGCCCGTACTTAAATGGTTCGATACTTACTCCGTTAATTAATAATTGAACAATACTAAATTCTAGGGTAAGTGTCAGTGATCAAATCGCTGGTTCAAATCCGGCTCGAAAGACCAATGTCAACGAGAGATCTAATATGCTGTATATGAAGAGTTAAAAGTGTTTAAGAAATGTGTAATTAATACTGACCCCTACACAACCTCATGTAGGTAAATTATGGCTTCGATAGTCAATAGTGCAGTAGATACGATTTAAGAGGTATCAGTCCTGTGGGACTTTTGGATTCCAGACGATGTGTTACGTGCATAAATTTAATTAATGCATTACCCTGTATATCAGTTTAATTAAAAATTACTTTTATATTTCTTGACGCCATCTATCGGATTCGTTGGTCACTTTGTATTGAGCAGACGACATCCGGTGAGATTTCCGGCATTTTGACTTTAACATCGTACCTGTTATTATCTATGTCTGCGTGAGTGAAAGTTCGTTCTCTAAAATCATCCACGTGTTGGGACACGATGGAAATTAGTAGTTGTCTTAATTAACTCAGTTTATTCACGCAGAGTAAGTGATTTTGTTCTTTCTTTGATTAAAGGTAATTTTTATGTCTTTTTGGTTAGCGCCATGTGCTACCTCATAACTAGGGGCATTCTGGTTATAATTTAACGTCCACCAGGGAAGTTGTGGCTTCGTTACGATCGTGTGGAGTATTCGAATCGTCAACGGCCGTACCACCATCATCTGGCCCATTAACATCGATAAATATTTTGAGGGGACGATGCTAACTTTTATAAGGCCTACGAGTAGAAATAATTAAACCACAGAAAAGGGGTACAAAGCATCCGACTACCGGGTTGTGTTATATGTGTTTGCTTTAAAATTTAAGTAATGATTTTGTAGATCTTGATTTCGTGAGGCATTGGTTTGACACGATTTGCAATTCAAATTATTTGCAGGATTACGTGTCGGGGAAAGTACTTTCTTCACACAAGTGGAAGTTCCTGTGTTTGGTAAGTGATTTTATATGTATCTTATTTTGTTGTCAACAAGGTCGCTCACGAAACTGTTGTACATATTAATTTCGTGGTTACGAACGTTATTGAAGTACCATTTATATAGTAATTTTTTCTTCTCTCATTTCGGGTTACGCATGCTGTGTACCACCAATACTTATTATGATACTGTAATATTAAGGCCGTACTTATTATCATTATTTCGTATATCTCGCCTGCTGTATGCAAATGATATGTACTCTAAATTATTCTTCGCTATTCATGTAAACCAAAGTTACGTATGTATTGTAAGTTGCCGATCCTGCTGTTATTCTATTTTGTATATTCTCGCTAGTACCTACTTAGATTTGGCTAGTTAACTTTTACTATATTTATCGTGATAGAGTAATTAAAGTACAATTGTTATTAACGATTTAGTTTTTCTCTTTCTTTCGCTTCTTTCAGCATTACGAACCTAACATCTTGTTACAAGTGATACCATTCTGTTGTGAGCCGACAGAAGTTACTCTGGGATAAGCTCTGGCGCCCTTACATATATTTAATGTATCTAGGAACCTACCCCTCTCACCGACTATTGCGAGTTGGCCGTGCAGGTTCGTAAAATACCTAAAGCTTGTAACAGATGGATATCTTAGAAATACGTGTTCTGCAGCGAAAAACGGCTGTATACTAACAGGAACATTCGAGCAACATTTTGAGAAAATTAGTTCAGAAATGCCGCTAGTGTTAATTTACGATTACGAATAGCCCATACTGCAGTTATCAAGCTACCGGTACATTCCAGCCATTTGCTACAACCCATGGACCTCTGCGTCTTTAAATCTCTCAAAATGGCATCAGATAGAGAGCATATACACGCACAAAGAAAGAATTTGAACAAAAGTTACCAGAAGCACAGTTATCTAAAATAGTGTCCACTTATGATGAAAATGAATCGAAAAAGGGGTATTTTACCTTTTGATAAATATATCACTCCGGTTGAAAAGTTCGACCCTACGTATACGCCGGATAGTGTTATTTGTCAAAAGGCAACGCCAATGATTTGAAGCAGTCACAGAAGTAACTCTAATGGCAACATTTGTAGAGCACTTCTCTCCCATCTACCTCGAAAGGAACTGCTACGACTTCCTGAACCTGAGAGTTTTTCAAGCTCAAGGCAAAGATATTCATCATTTGCAGCAGTACTTTCCGAGCCAGTACCATCAAGAGGTTTTGAGTACAGTAAATCGTCACCGAAATTTAAGATTTGAAATCCTTCTCTTAAAGCATGCTAAACAAACACGGGAAAGAAGAATTTGGAAAAAGATATGTTTGGGGCCGGAAATTATTACTTTTGAAGTTGGTATTGCTAAACTAAAAGAACAAACAAAAAAACCATCAGGAACAAATAATGGAATGGAACAGATGAAGTATATTTGGAAAAGATGTAGCCAACAGATTCGGATGATGCAGACTTAGACGATAAAGCAAGCGAAGCAAGAGAACAGAATGACTTTGTGGCATCTTTGGAGATATCCGCTGAATCACTTAAAATCGGAGACTGGTTGCTAGTAAAATTTGCGACCAAGTAGTCTTGCCGATGGTTTGTTGAGCAAGTAACAGTGGCAGCTGCTTGTTTGAAGGTGAAATTTGTAAGAAGGGTTCGAACTTCTCAATTTCATTGGTCCAACACTACAGACGTTTCAGAAAAGATCGAAAGGACATTACCGCCGCCAACATTAGAGAAAAGAGGTCACTTTGTTTTTGATGACCAAGAAGGGGTGGGAATTTTGTGACCAAACTTGGCAGGAAGGTTGATAGCTGCTTAGAAGTAGTAAATGATTAAAATTTGAAAGAAAAGGAACAAAGATAAACAGATTTTTTTTAATAATGTGTTGGTCCCCTTCACACTCCCTCACTATTCGTGACACGATTCCAGCAGGTGGTCGATTTTCTCTTAAGTTATTGTAGCCAAAGCAACTTTCAATTCATACCTGAAAGCTTTCTGTGTCTGTGGAGGATGGCTAAGTTCCCAAGTCTTCTACCCATAATGTCCCACACGTGCGAAACGTCGGGAGACATGGGTGGCCATAACATATTGCCTTGGATGAATATTAAACTAGACTTACTAACATAGGCTATAGCAACTCATACCATAATCCCCACAGTGTGGCGGACGATCGACAAAGAATTAAACATTGCGCTGTTCTCCACATCTTTGTCTGATTCTCATAGTCATCATGCATCCTCAACAGAATCGGGATTGATCACTGAAGACCAGTCTATGCCGTTCCAGATTCCACTAGAGTCGCAACCTACACCATTCAAAACGTTGAAGTCAGTGTTGAGCCGTTAGTGGTTGCACAAGGTATGACCGATAGGATTGCAATCCGAAACTTCTGATTCTACTGTACCTAACCATTGATCGGAAATTGATCTGGTACTGGAAAATCGGTCTCTTATTGTCATAAGTCGACGGTGGCGGTCCTGCACCTCATTTGTTTGCCTCTATTCGCCAGTTCCTTTTCTACGACGATTCTGACCTTTCTTAGTCCATACTTGATAACAGCGCATGATAGTGAATTAGTTCAGGTTAAGACGATTTGTAATTTCCCTGTACAATTAACCACCTTTACCCAAGCCAGCAATTCGACCTCCGTCGAATTCGTTTAATTGCCTGTAATTCTCGGACTGACATTCAATAAGTAATCGTGAGTAGCAAGGTATTACTTCATCGCTTGCTACGGACTGTGTTACCAGATGGGTGTCGACCGTAAATGTCTTGAAGCACCTTAAGAAAAACCTTATAGATTGTCATTGCGTGGACAAAAAAGTTGCTAAACACTGTACAAGAGGGGTCAATAGCAATTAGGGTGTCGATCAAGTTAAAGATCCCTTTCTTTTAGAAGGAAACAAGGACACAATTCATTCAGCTAATTGTGGCATTTCGTGTTGATAAACTAACACTTCATCAAGGCACTCCACTGAGTCAGAAAAGAAACTAACTAACTAAGCTATGTCAATTAATTCTAAAACAACATATTTGTCGTGTTCGTCGTCATTTATGTCGTTTTGGAATTAATTGACATAACTTATTTAATTAGTTTCTTTCTGACTCAGTGGAGTGGCCTTATGAAGTGTTTGTTTATCAACACAGAAACGTCGCAATTTACTGAATGAATTGTGTCCTTGTTTCCTCCTAAAAAGAAAGGATCATTAACTTGATCGACACCCTACTTACCATTACCAAGAGGTGAACATTTTGTCGATGTCAACAGCAATGTACTGAACGATAATGTGTTCTGAGTGACAAACGAAAAGTTTTTATTTGCCACAGCCCATGACGAACGCCATAAACCTGTTAGAACGGATGATGGTACTTTCTCCAATGCACGAAACCATTTCCAAAAACTAAAGATATTAAATATACAAAATTCGATACTGATAACACTAGCACACAATGTGGTATATCTCCTAGATCTCACGTTTTTATGCAATAGCTTAATCACCAAAGAAGAAAACGAAGCAAGTGATGAAATATTCCGTTACGGTTTTCACTTCTATGTGGTCGTCATCAAAAGTGTGGCCAGTAATATAGTGAACTTCAAAACAAAAAGCAACCAGTACGGTGGAAAGCTACTGTGGGTTTTCGTGAGTTCTATTAATTTTTTTAAATTTGTGTTCATCACTAGCGTTGAACAATCTCAGCAGTTTTTTATTTTTCTGTTTTATACCTTTTTATTTTTATTCTTTTTCTCTACGTCACTTTTAGGTCTATTGTTTTGGTTCATTTTTTACTTATACAAACATACAACACAGAGAACATTTACTTTACAGCTATTTTTTCAAAATCTAGTGACCAAGTATAGTTAGTCGATTATCTTATGAACAATGCGCAGAATACAACAACGCGTTTGGTAGCAGCTTACGTCCGTTATACCATTAGTTATACTACACAACCTAAAAACATCGTCATTGCAACAATTTCAAGTTTAGCATTTCTCATATGTTTTCCACATACTTAATGTCGTTTAATGTTTTTTGCTTTTCGTTTATACCATGTCGCATTGCAGACGCTGCAGTCTAAACATTATGATACGCAATTACGCCATTGTCATAATCATGATAAAATAATTGGATAAACAGTTTTAGGCGAAATGGTGTTTTGCGTAAAGCCACTGCAATTACTAATACACAGTACAAATAGAAGAGTAATTAATTCACTCAAATTGCAGATGATTGTCAAAAGAGGTGAAATGTTCTAGTCCCAGATAAAGTGAAAATATAGAAGGTGAACGAAAACAATCTGTTAAACTGAGTACGTGCGCGTTTAAATAAGTACAACGCCAGTGTAAAAGAAAACCTATTTAATCCGAAAGGCCTCCACAGCCGGAGTCTATACTAAGATTATAACGTTTTTCGTGTGTAGACCGTGTTGATGTTATAACCGAAGTTACCAAGAGGCTTCATCAAGACGTGAAAGGTATTGAAAACTTAAAGAAGTAAACGATAATCTAACAAAAAATCACTACAGAGTTAAATCAAACCAAATTCTAAACTCCATAGAAGTGACTCAAGAAGTTGTCTTCGCTCGTGGAAGAAAAGTGACGTGCTGGAACTGCGGTGAAGTGGGTCATGTGCGACTACGCTATACTAAGACCAAAAAAAGACCAAAAGAGCGTCCGAAAAACTAAAATAAATTGACCAAATGGGCCAAAAGTAGACCTCATCGAGCCATGTCCCGGAGACCATTCAAATTGCACACCATTTACCTTGATGGGAACCATTGCCAAAGTACTCACTTACTACTACTGAGCGACACGGGAGCGACGAAGATCATCATTCGTCCTAACATGTTATTAGAAAATGCAAAGAGATCACCAGTAACAGTAGGACTTGGAACGGCGACGGGCGAAGAAATACCTACACACGGACAAATCAAAATAATTGTTGGCTTGGGAAATTGAGTACTTGTAGCCGGCGAGTTCCATTTAGATATGAAAAACGATGTCATTAAGATTGACGGTAAAAAAACTCGTTTTCATTCGTCGGAGAAGGCACCCGTGCGAGTCTTATTAAGTGAAGACGCCTGGAAGCGTCGAGAGTGTAGTATGGACACACCTGGATTAAAACCTTTGGGAAGGTTATTGAACCAATGGAGGGCGATTTGGTTAAAAAGGGGCTACTGATAGAACATTAGTGAAAAACACTATGTCATTAAGGATCTTGAATGTCAACTCAGATCCGGTAACGTTGAAAAAGAAAACCGTGATAGGCTAATAAACGCCAGTATCTCAAATTGTGAGATGCGTGAACTCCAACGAAGTTACAACGCCAAAAAAGTGTACACAGCAGTTATTAGATATACCCACTTTTACGTACCAAAACCTCAGCCATGATCAGCTGTCCAAAAGTAAAGCGTTGATCCAACAGTATCAAGATGTTTTTGCGCTGGAGACTAGTTCCAAACGAGGAACTGACATGGTGAAGCACAAAATCAATACCGGAGACGGTCGATCAATACGATACAACGAGAACGTGGGATTAAATTTTACGTAGACTACAGGCAGCTTAAGAAAGTGATCAAAAAGGACATGTATGTTTTACCGAGAATTGACGATACTCTGACACTCTATGAGGATCCCATTGGTTTTCCACATTGGATTTAAAGAGTGGTTAGTGGCAGGTGAAATTGTAACTCAAGGACCGTGAAAAGACAGCGTTTACGGTGGGAATTGGTTTGTGCCAGATCATTCTTATGTCCTTCGGCCTGTGTAACGCTCATGCGACGTTCGAGCCTTTGATGGAGACCATTTTGCGAGGATTGTCTTGAAAGACGTGTCTGGTGTATCTGGATAACGTGTTTGTGGTTGGAAGGTCGTTTGAAAAGCACTTGAACAACTTGAAGGAAGTGTTTCAACGACTACGTGGAGCAAATTGGAAACTGAGCCCTAAGAACTGCCAGAAAAAAGTACAATACTCTAGCCGAGTCGTATCTAAACAAGTTCACCCAGACAACGTTTCAGCAGTGCAACCATGGCCAAGACTAATCGATAAACATCAGGTTCGAAGGTTCATTGAGTTGTGCACCTATTATAGACGATTTGTACCAATATTTGCCAATATTTGCTAAAGAAAAAGCAAAATTTAGTTGTTATAAATACATCAAAAACACCTTCCATCAACAAAACAGACCCTATCACTTCGCCGATTTTAAGTTATTCAAGAGAAAATGGAAAATTTGTGTTGGATATTGACGCGAGTAACCTGGCCATAGATGCAGTCCTTTTACAGCTTCAAGATGTACAAAAAAATAGCCATCGCGTATTTTAGCAAGGTTTTGTCCAGGTCAGAGAAGAATTAATGCGTGAACTAGGAGAATTCGTAGCAGTCGTCAAGCCCATAGAACACTTTTACAAATATTTGTATAAACTAACATTTTTACTGAGAACAGACTACGCCGCTTTGAAACAGCTATTGTAGTTTCGTAATCTGGATAGACAAGTGGCAAAATAGATCAAGAGATGGCATTATATGACTACGACACAGAACGTCGTACTGGAAGCAGTCATAGAAACGCTGATACCTTGTTATAGAGATCATGTCCGGCAGGCTGCAGCCATTGATGAAAATATCGAATGCCTCCGAAGAACTGCTATGGTTGATGACGAATGAACAAGAAAGTAATCCAGAATTAAGGATACTCCTGAATTGGAAATCAAACGGCCGACGACCATCCTGGGAAAAAGAGAGTGCTTTAGATAGAAACATATAGCATACTGGGCGAAGAATGGGTGTAGCAAACGGTCTTCTTAAGCGATCCCTAGAGTGTCGAGAACACGGAAAATAGACTGTAGTTGGTAGTGCGGAAGAATCGAGCGTCAGAAATGTTGCACGATGGTACATCAGGAGGGCACTTTGGTGTGCAGATGACCTTAGGGAAAGTGCGGCAAAAGTTCTGCTAGGTGAACTGCAAAGACGGCGTAATTAAATGATGCCGCAAGTGCCCAGGGAAAAAGCGCTAAGCACAACTGAATCAATTTAACGTTAAACGCCCTTTAGAGAGAGTGACACTGCAGAGTTGTTCCCATAATCTAATTCGGAAGACAACTACATCTTGGTAGCGATAGATTATTTCACGAAATAGATGGAGGCTTATGTCATACCAAATCAAGAAGCAGTTCAATCTGATAGCATGGTTATATCAAACAATGGCACAGTACTTAGTCGGAGTAGCGTCCGAACACCAAAGAGACTGGGATCCGTATTTGCTCAAATTGCCATGAACAGGTATGACATCAAAACCCAAAACGGCGAGTTTCAACCAGAGGTAATGGGAAGGCCATTATAAAATTCTACGGCGTATTAATGACGCCATATGTATCATATCCGAAAAATGCACACAGACGAGCTAAAAGTAGCCCACAGCAGTATACGATTACTTGTAAGTGCTGTTTTATTGAAGTTATATATATAAGTTTACAACAATAAAAAATCGTGTAAACAGTTAGTTTAAATAAATTAAGTTTTTTAAATTCGTTACAACATACATTAATACTTACAAGTTACAACTGCATATTTTGTGTCACTTACCTGAAACAAAAACATATGTTATTAATACATACACAAATTATAAATTTTAGTTCGTTGTATTAATGTGACTTATAATAAATATATGCTTTCTAAAGCTCTTGAGGAATTAGGTAATGCCATGCGGTCTTAATTCCAATGAGAGAAAAATCCGAACCTACACCTCCTAGTGGTAGAAAGCGGGCAACACCCATGGGTGGCTAACGTAGGTAGGGACCGAATGATCGCCGGGATAAGCGGTCTCCCTCTTGTTGGTCAACAGCTTCGGGTGGATGAACCGACAAGAGGTAAGGGGCACCCCCTTGCCCTTGGGTCGAGAAATCGACCCTAAAGGCGGACGAACCACTGATGATGGTCAACGGCATGAGGATGCAGAAAGCAAGGGGAAACTACTGCATTAAAGATCCAAAACGGATTTCCCTTGTATTAAGTCATTATGGCAGATTTCAGGGTAAAATATTCCGGAGTTTCTAGTCCCCCATTCGGATCTCCGGGGGGGACGATCATGAAAGATGCTAAGAAGAGGAAAAAGAATACGAGTATGAACAACTTAAAAATTGCAACATGGAACGTAACCAGTATGTATGAAGCGGGAAAGGTCCATACCGTGGCACATGAGATGAATAGATTGAATGTAGATATCCTAGGAATTAATGAGACTAGATGGCCAGATCAGGGAATAAGTCAAATAGGTAATCAGCACATAATATACTATTCTGGAAATATGGATTTGTCTCACAGACACGGGGTAGCAATTATGATGAGGAGAAATTTGTCTGATTCAGTTATAAACTTTGTTCCATTCTCAGAACGTCTAATGTTAATACAGATGAAGGCCAGGCACGTTAATGTTAATTTGATACAAGCATATGCACCGACTGCAGACAAGGAATAAGAAGAAATTGAAAGATTCTACGCAGACATTGATAAGGCATTCGAACTAACAAAAAGAAAAGATGTCACAATTCTCATGGGAGATTTTAACGCCAAAATTGGTAGAGGGAGAGTGGAAAAAGTGGTAGGAGACTATGGCTTGGGTGTACGCAATGACAGAGGACATCGCTTAATTCAGTTTTGTCAAGAAAAGGAGTTGGTGGTTACCAACACTTTCTACGACCTGCCGCCGAGGAGACTATATACCTGGGTGTCCCCTCAAGATAACGACGATCATATTGTACGCAATCAAATAGATTTTCTAATAATAAACTGGAGATATAGAAACTGCATAAAATCTATAAAAGCTTATCCAGCTGCGGATGTGAACTCAAATCACAATCCTATAATAGCAAAAATGAAAATTTGTCTCAAAAAACCAATGGAAAGGTCAAAAAATCAGCATATAGATTGCAATCGTCTTAAGGACATTACTGTTAGAGAAGAAATAATAAATGAAATTAACGAAAATCTCCGAAGTAATGTGGTGACAGACGATATTAATCAAAACTGGAAGTCTTTTAAGAGTGCTCTATTGACGCCCACAGAAAAACACCTGAGAAGACAAAAAAAGAGTAATAACAAAGGATGGATGACGAACGATATCTTAAACCTCATGGATGAACGAAGAAAAAATAAAACTAACAGGAAAAGATATAAAAGTATTCAGAAGCAGATTCGTCAGAAAATTCGGGAGGCTAAAGAAGCATGGTTCACACAAAAATGTGAAGAGATCGAAAGCCTACAAAAGAAACATGATGCTTTCAATTTACACAAAAAAGTAAAAGAGCTTTCAGTACCTCCAAAAACAAGACAGATTTCGTACACGTTATTAGATGAGAATGGAATAGTGATAGCGGATATTGAAAGTAAACTCAAGCTATGAAAAAATTATGTTGAAAAACTCTTTGAGGATAATAGAACGATGAATATAACAGAATTTGACGAAGAAGAAACTGGATCTGAAATTACCTTCAGAGAAATAAAATACGCTCTTCAAAACATGAAAACTGGGAAAGCAGCCGGCCCAGATAACTTGCCGATTGAAATACTTAAACTGTTAGAAGATACCCATATCAAGCTACTAGAAGAACTATTCAACAGTATTTATAAAACAGGCATAATCCCAAAGGAATGGCTTGTTTCCACATTTATAGCCATTCCCAAGAAAAATAAACCACGACACTGTAGTGATTATAGGACAATTAGCTTAATGTGCCACACACTTAAACTGTTTCTGAAGATCATACACCACAGATTGCACTTAAAGCTGGAAGAACACATAGGAAACACTCAGTTTGGCTTCAGAAGGGGTTTGGGAACACATGAAGCCCTAGTAGCTTATAATATACTTATGCAACGATGCCTCGACATGAACGAAGATGTCTACGTATGTTTTATTGACTACAACAAGGCGTTCGATAAAGTAAAACACGATATTCTCTTAGAGCTCCTTCGAAATAAGGAAATAGACACACGCGATATAAGAATTATTTCTAACTTATATTTTAACCAAAAAGCGGTCATACGGGTGGATCAAAGAGTATCGGAAGAGATCGAGATCAAGAGAGGCGTAAGACAAGGGTGCATATTATCCCCGACACTCTTTAATTTTTACTCAGAACATATAATTGATAAGGCAATCACAGGTGAATCTGCTGGTATAACTGTTAATGGAATACCGATTAATAACATTAGGTATGCCGATGATACCATTATTATGGCAGAAACATTAGAAGATTTAACTAGAATAATGAATAGAGTGGCGGTAGTTAGTGAGGAATATGGCCTAAGTTTAAATACCAGCAAGACAAAGTTCATGATCATCTCAAAAAGAAACATTGACAACGTAAACCTCTGTATTCAAGGAGAACAAATAGAACGAGTGGAAAGATATAGATATTTGGGTACGACGGTTAACAATAGAAATGAAAACGCACCTGAAATTCTTTCTAGAATAGAACAGGCAAGAAATACATTCTTAAAGATGAAATGTGTCTTATGCAACAAAGATCTGACGTTACCTCTCAAATTAAGATTGGTAAAATGCTATGTCTATTCCGTATTGTTATACGGAATGGAAGCATGGACACTAAACAAGTACCTAACAAAAAGGTTACACTCCTTCGAATTGTGGATATACAGACGAATTCTTAAAATCCCGTGGACCGACAAAATTATAAATAAGGAAGTGCTGAGGAGAGTAAATAAAGATGAAGAAGAACTCGTCACGGATATCAAAAGTCGTAAACTTTAATATCTTGGCCACATTATACGGGGAAAGCAATACGACCTGCTAAAACTTATCATGCAAGGAAAAATTCTGGGCAAACGAAGTGTTGGACGAAGAAGAATGTCTTGGTTACGTAACCTGCGGGAATGGTACAACTGTAACTCCACCCAGCTGTTTCGGGCAGCAGCATCCAAAATAATAATCGCCACGATGATTTCCAAACTCCGTAGCGGAGATGGGACTTAAAGAAGAAGATAATAAATATAATCATAAAACACTAACGCAGTATTCAATCATGCCAGACAATTCAACATCAGCCAAGATAATTGAATTCGATGTTGGCATCATCATCAGAAAAAAGAAGAGTTCCGTATTCAACGATCTTCAATTGCATCTCCCCAAGCAACCATAATTGACCAATGACGTAAAATAAACGTAACTGTTAAAAGTAAAAATGACGTCGAGGTTTACATACTCAAATTCATTACGAAGAAAGTACTTGTGGTTAGTACAAGGAGTACAAGGGTATCGTAACGTCGTAAAAGTGATGTAATAAAAACGCGATCTGGTTGGCTGGGATCTACAACAAAACTGGCTGACCCTTTAATACCTACCAAAGACGAAACCCGGCATTACTCGTATCGTGTCTATTTAAAAGTATAGCGCTAAATAGAAAATTACGTTCCAACTTAGGAATATGTGTGAACAAACTGCGTACTTCTGGTAGCAACAGACTTAAGCCCTGCTCCTAATCAGTTATTCCCAATGAGGTATAATACCTCATTGGTTACTGCTACATATCTAATCGCGTACAATTGTATAGGAACAGGCATAAACGCTCGAGTGCCAGAAAACAGACGATGTGCCACTTAATAATAATCAGTGCCTTAATTTTAATAAACTAAATATTTTGCATAAGTACACAGGTATTCATTCATCTGTATAATTTAGTTGGCCTAGGTTAATAAATATGACAGTCGCACCAGCGTTATATCCAACAATCTTGAAAATCTAAAGAACTTTTTTTTTAACGGCTTTAATTCAACATATAAACTATCACTTGGGATAAGTACTTAAATAGATTAGAAATATAAGCAATATAAACTAGTTGTAACGTTAATCTTTACCTTACGATGCTACTGTAGTAATCATTCCGAAGCTGTGGAAAGTCTATCAGGAAAAACCACATCACATATTCACAAAACAGTCACAATTCACACATTACGTTATAATTACAATTATATTAATTAAGTAAATTCACACAACAATCGTTGTCGCGTTATTAGTTCATCGAAAACGATCTTCGCGAAAGTTAAGTAATGGAGGAAAGATAAAAACGCATCGGTTACTTTTGTTTTACGAACTCGTTCGAATTGACCAATCACAATTTTTTTCTTATTTAATGCCCAGAGCTGGACCCAGAAATATTTTTTTAAACGTAATTAGGTCAATTTTTGCTCTTGTATTTTTTTAAATTCTAATAAATATGGAAAATAAGATTATTAATGCTTAAATTAAAGGTATTTAACACAGTAATAGTACAGCAGTAGTAGGAAGTAGGAACACGATATTATTTATTATGTCGTTTAGATATTAAAGGAATACTTCGAAATGCTTCCTTTTCAATTTAACTATTTCTATAAACTTTAAATTAAAACTTTACCATTAGTATCAAGTATCTATAACACGAAAGGTTAAACTCATCTATTTGATTAACTGCAAACACGTAAAAACTAGGATTTTAGACATTAAGATTCTGAACAATGTATTATAACGAACTACTGTAAACTAAAGTACAATATAAATTATATATAGAATTGTGGAATACTATTGCAACGCACGAACAACATGTAATCTTCATGTGGCTTGGGGTATGGTTGCTTTATCTTCTTCTAGTAGCGCAACTTTTAAAGAAGTGTTATATCCTCCTTTTTGGACGAAACTGTCCCTCAAGGAATCAGACAAAGTTGGGTTTATTGTTGACGAGAATGTACGACAACATTCCCTTACATATTGAAACGTTCGAGAAGTTATTCGCGAATTCGAGATCCTTCTTGAGGTTGTTATCCATCTTCTAGAACGTATATCGAAAGATATGGAACACTAGAGAATGATTTTCAAAATGTGTATATATACCGACGAAACAAATCGTAAGTCAGATATTGCCGTAATGCGAATATAGCAGTGTTAAAAAGATTATTCAAGTCTAAATAAATAAGTCGTTAGCGCGTGTGTGTACATAAATATACGGAGAATAATCTTATACGTGATTTTAGTGTAAACAAGTGTGTGAAGCTATCCGCGGGTTTTATCTTATCTTCCTGTAAATGATATAAATTATAGTGTAAGTGTTTTTATTAAATATTATTAGATACAATTAGTTCCGTTAATTTAAAAGTGTACATATTTTTAGTATAAGTTACAAATTATTTAGTAGTTTAAATAAAAAAATTCGCTACAATATTGGTCGTTGTCTACAGTCTACAGACAGGTCGACCATCAAGGCATGGCTTCACCATCGCGACTTTTGGAGCTGCCGCCACTGACTGTGCTTCTGGTTATTTGGTGATAACTTCGTGGTGATTTTTAGATTGTCTTCGACCTCTAATTAGACGAATAGGAATAAATACTTTATAAATTAAATTAAATAGCCATTATTTGTCGTAAAAAAATTTTTTTTTGACAAAGAATTTGTATTATAAACTAAACACAAAAATATTCAACTACATAGAACAAATAAAAACAAAATGAAAGTAAAAAATAAATAAATAATAAAAAAAAAATAATAATCGTAAACCCTCCACCGATAATCAATTCTCTATATACATTTATTACATTACTTGTAGTCTTTTTCTCTTTTTTATAACTTCTTCCATCCATCCCACTCCTTGTCCTCCTTCTCCCAATATGTCCAACCTTCCTCTCTCCTCTTCTATTCT
The DNA here is from genome assembly GCA_035610365.1 of Aquatica leii. Classification (NCBI taxonomy): domain Eukaryota; kingdom Metazoa; phylum Arthropoda; class Insecta; order Coleoptera; family Lampyridae; genus Aquatica; species Aquatica leii. The sequence continues at coordinate 1,416,063 of CM069436.1, forward strand.
ACATCTCCTATCTTTATCTTCCTTCCAGTGTTTATTCTCTTGCTCTTCATTCCCGCATCTAAACCTTGCTTCCATTCTTTTTAATCTTAAGCTTTTTTGCCCTTTATGTACCTTGGAATATTATCTATCACTATATTTGTATATCTCTCATTATATTTTCCCTCTCGTATTCTTGCTCTTGTTTCTTGTCTCTATATATCTTTATCTCTTCTTATTGTCTCATCTTTTATTTTCCTTCCTGTCTCCCTTATTTTCTCTACTTCTTCTTCTTTCATCTTGTCCATATTTAATGTTTCCACTCTTTACCTCTCTCCAGCACATTTGAAGCAATTTACATTCTTCTCTTTCTTTCATTTGTTCTTCGTAACACATTGCTCTCTTCCCCGCTTGTGCACTTATTTTTTCCTTCTCTACTATGTCCCCTGGCGTTTCCCTTTCTAATCGTAACGTCTATTTCCAGTATTTTTCTTGTACTTTCTCCAATTCCTTCCACCCTCATATTTCCGCATCATCACACTCTTTATTAATTTGTTAAACAACCATCTTCTTGCTTCTATTTGTTTCCCAAATCCCCTCACACCTGACTTACTATTCTGTTACATTTCTTTGCCAACCACTTTATATTAGCCTCATCTTTATTGTCGTATCTGATTCGATAACCCAAATATGTCACTTCATTTACACTTTCTATTAGCTTGTCTCCTCACTTCCACTCCACTCCCTCTCTTTTTGAAACACTACCATCTTTGTTTTTCCCACATTTACAATTGAACACTTTTTTCAGATACTTTTTTACTGTCTTTATCATCTTCTTCATTTCTATTTCTTTCTTCGCTATAATCACTGTCATCCGCATACGCCAAAACCCACACTTTTAACCCCCCATTACTAAATCCTCCACTTTGTTGCTCCATCAACTCTTTCTCTAAATCTTCTAAATATACAGCAAATAAACTAGGACTAAGCGGACACCCCTGCCTTAATCCTTTATTTGTTCGAAATGCTTCACTTAACTTTCCATCTATTTTTACATTGCACTTTGTTGTTATATATTTCTTCTATATTCCTTACTAGTTCTTTCTTTATCTGTTTCATTCTTAATATATTCCATAATTTACACCTATTTACATTATCAAACGCTGCTTTTATTATTCAGAAATAACGCAAAAACTTCCCCTCTCTTCACTTCCAATTCTTTGTTTACTAGCTGTTTTAATATGTGTACATTATCTAATGCCCTTCTGCCTCGTCTAAATCCTATCTGCCAGTCTGGTAAAATCTTTTTTTCCGCCATTTCTCTTTTCAGTCTTTTTTGAAAAATTGTCATATAAATTTTATATCCCACATTTGCCACACTTATACCTCTATAATTTTTCACTTCTTTTCTGTCTCCTCTTTTGTAAACTGAGCATATTATTGCTTCTTTCCAATCATCTGGAAACCCATCACCTGACCATATCTTATTTAAAACTTGCCCTATTCTTTCTTTCGCTTTTTCTCCTATATATTTTCATTGTTCTCCTTGCGTCCCATCAGTCCCTTCTGCCTTTCCTTTTTTATTTTTCATACTGCTTCTTCTATTTCTTCTTTTTGTATAGTAGTACCACTTCCTTCTCTTGTTATCTTTTCTATTTCGAATTCACCCTTCCTCTCTTCTTCCCTCTCTAAGACCTGTACGCAATGTTCTCTCTATTTTTCCATATCAATTTGTATTGTCCCTTTTTTCCAATTTTCCTTTCTTTATTCTATAAGCTCCATATATGTCTCCTTCATTTTCTAATATTTTTACATGTTCCTCCAATTTTTTTTATATTCTTTTTTTCTCTTACAACACTCTTTTCTATACTGCGACCTTAATTTTTTATATTCCTGAATATCAATTTTTTCTTTTTTCCACCTTTTTTTACCTCTTCTCGTCTTCTTCCTGGCTTCTCTGCATTTCTTATTCCACCACCTCTTTCTTTATACTCTTTTATGTTTTTTCCAGTATTTTTTCTTTCTACTGCTTTATCCATTTTACTGATCAATTTTTTCACTCCTTCCTCCACCCATTGTTCTTCCTTTAATTTTTTTCTTATAAACTTTAATAATTTCATCTGTTCATACCTTTTTTCTCCCTCCAAACTGTGTCTGAATTTTTTCTTTCTGTTCTCCAACCTTTTAGCCGTACTTCTAATGGATGATGGTCAGAATCAATCTTCTCCCCTATTTTAAAACTTTCTATTTCGTCCAAAGCCTCCCTACTAACCATTACATAATCTATTATAGATTCTCCCCTCTCACTTGTATTGAGTATAGTCCACCCCTTATTCTCACATAACTCGAATAGCTCTCTACCTTGTTTGTTTAATGTCTTATCCATCGTTATTCTTTTTATTTCCTCCCCATTCACTAGCATACCCCCACTTTCATCAATTCTCGCGTTAAAATCTCCACCTATTATTAATTTTCCTTTCTCTTTTTCCATCAGTAGCTGTTTCAATTTTCTTATTGTTTGTTTCATTTCTTGACCGTATACTGTTATCACTGTATATCTATCTTCATCTTGCCTTAATATTTGAGTTACTACTATTTCTTGCTCTTGCATTTTATTTTCGCATTCTTCTACCACCCATTCTTCTTTACTCCTGATATTGTACCCCCTTGCGCTCTTCCTTTTTTTTTCTGTACATTCCATCTATATCCCTCTGGTAAATTTACTTTCCATCTTTCCCAATCTTTCTCCTCCAGCCACGTTACTACTAAACCCACAATGTCAAACCCTTCTATATACTTCCAAAAATCAGTTCCTTTATTTTTAACCCCTGCAACGTTCCAAAAAACTAAACCTATTTCTTTATTATTATCATCCTCTACAAAGAGCCGAAGCGCGGACACATGATAGGTTCTGATAACATCGTTTGGGTAACTTACAGTTGTCGTTTTGTGACTTTGTCTTTATGAGGCGAGGTGTGAATTTCGAAGTATACTCTTTCGCTGCGTCATTTAACGCGTGCAGGTTCACGAGAACTGTGTCACCAGGTTCATAAGAACCGACTTTCTGATAGCTTAAGTCTGAACAACGTTTAGACGCGTCTTATCGTAATTTATTAGTCTCACGGACACGACCGAGGGTACTAGCTAACTTGCAAAGGTACGGCGTGATTTTTTCTACTAAATTCCCATTGTGGATGATAGCACGAAGGTCATAATTCAATCAGAGGGCAAAGACTTAGGCCATCTTGTGTTGTCATGCTGTACTAATATTGATAACTGCGTTTTCAAATCTTTATTTCGTTGTTTCTCTGGATTCAAAGACTGATGATGAACTGAAGTCTGGTTTTGCTTTATACCCAAGCAATAGAGGTAACTTTTTGCATGACGTCGCTGATGAATCGAACACCATTATGACTGATCATGCGTCTAGGAGTTCCATATCAAAGAAATATTTTATCGATAAACATACTCGGGCACAGACCTGGGATATGGTCTTCTTCAGTGCGAATAGCTCCATATCTTTGGTTCCGGTAGTTTACACAGCATGTAACTAACGTTCTCCATGTTCACCAGTTGGCAAAGTACCAAATAGATAAAGTTTCAGATTGATTGGTCTAAACTTTTGGCATTCTAAACATTTTTGAACATGGTTGATTATTTCACGCCTGAGTGTGAACCAGTAATACCTAACATGGTTTTGTCAACACCATAATGCCCGGTATTAGGTGCATCGTGACACTCATGAAGAATCTGTTTAATGCTTGAGTCAAGAATGACTAACTGTGCCTCTACGGATTTGCCATTAAGTAAGTATCTATAAAAGACGCCTTGCATCATAACATAGCATCTGTTCGTTCATCGGAAATAATCAGTAGCGTCTGTCTTGTAGATTAAAACATTCGATAATCTTTTTATTGCGTTTTTTGAAGGTCTCAAGGTGATGTGCGTGGCCTCATAACAGTTACATGACTTAATCCACAGGAATTATTTGTCTGCAACTGCAAAGGGCGTGACAAAAGGAAGCAATGTATGAAATGCAAGAAAACCGGACACAAAAGATAATGCAAAAAAGATGACAAATGCCTGGTCTGCAACAAGCAAAGACATATTACATAGATCTTGGGATGCCTCAGATGCAAAAAAGGACTTGCAGAAATAGCTCAGCACATTACCAAGGGTACCAAATAAAGACATCAATGAACGAAAAAATAAAATATAACATACTACAGATTAGCTTAGGTAGGCGTAAAGCGGCACATCATGTGCCGTGTGTCACACCTAAAGAACACATCGATCTGTTACTAACCACTCACTGAATCCAACGTGCAAAGAGCAAGAGCTTCTGGATAGATAATGGAGAATGGAGAATAACGAAGTTGCCATAACAAACGATAACTATGAGCGGGACAGTGGCGATTAAGCTGGATGCTTTTTGAATTTACTCTTGTAACATAACCCCCAAACAGCTAATCGATCACTTCACCGTGGTCTTAAATGAAATCGTATCAGCAATGCGGACAAGCTATAAGCCATCTATAATTGCTTAAGACCTCAATGCCAAGAGGCCAGAATGGAGCAAAGCCAAAGAGAATCGGATTTGCAAAGTAGTTGGCCAGTCGAGATATGGTAGTAATTAACAACGGGAACGTACCCAGTTTGGAAATAAACGACAGGTCATCTATTGTTGATGTCAGCTTACCAAAGAACATCACATAAACACTAATCCACGCAGGAACACCAAAGACAACCAGCCATCGTGGAAAAGGCATAAGTTGAATGAGATAACAACTTTTGGAAACTTTTAGGAATCTAAATCATAATAACCCCAAAGGAGCATTATTATGAACAAAGCCTGTGACGCCAGCATGCCCAGGGCGAGGAAAACCGGTTTAATTATCACTGTGGCATTTATTAACGGATCCAGGAACTGACTAACTTTAAAAAAGGAGTGTTAGCAATGACGCGTACTGCGGCTACGGAAAATAAGAGACATAACACCAAAAGCGATACTAATGGTAAAAGATCGTGCTTGGAGTGATCCATGAGGTAGAGGCTACCAAATCGCTATAAGAACACACAAAGTCAACCAACTCAAATTTAAGATTAAACTAGAACTTATAGAAGAAGTGGCTAGCAACTTATTCTCAAAAAAGCTGGAATTCGTTAAATAGCCAATAAATATTTCCCCACCATCTCCATTCAGTTCGGACAAAATCTTGGAGGTGGCAAAAATAATAAATAAAAATAAAACGTCCATACCAGATTTTATACCTCCGAAAATGACCTCCGTGGTCGCCAAAAAATACTCTGATAAGCTGGCACTTATTAAAACAAAACTTTTCGGAAAAGTGGAAGAAAGCTAACTTTGTGTTATTGGACAACAGGAAAGGAAAAACCCTATCTCAGCGACCCAGGGTTCGATAAGCCGTTGTGTCTGCTGAATACTACCGCCAAACTATACAATCACTTGTATCCTACAAACCAACATTGCCGAACTAAGTGGTTGTCAGATAAATTGGTCTTAGAAGAGGCAGATCGACAATGGATGCCATACAGTCGGTTGACCGATGGGCTACATAAAACAGAAAAAGCACCTGGAGACTAGGAAACTATGCGTCATGACTATACGTTGGCGTGGCCAGTCATCAGCGTTGCTTTTGAAATCAAAGGCGTCAAAATTCACCTAGCAATTCTGATAGACAGTTATTTCCAAAACAGAACCACCACCAACAAAATCTAGGTAACCTGTGGAGTCCCTCAAGTTTTGGTGCTGGGGCCCACTCTGTGAAACATCATATTTGACGAAATTCTTGACCTCAACTTGGAAGAGGAGACTTATATAGTAGCGTTTCCATATGACTTCTTTCTAACTTACTAACCAGTGCTAAGAAAAAAACAAGCTTGTGGTAAAGACTAACCGTGTTCTACTTTATAAACAAGAGATTAAAAGCCAGATCTAACCCCTAAGAAAACTGAAGCTATTATCTTCTCGGGAAGAAGGAAAATCGATGTTGTCGAGTTCAGACTACGAGATTTTGTCGTTGCTTCCGGTAAAAACATAAAATGTTTTGGAGTCTACATAAACAACTATGATCACCACGTAGTAGTGGCTGCAGCCAACATACGTGAACGGCGTCGGCTATAGCATGGCTCATGCCTAACATAAAAAAACCGTCGTTACTTCCAAAATTTTATAGGCGGCCTTGGTAACGGCAGGGGTATAAAGAATGCGCAAGTACCATAAAATGGAAAGGAAAACTTGTATTCGCATAATTTTGACGTACAGGACAGTAGCCACAGAGGCGACCCAATTACTAGCAGAAACTATACTCTGGACTTGGTGGCACTAGAAAAGCAGAGCATTAGGTATGACGATAACTCGTTTTGATAAGTCAGGTAGCAGAGCTGTCAAAAGTAAAAATGAACCTATAGACTCATAAAAGATGTTGAGAGCTGGATCAAAATAAAACATAGCTACTTAAACTACCATATTATCCAGGACCTTACCGGAAACGGCTATTTTTCCACTTATCTCAACGGCATACAAAAAAAGGTGAACGTCGAGTGTATATAATGCAAGGTCGTGAATGATCCGGAGCCTGTCCAAGATATAAACCAGCCTTAGAAGAGAACTGATCGTTCTGTTCTCCGAGAGACTGATGCAATTCACGTTATTGGGCAGAAAGCATTGGGATAGTATCAGTACCTCGATAAAGATAGTAATCAGACAGACAGAAGAAGACTTCCTAGGACGAAGAAGTATGGCAAGAATGGATACCACGAGCTCGAAGAAAATACACAAATATCGTGACCAGCTCTCTACCAGCACTTTTTATTTTTACTTTTATCTTTATTATATTATGTGTAGTATTTACTAGACCAGGGATTTCCAACACGCGGCCCGCGGCTTTCATTAGCACCGCCCGCTCAAAAATAATAGGTAAAACCAAAGAGCATGTAAAACCATATTATAAAAAATAACTACTACCGCTCTTCAATATTTAATAGTAGCTATATAAATATATACCTATATATACTCCATGAATTTAATGGCGGCCCTCGGTCATTCATAAGTTGGAAACCCCTGTACTAGACTATAACAACAAATAGAAATTTAAAAAAAAATTGGTTAGTTGGACCTAACAAACCCCAAACTGCCGCAACCTTGTCTGGTAGGCAACTGACTGATTGTGTTCAAAATCTTGGTTTCGACTCAGGTTGAGATTTGTCGTCTTGTTCACGAAAAAATAATTCGCACGGGCTTATTTACACCAAATGTATGGCGTAAAGCCGTTAAAGCTGCTTCCCAAGTGGTTATCAAATCCATTGTTCCTTGCCACTATGTTGCTGCTAATTTGTCCAATAATACGGGTAATCCAAGTAACATTAATGCTTCTGCATCTTCTTCATTTGTGCCTAAACAACTTGATTTACATTGCGCAAAACTACCTGACCCCACAAGGATGTCACTGCATTTTGATTGGGGTTTAAAAAATACTGTGTAGCAGTTGTTGACTCTTTATTACCTGTTCGGCCATCATTGTTTTGTGTTTTGCCTTTTTAACACTAATATTGCCAATTTTCATTTTGTATCGGTCACACGAAAGTCGTCAGTGGACTGTACTTTATATTTGAGAACGGATGGGATTGCCGGCGGCACTCCACCAACAGAAGTAGTAATTAAGAACATAAATTGAAATATACTTACGTAACTGTTTTTACAACTTTTTGAAGTACGGCGCGTACAACTAACTAACTTCGAAATAAATGCCTCAATTCACCCAGAAATCAGCGATTGTTTAATTTAGCAGTTAGTTTGTAATAGAGCTTGAACGGTTTGAGAACCAGAATGAAGAGAGACGACATGATGGTACAAACAAAAAATAGCAGAGAGTTGCGATAATACCGGATAACGGCGGAAGAAACCTGTCTTCCGTAATTCCAAAAAAGACCGTTTTCATCAATAAACGGAGACAACTGTTCTAGAAAAGAAGGGAGACGTTTACCTTGCCAAAGCAACCAAACCTCTTCTATATAATAGACAGCTTAAGTTATACAAATGCAAGCATGCGTAGCCTTTTGTAATTCGGTAGAAGAAAAAAGTAAAAGTTTGTTATCACAAAAAAAAGTTGAGTTGCGAGCTTGAGAGTGTTGAAAAAAACAAAATATTTATCCAAACGTTTGTTGCATTTTCATATAAAAAGAGAATCGTTCGATGATTGGAAGCAAAAGGCGAGACGTTCAAAACTGTCGGATTGAAAAAAAAAGCCACTACGAAAAAGGCTTATTTAAAAAGGTCGGAAGGGAAACCCAGAGATAAGCGTTGCTCATAACTTTAGGAGTAGCACCACGACAGACAGCAGAATATTTGGCAGTACCAACGTGTTGCCATTAATATCGCTCAGTGAGATCAAGAATTGTTACTATACGATTAGCGACAAAAGTATAAAGACGATGCGGAGAACGAGAGCCACGCAAGAACTACTTAAGCATCAGTATAAAGGCGAACTTCTCTAATAGTCGTAGAAGCAAAAAGAGGTTTAATCGAATGGAAAAGGCGCTCTAGCAGAAGCGCTCTACAGAACAGAAAAAGCCTTCTAAAACTTTAGGGACATTACTGGACCTCTTTTTCCCAAATGATCAGTAAGCTCGGTAGAAGAGGAGGATGTGAACCCACTAAACTACGCAAACTTGCTTGGTTCAAGTTCGCCACATATAGAATAGAACGATTTAGGTCATGTTACGAGAAAAAAGGATTGCTTAGTTAGACGAGTCAGATGGGCTGTGTATCTGGTTCGTGCTCTCCTCGCGTGCCAGGTTGAAAACCAAGTAAGCGGGAAAAGAATACGATGTTGTAATAGATACGGATAAGGCCAGTTAGCGAAGACAGCTACGACTAAAAAGAAACTGAAAATGTTAGTTAACTAAAAATAATCAAATAAAATATTTTATGTGCGATGTGAGAATTTGGACGGCCTGCTCGTCTCGGGTTATGGGACATGTTGATCCGGTTTAAGATATTTGGAATCAAAGAATAAGCGTTACCTCTTTTATGGGATGTATTCTACTGCCGCTTCCATTCATTCAAAATCAAAGTCTTAAGATGGCGCTTGACGGCCAAAAAGAAAGTAAAATCTGCGGTCGAAAATTGCTGGTCTAAGACTGCACGTGCCGTTGAGTCAAAGTGAGAGATTTTTTTAAGGAGTAATCAAAAATCATGTATTTTGGTCTTATCAGTTAAGACAATCAATTAGTTGTTGACAGCCCAGCGAGTCAGAATGACCAGATTTTGTCGTGATTTTGCCTCTAGGTGGCGTCTGTTTTTTGCGGACACTGTGATATCTTCCGCGTAAGCGAAAAGTCGTAGTTATCGGGTAAGTCTTGTTGTAGTAGAGAATCCACAACTACGTTCCACAAAATCGGCCCAAAAACTGATCCTTGTGGGCATTTTTTCGTCAATCGTTTTGTGTAAGAAGAACCATAAACGTTCGTGGAATAACCCAGTGAACACCCCAGATAGCACGTAAGCTTACGGCAAGTTTGCTTTTAACTTGTCATGTCAAGCTTAAAGCAAGTTTCAAACATGAAACTTGAATTAACCTTGAATCAAACTTTGAACTTGGTTGGAAAGTTTGAATCAAGTTTGCAAAATAAGCTTATTGCAAGTTTATTACCCAGGTAGCATGTAAGCTTACAACCAGTTTGTTTTTGACTCGGTTGTGCTTGCAATGTTAAACTTTCACTTTAACTATGAAACAAGCTTGTTGAAAGGTGCGCCATAAGTATATTTGTAACATCTTTTCATTGGCTAAAAAAAATAGATACATAAAAATCGTAATGTTAGTTTTTCCTACGAATAAACGTCCTTGGTCTATGCAGTTTTAAAATTCGTTTTGTTCGAAGATGGTTGAACTTAGCCATTTTACCTTGTTTTTACCGTTGAATAGGTAGCGTACAATTTTTATTTTGATTGTTGCGGTTTGTTGTGTAACTACTATTCTTCGAAAAAAGTAATGTGAGTATTTATTTTAAATCCTAAATGTAAAATTAATTAAGTACACTAATCGAGTAATTCAATTTTTGTTGAGGTTATGTTATACACGTGTTGTAATAAAGTTGATAAAGTGTACAACCATAAAAAACTTGTAAAAAACCATACTCCTTAAAAATAGTATGGAATGTTTTTATCACTGACATCTATTTTCATTTTAACGGTCAATTTATATAACTACTGATGTATCGATTTTTTTTATATAAATTCATAATTTTCAGTTACCTACATATCTTGAAATTATTTTCTGTTTTAACAAATTATTTAAAAAACCCGAATGGGCATAAACATGTTTATAACCTGAAATCAAAAGTAACATATCTTAACATTTGTTAATAATTTATATATTTTTGTATTAGTTCGATTAGTTGTATTAAATTCGACCAAATCGTTTTTCACTTATGCTATTTGTATTAACCACAGAAGAAGTAGACTAACAGCTAATAACTTAAAAAATATATCATTTTATCTACAAGTTTTTATTCAGCTATAATTAAATTTTCAATTTTGTTTTTGTATCTGGTGTATTTTAATAAACAGATTCACATTTCTTCAAGGTGAACGTACAACACATTATTAAGAAAATATACATTTACTTTTATTCCTTAGCATGTTTTTGTTCTAGTTCAATTGTTTTTTTTTCAGAAATCAAGGAAATCGATCCAATGTGGAAACTCAGTAGGAAAAACTACAATTGCTTAACGATTTCTTCATATATAGTTTATACTGTTATGTTATTCCTTTTTTAGTTTATATTATATTATCTAACGCAATGTATTTTTTTATATCTTAATCCACTTGTTTTTAGAAAATAAATTGATTCAAAATGGAAAAAATGCTTTTTTTCAAATTTGCCCAACACGCTTCTTTCAAGCTTGTTCAACATGCTTATTTCAAGTTTGCCCAACATACTTTTTTCCAGCTTGTCTAATAAGCTTTTTTCAAGCTTTATAAAATAAGCTTGTGGTAGCGGTAACTAGTAAGCTTGAATTATGCTTGATATAAGTTTCCAGACAGGTTTGTTTTCAGTCTACATGATTGTTAAAACAAGTTTGTTTTAACCTTGTATCAAACTGACTGTGCTATCTGGGACATTTCTGACATAAACGTCTTGTGGATGTCGGAAATTGGTCATAAAATTATATTATAAATTATTACATCCGTTGTATATCCTTCTAATGTAATATAATTATTTACTTGATTAGGATATCAGCAGTACATAATTTTTTTATGTAGTATGGTTATATAACTGCTAATATCTCTAAGATATGTAAATAATTTAATATAATTATATGTCCACAAATCGACATCCCGTTTATATAAAGGTCATACATTCTCCAGATGTACTTTGAAACATCCTTCCGATATCAGAAAATTGTCATAAAATTATATTACAAATTATTTCATCGGTAGTACATAATTGTTTTATAACTATTGGTTTTTGTAAATATAGCTGTAAATATATGTTCAATTATTTTTTTTTAGTTGTTTGAAATTGTGGCATCAACTTGATCGAAAAATTTCTTCAAACCAAAAAAAAATAATTGTTTTATGTAGAATGTGTTATGTAATCAGGTCCGCTTTATTGGGCTCTGATTTCCTGATTACATTTACAGCTTAGAACACGCGTCAAATAGCGTTTCTTTACCTATTTTATTATATATTTGGTGGCTGCTGATCCCAGCAAAACTTATTTTGTTCTTTTTCAATGTACAAATGTAAAATTATCTTTATAGTTTTACATTTACGAGTTGAGAAACCTTACGTTGCTTTCCTTAATGACTAAAATAAACGCAAAACATTAAGTAGATAAATAAAAAGTATTTTGTGCGTATACGGCATAATATAATCAAATAAACATACATATAATCATTAAGTGCTTCTTTTGTCTTTTTAATTTATCTAGGTTTCTCTTTCGTTCACTCACATTCAGTTTGCATCGTTTGCATTCAGTTGAATGTTGTTAGAAGTGCGGTAAAGAATGGTTGTAACGCTAAAAGTTTTTGATTTAGCAGTGAACTTTTTTTTGTGTATCAAATTTAGGAAATTGAAAATAATACTCAAGACTCAAGGTAAGCTAATTTTATTATAATTTTATGTCGTCCATGATTGAAACTTGAAACTACCCACTTTTGATTTAATTGTTCATTGTAAAGTCGGCATTTTAAATTTTTATAAATTTTTTAAATCTTGTTGCTCGACATAGATGTTTAGATGTCTCAGACCCGATGTATAAGGGTGGTACATGCAGCGGTAGCGCCAATTGGGTCTTTCATCTTAGCCCCCATCATAACAATTTCTACAAAAATAAGTATTCACGGAATTGTGCTTGCTATTGCTATTCATTCAATTAATTTAATTAGAAATTTTAACATTGGGGGGCTAAGTTGACGCTCAACCCCTCATTTTTTCCTCATGCGTATGGATTGTGCTAAAGTGCCGTTTATTATATCAACTCGCTATTTATTTAATTAATTGAAGACCGATGGTTTTGTGTGTGTCTCATTTGTAGACAATCTAATTCTGCATCCGTCAAAAATCCGCAAAGTATTTGTTAATAACAATTACATATTCGGATGCACATTTAAATTGTCTAAAATATAGAACATGCATCTTGTTGGTTGCCCCTCAAAGGGACTCAAAAAAATAAAGTTTTACAGCGGCCCATATTTGAATAAAAGAAATTGTTTTATTTTTTACAGTAACGGCGGCATTGTCGGCCCGAAACAGGGAAAACGATGCGGATTACACATCTGAAGAAAAAGTTCCCAACAAAAGAAAGAGAAAAGCTTCTCAAAAAATATTTTGTCTATCCACCTCATCAAGTGATGAAGACTTCAACAGTGAGTATTTTGATTTTTATGATTTAGTTAAATTGACTTCGAATTATTTTTAGCTGCATTAGCACCATTCCGGCCGTTGATATGACGCAGGTCACAGACAATATGTCAGAAATTATAGAAGTTTATAACAACCGATTTATCAACATTTCAAATTTCGTAATACTATCTGAGCGAAGTGGGTTAAGTTTACGATCGGAAGGTAACTTTAATAAACTCTCCAGAAAAAATGAAAAATAAATAAATTCAATCGTTTTTCAGTAAAACTCCATGAAATATTGTCTGAACTGAAGGATGTCAAGAAGGAATTATCGGACATAAAGGGCATGAAAAACAATTTGAGGAAATAAAATTCACTGTTAGTGCAATTTTTAAGTGCCTAAAATCGAGCAAGCCGGCTACAACAAGCAATTTCGACGACATCAAGAAAATGCTACCCCTGAATACTGTAGACGACATCACTGAATTTGATATCTTTATTAATGAAGATAGCAACAGCGCAAAATTTGTAAGTAATGTTCTAATAATTAATCATATATTAATTGATCTTGTTTTTTAAGGAACAGTATGTACAGTATTGGTGGTTCAGGGACAAAGAGGGCACATAAATACCTAATTTCAAAGGAGGCGACCGCAAAATGTTCTTAGATGGGCCAACGGAATAACTTACACTATAAATATTATAAAAAGTAAGCTGGAGTAAGGTTTTTTTTTGATTAATTTATAATTGTTTTGTTTAACTTCAGATTTAATTACGAAGAGTTATAACATCAAAGACAAAATTTTTGAAGAAGTTGTGGCTGATTGGTTGCGACACTGGTCACAATGTTTATCTTATAAAAAAATTAAAAGAAATAATTTAAATTTTATATTTTTTATATCTGTTTGAGCATTCGAAAAGTTTATTTTTGTTTGTGTAATATTTTAAAAATAATTTATTTTAATTTTGTATTAGGCTTTTATTTTTTATATATATTTGGGAGTCTGAACTATTAGAGAAAGTTTGTAAATCATTTTTTTCTTTTATTTTACATGGTTTATATGTATTTGTTTTTCGAATATTATATATAGGGTGTTAATTTAAAAAAAACCTTACAAACTTTGTTAAGTTAGAATACTGATTAAAACAAGAAATAAACTTATGTTCAAAACTTAACGGTTGTCGAAATATGGTCTTATGAAGAAATTGAAAAATATTTTTAAATAATTTAAATATATAAATCACCAAACAAGCTCATAAACATAATCAATAACTTATTTAACTTTATCCTGCTTAAAGATATCACAGAAGATGTTCAAATTGTCTTCATTCGCCGTCCAAACAAAGGTACACAAATGCATATCGGTATATTCCGCAAAAGTAAATTTACTCATTAGAGAGTTATTGCAAAGTAAAATAAAAGTTACTTTATTAAAAGAAACTTTAAATAAAGTATCCTATAATAAAGTTTTGCATTTATTTTAACTGAGTGCTATTGCAACGTGCCTTGATTTCGTACTTTATTTTATTCTTGACTTTACTCTGGCAGTTTGTAATATAGGTTATAGAGGTTTTGTTAATTGTTTGTTAATTCTTTTTAACGAATCGACCAGAATCTTGTTATTTATACAGTTTCAAATTGAATTATTTGTTTTTTACCAAATCACAAAAAACGGATGTTAGGACTTACCTTTAAATATCTAAAATTACACACAATTATAGAAACACTACTTTCTAGAAATACAATTATTTCTCTTCTTAAAAATACAAAATCTCTCAGAACTCCGATCGGTTTGACATGACATATGTCAAAATAAGGGTGCTTTTATTAAAGTATCTCTGCCTGTATTTAATTTAAATAGAGGAGGCCTGTATTTTAATAAAGTAAAAAATTTTAAGCGATAATATCTGCGCATGCGCGTATGTCAAATAAAGGAAAACTTTATTAAAGGATCAGCAAAAATGACATTGCAATAACTCTCTATTGTCAAATAATTTCGCTGTTATTTTTTTATGATAAATGTTTTAAATTATCTTGTTGCTAGGATTCGACAATAAAATTATTTTTATAATGACTAAAAAATGTATTTCAGCGGTGGGAATAACTAACATAGGTACTCTAAAATAATAATGATTTCTTCATTACATCATATTTCAAAAACCTTTGATCATTTAACATAAGACTATTTCAGTGTTTTCTTGTTATAATCGGTAACTTGACAAATTGTGTAAGGTTTTTTTAATAACACCCTGTGTATATGTATATATTATTCCAATGTACCTGGTGCATAATATTACGTCGCAGGTTGTTACAAGCTTTAGCTGGTTACGAACCTGCACGGCCAGCTCTCAACAGTCGGAGAGAGGGTAGGGTTCCTAGAGAAGATTGAAAAAAAAATAATTAAGGGCGCCAGAGCCTATCCAAAGTCAGTTTCTGCTTGCTCACCACAGAATGGTAATAAACTTGTAACTAGATGTTAAGTTCGTAACTGCTGAAAGAAACGAATAAAAGAGAAAAACTAAATCGTTAACAACAATTGCACTTTAATTACTCGATCAATTATATCTATATCTTATCTATCTAAATATAGTCGAAGTTAAATAGCCACATTTAAGTAAATACTAGTGAGAATATACAACATCGAATCACAGTAGATAGGCAACTTACATGACATAAGTGAAGAACATGACGACGAATAGTTCGCAGTAAATATCGTTTACATAATTAGAAATATGGCAGTTACGACAATAAGGCAAAATAATTATTATAGCATTAACATTAAATTATCACAATAAATAAGCATAAACAGCATACGTAGTATAAGCAAATTTACTAACTAATGATATTACCATTACGATAATCAGTACGAAGTTATGATGATTGTAAGTTTCGTGAGAAACCTCGTTGACGACGAAAGAAACTTTATAAAAAACACTTACCACCAAATACAGGTGTTCCTTTTATGCGGAGGAAGCGCTTCCTTCTCGACACGTACCCTGTAATTAATTTTAATTGCAAATCGTGTCAATCTAATAGCTCACGAAATCCGAATCTACAAAGTCATTACTTAAATGGTAAAATGTACACATAACACAAACCGAACGTCGGATGCTGTTATACCCTTTTTCTATGATTTAATTAATTCCAACAGTAGGCCTTATAAATATTTAGAATCGTTCCAACACAATATTCGTCGAGGGTTATGTCTCGTCTTTCGGTATCGGATAGAATTCATTGGCCGGATGGTGGTAAGAATAGCCGGTGACGATACAAATATCCCACGATCGTAACGAAATCACAAACTTTCCCTGATGGGCTTTAAATTATAGCCAGAATGCCCTGATTTATTAGGTGCCACATGGCGGCTAACCAAAAAGACATAAAAATTACTTTTAATTACAGAAAGAAATAAAATTACTTACGCTGCGGAAGTAAATTAGTTAATTAAAGAAACTACATAATTTCCATCGTGTCCCTAACACGTGGATGATTTTAGAGAACGAACTTTCACTCACGCAGCCCTGGATGTTACCAGTTACAATGTTAAAGTTAAAATGTCGGAGAAGACACCGGATGTCGTTTGCGCAATACAAAGTGACCAACGAACCCGATAGATGGCGTCAATAAATATCAAAAGCAATTTTTAATTAAGTTGATATACAGGGTAATGCAATATTTAAATTTATGCACGTAACAAGGTATATAATATTCCAATGTATCTGACATATAATATTACGTCGCAGGTATATAATATTCCGATGTACCTAGGATGTAATATTACGTCGCAGGTATATAATATTCCGATGTATACCTGGGACGTAATACCACGTCCTAGGTATATAATATTTTGATGTACCTGGAATGTTATATTATGTTGACAGTACATCATTTATTACATCCTGAATACATAATTATTGCGGACATAGGGCCCTTTAAAGTACATCCCTATGACTTCTCAGGTCACAAAAATTATATACAGAGGATGTACATGGGACATCTTGTGTTCACTGGGAAGTGATCGAGCGACTCGATAAATAACTGCGAATAACGCGCACGGCGTTTGCAGGCTATCTCTTAACGATGAGAGCTTATTATTGATGGCTACCATACGTTATTGAACGTATCTAAAATGTTTATAAAAATGCATAGTCTGTACATGGAGACATTCGTTTGTACTTTTGTCATTAATTTACGAATGGAGTCTGTTGTCGATTTGCCGGGAACGAAGCTGTACTGACTGGGATAGAATAATAATGATGTCATGTATTTCCTTTAACAGTACTCGTTCGAATAATTTGACAAGTTATGAAAATAGCGTAATTGGACGATACGAATTGGGGTTCGACATATCCTGCTTACCAAGCTTAAGAATCGTTATCGGCCTAACAGTTTTCCAAGAAAATCTTGTACAACTGTTCTTAGTACGTTACAGTGTACTCTGTCGAGTCCGAGAGCTGTATTCTTAAGAATTCTGGTAGCCACCGACGCTATATCCTCTTTTGTAACCACCCAGTCATGTTGGGACTCAAAATTTGCAAAAGATCGGGATCTAATTCGCGCTGGGTAAGGATCGTCGTTTGTTGGATCGTCATCTCTAACAATTGACGTGTCAAGCTCTGTGAGAGTGTATCTGTCACAGTCACAGACGTTGGAGCATGGTTGGATAGCAAGGAACTTTTGTGAGGATATCCTATAAACTAATCCGAGCGGTCTCGCCGCCAAACTTCTCTTTACAAACTTTTGCCATGAGTTAAATTTAGCGTTCTTCACTGCCAGTTTATACCGGTGAGGCGCGCGCCTTGTACGAATTTAGCCATTGAGTATATAGCCCTGCTGAGGCTTTTTGAGTAATGCTTTCTTAAGTAACGTACGACTCGCTTTGACCTATCTAGCTTTGGGCTCCACCACGGCACACCAGTTCTAGAATCCGAGCAAACTTGGTTTAAGCCACTTTAGCTAGATTCGCGGATCAGCCTGGTCAGCTTATCAATGGGGACGTCTATAGAATTAGGATCGTGACACGTGGGAGATAAGTAGGAAGTAAAGCGCTTACAGCTGTGTTCAGCAGGGATCGGAACCGATCGAAGATTTTTGACGGTTAAATCAAAACGCATCAGTTCGTGGTCACTTTGAATCACCTCTGGAATAACTCTCAGTTAGAAATTTTTCTAGCTAAAACTTGTGATCCTAATGTGACATCGATATTTGAATTACTTTGGTGACTAGCAAAAGTGAAAGATTGATCAGGCTCATTTACAACACATAGGTCACGTTTGCTCACGAGGCAATTCTTTACACTTCTGCCTCGTTCGTCGGTCTGCAAGGAATGCCAAAGCGGATATTTTGCATTAAAATCTTCTGCTATAACAATCAAGACACAAGACATTCTCGCTTGGTGGTCAATAAACGCCGACGATACCGAAGGAGGTCCCAAGTAGCAAGTGTACGTAACAATTACGTTTATTTTTGGTGTAAATTCGTAATTTACGCAATAACTCCAAAATAACACTTAATTGTCACGTACGGTTTATTCCCAAACTACCACGTAACATTTTTTACGTGTTTGGTACCTAACAATTACGTAGTTTAAAAATAAAAGTTAGTAATTAAAATTACAGTTAACAATGTGTGATTAACATAGAAAATACATTCGGTAGTTCAAATCAACTTATGCGTTACTTAAAAACATTATACAAATGTACGTGATAAATAGGTGTTTTTTTACCAATTTAACACGTAACTTTTTAAATACTCAGTAACTGCACCAGTAAATTAACAAATGAGTTTAATAAAATGACAAATAATTTATGAAAGTTAATAGCTATAACAGTGTAACCTCTATAATACACGTTTAAAGGTGAACATTTATTTTTAAAAGTTATAATCCACACTCGCCACAGTTATCGGCGAAGATTTACTGCTCATCGGTGCTATTATTATTTGTTTGAGCCTATCAGAGCGCGTCTTTGGCAAAATGTCCAAACTCTGTTTATCAAACTAGTTTGTGAATATTTACAGTACACATCTACATAATAGGTAAATGTATTACGTGAAATGTACGTAAATGATATGTGATGTTTTACGTAAATTGACTGTGACATTTGCACGTGTTTGGTACATAATATTACGTACTGTATCACGTAAAATGTACGTAGCTATTACGTACGTTGCTACATAGGGTGTTTGCAACTGTGATCATAGATACGGCAGTGCAGTCATTAATTAGACGACTGGGGGTAACTATTTTGACAGGTTTCGCGCTATTGTAAACAATATACGAGAAATACCGCATAGAATTAAGTGGATGGGGTGATCCTTTTGAAGAGCAAAGCTGCACCACGACGCCGATACCCTGTATCAGATCTATACACATATGGCTTTTGGGTCAGTAGAATGTCTATGTCATTGTTGGAGGAGAACCTCATGACGAGAACGCTCGGTGCGTAGAATTAGTGCGTCTTGAATAGGGTCAACATATACGTATTCTTAAGAATGGCTACCGATGTCGCCGAGTAATGAGAACCTGCGTCTTCAACTAATTGTTGAAGACATCGCTGGGCCATCTATGCTAAAGGAGTTAAACCGTACGTTTCGTATTCAGTCCATGTTCACAACACAAAGCAACCGAATTTAATCTAAAAGTTATTAGAATAGCAGAAATATCTTTTTAAAACTTAGAGCCACTTAATTAAAGTTGCTCGTTTAAAGACCTACCATGAAGTCATGAGCAGTAGTAAAACCGTTAAAGACAACATAAATCTTAGTTATTTTTTTACTGCGTTTAGAAACACAGTGATGCGGTAGCACATTTGACGAAGAAGTAGCAACAGACATGTGCCCCAAGTCCTAATACTTACACATGAATTGTTGATAAGCGGCATGACGGAAAGGATCTCGAAGAACGTCTTACTAAATTTAAAAAGAGTGTGTACGAATAATTTGAATTAGCAGCAACCTTGACAACGTTGGGTTTTAGTGGTAGAGCAACGACATACCGTCGTAATTTAAAAAGTATAAATTAAAGTTAAGTAGGAAACAGCATGTAACGAAAACAAAATTGCATCTAGCGGAAACCAATAGTTAATGCACAAAAATGCTTAAGCTCGTGCCTTATCTGTAGTTGCTCTACGTTGGGTGCCAGATGTAACTTAGGTATGCGTAATCGGTCACAGAAATTAATCACGAAAGGTTAAATTCTTCAATTTAATTAAGTACAAACACGTAAAAACTATGATTTTAGACAGTCCTAAACAACATTATAGCGAACTGCTGTGAACTAGCTAGGTTATTGCATGAACGCCAAATCTTTATGCAGCTTAAGTGTGGTTGCTTCATCTTCTTCCAGTAACGCATCTTTTGAAGAAATATTACTTCAAAAAAGTTCCAACACTGGGTGACCACAGAAGAAAAGATTTTAAAGAATGAAGTTTCCACAACGTAAGTCTGTTTTAAACAGTCTTATCAACTGCATTGTTCGAAAAAGTATCACTTTCCACACTAGTTAGATAAATAACAATTAAAAATGATTATTTTACTTCTCCCTTATCTAGTGACTACAAATCTACAATAATAACTCAATTGTTTTGTTATTTCTATAAAACGTCATAAGAATATTTCTGTATCTTAATAATGTCGTCTTCGGAAGCAATACCACAATGTCTCCACAAGTATTTAGGAAAACCAGGTACTTAAACCTTTCGACAGTTTTGTATATCATACTCACGCTGTTTCAGATCCACGTGTGAAAGAATGGTTCTTGCTTAACTCGCCTATAAACTTAATCATTATTTATTCTGTTTATTTTACATTTTTAATTTGTGGTTCAAAATTTATGAAGAATAAAAACCCTTTAGGATTAAGAAAAATTCTAGTCGCTTACAATTTTTTTCAAATTGTTTTTTCGGCTTACATTTGTAAAGAAATATGCGTATCGGCGTACTCGCTGCAGCACAGCTTAATTTGTACTCCTTTAAATACTGCTAATAACCTGTCGACTCTTAGAGTAAGTGAGTAATTTATATAAATTATTTACGTTTTGGTTCAATTTTAGTTAGCCAAAGCGTTTTGGATTTATTACTTATCAAAGGCTATAGATTTGATTGATACCGTAAGTATAATTAATGCATTGAGTTGTTTCTAGGAATGTGTATAAATTGTAGATGTTTTTTGTGCTACGCAAAAAAGAATCCCAACTCACTTTTTTGCATATCTACCACCATACTTCGATGCTTTTTAATTGGTATATTGGAGTTCTGTACGTTCCAGGTGGTCAAGGTGAGATATATTGTACCCATTAATTAAATTAAATCAAAAATGGTTGTAGCTACCGTTAGTGTTGGGCTTAATTCGTTTGTTCATGTTATTATGTATACTTATTATATGCTATCGGCTATGGGGCCACAAGTTAAAAAGTATTTGTGGTGGAAAAAATATCTTACACAACTTCAAATGGTAAATCTTAATTAGTTATTATCATTAAGTGTAGTTGGATTTTAGATCCAATTCGTACTATTAATCGTTCATCTTGTAATTGGATACAGAAAAGGATGCCACAAACCACCTTGGCTCGTCTACTTTACAGTTACGTACTTATTTACCATGGTATTTCTATTTCTCAAATACTACATGCACACATACCAAATATTTTATGGGGGAAAAAAACCTGCTGGAGTAGATACGAAAGCTGGTGGAGATACAAGACACGCAAACAAAATAAAGTAATAACTATTTATTCCACACAGCAAACGTGTAAATAATAAATCGTTATAACTCCATTAATCGATCTGCAACAGTTAAGATTTCGTTGGTGTGTACCGATTCTTCGGGCACAAGATGTTGACTTCCAATTATACAATTTTTAATTGTAGAACCGCTTTTAATAACAGCTCCATTACATACTATACAATTTTCCAAAGCGACTCTGAAAAATTACAGTTAAAATTTTAAATACTTAAAATATTGATCGTACTTTTCTTCAATCGTAACATTATTCATCACTACCGAGTTAAAAATTCGAGAAAACTTCTGCACTTCGCAAGTCGAACCCAATACACTATTTTTAAACGACGTCTTTTCACTTAATTTACACGAATCCCACACGATGCACTTATCATCAACTTGACTCGATTGGATATCCGCAGAGGAATCTATACGCACCAATTCCTTTTCGTTAGATAACTTTTTCCATTTATCGATAATCTAAAATAGCATTTAAATTATGTAGAATACGTTTAATAAAAGTACCTGTAAGTTAATATTGTAATAAGCTGGTAAATTATTGACACGAATTCCAAAGACCTCCGGCTCAGCAATATAAGCAAAACAACGTATAATATCATCGTGATAACTCGACTTTAAATCGCCATAATGGTCGTTAAAACCAGACGCATTTCGAATACGTAAATCTAAGTCAGATTCTTTAGCAAAAGCAAAAATATCATTCTTATCACTGGTGTTTAATGTAGAAACGTTGTAATCGACTTTAGTTGGTTTTAACAACTGCTTCTTGATAATATGTGGAAGTAGCTCTCCCTTTATAGTAGAAATCGAAGATTCCTGCTGTAAATATTGTATTATCCAGTGCTTCAAGACGTACACATGCGAGTCAATAAGATTACTATGCATCGTTATGCTTGTATGTTTTCTAATTAAAGCTTTTGGAAGACTGACCGAACTCTCAAAATCGCTAGCAGAAGCCAAAAACACTAATCTGTTAGTTTGAGCATCTAATCCGATCAAATCACGCTCTACAAAACTGTAATATTACCAAATTCAAATTAGAGACGGGTACCAAACCTGGTTTGTACTTAATTTTAGGTCCAGGAACAGCCACCTGATTGGTAGGAGTATTCAGTAACAGGGCACATAAAGACGCATTATGCATTCGAAACAGATTCAAAATGCCACCCAAATTGACGTCGCTTACAAAATCACACGATAAAATCAACACATCAGAATGAATCTTATCATGAATGGATCTGAGAGAATCGGCCGTGCCTTGGTCTTCGTTTTTTACTGTGACGTATTCAATCTTAATAAGTAAACCCAGCTTGTCTAAAGCATTTTGAATCTCAACTTTTTGATTTTCAAAGATTATTAATATAACATCTGGAAAAGAATTTTTTAATTCGACTTAAACAGAAAGCTCGAGGTGTTACCGGTGAAACCAATATGTTGTAGTTTATGTATCGGGTACCACACTAGAGGTTTGTTTCCAATCGGTAGCAGACATTTCGGTTTCCCTGCAGTGATTTCGTGCATACGGGACCCTTTTCCGGCTGCTAAAATTACAGCTTGAAACTCTTGTTTAAATGCCATTGTTTCCTTAATAAATTCTTTATAAAATTTCTAAATTTATTGTTTCCAATCTTTGTAATTATTACTTTTATTTCTGAAATATTGTTAACATTTTTAAGGTTATGTATTGAAATTGGGTTCATGTGAAAAAGCGGTGTTGCCCATACTTAAATTAAAAGCGAGAAACGCAAATTATTAAAATTGAAAGTGGTGTTGCGCAGATGTTTCTTTGTGTGTAAAATGAAGCTAATTAAATTTCTTTGCTGCTTTATTTTGTCATTTGTATACCTATGACGTGTTTTAGAATCAATTCGTAGTTGCTACGCTATATTCTTAAGGTTAATATTTTAGTTTTTTTTTTGGTCTTCCTTGATACTGGTGCTTTTCGGACTATTCTGGGCGGTCCAGAGTGGCAAATTTTATATTCTTTGGATATTCGTCTTTCTTTCTGTAATTTGGCTAACGACGATAAATGTACTGTACTAGGATTAGTTCTTCTAACTTTTTCTTTAGAACGTAAAGTGAAAACACTTAACACCTTGGCTATTACTAAAGTTTTGCAACAACTGATTTTAGGTATCGACTTTTGGAAATGTATGAAATGAGTACCTCACTTTAGGCATGAACTTTGAATATTTAACTCTACTTATCCTTCGATCAATACTATTTTTTAGATGGCTATTAATGCTATCTCGGAACTTAGTCTTAATCAAATCAACTTTTAAGCACCGTTGTTGTGGACGCGTTCTCGAAACAATATTCTGGTCTAAGTCATAATTTTCTCATTCAACACCAAATTTGTACTTCCGCTGAACTAATTACACAGCGCCACTATGCTCTCTCACCTGCGTTGCAGAAGATCGCTAACAAGGAGTTGAACTTAATGTTGAGTATGGGTGTTATGTAAAACCATCAAGAAGTCTGTACTCCAGTCCAACTGTTTTAGTAAAGAAGAAGGATACTTGCAATCTATCATTTCTGTGTTGATTTTAGAAAGGTAAACCTGGTGACTCAAAAAAATGCATCGCCTACACCTACTTTGATGATGATGAGCATATTAGAGTACTAAGAAAAGTCAGGCCGTTTTTGATTCTCTTAAAAACAGTTTGGTTGCGGCTCCGTCATGTCCTGATTCTTGCATCTTTTTGTGGTACAGACTGATGCTTCAGATTTTGATTCGGGCGCTGTATTAGAGGTTAAACAACTGCGGATGATGAAAAAGGTGTTAGTTACCATAGTTGATCACTCACTAAGGCGGAGCGCCAATATTCGATTACCGAGAAAAAATGTCTGGTTGTCCTATAGACTGTAGAAAAGTTCCGTCTTTACGTGGAAAAATCTTATTTAACTGTTATTACCGATCATCATTTGTTGCTGTGGTTAAATTTCGTCAAGACGATTAGTTCGTTGGTCTATTCGGTTACAGCAATGTGACTTTTCATAGTTTATCAAATAGAGAAAAATCACGTCGTTCCTGATGCGTTGTCTTGCTTAGTTTCCGTACTAGAAGTTGTCCATCTATCTGAAATTTCTTCTGCCTACTGATCGTTGGTATAATAAACTTTTTAAACGTCGAGCATTGCAGGCTGTAGTCCTTTTTATTTTGGGCTTCAATTTTGGAATGCTTCTTTTTGTTTTTTTTAAATATACTTTCAGGGTGGGGTGATTTTTTCGGTCTTGTTTTCTCTGGTCAAATTCCTTCTTGAATGGAAGAAAGACAATTGTGGTTAAGCGAATACTGGTTGAGGTGACGTGCGCTTGTGTGGAATAACGTTAGAGGGCCCAACGCAGCTCTGTTTTATCTTGACGCGAGAACTTAAAGTGTATTTAAGACTTTGACGCCACACAATGGTCCGGCACTTCATCGAAGAAACCTTACGCTGTGATAAAATTCTTGGGGTTATTTTCTAACCTTGTGGGTTCGGGTGTCGTTCCTTTCTTGTTTCTCTATAGTACCTTTGTCCTTTCTTCAAAAATTATATTTAAGGTCGGATTTGTATCTTTGAGCTAGGTTTTCATGGGATTTTAGAGAGTTGTTTTTGCCTGTGGTCTAAATTTCTCTCTTTTCTATACCTCTTTTTTTCTCTTGATTTTATTTGTATTGTGGTTTGGTAATGTTTATAGGACTGCGTTGACTTTTTTTGTCTTGCTAGCGTTTCGATTACTGTCGACTTTGCAACGAGTACCTTTTTCTGATACACATCATTTTATGTTGGTTGGAGTTTATTTGGTTCTTGAAAGTATCATCCCGCTTTATGCGACTTTTGAACACATTTGATTTGCAATACTTAGTGATTTCGGAAATTATTTTTTGTTTAGTCATGGTCACTGATAATATTTTTGCTTCGAATGTTAAGTAAACCACACGTGTGTTAAAGTCATGCTCAGAAGTTTTTATATCGTAAGTATATTAGATCAACTATGCTGGCGTTGAGTCAATAAACGGATGTGTTGGTTGTGAGATATTCGCTGGGGTAAGAATATATTTTTATTTTACAGCGCAATTTGATTTCTATTTGTTATCATAGCAACTTTAATCAACCACACATGTTATTTTACATTGGAATATTCCTATGACAAACTAATAAAGCATGCACGGAATATTACAACTATACCAAATGTTAATTCTGTTAATCTGCGTTAGATAGAGAAATCGATACCATCGCTTGTTTAAAGTTTTGTTATTGTGGAAAGTATTACAACCAATTGAAGCGCACGCCTGTTTAGATACCTTAAGTGAATTCGGAAAGCTTAACGCACTTTGCTTCTAATCAATCGTATAAAAATTATTTGTGGTAGCTAAGTTGTTTTCCTTCGGTGTTTGTCAGATGTACACAAGAATTTGTGGTGTATGTTTCTTCCGTTTTGGCACTTTTTTATAACATAATTGGCACATCTAAGATCAAGTTGAATCTTATTAGCTATACACCCACGACTTACTCTGCGAGACTTTGAGCTACCGCTTACTGTAGGTTACGGTTGTGAGAGCGTTACAAAGTAGGTCAAAGTTAGGATCAATCGTAATTTACCTATTGATGGTTATTAATGGTTTGATAACAGAAGAAAAATACCAGTGTAAACATTGCCTTGTAAAATGTGTTACGGTAAGAATTAGGGGTAACTAAATTTAAATGGAGCGATGGCCGCAGTAGCTCGGTTCTTGTAGGCAAAATGGGATGGGTTAGAAATTGTGAGGGGAATATTCAAATCAGAGATGTCGTGGTAGATAAAATTAGTCAAATAGTGATTAGAAATTGTTATAAATGGGCGCCACAGAATTTGT
Source organism: Aquatica leii (assembly GCA_035610365.1). NCBI lineage: Eukaryota > Metazoa > Arthropoda > Insecta > Coleoptera > Lampyridae > Aquatica > Aquatica leii. Next base: position 1,442,490 of record CM069436.1, read on the forward strand.
TTAGTTACGGTCCTGTTAAGTAAATTGTAAAAGTTTAACAGAGCTCTAGTAGTAGCGAAGGGTTGCTGAAAGAAAAACGGGGAAGTTTAAGCAATAAATAGCAATCAGTAAATTTGATGTAAATATAATGAATTTAGAATAAATGGAAATTTACAAAATAATCAATAAAATATTCAATTTTGAATTATGCAAACAAAATATGTGTGAAGTTGAGTAAAACAATCGATAACGAATTTCAAATATTACAAAAATACAGGATCTAAATTACCTTGTGTTAAAACAAAAGTAGTAAAAATAATTTAATTACGTTAGGTTCGCAAAACAAACAAAAAGAAAAAAAAATTTGGGGCAGCGATCGGGATTCGACAAGACAGTAATTACAATTTGAAATACAAAATCTTACCTTTATTACTTCGCTGATGAAACTCCGTGCACGGTATTTCCAGTCGAAGTTTCCTTAAATAAAATATTTAAAACAAACAATTGGCCGTCGGCAAATAACAGCCGAGAATTAGAGTTAGGTTCAAGTTTACTATCTCGTAGATCAGGGGATGCGTAACCAAATTTAGGTAAGTTAATAGGTCAGTTACAATTACGTTATAAGTCAACAAATTTCAAGGTAAATCAAAAAACAAATTCTTATAGAAACAAAGAGAAATTAAGTTAAGTAAATTAAGCCAAAGTTTAAATAACAAAAGTAAATTTTAAATAGCAAAAAAAAATTGTAAAATTTTAAAGTATAAGGAAAAGTTCTTGAATTTCTAATGTTGATTAAGCAAGTAGGATTTTGATTAAAAGTTCAATGTAGAAAATCAAATCTTTGAGATTTGCACAAATATGAATTAATTCACAATAAAACGAAGGTTAACGGTTGGTTTTTCACTTAGCGTCAGATGGTGCAATCGAAGTTGACTTCTCAGCATAGCGTTAGTAGAGTTTACAGATGAACGGAGTATTTTGGAAGTTAAAGGAACTCTCATACGTGGGGGAAACAATCCGTTGGAGAAGACGTTCATAAGAATTAGACCAATTTTGTCGGAAGAACAACGCTGTAAAGATGAAGGGAGAGAAGCAAAGTTAGATTAACTAAATAAAGCAAAAACTAAGTACTTTACCTGGGTATAATAATCCAGCGTTAAGAAAACTAAGTACACTTTTAAAATTTAAAGTAACTTATAGCCGTAAATATACGATTTTTAGTAATTTTAGGAAAGAAACAGGTTCCGTAGATATACTAAAAGTTTCAACGTAATATCCGGTAAAATCACCGTGTTTAAGTAAACGTTAGTACTTCCAAGGTACAGTTTGAAGTGATCTCAACAAGTGTTTGTCAGGAACTGATTAAAGAAAGAAACGAAATACCTAGGGTCATAATGACCTCAGAAGATAACAAAATAAATTCGTCAGCAAACTGGTGAGTGCGCTCGAGTAACTGATATTTTAAACAAGGATCTTGATAAGGACTTGCAGAATTTAACCACGTACTAAGCGAAGATAATACGCTCTTAATTAATCATATATTACAAATTATCAACCTTTAAAATATAACGAAATAAAGCGTGAGATTAGCAACAACAGCAGATTCCAACACGTATAGCTTAAATAAATCAAACAGTACCGGATTTAGGAAAATTTGCTCAGGGCGTAACAAATGTAATCTAATACTTTATTTCTTAGTCGCAGGTTGCTTTCTGATAATAGAATATGCTTGTATTTTATGTGCAATAGTGCAACTTGTATCCATTTTATGAACAATTGCTTATTTTATGTGTTAAAGCCGCTGTAGGTTGTTTCATGACATGGACCCTACATTTTTATAACGTTTGTTTGGTATATGCTTGTCCCTAACTTTCAACTAATAGCTGGATTGCTTCCGTAGCTAGAACCTCAGTACTGGCAAGCCGTCAGTTAACTGACTCTTCTTTTGTTTAATACAATCATGTTCAAATACGTGTTAATATGTGTTGTTAGTAATTTAAATCATTAAGGATAAGCAATATGTCTGTTATTTTTAAATAAACAGCATCTTTTTGGCGTAGTTTCTCTTGATAATTTAGTCAGCGCAACCGATAGCGCCCGAACTGAACAACTACGCAAAATCGTGTGCTCTTGTGTTTGTTGAAGGTGTAACGTGATTAATTTAGTATTTTTGGTATAATCAATTGGTGGTCAGAGTGTCTACTGTTTTTTATATTCCTTACTTTTGTTTATTTTTGTAGACGTTGATTTTATTTTATAATGCTTAAAAGTTGTATCTTTAAAAAATTAAAAAAAAGTACTTAATCGTAGTTAATACACCATCTGGACGTTTATTACTGAACCTGTGACATCCTATGGTTGTCTATAGGACGTCTTTTTGTCATAAACACATACATCTGTAAACTCCGCGTACGGGAATTTGCAGGATGATCATTATTAACGTGCATGCGCGTTGTCTGTAGACGTAGAAAAAACGTCTTCCGGATGTAATATAACGGTAGTCCATAAGACCTACATAAATGGTCGTACACAGAATGTTAATAGATGAGTAGATATATGAAGGACTAAAATCAGATAATAGGTGCTATATAGATTGTAGATAGCATTAAGAATTGGCTCTGTCCGACTTTTTAATTAATAACTAGGTTGCTTTTGTAACTAGATCCTCAGTACCTACTGACAAGTCGTCAGTTAACTAAACTCTTCTTCTGTTTATATGTGCTGGGATTTAAACCTGTTATATCCTTATATCTGTGTATTCGTTTAATTAACTCAAATTACAGTTTTTTTACACAGTCGCAACTATACGCCATTTTAATTTTAAAGTTATTATTTCAATTAAGTTTTAATAAATTACAAAATCGAACTAAAAAAGTATAAAAATTATTTTATTGCAGTTGTTAAGGTTTACATATTAAAATTTATTACAAAGAATGTACTCGTGATTATGTTACAAAGGTACTCTAAAAACGTAAAAATAATGTAATAAACACACAATCTGGTTGGTTAAATATTTATTAGATTGTAGTTTGTTTTCAAATTTATCGATTTTTTTCTTTTTTAGAATTAAATTTGCTCCACAACTTGATTGCTTTTAGAGATTTTTAGTTAAATATTATGACTACCAGAAAACAGTTACTAAATTTGTAGTACCAGACAGAAAAAACTTGTCAAATCTACTTAAACTAATTTAAACAGTATAAAAAAATGTTGTTAAAACGTTCTAATTATCTATTAATTGTGTTTATTAAAAAATAATGTATATATCCAAAACCTGATTAAAGCCAACTATCGGCAACGCTGTTAAAATAAGTCAATTCTTAAACTTAGGTTATGTTATTTGTTAAATAAATTAGTAAATAAAGATTTGGTCGTTTTCAACATTCTAAAATATATTCGAAGAAATGGGTCGCCGAAAGTCTAAAAGGAAGCCACCTCCAAAAAGAAAGAACATTGAACCTTTGGATCAACAATTTAACTGTCCTTTTTGCAACCATGAAAAATCTTGTGATGTTAAAATGTAAGTGCTTAAAATCGACAATTTTCTCAGACGACGTAATTCAATTTTTAGGGATAAGGGAAGAAATACGGCTCGTATTACTTGTCGGGTATGTTTGGAAGATTTTCAAACTACAGTCAACTTTCTATCAGAACCGGTCGATGTTTATAATGACTGGATAGATGCTTGTGAATCAGCTAATTAGATTGTAATTAATAGATTTTTATTTGGTTTTTGGTATGGAATTTATAAAATGCATAGTTTGCACAAGTTGGATTTATTGGAACGAATCTAATCGATATAATCACACTCGTTTATCTTAAATAAATTAGAAATGTTTTGAGTTTATGTTTAATGTTTATATTTAATAAGTTAAAAATGTAATACATGGTAAACAATAGATGGTAATTAAACAAACGTTTTTAACGTTCTATAGTAAAGTGATTTTTGTTCGTCTTTTTAGTAATCATTAATTCAATCAAGCTTCCTGACAAAGAATGTTGGTAGGGTTGTTAACTTTTTATGTCAATTTAAGATACATTCATACTTTTTACAACAGGATCTAATTTCCCTAGTTTTTCTTTTCTGTACAGTGTGTTGCCTAGCCTATTTTGTCGACTTATTTTGGTATAAAGTTCACGACGTATAAACGTATAATACAACTGATGAGTATAAATTAATTCCTAAGAGGAATAGATCAATACACTATTAAAAAATAAAAAAAGCAAAAGCTTTCGCTTTAAATATAATTCTGATAAACACCGTTTGTCACAAAGGTAAACCTAGAAGCATTCCCGTTTTAAACACAAATGTAGAGCAGCAATTTTTTCACTACTTTAAATCTTTACCGCTAATAATTTACTGTATTTAGAGCAGTGTGATTCCCAAAGTGGTCTATATCGACTCCCAGGGGTCTATGACAACCTGCAAGGGGTCTACGTCAGCGAAAAAATAATTTGGGGGTCCATGAAATGAAAATGGGGGTCCACGATAGTGGATCTCAACATACACTGATAGTATACCTATTTACTTACATTATACTATCTTATAATATAAAGACATATACATTATTTATAAAAGTACTTATTTATTATATATGTTTATAAAATTGGGTAAGTTGTAGAATGTAGACATTCGCTTTGTGGTTGCAACACATTTTGAACTTGCCACATAATGATATACCAGTATCATCTTGTTACAAGTATACGCGCAGTCTCAGAGCTTCGCGAACTTGAACTGACATGTTCAATTCATTTCCTGAATCTTGAAAAGGGAAGTGCTAAGAAAATATTTAAAAATATATAAACTGGTAGTTTATCACACAAATTATAGTGAATCAGTGTTATTTTGTTTGAGAGTGCCGCAGAAAAGTAAGTACAATATTGTTTTATTAAATATTAGTTTTGTACTCGTAGTTAGCAAAGATAGATAAATCACGCCAATCATAACTTAAGTTATTAGTAGTTTAATATTCAAATCATGCAAAATTACACGAGTACTCCTCAATAGTTTCTTTTTCAAAGTTTTAGCAATCGTTATTATAATTACAGTGCAATCTCCATAATCCGAACTAATTTCTGCAAGGAGATGTTCGGATTATGGAATGTTTTCGGAAAAATCTAATAAAAGACAACTGTACATACATATTACGTATGTATTTTATTATTAACATTCAATATGTTATCACTTTGAAAGGTAACTTAAGAAAATAAGAAATCCACAACTGTACAGCTGCGTGTTTTTTGAAGAATTTCCAATACACACTCTCATTGTTTGTTTTTTTCTCATAGAATTTAAATGTTTGCATATAGGAAACATATTAAAAAAATTATTTTAGAATTAAACTACATATTTTGGCCGTTCACATAAATAAATATGTATGTGTGTCAATATTTACTTATTTACGACATTGCCAGGCATTTATTATTCATTTATAAATACATATATCTAACCAAATAACTTCACAAAAAAAGTAAAAAAAAACTGTACTTTTGTCCATTGGTCGTTACACTGTGGGTCAGTTCGGATTACTGGAATGTTCGGATTACGGAAGTTCGGATTATAGATATTGCACTGTACATACTTCTCTACATAAAAATTAAAACTTTGCATTATTGCTAAAGTGGAACCAGTGAATTTTTACACATGATAGTCGAATGTACGTAGAGATAAATCGCATAACAATTTGTTATTATTATTCGTTGTATAATATTTTATTTTAACATTTTTTGTCATGTTACTTTAAAATTTCCTTAAAGTTCCATTATGTCAAAACCTTAAGTAACATTCATAACATTCTTTTTTTCACATTCATTTATAATGGCTGTACGCCTATGCCTGCCATACATCTAAGACCATACGATATAAATTTGACTTCGATTTTTTAATATACATCTGCTGGACTTTATGTCTTATTTAAATAGATTAATTTTGCCTACAGATAACTGATAGATTTTCCAGCCGTTGAAAAGGTTTTAAAAACTGTTTTACACAAACCTGCATCTGATAACATTAAAAGAATACCCTTAAGCAACAATACTGTTGAAAGACGTATTGATGAAATAAGTTCTGATATTAAAAGCTTCTTGTGTAATTATTTGCAAACGAACCATTTCTCTATACAACTGGACTAGTCAACTTTACCTAGTAATGCAGCATTATTATTGGTATATGTTCGTTTTATTACGAATCAAGAAATCTACGAAGAACTGCTCTTCGCAAGAACTTTGACAACCGACACTAAAGGTGAATCAATATTACATGTTGTGAAGAATTACTTCATTGAAAAAGCAATTTTTTTATCAAATATAATATCAGTAGCTACAGATGGAGCACCTGCCATGGTTGGACATTATCGTGGATTTATAAGCTATTTAAAACAAAATGTGTGAGGGGTGTTAGCAACACATTGTGTCATCCATCGACAACATTTAGTTGCTAAAAATTTGAGTGTTATATTGCATGAATCTCTTCAATTAGTCATTGATGCAGTAAACCGAATCCGAAGCAACGCGTTGAATACGCGGTTATTTGCGCAGTTGTGTGAAGAAAATGACGAACACTTTCATCAATCAGTCCTTCACACTGAAGTACGCTGGCGGTCAAAAGGCTTATGTTTGACAAGATTTTTTGCACTTTTTGAGACTGTTTTAGAATTCCTGGATACTAAAGATAAAATTTTAAAAGACAATTTAATGAAGTGGAAAACAGACATCGCCTATTTAACAGATTTGTTTACAATATTTAATATGGTTAATTTGCAGTTACATGGCGACAGTCTAAATTAGATTAAAACAAAGTCCATCTTATCAACGTTTCTTGCCAGAGTTAAACTGCAAAACAGCATACCCGTTACTTATCCCGTATTATGGAATATAGCGAGGAAATTTCTAATTTCCTTTCCATCGTCATACCTAGTGGAAAGAGGGCTCAGCGCTTTCCTAACGAAAAAAAGAAACAGACTGGACATCATTAGTCGAGGAGATTTAAGATTAAACCTTACAAAATTGACGCCAAATGTTGATAATTTATTATTAAAGCATCAGCTTCATCCTTCTCACTAAAAACATTTATTTATTGCTTAGTTTATTTTATGTTTATTTTATGTTACGTATATTTTATATAACAGATACAAAATTTTATTTTGAGTAGTTTTAATTTAAATTCAATTAATAAACGTATAAAACTTAACATGTGTTTTTACTTTAAGTTTTAACACTAAGCTTCACTACAGTTAGAAATTTACAAAAAATCAATAAGGTAAGTAGCGGGTCTACCCAAAACCGAAAAACTGGGCAAGGGGTCTACGACACAAAAAAGTTTGGGAACGTCTGATTTAAAAGAACGTTACTAGTCGGCCTGTACGTACATAATACAAAATAAAGTCCAACTTCTATAACTCGAACCTTAAATATCTATGAATTCACATTTACGGCTCATTTTTTTTGGTTAAAACAGTAATACTACAGTATCGCACATAGCACAAGAATATTCCAGGATGTACGTTAACCGTATTTAGTTATAAAAATTCGTATTATTAAGCTGTCGATGTTACGAGTTAGCTAATAATTGAAGATGTAACATTTGAAAAGTCAGGCAGTATTTTGGAATGAAATGTGGGTTGCCGCCACTACAGGGTTCAAAATTTTGTTAATACTTTGGCGGGTATTCGTAAGGTATTTCCGGGGTTATCTTTGGATTATGATTAGAACTAGATAAAACAACAAGAGTAAATTTTTATTTGCAACGTAAAAGTGCTTTAGATCACAGACAAAAATTTAAAGTTGTAAAATTCATGATTGCCCAGAATTACAATTGGGGTAAAAGAAAAAATAAACGTAACTTCTAAGAATAAAACAAAACTCATAATTAAAATTTTAGCGGCTAGTTCCATTGTGACCGAACCCTAAAGTAGTCCACCACTTAGAGGGGATAGTTCTAATCGGTCGTTTCTAAAAAGAAGATATGTTTATTCAAGCGATGTTGCCAAAGAGTACCCCATTGGAAGTGCCTTACGAATGACACAGGTATTGACCTTTTTTATTTGCTGTTCACACCTTCTAAGGATTCCCTGGCTTAAGCATGCGGAAAGGACTGCCAACCGTACTGCTACCTACGACAACATAATACAATATATATATTAAATAAGGCCTTAACCAAATTACTGTTAGACTGTCGGGACAATAACAAGTTGTTTTAACAAATTCACTAATAGATCTCCGCAGTTAAGAGTAGGCGAGGGGTCGGGTTATTTTAAGAACACAATGTGTGTGGGTATTCTTATGCTGGTATAGGGAGCTCCTTCTACGTAGCCACAAGTAATACGTTGGCCGAGATTAACGTAATTAAGTTGGTAAATTTACCTATAAGATTTTTTCTTAGGTTAAATCGTTCGCCTCCCCAAACGTGTTAGAGATAGATACTAGGGTTCAGCATGCAAGGTAACTTACCCTGTAGTAAGTAGGTGTTATTGGAACCGAGAGTCCCCTGATTTTTTTTGTATCTGTGTGTTTGCCTGCCTTAATTCAATCGATTAAAAATCGCATTGATATATCGCATAACGTAAGAAAAAACTTGACTATAGGGTTTTTTTTCCTTTTTTGTAGTCCTACCAACTACGATTTAGGTGATCGTGTCTAAAGCACCTCACACGTGTAAATAATATTTGTTTTTTTTATGTTTTATATCACAAATGATTATAACTCTACCCCGCTAGTCGAATATATACCTTACTGTTAGTTAATACGTTTTTTCTTTTTATTTACTGAACTGACCACCGTCGTTTGTGGTGTCCCTTTCTATTTTTTTAGTTTAGGTGGTTCGTTTAGTTGGCGCCCACAATTTTTATTGCAGCTAGCACGTGCACCTACGCACCCTGCCTCCGATCCAGAAGCTAGCCGGCTTTCTTGGCAACAACGGCGCAGTGCAAGAAAATGACACCCAACGTAATGGGGCTCGACTAACGTCAACGTGCATCAATTTATTTCTGCAATTTATTCTTTTTTATTTTTCTCGTTTTTCCGACTAGTTACAGTTTCTTGTAAATTACTTTAAGTATTAGACTCTTTAATCTAGTGTGTATTATAATTGTGAGGTATATATAAAGCAATATTATGGCGACAATTAAAGTTGGACGATTATTAACTGACGAAGTAAGTTGGGAACTTTTGATAAGAGGTAGTGATCCGGAAAAGTTAACAGCTGATCAACGGAGAGCGGAATTAAGATTATTATTACGTAGGGGATCCCAGGTTTCTTCACCCGTTCTGTGTGGTTATCAAACTCATATAGACACTTGCAATTCGAAAATTACCAAATTGGAAGTTGAAGTAAACAAATTCTTGACAGCACCAACTTCGAATATTGCTGAAATTTTATCACAACGCATAGAACATGTCATCAGAAGGTTGCAATATTGTGTCGAACACGAATCGTCATTACCAAAAGAAGTTTCTTCGGCTATAAAAACTTTATTGGATAGAGCTGGTGATATTTTGAACCTTGTCTTGGAAGCATCCGAATCGCAGCAAATTTCTATTAATGATGTAACACACGTTCTTGATGTCATTAACATTGAAGCTAAATCTAGTTCAAAATTGATGGAGACTGATGAAGCACCTCACACAGTGGTCTCTCAAGGATTTCAGACTGAAAGTTCTCCTATTTTAGCAGGAAAGGTAGAAGCCATAGTTTTAGACCAGGACGACGCTGAATGTGGAAACAACAGTAATGTTAACAACAATTTCGCTTTACCGGTCGAGTCTCAAAGACGGTCTACTTCTAATCACATTTTCAATCCAGCAGCTGGCCCTTCATCGTTTGCACCTCTTGCACCATATTACCTACGACCAGAATCAATCGAAAAATGGCGTTTGAAATTTACAGGTGATACTTCGATAATGGGTGTCAATGCCTTTTAGAGCGAGTAAATGAATTAAAAATTTCACGTCGTGTTTCGGACGAAGTTCTCTTTGAAAGTGCGGTTGAGTTGTTTAGTGAACAGGCGTTGATATGGTTTAGGTCGGTGAGAGCTAGTGTTAACTCATGGAATGAATTGGTTAACTTATTGAAATCTACCTATCTTCCTTCGGATTACGATGATGCGTTATGGGATGAAATTCGGTCGCGGAAGCAAGCCAGTAACGAACCGGCTCACTTTTTTATCGCAGTCATGCAGAACTTAATGACTAGAATGCATGAACCTCCCAACATCAACAAGCAATTGCGTATTGTGATGCATAATTTAATGCCGAAATATGCTCAACAATTAGCCTTCATACCAGTACATTCTTTTGATGATTTGCGCTACCTTTGTAAGCAAATGGAAGAAGTCGAACGCAGGAGCGAATTATTTTATTCTCAAAGTCCCATTAGTAAACCATTGGAACCTGACTTAGCTGCTTCTTCATTGGTTAAAGTCAGTACTTTGCCCGCGAAGTTTTCTACGGATACTAATCCCCGTACAAATTTTAGAAGCCGACCAATAGGTAATCGCGCTCGAGCTAGCACAAGATGCTTTAACTGTTCCAAACTAGGACATACTTTTCACACGTGTTTGGAAGAGCGTAAATATTTTTGTTATATTTGTGGAACTCCTGATGTAACCTTTAGTAACTGTACAAAGTGTCAAAAAAACGGAGCAGGACGGAGGTAGGTGACGGCCGCTTATCCTATCGTCCTTATGCTTGTAAGGCTGATAGCAATGAATGGCAAGATTGGCTGATGCGTGTTCGAAATTTTTGTTGTCGGAATGCTACTGTTAGTACCCTGTTTGAACATCGTGGTTTAGATAATCGAGGTTATATGGTTGTTCATGTTAACGGTGTACGAATTTTAGCGTTGTTGGACCCAAAGGCGAATCGAACCATTCTTGGACGAGATGGGCTCACCTTAATAAGCAAATTAAATCTTAAATTGAATCGACATTCCTTTTTGAATGTCTTTTCTGCGGATGGAGCGAAACAAAATGTTTTAGGTACGGTTTTAATGTCTTTAACGGTAGATGATGTAACTCATAATGTGTCAGCAATCGTTTCTGATACGGTGGAATATCCATTAACCCTAGGTATCGATTTTTGTTATATTTTTAAATTGAAAACAGATTATGCTAAGGATGAATACATGGTGGCTGATATACCATCGAGTTGCGTTAGTAGTGTTAAAGTCATCCAGTCTCGTTCTGATCTCTCTAGTGAAGAATGTCAGCAATTAGAAAGCATCATTGAGCAGTATAAAACCATGGGGACTGATCGATTAGGTAAAACTCATTTAGTCGAACATGTGATTGATACTGGCAACGTTCGACCCATCAAGCAACGTTACTTTCCCTTGTCACCGGCAATGTTAGAGAAGGTTAATATGGAAGTAGACGAAATGTTAAAATTAGGTGTCATTCAACCATCTAACAGTTCTTGGAATAGCCCAATAGTTATGGTTAAGAAGAAGTCAGGTGATCTTCGTTTTTGTTTTGATGGTAGAAGATTAAACGAAATAACCAAACCAGATGCTTATCCACTACCTTATGTAAGTGACATTCTAGATCGCCTAAGGGATGCTCGTTTCTTATCTTCTATTGACCTACGGAAGGCTTTTTGGCAAATCCCTCTTTCGCCAGAATCTAAGGAGAAAACAGCATTCACTGTGCCGAGGCGAGGTTTATTTGAGTTTACCGTTCTTCCTTTTGGTCTTCACAATAGTCCTCAAACCCTACAACGGCTAATGGATCGATTGTTTGGACCTGAACTGGAAGGAGTTTTCGTCTATTTGGATGATATTATCATTGTGTCTGCCACGTTTCAAGACCACATAAAGACGTTAGAAAAAGTTGCGTCACAACTAATACGCGCAGGTCTGACGGTAAATTTTGAGAAATGTGAATTCTGTCGGCCATCTCTTGAATATTTGGGATTTGTTGTTGATGCTGTCGGCTTAAGAACATCTCCTGCTAAAGTTGAGGCAATTACTAGCTATCCTACGCCCACTACAGCTACCGAGATTAAACGTTTTCTGGGAATGTCTGGATGGTATCGTCGGTTTATTCCATCATACTCAACTATTGCCCAGCCCACTCTTGGCACTTCTTAAAGGAAAAAGCAAAGGACAGAAAATCATTTGGACTGCACAGGCAGACAATGCTTTCAATATTTTGAAAAATTTATTAGTTTCAGCTCCTGTACTTGCCAGCCCTGATTTTCGTAAACCATTTGTTATCCAAACCGATGCGTCAGATGTAGGCTTAGGTGCAATTCTTGTCCAAGGTGAAGGAGAAAACGAGAAAGTCATTGCCTATGCTAGTCGAACACTCACTAAACAAGAAAAAAATTATCATGCGATGGAAAAGGAGTGCTGTGCGATTCTTTTCGGTATCGAAAAGTACAGACCTTATATTGAAGGAACTAAATTTACCGTAATTACGGATAACCAAGCTCTCAAATGGCTCGGTACTATTCAAAGCCCAAGTGGACGTTTAGCCAGGTGGAGCGTAAGGTTAAATCAGTTTGATTTTAACATTGTACACCGGAAAGGAAAATTCAATGTAGTGCCGGATGCGTTATCGCGAGCACCTATTAACTTGCATTCCATATCCATTTCAATTGAAGACAAGGATCGCTGGTACCAACAATTACTTGAAAAAATTTTAGCTAATTCGGAGCGATATCCTAATTTTAAAGTAGAGGATGAAATAATTTACAAGTATGTGGCTAACAAACATAACATCATTTCTAATCTAATCGAGTGGAAACTGTTGGTTCCGAAGTCTCGTAGGATAGACATTTTGAAAGATTGTCATGATAATCCCCTGTCTGGACATTTGGGAGTTTTTAAAACTTTTAGTAAAATTGCGGAAATTTATTATTGGCCGAAGATGAAATCGGACATTACGCGATATGTTCTGAAGTGCGACGTTTGTAATGCTAGTAAGGCTACCAATATGTTACGCCCGGGATTAATGGGAAAACAGAAGCAGGTAGCGTACCCATTTCAATTACTTTCCATTGATTTGATGGGACCATTTCCGCGTACCAAGAAAGGCAATACCTACATTTTAGTCATTTCAGATTGGTTCACTAAATTTGTTATTGTCCATGCCTTAAAGAATGCGACTTCTTCATCAGTTACGAGGTTGATTGAGGAAACCTTTTTGATGTTTGGGGTGCCACAGATTATCATGTGTGATAACGGTACACAGTTTACTAGTACTTTATTCAAGAATCTTATGACGGAATACAAAGTGAACGTTTGGTACAATGCAAACTATCACCCTCAAGTGAATCCAGTGGAGCGCGTTAATAAAGTGATTGGTACTTGCTTACGTTCATTTGTAGAAGAAGATCATCGCACTTGGGATGTTTATCTGTACAAAATTGCTCATGCCATTCGTAATGCTGTACATGAGGTAACCGGTCATTCACCCTCTTTCTTAAATTTTGGTAGGACTGTACCTAACAGTGGAGATTATTATGGAAAGTTGCGTGAAGCCAACCCTGAAAATGTTACATTAGCTGACCGAGAACAGATAGTGACAGATGTTAATAATGTCAGTGAATTACATCAGAAGGTTAAAGCACGTTTGAAGGCTGCTTATGAGAGATATAAAAATCGATATGACTTACGCAAACGACCTTTAACTTTTAAGAAAGGAGACACCGTGTGGAAGAAAAACTTTGCGCTGTCTAACGCTAGTGATTATTTTTCTCGGAAGTTAGCCCCGAAATATGTAAAATGTACAGTTAGTGAAGTTACTGGTCGACTTACCTATCGACTAAAGGATGAAAAAGGCAAGGATGTAGGAGTTTTCCACATTAAAGATTTGAAAGCAAACCCACTATAAAACTTTTTTTGTTAAGATTATTTTTTTAGAAATATTTCTCTGATTTGAGATTCTACTATGGGGGTTGAGAACCAGTTCGCCCCAGAAACATTTTCTTTTTGCAATTTTTGCTGTTGAATGATCGACAGAATAGATTTTTTTAACTGAGTTTGGCGCCTTGGCCCTGGATTAGATGTAAATAGCTAGATTTAGGTTTTGTAGTATAAACTAATGCCAGTCGCTTAGCTGAACCAGAATTAATTTTTAAGTGTAGTTATAAGTAGGCCTACGAAGTTTAGGCTAGAAAAAAGTAACCTTTTTGTTTATGAACTGGAATTTTCATATGGTTTTAAGAATTCAGACATTATGATGGTTTTGCTATTCACGTTTCGTGAATAGAGTAGAATTCGATATTCTCTTATACAATTCTCCTATCGGTGATCACAGTTTTTGTAATCGAACCGGAATTGGATGTAGAATTTCACCATTCCAAAGATGGAGTGGGTTTGCGTTTCATGGTGTTCTTGTAATTATAGCATTAATCAGTGTTTAGTATAAGCGGTGTTGTTAGAGTTTTACGAATCATTTTCTGCCCCAGTGGTAAATTTGGCGGAGGGAGAGTGTAACATTTGAAAAGTCAGGCAGTATTTTGGAATGAAATGTGGGTTGCCGCCACTACAGGGTTCAAAATTTTGTTAATACTTTGGCGGGTATTCGTAAGGTATTTCCGGGGTTATCTTTGGATTATGATTAGAACTAGATAAAACAACAAGAGTAAATTTTTATTTGCAACGTAAAAGTGCTTTAGATCACAGACAAAAATTTAAAGTTGTAAAATTCATGATTGCCCAGAATTACAATTGGGGTAAAAGAAAAAAATAAACGTAACTTCTAAGAATAAAACAAAACTCATAATTAAAATTTTAGCGGCTAGTTCCATTGTGACCGAACCCTAAAGTAGTCCACCACTTAGAGGGGATAGTTCTAATCGGTCGTTTCTAAAAAGAAGATATGTTTATTCAAGCGATGTTGCCAAAGAGTACCCCATTGGAAGTGCCTTACGAATGACACAGGTATTGACCTTTTTTTATTTGCTGTTCACACCTTCTAAGGATTCCCTGGCTTAAGCATGCGGAAAGGACTGCCAACCGTACTGCTACCTACGACAACATAATACAATATATATATTAAATAAGGCCTTAACCAAATTACTGTTAGACTGTCGGGACAATAACAAGTTGTTTTAACAAATTCACTAATAGATCTCCGCAGTTAAGAGTAGGCGAGGGGTCGGGTTATTTTAAGAACACAATGTGTGTGGGTATTCTTATGCTGGTATAGGGAGCTCCTTCTACGTAGCCACAAGTAATACGTTGGCCGAGATTAACGTAATTAAGTTGGTAAATTTACCTATAAGATTTTTTCTTAGGTTAAATCGTTCGCCTCCCCAAACGTGTTAGAGATAGATACTAGGGTTCAGCATGCAAGGTAACTTACCCTGTAGTAAGTAGGTGTTATTGGAACCGAGAGTCCCCTGATTTTTTTTGTATCTGTGTGTTTGCCTGCCTTAATTCAATCGATTAAAAATCGCATTGATATATCGCATAACGTAAGAAAAAACTTGACTATAGGGTTTTTTTTTTCCTTTTTTTTGTAGTACTACCAACTACGATTTAGGTGATCGTGTCTAAAGCACCTCACACGTGTAAATAATATTTGTTTTTTTTATGTTTTATATCACAAATGATTATAACTCTACCCCGCTAGTCGAATATATACCTTACTGTTAGTTAATACGTTTTTTTCTTTTTATTTACTGAACTGACCACCGTCGTTTGTGGTGTCCCTTTCTATTTTTTTAGTTTAGGTGGTTCGTTTAGTTGGCGCCCACAATTTTTATTGCAGCTAGCACGTGCACCTACGCACCCTGCCTCCGATCCAGAAGCTAGCCGGCTTTCTTGGCAACAACGGCGCAGTGCAAAGATCATGAAACCCTTCTCTAAAATTCATTTTAGGATCTTGTAATCTGAGTGGCACATGATCAATTCTCCGCAATATTTTATGCTAGATATAATATAAAGAATACTGTAACTATGTTGATAACTCATTAAATAATTATAATTTACAAATTTATTTCTTTAAACAATATAAAGACGCCTAGCTTGCCCGTCTTAATTTAATGTAATTAAAATATGCCGATAGAATTAATATTAGTAAATTAAATTTCATAATTTCTTGATAAGAATGAGCAAATGCCGTTGTAGCAAAATTCTGAAATAGTAAATTTCTATTTATTTTCCGGTTCTACTAAGCTCACTTGGCGCAAATAAACGAATTATTGATTTATTTGTAAGCCGTTCTTGGGTACAGAACGATGCTTTACCACGTTGAGTCAGACCCGCGCCTAGCACTTTTGGCGCTTTTGTGCAAATTTAAAATAACGCCCCAAATTTGTATTACGTTGATATAAGAGGACAGATACTAGTTAAGTTAGATATTATTATCCACTATTGAAAAATAATTTAAAAAAGTATTTTCTTAAATTTATTTTCATTTTTTTATTTTATTTAAGTACAAGCCATAAGCCATACAAGTATTTTTTTCATTGAAGTACATAACATAATTATAAACTTATAGAAAACAGAAATATATTCTAACAGTATTACAACTCAAAATTTTTGTATTTTAGTTTCAAATCATATGATACAAAAGCACAAGAAATAAAAAAATAAAACATTAAAAATACTCGTTTATATATCACAGGACGAAACTCATCGACAAATAAAAACAAAACAATATATTATTTTAATAATGCAACATGTCACTTTTTAAAGGTTAATATCCAGGTATTAGGTGTTGTTATTAATATTTTAGCAAAGTTAATTGAGCTTTCCGTGCTTTAATTTTTGCAAATTGTTTAATTAAATCTTCGGTGTCTAATTCTTTTAGCTGGTCCGTTTCTATTGAAATGATAGCAAGATTACTTAGTCGGTTTTGCCTCATGGTCGATCTTAAATATTTTTTTATTATTTTGAGTTTTGAAAAAGATCGTTCTGCGATAGCAACAGAAACCAGCATTGTTAATAATATACGAAGTATTATAAGCTCGTATTAGGAAAAGAATCCACTAAATTGTTAATTGTTATATAATTTAAAGTTTCTTCTGGAGACGTAATAACTTTTTCATTAAAATTTTGTAAATAATGCAATTCTTTAACAAGTCCCGCGGCAGTTAGTCTCGTTCATTGCGAGTTTTGTCGTTTAATAAATTTTCAACTTTTTGACATAATTCTATGGTTCGTTTTCAGAATAATTTTTAAATTTATCAATATTCCATAAAATGCAAAATTTTTAGAGTAAGAAGAAAGTAATTGGAATCTCTCATCTACTGATGTTATGATTACATCTAGAGCATTAAAAAAACAATCACATTCATAATCAAAACGTTTTTTTTAATTTTTCACGGTCTTAGACTTCTTAGTTTTTTGAATTTAGGTTCTATGTCTAAGCTGGATGCTATTTCTTTAGCATCAATCAATAGATCATTAAAACCTTTATTTTTATTTAAATTATTTAAATAATTACAAGACTGAGCAACATCGAAGTTCGGTTTTTAATAAATTTACTGAAAATGTTAACTTTACTTAAAATATTATATCACAATATAAGAATGCAAATGAACTCAAGGTTTTGCAATTTTTTTGGTCAACGATGCAGCCAAATTTTTTACGTTATTTTTAAAATTTCCTTTGCTTATTTCAAAGAGAGCATCATAAACCTCCCCAAGTTGATACCTTAAAGGAGTTGCATCTATTCTACTAGACCATCGAGTATCCGATAAAGGTTTTAAAGTTGAATTTTTTACATTAGATAAATTAGATTTCAGAATTGACTAGCGTTTAGTAGAAGCTGAAAACAATACAAACAGTTCTTAAACTACAGAAAAAAAATTGATGCTCAAAGTATTCGATTTCGCGGCATTATGAACGACTAAACTTAAGAGATGATTGCAACAAAGAACAAAAAAAGCTGGCGGATTGAAATCCAAATTCTTTTTGTAGACCATTATACTTACCACGCATATTTGCCCCATTGTCGTAACCCTGACCCCGCAAATCGTTGATATATAAACCTTCTTTCTCTAACGCCAACAAAAGAAATTTTGTCAAACTTTCACCCGACACATCATCTATAGGACAAAATAAAAAAAAGTTCTTCTATACTAATTCCCGTGCTCTTTAAAATAACAAATCTTATACAACCTGAAATTTGTTCTTGGTGACTCGAGTCTGGAGTGCAGTCTAATAATAATTCATCTTGTATTTTATCACTGGGATAGTTTTTGTGATCTTTTATTTGAGAGCATTCTGTATGTTCTGACATAATCGGGTCGAATTTGGAAATCACTTCTATGCATTTTAAAAAGTTACCATTGTTTTTTGCAAACAACTTATTACTACTTCCATGAAAGGCTAAATTTTGCTGACCTAAAAATTGAATCACGTAGAATTTTTTCTATAACAGCTTGCCAGTATTCAGTTTCTCTGTTTATTACATTTTGAATTTCAGGATCAATTATTTCATTTTTATTAAAACGGTTAGAAAGATCTAGCAATTTTCGATATGTAACTTGCTCTTTTCATGAATGTTTAAATGTTCACTTAAATGCTGCCAGTCATTGTAACCAGATTCATCACTAAGGCAAACAAATTTCAAATCGCTGTCATTAAAAATTTTGCAACAGAAGCAGTGAAGCGAATTCTTTGTTTCGGAACACAACAACCAAAAACGCTGAATGTTTTCTTTGTTCGGTAAAATTCTAAAGAAGTAACTAGTGGAAAACTTACGCCCCGACTCCGAACTATCTTTTGGATGAATATCCTTTTTGTTTTGATAATGAGCAGGGCCACGTTCTACTAATTCTTGAATATTATTAGGACGTAATTTTTTGACCATAGAGCAGCATCTTTCGAAAGTTGACTCATATTTTCCGTTCTAATAATTCCTAATCAGCAAGAAAACGTTTTTTCATGTTTAAAAAAACGTTACAACGTTTTAAAATAGTCAAAATAAAAACTGTTATTCAAAAAAGTATTTTTGTAACATAAAAAGCTTTTTAACTTTATTAGAAACTACACTTTTGATTGCTTTCACCTATACACTTTTTTCTTTTATATATTGTAACAAAAACACAACTATATAAAATGTTGTTACATATTATTAATACATTTTGTATATTATAATTTCATTATATTTTAAGCATCAACGAACCAACAATTTCTATGGTGTTACTCGCTATGCTGTGTAATGTATTGTTAGTGTATCAGTTTAATCGTTTTCTAATTTGCGTTCTAGTGAAACTCAAATAGATACTTTTGGTATATGTCAGCATTTACTATGATGGTACGTTTTTCGTTGCAAGAAATTTTGCTGAAGTGTAATATTATTTGTTACAGCCAAAGTTACAGCAGTGGTATACTAAAACGTTCATTCTATGTACTTCATGATTTCCATTCTTTGTAATGTTTTATGGTTATCATATGATGTTCGCCAAATGGGAGAATTGAACGTGCACAATAACCAATTAATGTTGGTATGTAATTTTTTCTGATATTGATGCAGCATTATTTTGTGTGTACAAAATTTCAAAATCTTGGATTGTTAGTTGTTTTGGTTTTCGTTTTTACACAAAGAGGTACATGCATAATTAGTCAATATTTTTTTATTCTATGGATAGGGTCCTTCAGTGTGGAGGAACGTCAACAATAAAAACAACCTTTATTGTTTAGACCTTAACAACAGATAAAGGTTGTTTTTATTGTTGCCGTTCCTCCACTCCGAAGGATCCTAACCATAAAATAAAAAAACTTTTAATTAATTGGAAACTTTTGTGAGGATTATTATAATTGTTTGAATTAATATAAAGTAATTACATGAATAATGTTTGTTTTACTTTTATGTTAATGTGTTAATTTTTGTTATAGGCACCAAATACGTTTACAGCCACATGAAATTGAAGTATTTAGAGTATACGAAGATTGTATTAATCTTTTGTAAGCATGTTAGGGCTGGTTCTATAATAATGGTATAAATGCCAGTTAAGATATACTTAGTTTGATTGTAAAATGCTGTCGTTATTATGGCTGTGTTATTGGTTAGTATCAATAAAACAAACAGCCAAATATATCAGTATTTTAAAATTAAAGTAAGTATAACTAAACTTACATTTTATACCATGATTGTAGAACTGCCCTTAAGCATATTGCAATATTTAAAAAAAGCGTTGATTTTACATTTTTTATACATTAATGTAACATTTGTAAAATATTATAAATATAGTATATATAAGTAATATTATAAATAATATGTTTTAGACATTTTTAGAATGTTTTTCTAATATAGAGTTTGCAAAGTGATTCTGACCATTAAGACGTTTTTTCAATGTTTTTAAAAATGTAAATATATCTTGTAAAACGTTGAAAAAAACATTTAAAAAATGTTTCCTTGTTGATTGGGTTTTTGAAGGTGTTGATTTCTCATCATCAGTGAAAGTTAAAGATGTTGATAGTTTGTTTTCTAGAAGATCAGTTTCTTGTCTGCTGCTGATACTTGTTTCAAGTACAGGTTTAGAATATTAGGATTCAACTGTATTATTGTTGTTATTAATATTTGGTAAAGTAGACTCGGGTTTTGAAAAAAAATGCGTAATTTTGACATGGTTTTTCAGTTCTTCCTATCTTTTTCTTTTACTCGGCAAATTTTGGTGTCTAGACAGTTTCTTCTTTTTTTTGACATCCTGTATATTGTAAAGTAATTAATACGTAAGTAAACAAATTGACAAATTATTCATGAAACATGGAAATGTTTCAACGTCTCAAACTCAAACTCGATAGTATTTTCTCAACATTACTTATTTAAAATTATTTTAAAATTTATAAATTTTAATAAGTAGTAGGGGAATTGTGCCTGAGATGGCATACTTTTTTTAAACGCTTGTATTTTTGTAATTCAAAATTTTTATGGTGTCACGTTTAAACATTTTAACACAGATACATTACTATTACAATATGTAGTCAATAAAAGTCTATTTTCTTTAATGAAAATTGTCTTTTTTATGAATAAAAAAAAAGTGATAGTATGCTATATCACCTGGACTATCCGGGGTGAGACGGCATACCACCGCATCTCTATACAGTTTGGTGTTAGGGATTTAAAACCAGGCTCTTATTGAAGATTTATATAAAATATTTGTCAAAAGAAACCATTTATTAGAACTTCACACACTTCACAAATAAACGTTTTTGCATTTCTTGGAAGTCCGGCACATTTACAGTGCGCCTATTTTAGACAAGACTGACATTTCAACCACCATTCGTTACGCTTTAAATGCGAAAAAAGCTCGTTGCAATAAATACATACGTCGTTATTTTCATCATCATCAGTTTCTTCAGGTAATTCCTCCTCATCTTGGTGAATTTTTTCGTTTTCATCTATGTTTAAAACTCGCTGTGTCTTGCGAGCAGACTTTCTTCGTTGTGCCTCTTTTTTCTGTATCACTATTTTTTAAAGGCTTCTATTTCGGGAGTGCTGTAAGTGGAGATGTATCTGTTATGCCAACATAACAGCTAGAAGATGAAAGCTTTTGAAAAGATGTCGAAGCCTCAGTATTTTCCAAAAGGATATCATGTTGTGTAGCATCAGTCAGTAAAGCCTCAGATTCCTTATTACCAGAATTACTTTCAAAAGGTCCTAGATCCGTTTGCTCTAGATCTGTTGCTTCCGCTGGAGCAAACATCCAGTCTGGGAAAATGTCAGGGTTGAAGGGATGTATTCCTGTCGTGAAAAACTTCTTTGCAGCATTAGAAAGTGTTGCTGCATTCTGGTACGCATTTTTTAAAAGTTCAGCCACCTGGTAGTGCGTTACGGTTCTTTCTGGGTGGGTTTTTAGCCATAAATTTAATTCTTGATTGTAATAGGTTGTAAGCGGTCCAAAAAACGCCACATCGAGAGGCTGTACTCGATGAGTACAGTGGGGCGGAAAACAAAAAAAAACAATTCTATGGGATTTAGCAAATTCTTGAGCCTCAAGATTTTTATGGCTTATGTGACCATCCAGCATCAACAGGACCTTATCTTGTTTTGTTGTTTTAATATGCTTCACAAAGTGCTGTAACCATTTGACGAATATGTTATTGTCCATCCAGCCATTTTGCTGATTAAATGCAACTGCACCAGCGGGAGCATTGTCCATGAGTTTTTTTTTTATATTTTTTCTAGAGTAAATGAATGCTGGTGGCACGTGCGGCGCTTGAAAGAAAACCGACTTGTTTTTTACCTTTAGAAGCTATAATAATCTTAGAATTTTTAGAAGGTACAGTAGAGAGGCCACTTTCATCCATGTTAAATATTTTTGTACAGTCAAACTTTATATCTTCCATAGCTTGAGCAAGCATCTCAAAGTACTTCTTAATTTGCGGTTTATTAAAAGCACGAGCCCTTGCTGCCGATGTGGACTCAGGGGTTCTAAGGGACAATGTTGAATTCCGGGTTAGAAAACCCTTTAACCAATCCCAACCAGCTCAGTTGGGCGGGTGGTGACTTAGGGTTCGGTGAATTTGCAGGACTTTTGGTCACTACTGTTTCAAGTTGTTTTTGCAGCTCTTGTATTTAAACGTCAATCGGTTTCGGGTCGACGTTCTTGCATCAAAAATATTTGAGGTAGGTGTTTACAGTTTTGACTCCACCATTGCGGTGCCTTGAACGATGCGAACTCGACGTGGCTTTTTGAGAACTTTGAGTGCTATGTTATGCGTCTGGTTTACTGAGTGAACTAGATTTTGCGAACTGACTGCGAAGCTCTGGGTTCGTCGGATAAAAGGCGTCTTGTGTAGTGGTGATCAATTTGAGGTTGAGGATTCGACGGAAACCAGGTGACCTTGATTCTACTATCACTGGTTCGAATATTTAGGAACGGTTAATTCGCTTTGAAAGTTGCGATTGGTAAACTGCGGTTCATCGTCGGTACGTAGTACTTTCGGAGTACTGTGTTTAAACACATTTTATTCTTTTAAAGGTTTTTACGATATTCGTCGTGGTTGTTGTGCAAAAGTGACTTGAGTTTGATTCACTTAGTGAATCTATCCTGGAAGATTAACAGATGGCAATTTCCTTTTTTTGGGCGAGGTAGTGGTTCGAAAGGAAGAAAATGCATTATTCTAGCAAGAATTGCATCTGACACTTCCTAATATAAATTCGTACTTTGCGAGCCATCCTTAGATGTCCGACGGTTGTAGCAGCGTGATATTGGTCAATTACCCGGATTTGTTGTAGTTTCGAAACGCACAGTTTCTAACAAGTGTGGAAACCTTTGCTGGTCTCTGAATTGTTGAGAGGAAAGTTTTTATATAGATGATTTTGTCGGATGCGGCATTCTGCTCATTTTTGTGGGTGTTCTGCTACGTTTCTTTTCAACGATTGAGGCCGGATTTGTCAGTTACTGCACTAACGGCGGGAAGTTTTTCTGGTTTGTTCAGCCGGGTTAAAGTGTCGGCGACAACGTTCTAGGTTCCTGGTCAATATACTACTGCAAAATCGAACTGCTGCAACTCCAAAATCTACCTATCCAAACCAGACTTGGGATCGACCATTGTTTTCAGCCATTTTAAGATGCGGTAGTCGTTAAATATTTGGAATCGATAGCCGGTATATAACTCTACTAAAGACCATTGGAATAATCAGTTAGTGGGTAAAGTGTTAGCGTCTCTCCGCCGATTTTCTCAATGGTTAGTGCTTCAAGGTTTTCTGTGGAAGCGAATACGGGTTTTTCCTGACGATAAGCATCTGTGGAAAGTAGTTGTTCCGAACGACCAACGTAAGCCAATTATTCACGATCATCACGTCTACTCTATTTCTAGTAATCGTAGTGTTGCCAAGACGTTATTTTTTTTGGCGTCGTTTTTATTGATCTCATATGAAACCTAAAGTGGCGGAGAACTTTTGCTGTTGTCCCGTTTGTTGGTTTCAGAAAGCTTTGGTTTAGATCAACGATGGGATCATGATACTGCTGGATCTACATTGCCTATTCCTTCTGGACTAACTTGAAAGACATCTGCAAATCTTCCTAAAGTTCATAGTCGTTCTACGGATGCGAAAACCAGTTCTCTTTCTTTAACACCTTCTCGTTTCGACATTTTTGGTTGCGCTTTGCTGTCGCTTTCTTCTAACTGTTCCTTTCTTTTTCATCAACGTCGCAAGCGTTGTTAGTTCTACTCTGTTTTGTTTGGCTCTTGTATTTCGACTTATGACTATTCTTTTGTTTCTCGTCTTTAGATTTTGTGATTTGGTTCTTTGACTATGTTGACGGTATTTTGTTGGTTATAGCTGTGATGTTACCCAATTTTTTGTTCTTCTACGGGGTGAAGCACGAATCAAGCATTTATATCAAGCTTTATCTGTCTTCGTGTTTTTCTATATCTATGTTTTCTACTTTTAATTTCTTTTTTCTTAGATCTAGAATTTTTTTATGTGCCAGCTATTCTTCTTTTCTTTATATTTTTTTAAAGATTCGCCTATTGGGTGGTTAGTTGGATTTAGAAACATCTTGTCTTATCTTTTTCCCTTTATCTCTTTTCTTCCTTTCTTGTCTTTCTTACTTTTTATTTTATTCTTTTCTTTTTTGTTTAGGTCAATTGTTTCTTTTGCATTTTTTTCTAAGTCTTGGTTAGTTGCTTAAACACTTTCTTTTTTCTTTTGTTGTTTTTGTTGTGTTACCGTTAGGATATTTTGTTTCTTTTTGGGTTTCTTTTACCTTTGGAATGTTCTAATCCGTTCTTCGACATTTAAGTTTCATTGTGACATTTCAACGCGACGGGCACTAACTTACGATGTTTGATTAGCAAGTGACGCTTTTTATTCTTCTTTATTTATTCTTAACTATTTTTCTTTCTTTCGGTTTGGTTTTTGATTGCGGGGTTTGGATTTTTCCTGGATTGGTACACTTTAGTGTTTAGCTTTTTGGAACTTTGTGGTTGTGACTATTGAATTACAAATTTTTTTCTGCCTTTTAGGTGGTTCGAGTTATGTCGACTTTAATCAGAATTTTTTTTGCTTGCAATTTCTTCGTTGGTTTTCTTGTTTTTTTGTAGAATAATCTGTTGACGATTTTTTTGCACAACTGTTTTAGTTTTTCTTTTTGATTCCTTTTTCTAAATCCGCATATTATCATTCAATATCGGATAGATATTACCTCTTGATTTTTTTTTAATTCTTGCGTTTAGGGTTGGATTCGTATCGGTGAACTGGAGTTTTATGGAATCTTAAGGTGTTGTTTTTGACCGATGCCGATGTGTAAACTTCTGTTTTTTTTGATTTGCTGAGGATTATCCTTCATGTTTTATAACTTAACTACTGATTTCGACTTTCAACGAGTACCTCTTCTACTACCTCATTTCTGTTGGTTGGAGTTTATGGTTCTTTGGAGTGTCTTTCCGCTTCGTGCGACTTTTTGGACACATTTGATTCGTGATACTTAGCGAACTGGGGAAACATCTTTTATTTATGTTTCTTCTTGGGTTGGATGTTACTGTTTTAGGGTTCTGTCTTTGGCGTCTAAACTTCTATTCTTGATTTTAGCTAGTATCTACTTCCCAGGTTTTTATGTTGCTGGAGGGGATCCTCTTATTTAAAAAATGTTTTAGTATAATATTTGTTTTCTGAGTTTTTTAACTTAGTAGTAAGGATAAATATCAACGCATAAGACAACCATTCTTTCGGTAATGTTCGAATAACACAAATATTACCTAAAGTTAAGTGCGCCGAAAAAAGGCTTTTATAGCCATTTATTTCAAACGCATCAATGCGAGTTTGAACGCAATCGTTATATGACTTTAGTAGAAGTCTTTATTGGGGTAAGTGTTTGTTCCCCATTCTTGCGATTTAATGGAATTCTTCTCTAGTTGTCTGCAGCGGGCCGACATACCATCGCACGTGTCTTGTGTTGTGAAGATAAGACAATAAAACGATTAGAAAAAGTTTCCATGATGACGATACGGCACCATAATTAATTGATATCGACACCTTAGATTGTTACTTAGATGGAAGGCTACCGAAAATTTATATCTGATTTGGAGGGAACTGATTTGGGGGTGCAATCGATCGTTTTTAGTAATCGTATGAAGTTATATTTGTGATAACACCATATGCACGGTTAATTCTTTTTCAGAAAATTTTAGAAAATAATGCGAAGATAGCGCTAGCTAGCAACATACTTCGGAGGAAAAGTAGTGTGAGTATTGTATTTTTTATTTTGATTTCTTTTTATATTGTTCGGTCGGTTGTACCTCCGGCTTTACGTACAGACCCGGCCGTTATCACAATTAACTAATAAGTTTTGTTTTGTGTGTAAGATCAGATTAGTAGTTCTCGACCTTATCGATAGTTGCACTTTCACATTATAAAATATAATTACAATTTTTTTTGTTGTTGTCAGAATGTAAAAGATTAGGTCAACAATTTCGCTTTATTGTACGACGTGTTGCAAATTCGAAATGGGGTCTACCTCATATTTTGTATGTGAAATTGATTTACGTTCTAGCATTCATGTAAAAATACTTCGTTCCTTATCTTTAACTGTGATGAAATAAACATACTTTTGTGTTGCCTTTTATTCTCTTACGGCTCAGGATAGATGTAAACGGTGTCTATCCACTCATTTTCCTGCTCGGTTTTAGCGCCTTTTT
Organism: Aquatica leii; assembly: GCA_035610365.1. Lineage (NCBI taxonomy): Eukaryota > Metazoa > Arthropoda > Insecta > Coleoptera > Lampyridae > Aquatica > Aquatica leii. Next base: position 1,469,014 of record CM069436.1, read on the forward strand.
AAAATTGTTTGATAATTTAGCACCACGAAACTTACGATCCAATCACCGAAACAACTGAGTTAGTCGTCACTAATGGTTGTTTTTCTTTACAAAAAATTAAATATAAACACAACAATTAGTTTTATTCTTTGTTCTTTTTTTAAATTACATTTTTATTTACAAACGCTTGTTTGATTAATTTTTTTGTTTTTTTAAGTGCTCGTTTACTAAATTTCCTATCATTTTCTACTCTACTGGATAAAATCACATTGATGCTAGTACGCAATAAAAGAGCGGAAGTATTAAAAAATGCAAACAAAGAAAAGACGTAACGATTAAGAAAGAAAAGATGCGTCGTTAAATAATTTTTCCGTAGTTGACCGACTTTTTTAAACTGTTTCATATGAAGTAAAAAAAATTATTTTACGTCAATTTTTAAATTAAAAAACACAATATTTTCTAATGTTTTTAAAGCTTGCATTTTATCAGTTTCATAAAGTTGGTGTAATTTTCCCTGTTGGAAAATTTTTATTTTTAAAAGATACGGCGTTATCGATGTGGTTGGTTCGGACAGCATCCAGGGCGCATTTTCAAACTTAGTTTGCTTCAAGTCTTCGCGCGAACAAGGTATAGCAGGGAACTTCTACTGGCGCGTTTATATTTTACGTAAAATTACGTAACGAAGTCCAACTTTCGTTTTTCATATAAAACAAAAAAATCTCTCAATTTTTAATACCATCGCAATGGGAGCTACTTGCGTCTTTTTTGTATGTTTAACTCTCAGCTTTTTTGCCACGACAATTGGATTGCAATGTTATTTATGCGGGCAATATAATGATGGAGTTGGATCTATTACCCCCTGTATAAATTACACACACATGCAGTTAAAGGATTGTCCACTTAAGGAACAAGCGTACTGTATTGTAAGTAATTTTTTATTCGAATAATTAGTATAAAAATTACCAGTTTTATAGCCATAAATAGAAAATTAAAAACGCAAACTTTTCACATCAACAATATTTTCTCTGTGTGATTCGTGTCTATAAAACAATATCGAACAATGAGATAACAAATTTGGGATTTAACTCGTTTTGTTTACAAATTTGACGTTTATTCAAATAGAATTTTAGAATAAATTCTGTAACGTAAATGGGGGTTTTATACTGTATCTTATTGTTATTTTGTATTCTGTCAGACTGCATTAGTAAATCAATATGTAAAATAATACAAAAACAAAGTATTCTGTTATATGTTTTTTTTACTAAATTTGTAGCACAATCAAAATTAGGCAAAAACAACGTTGAATTTTAGATTAAACCGGGCTTAGTATAATTCGGTATTAATAAAATTAGTTCACTACCAAAACCGATTATATACTTTATAAATGCAAAGTTGCTGTACGATGATGTACGTAAAATGCATATTTACAAATAGTATTTTTAACACAAAAGAATAATGACAAATTAAAATAAGGTTTTTGTAATTTAACTTTGAAATTTGTTTTTTACCTTATTTACGACGCTTTAAAATTTGTTCAAAAATGTTTTCGTTTACTTTTAATGCGCTTTTAGTATAACAGCAAAGTCTTTCTAATTCTATATTACCACTTCAGTGCTCTATAGAGTCTTACTTAAACTCTATGTCAGTCTTTAAATGTTTTTAGTTTATTTTTTTTGTGTTTGTTCTGGACCTTTAAGTGCGATTTTATTTATGAGATATAATTTTGTAATTACATATCTATATATATAATCAAGTACCTTAATTGTACCGTTTAGGTGTTAAGGTTAATTACATAACTAATATAAATACATTACATTTCCTGTATAAATAAATAACTATCCTAATAATTCCTTAAAAATAAAAAACTTAAATTTGGGTATATTCTAAAATACTACGTTTTAACAGTTAATTTATAATTATATTTTATTTATTCGTATATTTTCCTAGCCCATTCTTTTTTGTGTCTCGCTAATATTTTTCCTTCATTCTAGTTCAATCCCTTTTCTTAGAGATTGTCTGTTATCGCGTTGTCCCATGACTTCTTTGCTCTTCCTCTTTTCCTTTTTTGTCCTGATCTTGCGTGCCATACTTCTTTCGGTGATCTTCCTTCATCCATCCAGACTAAATGTCCAAACCATTTTAATTGTTGTCGTTTGATTAAATTTATTATCGGTTCCTCATCTAACTCTTTTCTTACTCTGTCTACCTAGCCTCGTTATGCCCATTAACCCCTTAAATATTTCATTTCAATTGCTTGCATTTTGTTGGCAATCTGGTTTGTTGCTATCCAGCTTTTACATCCATATGTTAAGATTGGCCTAAAGATTGTTTTATAAATTGTCATATTCGTTTTCCGTGATATTTTTTTTCCTGATAAATGTGTTATTTAAGGAGTAATAAAAATTTGTCGCACTTACCAGCCTGTCACTTATTTTAGCATCGATCTCATCATTTTTCTGTATTTTCACTCCTAGATATTTAAATGTATCTACTTCTTAAACGTTTTTCCCGTATATTGTTATTGGTGTGTTTTTGTCATGCTTTCCCAGCAAACACAGATGGACTTAAATTACTGTTGAATTGTCCCATTAAATTACGGTAATTTAAGTAGTAATTTAAACAGTAAAAAGGGCGCCATTAAGCAACCACTTTAACTACCAAAAATTCATTGACTTCTAAATTACTAATAAGCTACCATTAAAATATTGTTGTTATATTACCATTGAATTACTGTTAAACTACTGTGAAACGTCCGAGAAATTACTTGCAAATGCAAGAGCCTTCTAGAACTGTTATCTAGTTTCTAGAAGATATAGCGAAAAGTGAGGAACGATCGAGAAGAATTCGCCGATGTCTATAAAAGCCGAAGATGGAAATCGTAGGTCAGTTATTGTCGAAACGCGAATGCAGCTGTATTAAGAAGATTATTAAGGTGAAGATAAATAAATCGATTAGCACGCGCGACGTTTTAAATAAATAACAGTGTACACCGAATCGAGTGAACGTGACTGATAGTGTAAACAAATCCGAGGACGTTATCTTATCTTATCTTAAGTGTTATACAACGGTTATACATAAATTATAGTGTAAGTGTTTTTATTATTAGATTTAATTAGTTCGGTTAATTTAAAAGTATACATATTTCTAGAATAAGTAAACGTAGTTTTAGTCGTTATAAATAAATTAGTTTTTAATAAATAAAGACGTAACAACTGTTTTGAACTACTAGCAAAACTATTAAATTATTATTAAAACCACTAACACATTTAAAAAAAATAGTTTTTTTAGTTAAATATTTGTTTTTTTTTTATTTCGTTTACAGAATTTGACGCATTTGATTGATAAATTGTGGGATTTTTTTTTAATTAGAAAATTTAATTTAAGTACTTACCTGGGGTTTGATCCCACGAACATCAGGAAAATCCCTTGCAACCTAAACTTGTTAACCACTACTCTATCTGATCTAATACTATAAATGCTAACTACACGTTATATATGTTGAATACAAAATCGAGTAACTTATACGTAATTTAATACTTTCAACGTGAACCATTAAATATTTTACATGACAATCAGACTGATGATGAATTAGACCTATATGTACATTTGCATCGTATTAATTATACTCTTGCTGTTTTTGTTATTCTGTAATCAGGATAATTCATGTCTTAGTTGCTTGAAGTGGTTTATGTAATCCGAATATTTTTGGATACGGCAGGTACATAATTTCATGCAATATTGATATTTTTGTATCATAAGTTATAATATTTACTTTTGTTTTATATTTATATTGCGTTACTGGATCCCGTAGATTGACCAATGCTATTTGACTTTCCAATATTAGTATTTTCGTAAACTGTACGAAATCTTTTTAGTTGTCGATAATAATTGCCACTTTCCTTCTTTCTTTGCATTCTTCAAGCAATTGTTTGATAGCAGACCTAACTGTTTGGCAAATATAACGGCTATTTTTAAAACAATTTAGCTTAACATTTATATAGCAACTCTATTACTACTGACTATTAATTTACCTTGTATTTTAACGGACATTTATTTACCATTAAACTCCCCAACCTAAATCTGGAATTACTACTAAGTTACTGAGTAAACTATTTAAGCTACCAATCATTACATTACTCCTAAATTACTTTTGAATTGCTGGGTAGTATAATGGTAACTCAATTACCGGTAAACTACAACGTTCAATTTTTTAATTACTCTTAAGTTACTAGTTAAAGTATTTTTAAACTACGCACCATTACATTACTCCTTAATTACATTCTAATTACCGAGTAGTATAATGGTGACTCAATTACCATTAAACTACAATGTTTAATTTTTTAATTACTATTAAGTTACTAATTAAATTACTTTTATGCTACCACAATACTGAAATACTCCTAAACTACTTCGTATACTACTTTTAAACTAGTAACCATTTAAATTACTGCTAAACGTCACCTTAGACTACTCTTAAATTACAAACAAAATTAAATTACTTATAAATGACTTTTCAATACCCAATAAACTACTAAATTAAGCTACCTTGTGTTTGCTGGGTTCCTATTACCATCACTTTTGTCTTTTCAACATTGATTCTTAAATTTCTATTCATTAATGATGTTGTCCATAGATTAGGATTATGTTCTAGATCCTGCTCATTTTTCTCGTTTCCACTAACTAAACTGGCCTCAAATTTCTGTATCCTACTTTTAACTTTCTAGTTTTTTCTTTAATTTCCTTCATTATATCGTCTATAACTACATTAAACAGTGCTGGGCTAAGTACTCCTCCTCGTTGTAGACCCTCTTTACTCGTGAACTCCTCTGATTGTGTGTTACCAGTTCTCACGTAATTTCTTGTGTTTGTATACAAGCTCTTGATGCAATTATGTAATTTATTATCTATTCTTCTTCGTTTTAAACTATTTCACACTAAGCTTCTAGGTATGCTGTCGAAAGCTTTTTGTAAGTCAATAAAGGCCACAAACATCGGTTCACTAGTATATTTTTCTATTATTTGCTTCAACGTAAGTATATGGTTTTGCACATTTCTTCTTCTTTTCTGAACTTACATTAGGAATCTTCTAATTGTGTTTCCATTATTTTTTCTAATCTTTTTCTTAGAATCTTTTCATACGTCTTTGCTAATGTGCATGTTAATGTAATTCCTCTGTAGTTTGAGCATTCCCTTCTATCTCCTTTTTTGTATACTAGCATAAGTATCCCTATCTCCCAATCTTTTGGTATTTTTTTATCTTGTCATGTTTTATATATATTCTGTTATTACTTCTAGACCTTTACTTCCCAGGTTCTTAACCATCTCCGTACTTATTCCGTCCTGTCCCGATGCTTTTCCTCTTTTTAAACTTTTCACCGCCTTAATTACTTCCTCTATTTTTATGTCAGAGTCTTCGTTAATGTCTACGTTGGCTAACTGTTGCTCTTCTTCTGTATTTAGAGTTATTTTTTTTACCGTTAGCATTTTTTCAAGATATTTCTTCCATCTCTTTAGAATGTCTTCTTGTTCAGTCACTAAAGTTCCTTCTTTTGTTTTATTATGCTTAATCTTTCCTGTTTTTTTTTTCTCAGAGACTTTAAGACTTTATAAAATAGCTTTTGGTTTCCGACAGCGTCACGTTACATCGTTTCTCCAAATTCCTTCCAAGCTTTTTGTTTTGCTTCTTTCACCATTTGTTTGACTTTATTCCGTTGTTCTTTATATCTGTTAAATTTTTCGCTCTTATTACTACCCAAGTATTCTTTCCACCTTAGTTTTTAAATTTTTATTTCTTTTTCTATTTCATTGCTCCACCATCTTGTTTGTTTTTTGTTTTCACTGATTTTCACAACGCCACACACCTTTCTTGCCGTCTTTTTCATGACCTTTGTGATACTTTCCCATAGCTTGTTAGTTAATAGTTTGGTAACCATTTTTTTAATTTTACTCATTTCTACTTCAGTTCCAGTATATTCTCTTGCTAGCTTCTCCTGTTTTAGTCTATATATTTTAATTTCTTCAATGCAATTTTTTGTGTATCCATTACTTTATACTCTTCCGAATGGATTCTCATTTTTGCCATTAGTAAGTAGTGATCAGTGTATAATTCTGGGCCCCTATACACCCGTGTGTCTTGTATTTTTTTTCTGTAATTTTTGTTTATTATAATGTAATCTATTATAGATTTCTCTCCTCTGTTTTTTACTTCTCGAGTGTATTTGTGTATATCCTTGTGTGCGTAAAAAGTGTTGGTTATTAGTAAATTGTTTAGTATGCAGAAATCAATTAGTCTTCTTCCATTATTATTTCAGGTATTTTTGCCATGTATTCCTATTGTTTCATCAGATTCTCGGTTCAGCTTATCTACTCTTCCATTATTGTCACCTATTATTATTAATCTTCCCTTAATCGCCTCGATTCTTTTCGTTAATTGATTCCAGAATTCATCTTTTACTTTTGCTGCTTCGTTTTTGCCAGGTCCATATATTACTAATATTGAAGATTTGTTATATTTTTCAATACCCATTTCAATGTGCAATATTTTCGCTGTAATGCTCGTCCAGTTATTTATGTATTTTGCTTTTTCCTTTTTTATTATGCCTCTCACTCCTTCCCTAGCTTTGTTTGTATGCTGTACTCCACTATATATCAAGATATGACCGCTCTGTAGCTCTAACTCTCCTGTTCCTTTCTTCTTTGTTTCTGTTATTCCCAGAATATCTAGATCTGTTTTCTCAAATTCTTCCACTAATTATTTTTCCTTATCCGATATACTTCTAACGCTTCATGTGCCTATTTTCCACGTTGTTCTTTTCTGCTCTATTATCTTATACTTCTTTATTCTAATGTTTGTCATATTTTTATGTTTTTGGTTTATTTTTACCGGTTTCTTGTCCAATTCCATTGCCTCAGTCGTCTCTTTGCAACTACTTATACTGTTGCTTAGTTTTTTAGAATATTTACAAGAGCCCTTGTTTTTATCTCTTCTAATATTTCTTTGTCTTTGTTCCATTTCCATACTACTCTATCTATTGTAATTTTGTTATATCCCAGTTTAACGTTTTTACCATGCTTTTTTTCTTCTGCTGCTTTTTTCTGTAATTGGTTCTGTTTTCCTCTTATTGTCTTTGTTAGGTTATCATTTATGTAGATATTTTTGGTGGGTATTTTTACCAGCTTTGTTTGATTAATCATAATTTTCTCTTTATTTTTGCCATTTTCCAGTTTCACTAAGCATAAGTTTGTGCCTAATGTAAAGCCGTCTTTCACCTTAACTTCTACTTCCAAATAATCTTTCATAAAGTTTTTTACTTGAAGTATTAGTGTGCTTGTTTCATTAGTTTTTATCTTCATGCCTTGAATAACAATATTATTCTTTCTATTTGTTTTATCTATTACTTCAAGGTTATGTCTAATCTCTGTCAACTCCTTTTTTATTTCCTGATTTTGTTTCTTAATGTTATCATTTTCTTTTCTTAATTCTGCATTTTCTTTTTGTATTTTTAGCATTGCAACGTTGTACTGTTCTTATTAGATTCTTACAAGTTTAACGTCTTCTGTAAGCCCTTGTACCATTTTTACTAATAGATCCAATTTTCCATCGTCGCTTTGCGTTTTATTTGGCGATCTATGAGTTTTTCTTGATTTGTCAAAGATTTCATCTCTTATTTCAGACCTTCTTCTCTTTCTCATGTCATCAGTCGAATAATCGTCGCTATCGGTAATTAATTCTTTTTTGCTGGTCATTTTGCTTGTTTATAGAATTTTTACAAAGTTGATGACACTGCATTCAAGATCACATTTTCACAATTAGAAATATAATAGAAAAATCGTTACCCTACAATAAAAAAGTGAACATGTTTGATCGACTTGGAAAAAGCAATACCTTGAAAACTCTGTAAATTATACGATATTTAAGTAATTAGTAATTAGAAACAATAATGTTAGGGTTATATATTTAACATGCGAATAAACATTATATATGTGTAAAAACATGTTTTTATATCTTTATCTCAGATAAAATAGTTTTTTAAAGTGCATATTTGCATGCATATATTGAAGTTTTTTAATGCATAATTATCCGAACCCTAGTTATATTAATGATGTGTTATTTATATGAGATTAATTAGGTAATAAGAATATATTTACTACTTAAAATAAATAATTTTGAATGAACTACAACTACATCTTCTAAACTAAATCATCCATAAATTTATTTTTGTTATTTTAGTTGACTCTGTATAACACGCAATATAAAAATATATTTAATTTATAATTGCATCAGGTAGGCGATATGGCCAAACAATTGCGTGCAATCGTAATGTATCGCGTTTTAAAAGTTAACTTTCTTTGTGTTTGCAATTAGTGTTTTTTTAGTAATTATAATAATTATAAATCTATAAAATTAGTAAAGTAACTCGGTGGTTTATACATTTTTGATTTTTGTCTTAGTTGAACAATTTCTTATTTGCATCGTCCGATTGTGTTTGTTTCTAACGGATTGTTTAACCTCAAACTTTTCATTGTTTTATTTGCCGATTAAGCTATATACAATGTGCACACGTGTAAATAATGGTAGTTGAAATACTAACAGAAACAATTTGAATTACGCATGTAATGACGTGTTTTATAAATTACCGGTTAGTTGCAGAAAACTGTCGTTTACTACCGTGTACTTAAAACTTGAAAAAGTTCGGCAACTAATTGTTGAAGTGAGACTTTGGGTTTTGGCTGATGCATTATGGTGGTAAGGAAATGGAGGAAATCAGTTGTTTTTAAAGGTTAGTAAAATTGTAATTTTCAAATCCTTGTTATATACAAATTTACTGCAATCTTCTATATGGCTTTAACGGTTCACTAAACGCATTAAAAGGCCTATACTAAAGTAATAATTTCATACATAAGTACTACCATGTACTAGATCAGAGGTTTCCAAATTTGTTTGTGTCGTAGACCCCTTGCCATGTTTTTCGGTTTTGGGTAGACCCCTTACTTACCTGATATTGATTTTTTGTAAATTTCTAACTGTAGTAAAGTTTAGTGTTGAAAACTTAAAGTAAAAACACATGTTATGTTTTATACATTTATTCATTGAATTTAAATTAAAACTACTCAAAATAAAATTTTGTATCTGTTGTATAAAATATACCTAACATAAAATAAACATAAAATAAACTAAGCAATAAGTAAATGTTTTTAGTGAGAAGGATGAACCTGATGCTTTAATAATAAATTATCAACATTTGGCGTCAATTTTGTAACGTTTAATCTTAAATCTCCTCGGCTAATGATGTCCAGTCTGTTTCTTTTTTTCGTTAGGAGATTGGTAACAGCGCTGCACCCCCTAGTGGAAAGGGCATAAAAAAATTTCTCGCTATATTCCAAAATACGGGATAAGTAACGGGTATGTTGTTTTGCAGCCAAAATTGCTGATATCCGTTTTTAAACTGAACCTTAAGTTCTTCGTTTGTACTTAGTTCAGTCAGTTTCTCTTGTATTATGACATTCGTTTCTTCTATGTCACCATATCGGTTAATTATCTGTGGTGGTATTACCATAGTCAAAACATCCTCAAACCTAGTTTCAAAATCTGAATAGAGGGCATTTAAATGTTGAACGTAGGTTGAAACGTTGTTTTCCTGGCAGTTTGTCTGTGACAAATTGGGAAACTGGGAAAATTCGCCCCGTCCAATATTTTGCTTCATTAGTTTAACTCTGGCAAGAAACGCTGATAAGATGAACTTTGTTTTAATCAAATTTGGACTGTCGCCTTGTAACTGCAAATTAACCATATTAAATTTTGTACACAAATTTGTTAAATAGGCGATGTCTGTTTTGCACTTCATTAAATTGTTTTTTAAAATTTTATTTTTAGTATACAGAAATTCTAAAATAGTCTCAAAACGTGCAAAAAATCTTGTCAAACATAAGCCTTTCGACAGCCAGCGTACTTCACTGTGAAGGAGTAACTGATGAAAGCTTTCGTAATTTTCTTCACACAACTGCGCAAATAACCGTGTATTCAACTCGTTGCTTCGAATTTGGTTTCCTGCATCAATGACTAATTGAAGAGATTCATGCAATCTAACACTCAACCATGGCAGGTGCTCCATCTGTAGCTACCGATATTATATTTGATAAACGGATTGCTTTTTCAATGAAGTAATTCTTCAAAACATGAACTATTGATTCACATTTAGTGTCGGTTGTCAAAGATTTTGTGAAGACCCAGGGGAAGTTAGCCATAACTTTTCATCCATAGATTTCTACCGAGCGCGCACCAAACGCACGCTCTTAATTTCAATGTGAAAAATGAATTTCTTAAGAAAATTTCTTAATAAATCGATAGTATAAATAGTAGACCACAAAACAATTAAATAATTTCTACAATACTTTTCCTTTAAAATAAATAAATCATAATTTCAATGAAGAGGCGTTGCGCGTCTTCACCTAAATTTTTTTCTAACTTAAAAAATATGTTTTTTATTTCCATAATTTTTTTGCAAAAGATGAATGGGTCTAATACCAACACAATATTAAATAATTGGCGGGGTGTTTTTTGTTTAAAGGAAATTATTCAATTTCAAAGTTCAGCCATAACTTTTCACCGTATCCGTCACGCGTCATCGCATAAAATATTTTCTAACTCAAAAAGTATGTTTTTGATTTCAATATTTTTTTTTGCAATAGATAAATAGATTTATAATCAACACAATATCAAATAATTGGAGGGGTGTTTTTTGTTTGAAGGAAATGATTCAATTTCAAAGTTCAGCCATAACTTTTCACCGTATTCATCACGCGTCATCGCATAAAATATTTTCTAACTCAAAAAGTATGTTTTTTATTTCAATATATTTTTTGCAATAGATAAATAAATCTATAATCAACACAATATCAAATAATTGGAGGGGTGTTTTTTGTTTAAAAGCAATTATTCAATTTCAAAGTTCAGCCATAACTTTTCACCGTATTCGTCAGGCGTCTACGCCTAAAATATTTTATAACTCAAAAAGTATGTTTTTTATTTCAATAATTTTTTTGCAATAGATAAATGGATCTATAATCAACACAATATCAAATAATTGGAAGGGTGTTTTTTGTTTAAAGGAAATTATTCAATTTCAAAGTTCAGCCATAACGATTCACCGTAACGTTGAATAGTACCCCTTTGTAAAGAAAGACATTCTGGACAAAATCATTCTGTTAGGATAATGACAAATTGGTAGATACATAATAGGTGTAGATTCTTTAGTGAGTAACTCAAGGGACTACTGACATATACTAACTTCCAGAAAAATTGCAACACTTAGAAGTTGTTGAACGGTTTTATTGAAATTTTCAGGAAACGTCTATTTTCATGAAAAAAAGTGATGATTAAAATTTAAAAACAAAAGAACAAAAGCTTAAAAAGTTTTTTCAATAATGAGTTGCTCCGCCACGATTTGTAATGCACTTATTTAGACGTCTTGGCATGCTATCAATCAAGTGATCTATAGCTGCTTGTGGTATATCGTCCAAGCAAGAGATCGTGTAAGTTATCTGGAGGGTGTGGTAAATTACCCAGTCGCCTACCAATCATATCTTATACATGTTCAACGGGCGACAAATCAGGCGACCGAGCAGGCCATGAGAGGACGGCAATTTTAGCTTTTTCCAAAAACCGTTTTGTTGCTCTTGCAGTATGAGGGCGCGCATTATCCTGGTGAAAAATGAGATTTTGCAGCCCCTGAAGATATGGTGGTAGCACATTAGCAATGTAATCAGCTGCGTTTAGGTTGCCGTCAATAAAGACCAAGGGTGATCTGCAACCATAACATATTGCGCCCCACATCATAACTCTTTGAGTGAGTGCTGTGTTGTTCCACAAAAAATGTTGGATTTTAAGTTTTTCACGCATCCGTCTGACCCTCGTACGACCATCGTGGGCCTACAAGCAAAATCGGGATTCGTCACTAAAAACAATTTGATGCCATTCTTGCGCCCAGTTTGTAACGTCCCGTTAGACTTCATTACATTAAAATTCAATTTTACATTCGTTTATTTTCTGCAACTAATATTGCACGTAAATTTATTCAGTTTGGCAACAGTGGAAACGTCGCGTTGTTTCAAATCTACCTGAGTTGTAGCTTAAACTGGCATTTCCGTTTGAACAATCTTGGCGTGCGTGTCGTAGTGCATCTCATTCAAAAAACCATTCTAATTATTTATATTTAGGGTCTTTTATTTTTATTCTGGATCTTTTCGTTTATTGGATTTTTATTCTGGATCTTTTCTTTTACTGGATCATTCATTTTGGTTTTGTCGTTTAATTAATGGATTATCAGTTATTGAAGTTTATTATACATTTGGTTTTATTCCTGGTGTTGAAGAATTTTATCACGTCAACCAAGTATGTGCTAAAAATAGAAGCTATACGATAACGTCATATCATGTGGTGAGTCAATTGGAATTAAGTTACATTTTAAATTCAGTTATTAAAACTTTTCACTCGATAACAAATCAAACGTTTACGACATTTGCATTTAATATCAATAATTAATAATTAGATGTAAGATTTTACGCTTTTTATTCATCACCGATTTAAAGGTGGTTGGCGCCCTAATATTTTATTTTAAATACTGTTTTATTCTAAATATGTTTAATTCAAATATTGTTCATTGTTCTCTAATGTAAATAGTATATTAAGTATAGTTAATAAATTAACGGAGTTCACGTCTTTGTAATTATTTCCATTTAAATCCATACCTAGAGGTCTGTGCTTACAATTGCTGCCGTGGTCAAATTATTTTTACTTTTTATTACACGTTCTTTATTCCGTCAGTGTATTTTTTATTACAAGTTAACCTTTTCGTTGATCCACTTTAGTCTGCGTAGACGGTGAAGTGCTGTAAGGGGAAGACATAAAAATGGACGATATGAACGCAACCCATAAGATCTTATCCGGCGATAAACAGATGACATTGACATTCTGAGTCCTATACCTCTCATCCAATCATTTGCAATTGATCGAGTTGTTAAAAATCTGTCTCTTGTGGCCAAAACTCTTAAGCGACGTTCTTCGCGATCTGTAGTCCTCCGAGGACGTCCAGACCCACAGCGACGATGTTGAACCCCTTCCTCGGACGATTTGGAGCAACATCTCAATACCGACGAAACATTTCGGTGTACACGACGAGCAATTTCTTTTAGCGAAAGTCCGGCCTCTCTCATACCCATAATACGGCCACGTTCAAAATCACTTAATTGGCCAAAATGTTGATGTTGACCTACTCTCGGCACTGTTATCAAGTTTAGAATGAAATTGTGAACAAACAACAACAATTTGCAAACTTGAGAATTACTATATGGTCTACTACTTCAAATTTATTGTTACTATGGAAACAACAGGAAAAAAACAAAAAACTACTGGCTAGATTTTATTTAAATTTTAATCATCACTTTGTTTCATGAAAATAAACGTTTCCTAAAAATTTCAATAAAATCGTTCAACAACTTCTAGGTGTTGCAGTTTTTCTGGAAGTCAGTATATTTACTTCTTAACCGAAGTTATCTAATAAGCGTATTGTTAACAACCATAAAAATGTGTATTTAAAACTTTAATTTTATATTACATATACACATGTAAAATTGTTTATAGATACTACGTATTTATTTTAAAATAATAAAACGATAATTTTTTTTTGTATTCAAATGTTTATCTACAAAATGTATACAAATTCCTTGATAAATTTTATTAAAGAAGAATTTTTATGGTCTTTTTTACCGTTTTAAATTATTTAATAGCCGAACAAAATTTGCTATACGATGTATGATTACAAGTAATTACATTCGAAATCATTACGTTCTAATTGAAGCATTTTTGAAATTAGTTATGACCAATTTTCGTATTATTTGTCTCAAAATTTTCAGTTTTTTAAATGTTTTATTATATGTTTTATTTTGACATTTTTTGTTTATAATGATGTTATATGTTCTAAGCTAATGAGTATGAGATACACACTTTATGTATTTATTCCTTTTTAACCCATAAACATGTTTTTATTTCGGATTTTGTTATGAGTCCCAATGTAACTATTAAAAAACCTGTACTGTATAAAACGTGAAAGAAGAATTGACAATGTATAATCAGTTTTAAAATTAGAATTTAAACATACAAGTTTCACTTCTAATTTCGGCTTGCATAATGTGAATTCGTTATCATCCATGAGAAAAAAAAAGTAATTATTAAAAACGTAATTTTAGTTAGTACGAATCTGAACTACTGTAAAAGCAATTCCTTTTATCTCTTACAGATTTAATAACTTCTCAAACAGCACGAAGTTATGGCTGAACTTTGAAATTGAATAATTTTCTTTAAACAAAAAACACCTCTCCAATTATTTGATATTGTGTTGATTATAGATCCATTTATCTATTGCAAAAAAATTATTGAAATGAAAAACATACTTTTTGAGTTAGAAAATATTTTATGCGATGATGCGTGACGAATACGGTGAAAAGTTATGGCTGAACTTTCAAATTGAATAATTTCCTTTAAACAAAAAACACCTTTCTAATTATTTGATATTGTGTTGATTATAGATCCATTTATCTATTGCAAAAAAATTATTGAAATAAACAACTTGCTTTTTGAGTTGAGAAAATATTTTAGGTGAAGACGCGAACGACTCTTTATTGAAATTATGATTTATTTATTTTAAAGGAAAAGTATATTAGCAATTATTTAACTGTTTTGTGGTCTACTATTTATACTATCGATTTACTAAGAAATTTTCTTAAGAAATTCATTTTTCACATTGAAAATAAGAGCGTGCGTTCGGTGCGCGCTCGGTAGAAATCTATGGATGAAAAGTTATGGCTAACTTCCCCTAGGTCTTGCGAAGAGCAGTTCTTCGTAGCTTTCTTGATTCATAATAAAACGAACATATGCCAATAATAATAATGCTGCATTTCCAGGTAAAGTTGACTCGTCCATGTATAGAGAAATGGGTCGTTTGCAAATAATTACACAAGAAGCTTTCAATATCAGAACTCATTTCATCAATACGTCTTTCAACAGTATTGTTGCTTAAGGGAATTTTTTTAATGATATCAGATGCAGGTTTGTGTAAAACAGTTTTTAAAACTTCTTCAACGGCTGGCCAAATTTTCTTTCCGATAGTATGCGGTTTTCCGGATTTTGCTATAAGTAGCAAGATATTGTAAGACGCCCGCAAACCATCATCGTTTCTTTGTGACGTCGAAGCGAACATTGTGTCTAGCGTGGGTCTCTTCTGAAGTTTATCTTTGAGTGTTTGAAAGTATTTCAAACCTTTATCTGTTTTATTAGGGTGACATCTTCAAATTTAAAAACTCTAATTTTTAAAACAGAAAGTTTTATATAAGGTTTATTAACTTAAAATTTGGACACTTTCTGTGACGTTTCTTAGAGACAGACTTTGTTGTGCATTATTCTTTCGAATGTAGCGATAGATTCGGTCATTGCGGTTTCGCTTTTTTCTAGCTTCTTTAATTCGTCAGGAATGCCGGAAAAGTGTTTTTATAAAAAACTAGTCCTCTCTTACCAGCTTCGTTATTTAAAACTTTTTGAGATTTAGCAATTGCTGCAGAGGCCGTTTCGTCAAATAATTCAACCACCTGAAGTAAGACAATTCAATTAATTTATAAGACATTGTCAGATTATAGTATGAACTGTACCTCTTTAATTTTTTAAAAATGTGTGGCATAAAAAATGCAAGCAGATGATCAAGTTCCCCATCTTGTTATGATAGGTTCCGGTGGAAGTTTAACATCTGGAAGCTTTTCTTTATAAGCTCTCATCCGTAATGGTGCTTTCACAAAAACCTGAAACAACATCGAATAATCAAAAAGAGAATCTAATATGTTACAAATTTTTACCTTTTTGGTGGCAGAAATTAACTTGTTTACTATTGCAAACTCGTCTCTAATAAATTCACACACCCCATGTATTCCATGTGCTAGACAAGTTAAATGTTTTAAATTCGGATAAAATATTTCCTAAGCGGATTTGATCACATATGTTGCTGCATCGGTTACCAATAAGAGAACCTTTTCTTTTTTTACGCCATTGGGATACAGAAGTCCTACAAACATAAAATTATATAATTGTAATTAATAGATTGGATTATATTAATTAATAATTTAAAAAAAACTTACGTAAACAATCATCGAAAAAGTTTGCAACTGTTTTGTGATTGGTTTGTGGAATTTCTTTGAAAGCTAGCAAATGAGCTTTTCCTGGTTCTAGTTCAGACAATTTACCAACTACAAGATTTGCTATATATTGACCTCTGCAATCCGTTGTTTCATCAACCGAAGTCCAAATGTATTGGTCCCCAATGTCATTCCTTATTGTCTGTATCTTCTATAAAAGGTAAACCAGCATTTTGAAAATTATTAATACTTTATTTAAACTGCTTACCGATTGGTAACATATGTCTAAATAATTTTTTCTCAAAGTTGATTCATCTGGAAAAACTTTTTCGGTGTATTTTTCGAGGAAATTGCGAAAATTGTAAGAGAAATTTGAGCCGATACCAATGCTTCGCACAAATCTAGAGCAAAAGTTGTTTTTGATGGGCCAGGTTTATTCTGTTGATCTTCTATAACGTTTTTTAACAATGGTTGTTTCATAATTTTTAAATATTTTTTAAATGTAAACCACTACCCAAGTGTTGTTTTACATGGCACTTTTTAGTAGCACCGATCTAAAATAATACATATACTAATAATTAAAAGCATTTAAATTAAGATAATACAAACTTACTGATTTTGAACAAACTTGACAAAAAAAGTTTTCCTCGTCGGTTGTTAAGTTATTGTCCAATTTACTCCACTTGTAATAATTTTCAAATTTTGATTGTTTATTAGGTGGCATTTTTTAAAACTTACTCACAGCACAACAGCAATAGACTATCACAGTGTGACAATATTACAGGTATTTATAACAAACAAAAAATGTTTTAGTCATGTTTTTCAGTCATTAAAGGAATCCCACCGGACATAATTAAAATTATCTATATTTGTTTGCTGTACTTAGGTACTGAATAGACCTACAAAATATGATACATTCCGAAATCCTTCCGGTTTTGTAAATAGTGTTCTGTTAAGCCTGTCATTGCACATAATCTTAGTATAAATTCTTACAATAGTTTTTCTCTATAAGCGGCTTTTGTATTTACTGTTTTCTGGAAACCATTGTTTAACAAAACATGAAAATCCTTGTTGTTATTTATAGGTTCGTGGTAAGACCTTTTGAGCAAAAAATGTTAATTATATTATTGTACGTAATTTAAGTAAAATTCTGTAATGCGCTATTGTCATCTACCTATTAAAACACTGTTTACACAAACTTTTCAAAATTTATATTTAAAAAGGCAATATAAAATAATACTCTTTAAAAAGGCAAAAAAGACAAAAAGTTACACAAAAGTCAAAATAGGCAGGCTCCAGGCATTTGCCTGATTGTCTGCTCTTAGTAATCAGACTTATTGAAGCTAAGTTGCTAAGTGATTTACCAACGTATCTGGAGTGCAAATCGTACCTTCCATCTGCGACGGGAAAATGCCAACCAGGCATCGCATCTCCACCACTTTTGCTCGTCTCTTACGTAAAGCAATTTTGGAGGTAAGTTTTCAATACTTTTAGTATAAAAAAAGGGAGCCGTTAATTAAGATATTTTTTTATTATATAATTTTGGCGTCTAACGTAGGGCCCGAACCCACGACCCTGAGATTTAAAGTCTCATGCTCTACCGACTGATCTAGCCGGCGCTTAACGTGGGGCATTTGATAGTCTACTGGAATATTTTCTTGTTTATTCGTGTAGGTATAATTTTATTGTGTTGTATTTTATTCGCTTGGTGAGTAGTTGAATTGTTTAGGATATTCAATAGCAGATTCTGATAGTTTTAATTTATTCACGTAAATTCTACTGCTGTTTCCCAGGTTTTGAGATATTCATAGGTTTGTATGATGTCATCGATTTGGAAGAAGAAAGTAAATCTCCTATTGCAAAATCACGTTAATAAATATGACATAGATTGAATGCAAGGCAACAGTGAACATTTTTTCCTATGAGAATAAAACTGAATTATGTAATGCAGGATTAACGAATTTCTTCAAAAGTCGCCGCATTATGCACCAACTAACGATTCTTTATTCACTTCAACAAAAATGGCGTGGCACAACGTTTAAAGTGATTGCAAGAATGTGACTGCAACCAGAAGATGTGGACTGAAGCTTTAAACACAGCCGTTTTTTCATTAACTGTTTATCGACGAAAAAACTTTATGAGAAAACTTAATTCGAAGTTTGGAATGGTAAATAAACTGATCTGAGACACTTAAGAGTGGGATGTGAGGCAAATAGGAATCACGTTGAATTCAAAAGTAAGAAATTGATTTTTGTGAGTTACTGTGAGGGTATAAACTGTCTAATTACCAAAAGACACAAAAGTTCAAGTCAGCGACAAAAAATATTCTCTAATGAATGACGTACCTTGCTTGTATCCTTAAACACCAAGACGACCAAAACAATTTTTAGATTTTACATGTTTTTGTAACTTGAAGGCAAGCGTCTATCTCAGTTTGATTCGGCAAGCGGGTCCTAAGTCTCAGTGTGTTAATCCCTTTCTTAAAAATAAGTAAATATCACTCAATACAGACCTTATGATTATAAGCGACTTTTGGCTTAGACCGCGTCGTAGTCTCTCTTTGAAAACCAAAACAAGAAGTAGATCTTGACCTTTGCCGTATTGTCGTTTGTCACGAACGAATAGAAATTACTACCGAGGAAAATTCAGCAGAAAGAAAAATTACCTACATGTTGTAAAATAACACGTCGGTACACGAACGTTCGCAGCGGTTTCAATAAGGTAAAGAGCGAGTAATATAGTCGTTAGTTGTTGTATCGCGTTTATCCCCACCCGTAAAGTGATCTGACGATTAGTAGCGGCGTATAAACAGTGCATCCGTTAATTTTAGTTTCGAATAAATATTTTTGAAAAATATAAAATAACGACATTTAAATAAAGTCTTATCCAACAAAGAGAGAAAAATAGGAATAAGAAATGTCTAAAGAGATTCACTCAAGAAGCTGGTGTCGATTACAAGAGTAAACGTACTCACCTGTAATTCGTCACAGTTCAATACGAATTTTATTTGCATTGGCTGCACTGTTCAGTCTTGAAGTAAAACATTATGATGTTGAAACGACTTTCTTATATGGCGAAATTCAGGAACAAATTTATATGTTGCAACTAGACGGTTTTATAAAACGAAATCAAGATTATAAGGTATGCTTATTAATGAAGATGATATATGGAAATAAGCAATGGCAGCCGTCGCGGTTATAGAATTGAAAAATAAAAAAAAAATTTATTGAACTCTGACTCAAACAATGTAAGAATAAGCCACGTGTGTATGTAAACTTAACAAGTAAAGTAGATGTCATAATCGCTTTATATGGGGATGATTTTTTCTTTTTTTACAACAAACATGATATGATAAAGAAGATTAAGTAACTTGACCAGGAACTTTAAAAGTAAAGAAATTACTAAAACTGAATTAAAACAATATACATAAAATTTAAAATGTTGGGTTCTAAACTTGTCAGTACTTCATTGGATCCGAATCTCAAGTTTTCTAACGAAGAGCCAACCATAGATAATGCATTTTACTAAGGGTTGATAGGTTCGCTTATGTACACTCTACTGAACAAAAAACGGGCCATTTCTTTTTTTTTTTAATAGTTAGCGATGCAAACTAAGCTTGTTAACGAATACAATCGGCAATCATTCGTGTTCGTTCGCGATGTAATTTAAAAAATATAAATTAAACAAATAATAAAGATTGATAATACCACGTCATCCTATTAATAACATTGTGAATATAAGCTATCGATCTTTTAAGTTTCAATTACATTTTAATTAGAGAATTTTTTAATTTCTTTTTTTGGTCGAAATGTCAAAGAAAGGCCATTGTAATAAATGTTTTAAATAATTGTTAACACGCTATAAAGGTTTACTAACAGTGGAATAATTTTGTATAAAAAAAAGATATTTGCTGCAATTTATTTTTATACAAAATATTTTCGTGTATAAATAATTTTATTGCAACGCTGAACTGTTTATTCCTTTGTTCGTCAATGCAAGCCTTTTTCTGCATTTTTTAGTTTAACAATATTTTTAAATAACGTTAATACAATTAATTTTTTTTGCGATGCTAGCAGAAAAATAAGGCATTTATTTGGATGTTGTAAATACGTATGGATTGAAACGCGTACAATCTTCGTAAGAATAAAGAAATCAAACTTAATTTGTTATTGAAATATTACACGTAATGTACTTTTAGGGGCGAGGGAGGCACCATCACTAGTATAATAAACAAAAAATTCCTATTTTGCCTGTCACCCATATCCTGCTTTACTATAATACGATAAATAACCGTTCTTATTGTATTTTTCAAGAATGCCAATAAAGAACAACGAAGTATTTTACCTTTATATTTATTTACAGCAGTTGTAGTTTTTACTTTAACTTATGATTTAGTAGAAATAAATATAGTGTAATTTAAAGGTTAACAGCATCTGCCCAAACTTTATTATTTGCTAATTATTTCAAAACTGTCAAGTCAAATGTCAGTAAGTGGGCGTGTGCCACTGACCCTGTTTATTTGGTTCATCCTCCGTATTGTCGAAACGGGTTATTAAATTTTTTTATATTTTTTTGGGAATATATTCCAAATCCAAAGCTTTCAGATTGACACACTGTATATACTATCTTAGTATGTATTCAATAAAGGTTATTTAAAGAGCGTGTGTTCTTATATAAAAATATGAAAAAAGATACTACAGTGGCAAAACTATTACTTTTACATAAATTTTAGAAAAATTTTTACAATAAAAACTATCAAGTTTACATAATTTTAATGTGCCGATAACGAAAACACTTTAGTCACTGAACTACTTTGTAAACACAAGAATCAACCAGAAAATGTATTAAATTGATTCGTATCCTTTAAGGAATATAATTTCTGTTAAAAGCGGATACAACTTATTTGAAATTTTATAGACTATTTTTAAACAAGACTAATGTTAATTTTTTTTAAACAATACGTGTAAAATTTTAACATCTTTTTTTGTATTTATCCAAACAACAATTATCCATAAATTTGAATTAAATACGTTTGGACTAGTTAAAATATTACAAAGTCTTTATTATTACATGCACTTTGTGTATTCATGTGTAAAATAAAAACGAGACTCATAAAATGCTTAATCATCTCATATGTCAACTGTTGGAACACGATAAAGGTATTTTATTATTTATAATCCGTATGATCCTCGACGTAAATGTATAAACACATCGGCTTTACTTACGGAATCGTTAACTTATTGTCAGTTTCTTTTAACTACGCACGAGTGTTAGTATTACAGTGAAGTTTCACAAAGTAAAGACAACGTTGTTTGATTATTTATTTATGTTTTTTCATCAAACGGATAAACTTCTTCTTTTTAGCACTTTATTTATGTTTACAATCTGCTCTAGTAAGCAATAAGTAAGTTAGGCGAATTTACAAGTAGATTTACATGTGGAATGCTGTCTTATTGGAGGGCTCCGCCCTTTTTTTTTCTTTTTGTAAATTTTGAGAACGTTTCCGTACTTTTTATCCACGTCTAGAACGTTCACGACAGAATGTAGAAGCTTCTCGAATGTTTACAGAAACGTATAAATACGGTACGGTGTTAAGAAGATTATTCAAGTCTAAATGAATAAGTAATTCACGCTTGTGAGATAAATCTACGGTATATAACCTTGTACGTGATTTTAACGTAAACAATAAGTGTTAAACAAGTGTGAGAAGTTATCCGCGGACTTTATATTCGTGTAAATGATAGTGCTATACATAAATTATACTGTAAGTGTTTTTATTAAATATTCTTAGATTTAAATTAGTTCCGTTAGTTTAAACGTGTACATATTTTTAGTTCAAATAAATTAGTTTTAATAATAAACGTTACATTGGTGTCAGGTGTGGGGTTTAAAACTCGTGGAAATCGTATAAATAGATAAACTGTTCGCGATTTTTAATTTAGTTTAATTAATTTTCGAATCGATGAATGAAAATATGGAAGAAAATAATAGGAAAATGGGCGAAAATTCTCAGAAAATTGAAGAAAAACTGTCTGAAAATTCCAAAAAAATGAAAGAAAAGTTTAACGAAAATTCGCAAAAAATTTTAGAAAAATAGAAGAAAAATTGTTAGAAAATTCTAGAAATTATAAAGAAGAAATACAAAGGAGCTTAGAAAACCAAATTAAAATTGTTCAAGAGGAAACCCAAACAGATATGTTAAATTTAAAAGAAGAAATTTGCGAATCTATGAATGACAAAATAGAAGAAGTAGAACACAAATTAGAACAAAATTTAAAAGAAAATTCAAAAACCATAGAAGACAAACTAGAGAATAAATTGAGACAAAAAATACAACTGCTAGAAGAAAGAATGACCCAAATGAATTGTCACGGTGAAGGAAGCGTCACGAGTGAATATTTAATAATGGACCATCGGGAAGATTCCACTCACAAGTTCAAAGTTGTATCTCCGAATTTTGATGGTAAAGTTCCAGGGTCAACCTACTACAAGCAGTTTGAAGCCGCAGCTATACCTAATAATTGGAGCAATAAGCAGAAAGTGACGTCTTTAATAGTGTCTTTACGTGCAGAAGCGCTTGGAATTTTACAAACTGTTCCTGACCACCTACAAGAAAATTACGAACTTTTAATTCCACGTTTAGAAATGAGATATGGAGATACTCATCTTCAACAATTGTATCAAGCTCAAATTAAAAGTCGGCTTCAGAAAACTGCCGAAAGTCTTCAAGAGTTTGAGGCTGACATTGCCAGATTAACACGGCTTGTGTATCCTACAGCACCAGATAACTTCTTAGAGCCGTTGGCTAGTCAAACCTTTGTAGACGGCCTCCGAGACAGCGAAACGCAGCACACTTTCCGGTTAGCACGACCGAAGACATTGGATGACGCTTTGGTGCATGCTTTGAAGTTTGAAGCAGCAAAACAAGCATCGCAACGAGACGGTCATAGACTCTGCTGTGCTGCAGAAGTACCCGCGCAGACACTGAAATGGCATCGCCGATGGAGCAATCGCACCATCATTCGTCTTGACACATTGTTGGAAAACGAGAAAACACCACCAGTCACAGTGCGACGGGCGAAGAAATACTTACTCACGGACAAGTCAAAGTAACCATTGGTTTGGGAAATGGAGTACTCGACCATCAAGTACTGGTAGCTGACATTACGGAAGAAGTTATCCTGGGAATGGACGTGATAAATAAATATGGGTTCCATTTGGATATGAAGAATGATGTCCTGAAGATCGACAATGAAAAAATTCCTTTTCATTTGTCAGAGAAGACAGCCGTGGGAGTTTTATTGAATGAAGACGTGACTCTGCCTGCAAGGACTGAAAGTGTGGTGATGGCACGCCTGGATGTTAATCTCCGGGAAAGCTACATACGCGCGATTGAACTAATGGAGGGCGGCTTAGTTGAAAAGGGACTACTCGTTGGCAGAATTTTAGTACGAGTAAAAAACACGATGCCAGTAAGGATCTTAAACATCAACTCAGATTCTGTAACGTTAAAAAAGAAGACCGTGGTAGGCCAATGCCTATGGAATCTATGGAGGCTCAAGGGAGAAATGGAGTTCCACTTTGTTAAGAAATTGGCAGTACCCAAGCTTGGTTGTGGCTTAGATTAATTGAATTGGAGCACAGTTCAAAACATGTTGGAGGTCGTCTTCTGAGGAACAGGCGTTCAAGTGCTGGTCTGTAGTTACCAACCAAGAAGAATATCCGGGTCAGGAAAAGTCCATTGATTGTTACTTTTATGGTCAAGGAAGTTGCCAAAATGAAGAGAGCTGCCGCTATCGCCACGATCCATTCTACCGGTGTCACATCTAGATTCCTGTTCTGGGACAGAACAATCTTAAGAAGGGAGCAGTGAAACATTCGCGAAGTTTTTGTAAATTTCCAGAACGTTTCCGTACTTTTATCCACGTCTAGAACGTTTACGAAAAAATGTAGAGGCTTATCGAATGTTTGCAGAAACGTATAAATACCGTACAAACAATTTGCAAGTTAGTTATTTCCCGTAATTTGAAGACGACAGTGTTAAGAAGATTATTTAAATCTAAATACATAAGTAATTAACGCGTGTGAGATAAATCTACGGTGTATAACTTTGTACGTGACTTTAACGTCAACAATAAGTGGTCAACAAGTGTGAGAAGTTATCCGCGGACTTTATCTTCGTGTAAGTAATAGTGCTATACATAAATTATACTGTAAGTGTTTTTATTAAGTATCCTTAGATTTAAATTAGTTCGGTTAGTTTAAACGTGTACTTATTTTTAGTTCAAATAAATTAGTTTTAATAATAAACTTTACATTACGTATTAACTATGCATACCGGTAGTATTGACGCACAAGTTTGGCTAATGTCGGTTTAGAAGATCTATATGGCTGAGCCTCTACAGTCTGTGCAGTGCATTGCGGTTGTTCAGCAGGTTCACAACAAGATAGTTTATATGAGTTTCTAATCATGTGATATATCTCGCACTAGAGCGTAAGGAACACCACAAAGGTCCAAGATATAACACAAAAAATATGTATACCCTCAAATGAAACTGGGCTGGTCACGTAGCAAGAAACAGTAGTAATAACTGGAGTAAAAAAATGACTAGATAGAGACCTTGGGGAGAAAAAAGAAGCATAGGAAGACTCTAACAACGATGGTACGATGACATCAAACGTAGAGCAGGACTAAACTGGTATCAGGTTGCACTGAATAAGGATTCCTGGAAAGATTTGAGAGAGGCATATATCCAGAGAATAAAGAACGGCTAGAGAAGAGCACTTCACTTTATCTTTCACTAGTTTCACTAATAGATCTCGATGGATGACTTTATTTCTAATGAGCCACGGAGCATCTGCTATTGTCCTCAGAGTTTTAGACTGGATTCTTTGCAAAATCTCCAAATTGGAGTTGCTTGTTGTTTCCCATAGTTGCAGCCAATATGTTCAAATAGGTTTGAGGATGCATTTGTAGAGGAGTACCTTGTTATGTAATGTTAGTTTGGAGTTCCGTTCTAATAGCCAGTTTAAGTTGGTGATCTTTAGGCCCAGTTGTTTTCGTTTGCTGAATATGTTTTTCAAGGTTAGTCTGCGGTCGAGGTGCATACCAAGGTATCTGACGTCTTCTGTTTGCGGAAGTGGCGTGTTTTTAAGGGTTACTGGTGAACACGTGTGAAGGTCACTTGTGTGGTTTGGTTCCATTTCTTTTTATACGTCAAATTTGGAGCCAATCTTGCACTTGCCTGAAGGAAGTTTGTAGGTTTCTTGATGCAATAACAGGATCTTCGTGAATTGCAAGAATTGCAGTACGATCTGCAAATGTAGCCGTGATTGTGTGGTCGGTGGTACGAATGTCTGCCGTGTACAGTAGGTAGAGTATAGGTTCTAAAACACTTCCTTGTGATACGCCGGAGGGTGTAGTTTCGTTTGCTCACCTGGGAAGTGTCTGTTGTTTAAATAGGATTTGAACAGTTGGAAGTAAGAGTGTCGCAAGTTTTTCTTGATCTTAAACAGTAGTAGATTTTATCAAAGGCCTGGGCTATCGAAAAATGCAGTGGAACAATATCTCTTCTCTTCGAAGACCTGGTTAATTTCGTTTATTATACTGTGGACATGTTCTTCTCTAAAGTCGAATTGATGGTCTGGTATAAGTTCGTTATCTACGAGCATTGGTTTAATTCTTCCAAGTATAATTTTTTCAAAGACTTATTGGTCACAAGCTGATAGGATGACAATTCGTCATGCGACTTTTCAGGTTTAGGTGTGAGTATTATTTGAACCATCTTCCATTGGGTCAGGAATTGTTTCAGTCTTAAGATAGCATTCAATATGGCCGTTATTAGCTTATATCCTTTCTCTGGAAATTGTTTCAAGACTGCACTTGTGGTTATGTCTCGATGTTTTCTTGGGATTTAGTTCGGATTTAACTAGCGATCTTACTTCTGTTATCGTAATTTTTTTTATTGGTAGGCTTAGTTGATTTGTTGTTTTTAGGTGTAATTAAATTTCGGCTTCTCTTCTGGAGTTAGTTCAGAGGGAAAGGGTTGAAAACAGCTAGATGTGCCCGAAATGTATTAGCTTTTTCTTGTGCGCTGCTAGTCCAATTTCCATCAGGTTTTTGAATTGTTTTAACTTTCTTGTAGCTTTCTATAATAAGTGATCTGTTGCTTTGTTAGCGGAGTGGTAATATTGTATAGCCTGGTTTTCTTGGTCTTGAAGCATCATTTTTAAATTTCGTGTAGCGTTATTGAGCCTATATTTATCATACGGTGATCTACTGTTCTACCAAGTTCGGTTCGGCTTTTGTTTCAGCGATTGCTCGTTTTAGTACCTTAGGCAGGGTACTATGCACATCGTTAGCTTTTGATAATTGGGTTGCGTCCCATGCAGCATATTGTATAGTAAGTGTAAGTGTCCCATGCAGCATTCTGTATAGTAAGTGTAAGTGTTCTACTGCATCGTCGGTGGTCTTGAGGGGAACGTCTAGAACTATTTTTCCGTTAATTATTTCTCTGAACTAGTCCCAGTCAGTTTTCTTGTTGCTAAGACTAATTGGTCTGGACTTGTTAAATAGTGATGTCCTTAGCGTAACTTTGATTGGGGAATGATCTGATTACATATCAAGACATGACTCAATTCGTAAATAGTTTTGTGTTTTTTTGTAACACAAAAGTCGAGCAGATCTGAGATTTTATTCCTGTCCGTAGGCTAGTATGTAGGTTGCGTAGTGGTGAGATAACTTAAATTATTGACGAGAAGCGATTTTAACAGTTCTCTGCTTTTGGTGGTTATTCTAGCACTCTATTCTTGGCGTTAACGTTGTAATCGCCGCTATAAGTGTGTTAAAGAAATGTGCGTGGTGCTGTGTTTTTATGCTGTGTCGCAATAGACTTTACAGAGCACTGATTGTAATTGATTCTGTCCTGTCTTCCACTACCACGCTGGCAGCTTGAATGTGCTGATGAGCGTACTTGTCTGTTTGATAATGCTTGATGGTACTTTCTGTAATTATTCTTTGTGTGCATCTCCGCTAGGATGTGTGTCGTACATGATGTAATTAGGTATTGTGAAGTAACTTCTTTCTGTAAAATGGGTTTCGAATATTAAAATTATATCCAAATCATAGTTGGCAATAAACCCTGGTAATTCTAGGTTGTGGTTTGACAAACCATTGACATTCCATTCAGCAATTTTGAGTGTGTGTATCATTATTTCAGTTTGGAGACGATGACTGCGGGTAGGTTTAGTATTGTTTGTATATTCTGAGCTAGTTATATTATCGTTTTTTCTAGTTTTTTTTACTACACATGGAGAGTTAAAGCAATATGATGATAGTAAATAAACAGTGTTAAGAAAAACTATTCAGCAGTGGTACTCTTGCAGTAGACCTACTGGTCAGCATTTTTTTCAGGTTGTTCAAATGTTCTTCAAACGATATTCCAATCCCAATCACATCGTCTAGATAAACCAAGCACGTCCTATAGATGTTGTGAGCACTTTTTCGGCGGCGTATCTTTACTAGAGTTTGTTACAAGCTTTAGGTCTTACGAACCTTGCACGGCCAACTCACACAGTCGGAGATAGGGGAGGTTTAAGGGAATTATGCTTAAGGGTGCCAGATCTAGTCCAAATTAACACTTCTGCCTCAATCACGACAGACGGTCCAAACTTGTAACGAAATTGGAGGTTTGTAATCCTTATTACTCTGATGTTCGAGTAGCCAAAACTAGTTAATAGGTAAAGATAATTACAAGAGAAAGGTATGTTGCCATAAAAGAAAGATTAACAAGTATAATTAACTTTAATGTATTAACATAGAAGATTAACAGGAGGATATTTTAATTTCTCAATTCGTAAATACTAGAAAGGTTAACAAGTATAATCAACAGGTATAAAAACTTTGATTTAGCAACATAGCAGATTCACAGTATTATGTTTAATTTCTCAATTCATAAATGCCAGACATATCGGCAACACACAATGCATAGGTAGTCAATTCGAAACGAACAGCGCAGAAAATCTCGTAGTAAATATTGTTTGTACACAGCATGCGATACAATTTAAATGATGATTGAAATTACCTTATTGGTATATAAACAATAAAAGTAATTACGGACATTAACATTAACCAAAGTTCTGTGAGTAACTTTCGTGACAGCGATATAAACATTAATCAAATAAACTCACCCGAAGTCCAGTGTCCACTTTCGCAAAGAAAACGTTTTCTTTGTTAGCGGCCTGTAATAAATATTTAATAGCAAATCGTGTCACACACTAACTCACGAAGAATAGGAAGCTACAAAGTCAGTATTAATAAATCATTAAAGGTTATATAAGAACCCGTTGTATCAAATGCTGTAGGTTGTAATTATAAACAGGCGGGTGATAACACAATCGACTGGTATACACGAAATAACATCTACTACAGTAAGGCTTGTCGAGACTCCGTTTTCGTGGTGGAGAATATGCCTTCCCAAAATCTTAAGTGTTCGGTAACGGTATTTCTCAATAATAATTAATCTTCATCATTTCTTTATTGAAACGAACATGTGCTCAAAGCGTGGGGAAACGGCCTGTGACGACTCAAATATTTTACGAACGTAATGAAATTGTAATTTGATTCCCATTATTAAGGATGTCCTTCGAAATTATTTCTTTAAGCCGTACAGGCCATTTTATGCAATTGACAGCTTCACGATTTCGTCGTAAAATGACAGTCACAAGAAACGATCGGCAGAGGGCGTCAAAATCGGAATCTAATTTCAATTCATATACAGGGTATTCCGTTAGAAAAATTTTGCACGTAACAAGTTTACGCATCTCTTAATTTGAGATAGTGGCGTGCAGTGGCTTATCACGATCTTCTTTTTCAACGTCACTAGATTTGAGTTAACATTCAAAATTCTTACTGGCATCGTGTTTTTTACTCGTACTAATGTTCTGTCAACTAGTAGCCCCGTTTCAACCAAGTCGTCCTCCATTGGCGCAATAGCGCGTATGTAGCCTTTCATCTAGGCGTGCCAGCATCACAGTTTCAGTCTTTCTAGATAGAGTCACGTCTTCACTCCATAAAACTCGCACGGCTACCTTCACTGACGAGTGAAAATGGATTTCTTTACCATCGATCTTCAGGACATCGTTTTTCATATCTAAATAGAACTCATACTTCTTTATCATTCACATGATAACTCCCGTCTGAAATCGCACTGTTACTAGTGGTGTCCTTTCATTTTCCAGTAATATG
The DNA here is from genome assembly GCA_035610365.1 of Aquatica leii. Classification (NCBI taxonomy): domain Eukaryota; kingdom Metazoa; phylum Arthropoda; class Insecta; order Coleoptera; family Lampyridae; genus Aquatica; species Aquatica leii. The sequence continues at coordinate 1,498,415 of CM069436.1, forward strand.
TCAGGATGAATGCTAGTCTACGTCACTCCCGTGTCAACCAGTAACTGAACACTTTGTGCAATAATCTTGGTGTCGATATAAATGCTATTCAATTGCTCCATGTCATTTGAATGGTGATCTCCAGTACATGACTAGATGAGATTAACTTTTGTTTCTTTTGGTCAACTCGTTCCAAACTTTCGAGCGCTTCTCTTGTCTTCTTCTTTTTAGGTTTAGTATGTTGTTTTCGTACGTAGTCTATTTCACCGCAATTCAAAGTCGTCACTCTTCCTTCCCGAAGTATTCGTTGCACTAACTTCTCGATGCTTTCTAGTGTCTGCGCAGGCACTTCCGCAGAACAACCTTAAACTTGCTAGTGGTTTTTTTTGACGGTTCATTAAATCTTCGCTCGTGACGCTTCCGTCACCATGCCAATTGATTTGATTTATCTTTTTTTCAAGCAGTTTCATTATGTCTTCTAATTTCTTTTCTATTGCTTCTATTTTATAATTCATAGAGTGTTTTCCGTTTTCTAGAACGCCGCATATTTCTTGTCTTAAATGTAACATATCTGTTTGAGTTTCTTTTTGAACAATTTTAATTTGGTTTTCTACACTAATTAGTTCCTCAATAGTCTTTACTTGATTTTCAATGCTTGCTTTTTTAAACTTCGAGAATTGTTTTTCATTTTCTGAGAATGTTCGGACAGTTTTTCTTACATTTTCTGAGAATTTTCGCCCAATTTTGTATTTATTGATTCTAGAATTTCAAATATTTTTTCATATATTTTAGTTTGATAACGAATTACCGGCATAAATTAATAAACACGAATAAAAAGTTTAATAAAGAGGGTTTTAATAACGCTCGATTCTTTATGGAACGCCGTTTTACTTTTTATTGCCCGTTTTTATACGTAACTTATAAAATAACTTTTTGTGCATATTAAAAATGTTTGTTACAATTTAAATTTTGCTTTGAAAAACTTTAGGGTAGTACATTGTAAGTTAATTTAAAATGTTACTTGAATAAAAATAAATGTTAAAATTGAAGTAATGAACATTATAAATCCTCGAATTTTCAGGAATAAATTAAAATGCTAGAATAACTTTTAGCAACTAACATTTTAAATGATAGAATTGAAATGTTAGTTGATAATTTTAATTGGTCGCTTCAAATCAACTAACAGCTAAAAACATCAAGTTTTTTAAACCAACATTTTAAATGTGGTAAAACTCAATATTATACATTTTAATTAACTCTTTTAGTTACTTTATTGTTTTACTATTAAATACTAAATTTGTTTTGTTACAATTTTAAACAAACTTCAATTTTTATTAACTTTATTTTTATGTTTGTCTATTTATTTTAATACATTAAAACTGTTTGTTATACAAACTTAACACATTTAAATTTTTAGCTGAAAATGTATTTACTAATGCAATATATTGTGCTCAAAATTTTCTAACAGTCATATTATACACTTTAATTTAAAGTGAGAAATAAAATATATGAACAAACATTTGAATTCATGTAACACTTTGTATTTAACAAATAAAAAAGTAACAATCATTTAAATTGGAGAATTCAAATGTTAGATAAATTAAAATTTTTGTTGATAATTTTAATTCTTTAATTTTTAATCAAGAATACAATTACCAACAAACATTTTAATTCAGAATTAATATGTTTGTTGGTAAAATTAATTCTTGATTCAAAATTGAAGAATTAAAATTATCAACAAACATTTTAATTCAGAATTAATATGTTTGTTGGTAAAATTAATTCTTGATTTAAAATTGAAGAATTAAAATTATCAACAAACATTTTAATTCAGAATTAATATGTTTGTTGGTAAAATTAATTCTTGATTTAAAATTGAAGAATTAAAATTATCAACAAACATTTTAATTCAGAATTAATATATTTGTTGGTAATTTTATTCTTGATTTAAAATTGAAGAATTAAAATTAACAAACATTTTAATTCAGAATTAATAGGTTTGTTAGTAATTTTATTCTTGAATTCAAATTGAAGAATTCAAATTATCAACAAACATTTTAATTCAGAATTAATATGTTTGTTGGTAAAATTAATTCTTGATTTAAAATTGAAGAATTAAAATTATCAACAACATTTTAATTCAGAATTAATATGTTTGTTGGTAAAATTAATTCTTGATTTAAAATTGAAGAATTAAAATTATCAACAAACATTTTAATTCAGAATTAATATGATTGTTGGTAAAATTAATTCTTGATTTAAAATTGAAGAATTAAAATTATCAACAAACATTTTAATTCAGAATTAATATATTTGTTGGTAATTTTATTCTTGATTTAAAATTGAAGAATTCAAATTAACAAACATTTTAATTCAGAATTAATAGGTTTGTTAGTAATTTTATTCTTGAATTCAAATTAAAGAATTAAAATTATCAACAAACATTTTAATTCAGAATTAATATATTTGTTGGTAATTTTATTCTTGATTTAAAATTGAAGAATTAAAATTAACAAACATTTTAATTCAGAATTAATAGGTTTGTTAGTAATTTTATTCTTGAATTCAAATTAAAGAATTAAAATTATCAACAAACATTTTAATTCAGAATTAATATGTTTGTTGGTAAAATTAATTCTAGATTTAAAATTGAAGAATTAAAATTATCAACAAACATTTTAATTCAGAATTAATATGCTTGTTGGTAAAATTAATTCTTGATCTAAAATTAAAGAATTAAAATTATCAACAAACATTTTAATTCAGAATTAATATATTTGTTGGTAATTTTATTCTTGATTTAAAATTGAAGAATTAAAATTAACAAACATTTTAATTCAGAATTAATAGGTTTGTTAGTAATTTTATTCTTGAATTCAAATTAAAGAATTAAAATTATCAACAAACATTTTAATTCATGTAACATTTTAATTCGACATGCATTCTAATTCTACAATTTAAATGATTATTATATTTGTTTGTTATATAAAAAGTGTTACATGAATTAAAATGTTTGTTCATATTTTGTTGTTAGAAATTTTGAGCAAAATGTATTGCATCAGTAAATACGTTTTTACTTAACAATTTAAATGTGTTAAGTTTGTTCAACAAACTATTTAATGTACTAAAATAAATTGAAGTTTGTTTAAATGCAACGGAATTAAATTTAGTAATAAAAAGCAAAACGGCGTTCTATAATTCTTTATTATTAAATGCAATACTTTAACAAACTGGGACAACTATAATTACAGTCTATGAACAAACACACGCAAAGCGAGAAATAAACAGTTGTGTATTTACACGATATCAACGTTTTATCTACGGGTTTCGATTATCGCACACGTGTAGCACACACTTTAATCACCTAATTTATTTAAACCGACAAAGTCTTCTTTACATCCGACTTTGAAAAAACTGACCACAGCTGCTTTTAAATACTTTTTAGGTTTTTGTTATCTCTGTCGACAATTTTTCACATTCTTTAGTTATTGTTTTGAAGTTGACGAGTACTTCGAGAATGTTTCAATATATTAAAGTTACTACAGGTCGTATTGATGGGATTTTGTTAAAACAGAACCTCCTTACCTCGTTTTATATTTTTTTAAGTTGTTAACAGCTTATAGGACTTACGAACCTTACACGGCCAACTCACACAGTCGGAGATAGGGGAGCTACAACTAAATAACAGTTAAAGGGCGCCAGATCTTTTATAAGTAAAGCTTCTATCTCCATCAGGACAGAAGGGTCAAGCCTGTAACGAATTCCAGGTTCGTAATTTTTGTTGCACTGGTGTTTGTGTAACCAACCACAAAGAAACATGTGTTTACATAAGGTAGTAGTCTGGTAACTTATGCCTATTTTCATGACTTCTTTGAAGAGTGGTTTTTTATAGGAAAATAAAAATGAATTATCTTGAATATTTAGAGTGTTTTTATTTACATATTGAAAATATAAAAAAAAATTTATTTGAAAAAATTTAATAGTTTATTACTATTATTATTGTCACTCGAAGTTGGAACCTCAAAAAAAAATGCACGTGGGTGGCCCGGGTGATTTTGGCTCTTGATGTTATCTGAAATCAAATTTTCTTGATTATTCTTAATCTATAGACATGTCATTCTGGTCGGAACTACTGAAGTTAAATTTCAAGGGTAAATAACAAAATGGCGGACTTTGAAAAAAAAAGTCCTTTTATTTTAGCAAAGAAAGGGTTGTAAAATAAAAAGTTAGGGGTGAAAAAAATTCTCGTTAGTACCGACGAGAACTATAAGTGTGTAGAACAGCCTGTTAAAATTTGAAAGCAATCGGTTCAGTAGAAAAAAAGTTAGGACCCGGGCTGACCAGAAAAACAATGTTTTGGTTGGACTCCGAGGCGCTCTAGGAAACTCGTTATAAGTCCCGAAATATTTCGAATTTCTGTCTAAAATTTTTACAGTATATTCTCAAGACATTGTACTTTCAAATTAAGCAAAAAAAAATTTTCGATTTTTTGAACCCAAGTTACCAGACTACTACCATAAAGAAAAGATAAAACAGGTATAATAACTTTAATTTAATGATGTGGAGTATTAACAGCTATAATTCAATAACGTAGAATATTAATAGATATAATTCAACAATGTAAAGTATTAACAAGTATAATTCGGTAACGTAGAGTCTTAATAACTATAATTCAATAACGTAGAGCATTAGTAATGATAATTCAGAAATTTGTTACATGCCAAAGTTAAAACAAAGTCACTGCCTGAAATGAGGTAACATAAACGATGTTGTGCCGCTGCTCAGTGGAGACGGGGTGGGTTATATCTTAAAATTCCGTGATAACTTGGAAACGAGATTGATAATAAAATCGAAATTAAAGGGTAAAAACTCAAAATCGGTTAGGGCGCCAATCAAGGACACGATGATTATAGCTTCTGGACCCCTGATAACCCAGAAGCTCATCTGGTTGGTTACAACCCCTGGACTTACCTCGAGTTGTAACTAGCTAAACTCTGAAATGTACTTAAAAATTTACGTACGCGGCAGCTGAATGAATAAAAGCTTTTTACAGTTTAACAATTTAACATTTATTGACGGAATAAAATAAAAAAAAATGAATATCAAACAAACTTGAATAAAAATAATAAATGAAATAATAATAAGCAAGACAAAAATTCACAAACTGAATACAACAATTAATATATATAAAAAAAATAAAGCGTTAACTTGTTTTTCAATTAAACACAAAAATAAAATTCAAGGCCTTGTCCGCATACTTAATCCGTAAATTTAACAACAAATAAAAAAACACAAAAGTCACAAAATATACGTCCGAAACTTTGCTTCGAACTAAACGTTCAAACAAATTATATGTTACATTTCGTTACATTATCTTTCATGCATGAATAAGACTTACTTTTACATACACAAAACAAAATTAATTAATTAAAGCGAACTTCACGCAAACACCTTCAAGTGTTTCTTGAAATATTTAAAATTAGGCGTAATTCAGTCGGCTCAATTCAAAGCTTTTAAATCATATCGGTTCACTTCACGATAATAACAAATTCAATAAATACCTTTACTCAATTGTATACTCCAGGTAAACTATGGGCACAGCGGTTCCAGAAGCTCTCGAGTTTAGATCGACCCCGGGACGGTCTAGGTGTTCAGTAGTCGAATGCAAGCTCGGTGGCACCCCCAAACATTGGAATGACGTCGGAAGATTTATTTTACTACTTAATTGAAATCCGCACAAAAGCGAAGACTGGATTTTTTAACACAAAACATCGAAAATAAATCCAACTCGAACGTGAGTTTTATTATGGATACCATGAAGTTCATTAAACCGTAAAATTACGAATTTGGAAAGCCAATATTTCCCATCACACCACTCAATTTTCACGGCACCATTTGTTTAACTTCCGCGGTATTGCCTAACGGTAGGGTAAAACACCATGGACACTTGACTACATTATGGTACCCGGTATTTCTTAATTGCGACAAAAAAGATAATCCCTTAAAATCAAAATTTTACTCCTTATAACACCTCGTAATCCCACTTAATTCAATAAACTTGCGCCGTAAAATCTTTGTAAAAGATGGAACACTAAACAAAGTGAATTAACAAAGATGAAAACTATAATTGCCACGTGCGTCATGTCACGTAGGTACTCGAAAGAAAGAAAATCTTCTCACAGAAAATGCTTACTCCGTTAAATTATCAGGTGGTCCAAATCGCGCTCGTAAAAGAACTCAACATAAACAAAAGTATAGATACCAAGAAAAATTGATCAAATTACATTCCAAAAAGGAAATCGTAAATTAGATAGAGTTGTTATTCTACTGAGGTAACCAAAAGTAAAAACACTAAATCAAAATCAAAACCACGGAACTTTATGCGTTTTTTTTAAAAAAATACCAGTAATAATTGTGAAATAACTATTAAATACAAATAAACTTAAATCAAACGTAATAAAATAACGAGTAAAACGTTTTTGATGCTAACGTCGAACTAATCAATCGTTAAAAAAGAAACACAGAAAATTCAGCCAGATGAATCTGAATACGGGGTCTTACATAAAAGATTCACGACTAAGTTTCAACGCCGGTTACAAATTTTTGTAATACATTCTAAATACCTAAATGAAGAAAGGGTCAGCAACCTACAATACATAAGTACACCTTGGGTGTCGATAAGCGAAGAAAATTTCCCATTAAATAACGAAGGTTTACAGCATGCAATATCACAAAATTAGATATTGACAATACCTAAATGGTATTAAAACTATTGCAATTGCGTATGTTAAACAAATTAAATTTCGTGAGTGACCTTCTTTGACAGCGACATAATAATTAAAAAAATAACTTACCCACAATCCAGGACTTCCTCGAAGAAAACGATTTTCTCGTTGAGTAGCCTGAAATAGTATGAATGTAAATTGTGTCAACGCAATGACTCACGAAAGTTGAAGTCTACAAAATTATTAATAAAAGAAATTAGATATAAGAACCCGATATATCGAATGCTGTTCCTCGCAATTATTAAGAGGTGGGTATTGCAATCGACTGACGTCTAAGAAGTAACATTCGTTTTTGGTGTGGATAATCGGCCTTCAATTATTTATCGATATTCATTCATCATTGTTCTTAATTAATTAAATAGAAACATGTAGCCAAAGCGTGGCGGAACGGCTATCAAATTAAGAAAGAAATTACAAAAGAATCTTAACAAAACGGATGTAAATATCTTACCCTGTGACGAATAAATTACTTTTAATACGTAATGAATTTATACTTTCATTTCCATCACAGTTGATGTTATATTAAATTTTCAGGTTTAAACGACACAGGCCATTTTAGGTAGTTGACTGCTTAAATGACTTGACCGCAACATGTCAGTAACCAGAGGGCGTCAAAACTGGAATCTAATTTTAATTCAATATACAGGGTATTACGTTATGAAAATTTTGTACGTAACAAAGTTGTGGTATTAAATACTTTAAAAAAATGTTTTTTTAGAGAAAGGCGATTATAATATTCTTTGCTTTTGTGGTCGTACATGTATCGGACAAACTGGGAGAATCCTGGAAGTTTGTATAATAGGGAACCAAAGACGCGGTATTCTTCTAAGCAGTGGCTGAACGCGTATTAGAAACAAATCGAATTGAAAACACTATTGCTTCTTATTATTATTATTATTATCATCAAAAAATTATCTAGGCGTAATTGATCAATGTGTTTTAGTTTTTGAAGGTGTCGACTGCGATGTGTGACAAAAGCCCTAAGAATGTTTATAACAATGTAGTCTAATATTTGTAACTGCTACAATCGCAAAAAGAACTCTATTTATTTCAAAAATAAATTTTCTCTTAACATTATTTTGTCTAATCATAACCGTAAAATAATCGTAATTTGTTTCTTTGGAACATAACGAATAATTTATTGCTTTAAAATTTCTTATTTAGTCGCTAAAATAATATTGTTTTAGTTCTTTGTTTAAATTTACATTTATCATATTTTATGAGGGATTTTGTCTTTTACCAAAACCGCAAAACGCTGTGGGCCAAGAAATAAATTACTAAACTTAAATACTTTAAACTTAAATTGTTTACAATAAAAATAATTAATTTACTAATTATTTAAACTAATGTGCATTTTCTTGTAAGCGCCACAGTAGTCGTTGATTAACATTTCTACTGAAGTTACTGTTTTTGATAAACAACATTTTTGTATATTTTATTGGAAAAGAAAAACTGCTTAGATTTGGGATTCATACAAACGAGGAACGAACAATTCGGCTACTTATTTATTAGTTTAGATATGTTTATAATTATTTTTTTAACGTTGGTCTATGCTTCAACTGTGTATATTCTTGCAAAATAAAATTTATAAAACGTGCGTAAATAAATCGCGCGTTATGATTAAAAAAAACTTAAATCTATTTTACTGCATTAATGCAAATAAAATCATATCCAATAATCAGATTGAGAAAATAGTTTTTATAAAAGAATTAATTTTCGGCAAATAAAAACCTATTTGAGGAGTTATAGACTATTTGGTTTCAGTTTTAATTAAAAGCTCTACACAATATTTTCACATAGCGGATTCAGAGTTTGGTTTGTAATTGGTATAATTGAAGTTGACGAGTTTGCAGTTTGATTTATTCAAATTGATTTCGATTTTATCAATTTTATTGGGTTTAATGTAGCTGCAAATAACGTGTGACAACATTATTTAGTTTAGTTTAAAGTTTGACTTTTTTAGAGCAGAGTTTGGTACAGTCATGGGCAGTGAAAATGAGTATGCACAGGTAGAAATACAAATGTTATTGTTTATACGATGCAAAACAACAAATTAAAGTTGGTTGTAATAAGAAGTATATAAATTTTTTATGTCATCGACGATCAAAAAGTCCAAGCAACACTATACCATCTTATAAAGGTGGTAGTGTAGGTCAAATATTTAAAACCGTAAACGAACATAAATCTTCCGAATACATATTGTAACGTGAATTTAAAATCGTTTATTAGAAATTAAAGATTTAATAGTGTTAACAAATAATTAAACGAAATAAAATTAATTGTAAATTATAATATCTAAATCAAAATGAACGAATATGAATTAGAAATTAAAACGAACTTGGGTTAAAGGATTACACCAATTAGAAACACTTATAACAAATTAACAATAAGTCACTCATAATTGATTTATTTTTCACTGTCACGCATACGATAACGTAAAGGTTACTAAACTGCACTCGCCCTGATTACACAGCGAATCCTCTCGTTTGTTGCAGGTTTTGTTTATATTTGGAACGTTATCTTCTTATCGCTTCTAAAAGTTTCCTTCATTTTCTTTAACTTTCGGAAACAGAAGGTAACACTGCCGTTTTTTTAGGTCCGTTCTGTCCCAGAACAGGTTCTAACTAACTAATCTGTAAAACTGGTCATGACGGTAAGCACAAATCTGTCTATTTCTGCATCGTTCTTGATAGAAATAACAGTTTCTGGTCTTTTCGTTCCTGGTCGTGTTTCTCAATGTAACTGCAAACCAACACTAGAGCTCGTGTACCACGTAATATCACTTCTACCATTTTCCGCACCATCCTCTTATCCAGTCTAAACCTCAGCCAAGCTTGGGCACCGCCAGTTTTCTGATGTTGTTTTGCATGACGTGGTCTTTCAAGTTCAGCAAGGAGTTCTATAAGTCTCCGTGTTCGGGCTTCTGATGAGACAACTTCTTAATAACTAAGTAGTAGATGGGCCGTTGTTAATCTTGAATCTTCAAAGCTCTTAATACTCCAGGTCGCCGTTTTCAAAGTTCATCCAAGTGTCCCAACTTTCTCTTAAGTATTACGGCAATCTCTCTGGACTTGCGTAAGTCTTGGGCAACACAGTGTGCAAGGGAGTAGTTCTTTCAAACAAACTTTGTATTTCTGTGGTTACCCCAAACTTCGCTTTTACGATTCCATTATAGGTGGACATGAACCACTCGAAGTCTTTCGCATCGTCCTTATTTGTCACTTTGTTGACCATTCTTGGGTCTTCATCGTCGTCCATGTTGTTGCCGGCGTAGCGGGCCAACTTATTGATGGTACTATCTTCGGTTTGTCTCTTGGTAAATTTAGTACTCGGTAGATGACGTCATTTATTTTTGCCAAAAATGACGTAAGGGCTTTTCCATTCTCTCTGTAACTTTGGAGACAACTCTCGTTTTTGTTGTGGGTTGTACAACCAAACCAGGTCATCAGGTTGAGACTCTCATTCTCTGGCCTTTACGTCATGTTGGTGTTTCATTCGGTCACTCGCTTTGGATGTTCTTTCAGACGTTATCGTTGATGATCTGCATTCTCTTCTTGAGTTAGCTGACGTAGTCATCCCCAACAACTTCTTTTCCAGGCTTGCATCCAAACTGAAAGTCGCACGGTACTGTATCTTACGTCACACATGCAGGAGTTTGCCTGGTAGTCTCGTAAACGGATGATCGATACGCCATTAAGAACGAATGTAAATATTGGTCCTAGTCTCGTTGGTGTTTGGAAACCACTTTGGCGAGACATTTTTCCATCGTTCTATCCATCCGTTCCACCATGTCATTGAGGATGAAAAGGTGTAGTCCTGGTCTTCTTGATTTCCACCATTTGACAGACGTTTTGGAACAAGGCAGACTTGAAGTTACGCTCTTGACCTGAATGAAACTTTAACGAAACCCCAAAGCTGCAGAAAAGCATATCAGCAACATTTGTGGCTTCTTGATTCAGTATCGTGTACGCTTGCGTCCATTTGGTGAAACAATCCATGGTTACCAGAATTTATTACTTGTTGCCTTGTTCCGCTTCTAGGAATGGGATTTCAACGTTGTACTGTCCCATAAGAGCCTTGCGCTTTTGAATTGGTCCGTTTTTGAGATCCGCATAAATTACATTTGCGGCACCACTCTTTTACATCTTCTTTGCAGTTTACTCTTTACATCGAAATGTCATCCAGAAGTTCTGTCATGCAAATACTGCAATACTTCTGACACTTGGCTTTTAGGCACCACCAGCTACAGTTTCGTCTCAGTGACGTCTTCGCTTTCCAGGGATCGTTTCAGAAGACCTCCAATTTCAAGTACCACTGTGTTCAATATGCTTTGACCGTTCTATTTTGCCTGCTGATTTATTCCCAAGTGGGTCTTTATCTATTTGTTTTGTAGTTTATTTTTAACTGTAGTTTTGCATCAAGAACAATGACCACAGTTAACCGGGCATGGTCGTCTAGATTGGGCGTCTGCGTTGCGATGACTAGTTTCATCACGATGTTTTGTATCAAAATCGTACTCCTGCAATCATTCAATCCATTTTGCAACTTGTCTTTTGAGTTTTGAAATTGAAGAAGCCATTATTTGTAGAAGTGCTTAACCGACTTGACAACAGCTAATTGCAAGCTTGCTAACATCAGTGTCCAACACGAACTTGCCTTCCGCTCGAGAATAGCTCAATATTGGTGGAGTAACTAGAGACTGCTTCAACTTTTGAAAGACTTTATTACAGTCGTTTCAAATAAAATTGCGTTATGTTTTGGCAAGTCTTGTCAGCGCTTTTGCAATGTTGGCAAATCTCAGTACGACTCTGCGATAATACATGCACAATCCGAGGAAACCGCAAAGTTCGTGTTTATTTCTTAGTATTAGTCAATCTTGTACTGCCTTCATTTTGTTAGAGTCGGCCATAGCTCTCACCTTAGACACTATGTCCTAAACACTTCACTTATTTTCTGAAGATATAGCACTTTTTTGGATTTACTTTCAGATTTGCACCTCGCAATCGTTGAAACAATTTTGTTAAATTTTTCAAGTGCTCTTTGAACTATTTTACAACCACAATCACGTCGTCCAAATACACCAAGCACGTCTTTCAAGACAGTTCTTGCAAGGTCGTTTCCATCAAACGCTCGAAAGTCGCAGGAGCATTGCACAATCCAAAGGGCATATCCGCAAATTGCTATAAATCGGTTTTAATCGTAAAGGCAGTTTTCTCGCGTTTCTTTAGTTCCAAGCCCACTTGCCAGTAGCTACTTTTCAGATCCAAAGTGGAAAACCATAGCGAACTAAACAGCGTTAGGATATTTTTCTTCTTTGGGTTTCTTTTGCTCTTGGAATATTCTAATCCGTTCTTCGGCATTTACGTTCTAACGTGACATTCCAACACAACGAGCACTAACGCACGACGTTCAATTAGCAAGTGAAGTTTTCTATTCTTTATTGACTCTTACTTCTTTTTCTTTCTTTCCTTTGGTTTTGTTTTGGGTTTCGCGGTTTGGATTTCTTTTGGATTGACACTCATTTAGTGTTTAGCTTTTTGGTGACTTTGTTGTTGTGACTCTTGGATTACTGATTTTTTTCTCTGCCTTTTAGGTAGTCCGACTTATGTCGACTTTTAATCAGAATCTTTCTTTTTGCTTGAGATTTCTTTGTTGGTTTTCTTTGCTTAGATCTTTAGGATCTGTTTGGTTTTTGGTGGAAGAATCTCATATCGTCTGTTGACGACTTTTTGGGCACAACTGCATTAGTTTTTCTTTTTGACTTTTCTTCTAAATCGCGTATTACAATGCAACATCTACATACTTTTTTTTTCCTTTTTACTTTTTTAGCTTAGTTAGCTTTGGGGACTTATATTTGGGGTTGGATTTGTAGTCATGGGCTGAGGTTTCAAGGGATGTTAGGGCGTTGTCCTTGACCGTGGTCTAAACGTCTTTCTGTCCTATACTTCTTCTTTTTCTCTTGGTTTGCTTAGTATTGTCGGTCAGTAAGGTCTATGGGACTGCGTTGCTTTCTTGCTTTATAGCGTAACGACTGTTGTCGACTTTCAACGAGTACCCGTTCTGATACTTCTCTTCTGTTGGTTGAGTTTCTGGTTCTTTGGAATATCATTCCGCTTGATGCGACTGTTGGACACATCTGGTTGGTGATGCTTAGCAAACTTGGAAAACTTCTTTCATCTACGTTTCTTCTTGGGTTGGGTGTTATTGTGTTTTAGGGTTGGTTTTGGATTTTAGGGTTCTGTCCTTGACGTATGCCTAAATTTCTGTCTTCATTTTAGCTTTTGTTTTCGTTATTCTCGCTCCACGCTTTTATCTTGCTGGGGGGGAATTCTGTTACGGACGAAATTTTCATTACGTACGACTGTGTATATTTGACTTGAAATTAGGTTCCGGTTTGGACGCCCCCTACCGATCTTTTCGCGTGACTGTCATTTACGACGAATTCTTTAACTTGACAACTGCATAAGATGGCCGGTGGGGCTTACTAATAATTCTCAAAGACCATCCACATTAATGGGGATCAACTTATAAGTGTACTACGCTTATAATATATTTGAGTCGTCACCGGGTAAGCTAATGGCTGTCATTTATTAAAACTCTGTTGTAATTTCTCGTAATTTAATAGCCGTTCCGCCACGTGTTGCCATCTGTTCCGATTCGATAACGAATTATGAAGAATTAATTTCGAACAATAATTTCGTCGGACGAGTATAATCCGATTCATGAGACGTATGGTTAAAATTTAATGTACCGAAGCTAATTGCAATTCGACGAGATTCCACTCAGGCGGGAGATACCTGCGAAACCACCTGTGTTTGACGGGGTATAACAGCATACGTCAACCGGGTTATGCTTTATGTACTTTCGTTAACTATAAGTAATCATTTTGTAGATTTTACTTTCGTGAGGAATTGGTTTGACAGGACTTGCTATTTAATAGTGTTTACAGGATTGCTTGCCGGGGAAAGCGCTTTCTTCGTTCGAGTGAAGGTTCCTGTATTAGGGGTAAGTTGTTTTATGTATTTTGTTCGTGGTCAGCAAGGTCGCTCACGAAACTTTTGCTAATATTAATTCCGTAATTATTAATATTGTTGATTTACCAGTTAGGTAGTAATTTTACTTATTTTGAGTTGCGCATGCTGTGTACTACCAGCGAGTAATTAACGTTAGTGCTATATTAACTCCGTAATTAGTCTCGATGTTTTATTATCAATAAGGTCGTATTAGTACTTCCTTTGTATGCTTCGCCTACGATGTACTACCACGACTTGTTACGATAGGTTAATATTAGTGCAGTAATTATTATCATTGTTTGATTTTCAGTAATGCCGTATTACTAATTATTTTGTGTATTTCGCATATTTTATACAAACAATATTTACTACAAACCATTCTACGCTATCTATTTCAACGTAATTTATTTATGTATTGTGTGTTGCCGATACTACTGGCATCTCTGTAATGAGAATTCGATATACCTGTGATAATCATCAACGATTCTAAATTAAAGTTGTTATTGTGGTTACTTGCTCTTTTATGACAACATACCTTCCTCGTTGGCTCATCGTTAGTTAATAACAAACGTTGACTACTCGAACAGCCGAGTATAGGGTTACGAACTTAACATCGTGTTATAAGTTTGAACCGTTCTGTCTTGAGCGAGATAGAAAAGTTACTTTGGATCAGCTCTTGCGCCCTTAAGCATATTTCCTGTTTCTTTGAACCTCCCCTAATCCCGACTATTGTAAGTTTGCCGTGCAAGGTTCGTAAAACCTAAAAAGCTTGTAACAATATCTAAAGTGTCGTCAATTCGCGATTAACGGGTAACTATCTTTTTTGTGACATCAATGAGTTGTCTATAATCAACACAAAATTTATTTGATTTATCTTTTTTCTTAACCTAGACCACAAGAGATGCCCACGGACTTAGATAGTTCGATCACACTCTGAGTTTTCATTTCGGCGATTATCTTCTCGCTTGGACAAGGGAAGCCGCTTCGGATGTTGTTGGATTGGTTGAGAATCGCCAGTATTGATTTTGTGTTTTACGACGTCAGTTTTTTCTTTAGAGTCATCATTCATTGCAAACACGTTTTTTGACTTTACTGCGCTGGTCAAGATCTTAACACGCTGAAGTCACCATTTCCAGTAACTGTTTAGGACATTTCTTTGCTGATGGGTTTTCAACAATCTGTGCACATTTCAGAATGTGAGACACCAACGTAGATTGTTCTATCACAGTATTCTGCCTTAAAGTTACCCGGTTTGGGCTGCTATTTGTGATTCTAACTGGTATTAGATTTTTCATCTTTACCAGAGCTTTACTAACTAGTAGTCCTTGGACGAGTATTTCATTTTTGGTTCTAGAAGTATATCTGGGCGGACTATTGTTCTTGTCGCTTTTGTATCAACCAATAGTTGCGTATCCGTAAATTGCATTAAATTGGTTCCAATCGTAAAGGTAGTTTTTTTGCGTTCTTTTGGTTCCAAGCTCACTTGCCAGTAGCCACATTCAAAGTGGAAAACCATTGCGAACTAAATTCGGGATAACGGGTAACTATCTTTTTTGTGACTTCATTGAGTTGTCTATAATCAACACAAAATTTCTTTGACTCATATTTTTTTTTCACCTAGACCACTAAAGATGCCTACGGACTTAGATAGTTTGATCACGTCCTGAGTTTTTATTTCGACGATTATCTTCTCGGCTTCTTCTCACTTGACCAAGGGAAGCCGCTTCGGATGTTGTTAGATTGGTTGAGAATCGCCAGTATTGATTTTGTGTTTTACGACGTCAGTTTTTTTTTAGAGTCATCATCCATTGCAAACACGTCGTGGTACTGTTGGATTAGTTAGCTCGTGCTGGTCAAGATCTTGACACGCTGAAGTAACTGTTGACGATATTTCTTTGCTGATCGATTTTCAACAATGTTTGCACATTTCAGAGTGTGCGACACTGACGTAGATTGCTCTATCACAGTATTTTTTTACAAAGTTACCCCGTTTAGATTGTTATTTGTGATTCTAACTGGTATTACGTTTTTCACCTTCAGCAGAGCTTTACCAACTAATAGTCCTTGGGCGAATATTTCATTTTTGGTTGGTTCGATGCTACGAATGGAACCTTCCCGGAGATCTCCATCAAGACGTTCTATGACTACGCTTTCAGTTCACCCAGATAAAACGACATCTCTTACTAGAACAACCTTCATCTTTTCATCTTTCGACGAATGAAAAGGAATTTATTCGTTCTCTAGTTTGAGGTCGTTATTTTCCAAATCCACACTTTCTTATAAGGTTTATTTCCAAGATCATTTTTTCAGTTATGTCAGTTACCAGTATTTGATGATTAATTGATTTATTTCCAATACAAATAGTCACCATAATTCTTCCATGAATTGGGACTGTTTCGCCAGTTGCTGTCTTTACTTGTATAGTGATTGGTGTTATTCTTCCATATTCTGGAACTGTATCTGGGCGGACTATTGCTCTTGTCGCTTTTGTATCAACTAATAGTTCAACTTTTTGTCTATTGATGGTACCATCAACATATTCAGGGGATTAGTTGGCGATGCAGCGTAGACGGTGATCTCTGGGGCAAGGTCAACTTTTGTCCGTTTTGGACGACCTCTACTAGTTTTCTGATGGCTTTTTTGTTTTTGGTTTGGCACAGCGGCGTCGAATGTGACCCAGTTCACCGCAGTTCCAACATCTAGGCCCTCGACCTACCGACACAAATTTTTAAATGTGTTTATTTTCGGCGTCATTTTTTCTTGTAAAAAGTTTAATTTCTGTTTGACTTTGTAAGGAATGTGCATTACCAACTCGTATGAAATGCAGCTTCGTCTATCAGCTCAGCTGCAAACTTTCGTACTAGTTGTCAATGACTACAATTGTTTATATACAGTATTTGTACAATAATTTCATTAGCAATATTTTATTTATTTTTTACGATTTTATTTATTCTTTTATAAAACTTAATAAAGGCTGCGACAAAGAATTAACAAATAATGTATTAACTAAGTTGGGTAAAGACACAAATCTAAAAAATGATACAACAGTTTTTTAAGATGTTTTATTGTCTCTACTCATAAATTGATTATCTTTTACAAACGTGAACAAAAACGTTTTCAAGACAATGCGACAAGTAATTTAAAATTATAAAGCAAAAAAAAAACACGAAACAGTACCTAATTAACAACAAAAAAAATAAATTCCATTTCAGATAGTCTTGTTATTTCAAAGACGCCATTTATCAATATAACAAGCGGAATATTTTATTCTAACACCATATAAATCACATAAATAATACCCTAAATACATATGTATGTAAAAAAAATATTATTAGTTATTTATATATCAAATTTGAATTTAAAAAAGTCAAAAATACTTTATTCTTTAACTGCAAGTTTAATTGCACTGTAAACTATTTTAAATTTTCTAGGTTACCTTACAGAGTATTTATGTAGCGCTGTAGTAGTAGATAAAAATGCAGTAACTGCAAAATTAAAAATTTTTAGTTTTTGTGTTTTAAACGTAAATAACATACTTGAACAAATTATAACACAATTTGTTACTTTCTAGTGTTTTTAAAAGTAACATTTTTTGGTTTATACGATTGCTAGCATTACTTTATTACAACACCGAGAGCTCGTTAAATTGTTTTCAATTTAACTCTAAAGATATGAATACTATTTGCATTTGAAAGTTTCAATATAATTTTACTTTATTAACTAAGGTAATTTTTTCTAAATTCTAATTTATTAATTACTCTAGACATTATTCTTCGATATAGATTAACACTAAGACGCTTTTAATTTTTTTAAAATTTAAATTCTATTAGTGATATTTTGTATTAGAGATAACCAAAATAAAAATGCATCCTTACCCAAGCAAATTTCTTACAACCACATCCGAAACCGCAATTTATTTATTCAAAATCAGCGTAGATAACTTAAAATACTTAAGATGTTGAAATCCCTGGGCACAACACTAACACACACGTGTAATTTCCTTAACGTGCGAAACGGAAATGTTTTTATTGGCTTCCGGTATGTAAAATGTCGTCTCATGTGGCAAAATTCTTACAGCTCCAAAATATTTTTAACCTAGCAAATTCCATCCAGCAACATAAAAATGGCTTTTCTAGTTCGCTAACTATAACCAATCAAATGTGTTCAAAAGTAGCATGACGCGGAATGATACTTTTAAGAACCAATGAGACGCCAGCCAATGTATCAAAAGAAAGGTACTTGTAAAAGTTGACAGAAGTCAAAACGCTACCAAAGCAAGAAAATCAACGCAGTCCCATAAACTTTACTCAACGACAATTCAGAGCAAACCAAAAGGAAAAACAGAGATATAGAAAAAAGAGAAATTTGGACCACAGTCAAAAACAACGCTCTAAAATTGCATAAAACTTTAGCCCACAGATATAACTCCAACTCTAAAGTTTCTCAAACTAAAATATTTCAAGAAGTAGAAACAAGAAAACAAGTATAAATATTTAGCAAATTTTGCATAGTGATACGCGAGTTGAGAAAAAAATGGTCAGAAAGAAAAACTAAGACAGTTGTGTCAAAAAGTCGTCAACAAATGGTATAAGATTATTCCACCAAAAAAATCAAACAGACCCTAAATAAGAAAAGAAAAATCAACGAAATAATGTTAAGCAAAAAGACTATGATTAAAGTTGACACAGTTTGAACTATCTAAAAAACAAATAAAAAAACAATAATCCAAAAGTCCTAACCGCTAAGTCACCAAAAAAATAAACACTACATGAAAGCACCAATCAAAACAAAATTTAAACCACGTAACAGAACAAAAGCGAAAAAAAGAAAAAAAGAAGTAAAAGTAAATAAGAGAGATAAAGAAACTTCACTTGCTCATTGTGCTGGAAAGTCACAATAGAACTTAAATGCCGAAAATGCTTTCCATCCCAAGTTCTAAACCAAGCACAACGAAACAAAAACCATCTAGGCCCAATCAATGTAAGAAAGTAACTAAAAAGAAAATAAAAGAAACATAGTTTCAGTGAACACTAAAGAAAAAAGTTACTAAAAAGAAAAAGAAAAAAAGTATTCAAGTAACAAACCAAGATTTAGAAAAAAAAATTTCTTAAGGAGCAAAAGAGAAAAAAAAGTAAAAAAGACAAGATAGACATAAAGAAAAACGGAGAAAGATAAAACAAGATGTAGATGTCTGCTTCGTTTATTTTTTCGTAGAAGAAGCGGAAGGAGCGATCAACGTTTTAATACCTAATCAAGTGCCTAAAAGGCAAACCTTAGCTAGAGTAAAAAAAAAAGAATGAATGCCACATAGAAAATCACAGATTAAAGGAGAAATAAATGAAAAGTAGGAAGGATGGAGATAGAGAAAGATGAAGAAAAAAGGCTGTCTATTAATGCCTGATTCGTTTTTTCTCCGTAGAAGAACGAAAAGAAACACTTTCTTACGGTGCCCATCCAACCGCTCAAAAGGTAAACTTTTAGGAGAAACCGGAAAAAAGAAATAGACGTGGCATGCAGGTGACCAACCAATCAAAAAGAAGTAAAAAAAATAATAAAAGTAAGAAAGACATCAGACGGAGCAAGATAATACTAGATGTAAGTGTTTGATTCGGATACTGTAATCATTCGGTTATTGTTATTAGAAACTTTTAAGTCCCAACGTGATTCTATTAAACGGCGTGCACTGTATTTAATTTAGTATGTGAATAAACGCAATGTATGTATAAAAACGAGTTTCCATATCTTTGATTCAGTAAAATAGTTTTTTAAAGTGCATTTTTAGTGCATAATAATCCGAAGCCTAAACATGTACCAAAATTTTGTAGTAAAATTTAAATTTAAATAAATTAACTAAACACGGGTACGTTAAAAATAGAAAAACAAGGATACAATCAAATGTCGAAACAAATATTTTATATTTCTGCCAAAACATGAAATAAAAAAATTATTAAATAAAATGCATCAGAGGAAAACCTACTTTAATTAAATTATTTTTATAAGAAAAATTTTGCTGATTATTTTTATTCTCATAGGAAAAGCTCGGATAGGTATTTCAAATCCCGTAATATATCTAACTGGATACGAATTGTTGGGTTATTCCTGGTTTTGATATACCTCATAAATCACAAAGTTAGTAGTAGACTTTTTAAGTTTTTTTCTTTTAAATTAATTACATTTGTGGTTGTGCAATAAAAAATAATTATTTACTGTTAAATGACGTAAACATCAACCAAAACAGTAGTGTTTTGCAAACATTTAAAAGTTCTAAATGCAATTATTTATATGACAATTAAGTACCTATAGTAGAAACTTCTATTACAGTTCAGAACCATTAACCTATATTTTCGTAATAATTTTTGTGCTACAGTTAATAACGTTACCAAGAATGTGTATCAAATTGACTATATATTAAATATTGGTTCATTTTAATAAAATAATATTTTTTACTGACGTAGAACGGGTTTTGAACCGCGTTGCATATTTTCACATTTCTTAAAATTCACAAAACAAAAAATTCACAAAGTTTAACGTTTTGACAGTCATGCTTCTGTCTTTTTCAGAAAAACTGAAACTAAAGCTATAAGATCTTGAGAAACTTTTATATTGCGCGGCTTGGCGTCAATAACATGGTTTTCCGTAAAGGCTAAATCTCTGTTGAATTTCTGAATTTCGATGGTTTCCTTGTATTGTGCCAGAAATTCCGGGATTTAACCAAAAAGTTTGTCTCTTGGATTTTATAGTGTGTCCGATGTCTAGATAGTGTTCTATAATAACCAATCTTCTATTATGTTTTCTTGTGTCTGCTTTATGCTTTCTTCTCCGGGTAGCGATGTTGCATCTCGTTTGTCCCAGATAAGTCAGCCAACACGAACAAGGAATGTGTTAGACCTCTGGTTTCTTGATTGTTGCTGTTGTCTCTTTCGATTTTAAAAATTTGATTTGTTGCATTAAATATTACTTTGATGTTTTACGGTCTAAGTATACTGGTTATTTTGTCCGTGCACCTTTTTTTATAAGGAAGAAAGGTAGTTGCGACGGGATCTTCTTTCTCTGGGCTTTCTTTATTGTGTTGTTTGTTGATCGTTCTATCTATGTCTGCTTTTCTGTATCAGTTTTTCTTTAAAACGTCCATTAAATGGCCTACCTCTTTGTTTTAACGCGTTGGGTTCCTATGGTCTTGGCCCTCTGAACTAAGATTTTTTGTACTGAAAACTTCTGAGATTAATGATGGTGCGATTCGGCATCGAGGTATCTGTCGGTGTGTGTCAATTTTCTGTATACTTAATGTTGTAGTGTGTTATTCATTTTCCGAGTGACCAGCACGTTTAAGAATGAAATTTTTTTTCAACAACGATTTTGAAGAAACAGCGTTAGAGACCGCTAAAGTTAAACTAAAATGCTGGCTACGTTACGTGGATGATATTTTTATAATTTGGCTCACGGAGCAAAAACACTCAACAGTTTTTTAGATCGCATCAACTAGTGAAAACCTAACATCAACTGCACCATGGAGACCAAAACGAACAGGAACATTCCGTTTTTTCACATACTAGTCACTATGAAGACGGATAACATATCAAGTATGCAAAAGCGTTTGGACACAGCCATAGGAACACTAGTTATCAATTGTGCGGTTTTCAAGTTAAAGTTTTGTATTTGGACATTTTAAATTGCTTTTTTGCTTTTTTGCCCAAACCATCAATAGTACTAAAAGTACAAATTTTTAATTACTCTGTAAACGCGATTTAACAACTTGTTACGACAACGAAACAAAAGTAGAATGCAAACTTTAACCGCTGTTGTTTAATGTAGCACTGTTTTTCGGGTGTTGCCGCGTCACAAAACTTTCTCTTAACTCTTATGCTGACAGCTTCTTCAGAGGATTTCTAAAGAGTGATGTTATCGTCTTGCGTTCCTTGTTATATACCGTCTTACGGCTCCGCTTCGCTGATCCATGTCCGTTCTGGTCTGTTGATTTGCGTTCATAGAGTTCTGGTGACTTTTTGCACGTTCTTCACGCAGCGTAGATCTCCATGTGTTAGGATTTTTCATTATTTCCGGTGATTCGAGTATTATTTGCTGGTGATAGTATCTGCTTTGTGCTAATACTTTTACGTTCCCGTAATCAACCCGGTGATCTCCATCCTCATGTAGATGTTCCGCTACTGCAGATTTGTCCGTGCGTCTGAGTTGAGCGTTTCGTTGAAGTTCTTTAACCCTGCACTGAATGCTCCTCCCTGTTTGGTCGATGTAACTCTTGCCGCACATACATTCTAATTTGTATATACCTTTGGTGTGTAGTCTTGGGAATTGATCTTTATTAGGAGGTATGAGCTGATTTATTTTCTTCACTGTGTTATAACGTGTAGTAATGTTCTTCTTTCCTATTTTTCCTAGAACCCTCTTTAGTCTGTCAGTGACTCCGGCAACGTAGGGTAAATAAGCATATGTTTCTGACGGTGTCTCCGCAGCAAGCTCAGCTTGCTTCTTCTTTTGTGGTCTTATTAATTTTTTCTTGTAGCCATTTTTTATAAGAGCATCCTTTATGTGTTTGATTTCCTCCGATTTGTGTTCTTCATCACAAATTTTCTTCGCTCTTCTTAAAAGTGTGTTGATAAGGGATCTCTTTTGTTGTGGATGGTGATGAGAGGATGCGTCCGATACCGGTCTGTATGTGTATCCTTGCGGTATACGCTATGACTTAGCTTGTTGTTGTTCGTGCGTGTTACCAAAACGTCTAGGAAAGGTAGCGTTTTGTTCTTTTTGATCTCTATGGTAAATTTGATAATGTTGTGGTGTTCATTGATATGTTGAAGAAAACTTTGTAATTCTTCCCGTCTTGAGTTGATAGCTTCTTTTTCGAAAGGTTCCATGAAGATGTTGGCTATTACTGATGACAGTGGTGATCCCATACTTGCGCCGCTTTTTTGTTCATAGAACTCACCATTCCACAGGAAGTAGGTTGACGTTAAACAGAGTCTGGCCAAGTCGATCAAATCTTCTTGTAAACCTCGTGGCAACTAGTTGTTGTCTAATGATCTCTAATGTTTCTTCTACTGGTACATTGGTGAATAGTGATTTTACGTCGAAACTAACTAGTATGTCACTGGTAGTTACCTCAAGTCCTTGGAAAATCTCGACGAAATGTTCGGAATTCTTAACGTAGCTGGTTGTCTGTCCGGTGTGTTGCTGTAGTCTTCTAGCTAAGTATTTTGCTAACTCGTAAGTCGGTGATCCACAGGTACTGACGATAGGTCTTAGAGGGCTTTCGGTTTTATGAATTTTCGGTAACCCATACTGTCTTGGAGGTTGACTTTCCGATGGTAACATCCTTTTCTGTTCTTCTGTTGGTATAGATGAGTCTTTGATCGCCTTTCTTATGCGTCGTTCAGTTTTCGCAGTAGGGTCCTTGTTTAGTTTTATGTAATGGTTTGGGTCTAGTAGAGTGTTCATTTTCCTGATGTAGATGTTCTTATCCATTATTACTGTCGCGTTGCCTATGTCCGCTCGTAGAATGATTATTTTTTCATTCTTACGTAAGTCAAGTAACGCTCTTTCCTCATTCTTGGTTATGTTTCTTGGTGATGGTTTGGCTGTCCGTAAGATACGACAAGTTTCGTGCCTTATTTCTTCAGCACGTTCGATGGGTAGATTGCGGATGGCACATTCCACTTGAGCGATGATTTTCTCTTTTGGTATTTCTGCAAGTGCGACTGCAAACTTGATGGAAATCTACGCTGCGTGAAGAACGTGCAAGAAGTCACCAGATGTCTATGAACGAAAATCAACAGACCAGAATGGACACGAATCAGCAAAGCGGAGCGGAGACAGTATATAACAAGGAACGCAAGACGATAACATCAGTCTTTAGTAATCTTCTGAAGAAGCTGACAGCATGATCAGCAAAACGTTAAGAGAAAGTTTTGTGACGCGGCAACACCCGAAAAACAGTGCTACAACGAAACAAAAGTTTATTATCAAAGCGCGTTCGGAGTGATAACACATGGCTGAGTGCCAAACCTCATTTATTTATTGCTAAGTCTGAAATTTACGTACATTTAGTAAAAATAAGATTATGGTGTTCATTTAACCTGCATTGACCGGGGTTGTCAGACTGTGACTCAACTATGATGTTTCCAGTGCAACAAGCAACGCCGGGAGCTAACCAGAATGATAGTGTTATCGTACCACTTATAATGATGCAGGCGTCAAAGAATGCATTTATCAGCAACTTCACCAAGCTGTAAATGAAACTAACCAGCTAAAACACCAAGTCAATACATTACAAGCACAAAATGAGAAGCTACTGCAGTCAAATGCAAGAAAAACGCTGCCGGAAAAGAAATCTTACAGCTCAGAAAATTCGGATGAGGAAGAGAACCTTGTTTCTAGAGAAGCCAAAAAATCTAAAAACAAGAATAAGAAATGAAACGCTACTGAATTGCTAGAAAAAGTTAACGAAAGCCCTAAAATGCAGCAATCAAATAAATTATTTTAAGCAATGTAAACGATTATAAAGATGTAAAGGATAACTTAAATAGAGCCAACTTTAATTATAAAACCAGTATGATGTATAATAACCAAATTAAAGTTAATGTCAACTCTAAGAGAGAATATAGAGCTCTGACAACTTTAATAAACGATGTTAAAATCGAATAGCACTTGTGAAATCAAATCCTCTCGGCCTATTAAGATAATGGTCAGGAATTTGTATGCTACTACTTTTGCAGAAAAAATTTCCATGGAACTAGATAACAAGAAATTCAAGATCATAGAAGTTATTCAAAAACTCAAGCAAACTACTTCTAACAACAAGGTGAGCTAGATCCATTTGCCACTGTATATGTTGGATTTTGATAGATCGGAAGATATCAACAAAATTATGGTACCCAACATATCAACCACATGAAAATCAAAATAGAAGCTGTAAGAAATAGTAAGTTTATTCCACAATATAAAAGATGTCGAAGACATGGCTACACATGAAGATTTTGCAAAAGAGCGTCTAGTTAACTGCAAAATGCACTGAGTCCAGAGAGACATCTGCCAATTGCATTAACTGCAAAGATCACCCTGCTAACTAAAGTGGTTGTGAAATAACAGTTGAGCTACAAAAAAGACGAGATGGTGTCAAGACTAAGAAAGTTACATCTCAACCGAGACACATTGTTTCTAATACATCAGTGAAAGCTGGGATATCTTATGCTCAACGCATGCAACAAAAATCGACAGGGGTAGTACCTATTACATTGACACTTGAACTATCTATAATGCAGCTTATGCAGAATATAAAGAAAATATTAGATCGGGTCAATGCAAGACTGGACGAAATAGAAGCCAGTAGCACTAGTAATATACCTAAGGTAAAATAAGTTTATGATTCAAAAAGATCTACATATTTCTACCTGGAATGCCAAAATACGATCTTGAAGTATTCTTGAACACTCAACACATGCCTGTCGGATTTGTGAGACACATACGACAAATCAATCCTACCTTAAAATGAAAGAATACAAAACATATCACACGATTTACCCAGACAACCAAGCCAGGTAGTGCAATCAGAATAACAGATAAAATTAACTATCAATGAAGAAAGTCATCTGCAAAGAAATGATATTCAACTACCAGTGGTTGGAATTATGTCTCTAAAACAAAAACTGAGAGTGAGAGCTGTATATTGCCCACCAAGACTCGATTTGAAAAGAGAAGATTACATAATACTTTATAGACATCTTTGCTAAAAATATTTATTTTTGGAGGAGACATTAATTCGAAACATGTAAACTGGGGATCCAGGTTAACTACGACCGATTGAACTTACAAAACCAGTACAGGAACTAAAGTGGAACTATCACTTGACATGCAAGCCAACGAACTTTTCCATTGATTCAGATAAAATTCCAGATTTACTTGACTTTTTCATCTACAGAAAACTGTCACCTAACTTCATAGATGTACAAGAAAACTTTGATATGGATTTTGATCGCCCAGCAGTCATTATTACACTAAGTAAACAGATAATAAAAAAGAGAGACAGGACCACAGCTACTAACCACTAACAAAACTGCTAAATGGGAAAGCTTTCATATTCACCTTCAGAACAACACCAAGCTAAATATTAGTTTAAGAATAAGTGAGCAACTAGAAAAAAAGCTGAAAACTTCACCAGTCTTATCCAAACTGCGGCAACAACATTAAAGAGATAACACACGTAACCAAAGGTGTAAATTATCCAGACGAGATCAGAGAACTTGTTGAAACAAAGAGGTAGAAGAAGATGACAGCAGTCGAGGCGTCCCACAGACAAAACCATACTTCATAACACTCAGAAGCTGAAAAGAGAAACACAATAGCTTATGGAAGAGTCTATAATATCCTATCTACAAGAATTTCCAGCATATGAAGAGACTGAGTATTCGCTTGGGAAAGCAACTAAGAGGATTAATAGATCTGTAACCTTTATTTCTTCTGTTAGAAACAACGATGAACTACGGGTCAGAGACAATAAGCAAAAACCTTGTTTGCCGAGCATGTAGCTGAGATATTTACTCTCAACTAATGCCAGATAATTCACACTATAAACGAGATGGATAACCTAAGATCTGAAACCACCACACCGATTACCTCAAGAGAAATAACTCCGGAAATAAGAAAGAACCTGAAACCAAAGAAAGCACCAGGGTTCGATCTACCGAAGAATTTTTAAAACACCTGCCTAGAAAGAGTATTGTAATGCTCACATACCTGTTTATTTTAGCTTTCAGACTGAAACATGTCCCAGCCTCCTAGAAAGTTGCTACCAAAGTCAGGTGAACAACCTAATGATGTCAAGTCTTATAGGCCAATATTATTACTGCTGATAATTTTAAAACTTTTTGAGAAACTGTTGCTCAAGAGGCTACGGCCAATAACAGACGGTAATTGTTTAATCCCAAATTATCAATTTAAATTTAGAAAAAAACACTCGACAATAAACCTGATGCTCAGAATAACTGAAATCATCGAACGTGCTTTAAAAGAAAAACAAGTCTGCTCTGCACTCTTCTTAGACGTCGTTTAAGCTTTTGACAAAGTTTGGCGCAAAGGCTTGATACATACATCTGTAAAGATACTAATGCCATACACCACAGGTAGACTCTTCAGAATTAAACAGGAAGAATATTATTTAGAATTGAAAGAGATAAGAGCGGGAGTGCCTCAAGGTAGTGTACTGAGTTATATCCTCTATTTGTTATATACTAAGAATATACCAGACCTAGAGGCAACCACAGTGGCTACTTTGTTGATGACACCACAATATTAACAGTACAGAAAGACCAATAATTATCCACTAGGAAACTACAAACAGCCAGCAATGCATTACTTGCTGGATTACCCAATGTAGCATAACGCTAAACGAGTTGAAATCCACCCATATCAACTTCAAAATCAAACTATTAAAAGACTTGCCGTTTCTAGTTATAAATGGCACTCTTGTACCTTATGTTTGTCTTTCTGGTCTAAATGCTGCCTGTTCTTTCAGTTTTGGTTCCACGTATTCTCTGAATCATCTCTCTAATATTTTGTAACGATTTAAAATCATTTTTCCTAAATTTTAACTGTTGTTTAAGCAACTTTACCAAAGTCGTTGCGCAAGGACGTTTAGTTAAATTTTTAGCCGTTAGACGGCGCAGCCTTGATTCAACTTCCGGCGGAATACGAGACATTTGTTACTAGCAGTCGGACGCTAAGGTTTGGTAAGGGTAATTAAAACCCTAAATTATGCATCTCACTCATACATTTGACGTCAAGCGGTTGTGAGAGGGGAGGGATTTTGATCTATAATCATAATGTACTCCGAACGCATTTTACTACTACCAGCTCTGCGATACTTTTAATTTGATACAAAAGGATTCCGATTTAGACGCAATTTACCTGATATCTAGTAGTTATAAGTATTTCTTTGCGTAATGAATGTAATGATACAGTTTAGTAGGAGTGGCGTAGCCACAAGCTCATGTCGATTGTATTTAGTAATTAACTTAGGAGTGTACCGACGACTACATTTTTAGTTAATCAATTGTTTAGTATACTAGTCAACAATAAACGAATTTTGGAGTTTGTGATAACTATAGATTGTTTTATCTCTTTACGTACAACAATTTTGAATTAAATTAAATATTTACGATACGCAAATTTAATTTTTATATTAATTAGAGAATTTTATTTTTTTAATATTTAATAAGTTACGTTCAAATATGTTATTTTGTAAGAAGAAAAACCAAGTTTGTTGATGAAGCAGTCGTTAATCAACGAAAGGAATGTAGAGATAAAAGTAACTCACGCATACGGATCAAATTTCACGTTGATGTCATCTAACGGAATGCAGAGTTAAAGCTGGCGGATAGCCTTGGGAAATTTCCCATCAAAAATCGACGATCAAGGTGTATTTTCTTCACCAAAATTGATTCGGATCATTGGTATTTATTGCATTATTTATATACCAAACCCATTCAAATTATAAAGATAATGATAATTTCGTTAAAGATAAAATCGGTAGATAAAAAGTCGAAAACAAATAAAAACTGGGAATTAGATTCAACAAAATAGAAATGAAAGACATACCTGTATTATTAACACAGACTTTTTAAATAAAGATATTGTACATATAAGGTAAGATAAAAGTTACATGGCTTCAAAGCGAAGTACCACATGCGTACTCGTCGAACGCTAAGTACTGAATGAATCTCAAGGCTGCCGCGCTCTAAAAAGTAGCGACTCCACAAAATAGAAATAAAGGAAGGTTTACACGCAATTTAGTTAAACTAATACAGATAATTTAAAATCAAATAATAACAGTAACGGAAAAGTTACACTCTCATATCTTCTTTCAATTCGTTTACGTTTGCTTTCTCTGCTGTTCTTTATATAGGCCCATATATTTGTATAATATTGATTTTTGCTTTCAGTTTTATACTGATTACTATTATTCTCGAATTAATCCTTCAAAAACCTATTATTCTTTTATTTATGTCTTCTATAAAAATGATTCCTATTTCCTACTTTGCTCTTTGTTTAGTGTTAACTTTCGAGTATTATAATGGTTGTTCGTTAAGTATCATTTATTTCTTACGTTAATTCTATCGCTTTGCTCGATAGTGATATTCCTATATTTATTTTTTTTCTTTCTCGCTATTATGATGCACTCCGTTGTTTTTTTTCCATTTTTTATTTAATTTTTTTTTAATGCAGTTTTTTTATTATATGGTACGTTCTACTTCTGTCCTTCTTTAGTTTTTGTACGACGTACTGTGAACGTGATGGTTTTCATTTGCTTTTGCATAGTTTTATCTCCTTTATCTTGGGCTGCTGCTTTGCTTACTATCCTCATTTTCTAGGTTATAATTTTATTTTTCTCTTTTTTTAAATTAACCTTTTCCTTTTTTCTTTTTATCTCTTCACATTCTTTCATTTTTTTTTCCAATTGTTTTAGGTTATAAATATATGTGTATATTATAAATATCATTGTTCACTTTTAGTTTATGATATATGCTTTGCTTTGTATTTTTTCTTTCTTGCGTGTTTCATGTGCTTCATTTGGTTTCTCCTTTTTTCTAGGATTTGTTTTGGATAATCTTCATCGATGAAGATATGGTTATCCTTCAAGTATTTTGCTGGATTTTGTTCCAATTTGCTAGTTCTATCAGTAATTGACGTTCTTCTATTTTCTTTCTTAGCTTTTTGATTTCTGGAGTTTCTTTTTTATATCGATTTGAATATCAATATCTCTGAGTATTACTCTTATTTTCCTTTTAGTTTCAGTTCGGATTCCTGTAGGCTTTCCTCTACTCCTTGTATTATAATTTTCTTTTTCCGAATTTTCTTTTAGTAATTTAAATCTTCTTTAGTTTTTCAATCTCTTGTTAAAATTTTTAATTTTGAGCACTGGTTTGTTCCAACTCCTTGCTTATGTTGTCTAATTTATTGTTTATAATGTCAGTTTTATTACTTAATTTACTTAGTATTTCTAATTTTGCATTTATGTCTTCCAGTATCTTTTTCATTTGTAATATTAAAAAAAATGAATATTTTTATTTAAAATACTTTTAACATAGGTATTTAAAAAAGTTGTAAAAGTTAACTCATTACATTTTTATACAAATCTCTCAAATAACTAATTATCCGTAAAACTTGGTATTATTTAGAAAAGTATTAAAAACATTCTAGAAATTTAATTACAAAACTTACGAACAATTAAAAAAGTTTTTGCCTGTCTTGTGGGTTACCCTTTTCACCGGGTTCAACTCGAAAAGGAGAGACCGCTGCTTAACTATTCTTATTAGAATATACAATTGGGTTTTGCTAGTGTTTACAATTTAGCACGTGCGATCTATAAATTTTATCCTTGTTTATTTCAATTAGAAAGATTCCTAATTGCACAATAAATTATGTGTTAGAAAAATTAGATGCGCAAAATTGGAAATTAAAGGAAATGTGCAGACAAATATAGAACTAAATTCTACAACTATTTTTTAATGTGGTTGATATAAATAAATACGTCTTTGGCGTTCAAAAAAGAAATGTTTAAGGATCATTAAGGAAGCTTCAGCAACTTTTGGTCGTTTGCAACTTTGCAACTACTGGTTTTGATGTATAGGTAACAGTAGTGCACTTAAATAGTAGTTGGAAACAGAAGTAAAACTTTCTAGCTCTCGTTAAAATATTTGTATTCGATTTTTGCATAATTTAAGTGTAATTAAATTAAAACGCGAAGTCAGTGTAAAACAATAAACGTTATCAATAAATTTGCGTGTCTGAGCAACTGTGAAATACCATTTCTTGTACATTTAACTAATAATATAAAACGCATTTAAATTAGATTTACTTTTTAAAAGAAATTGAAAACAATTTCAACTTAACGAAAGCTTAGTAAATATAACCGCGTTAAAAAATAAGAATTAAATTAAGCCAGCAATATTTTTGCGTTTTTAGAAAGGAAACTCAGCCGGATGTAATTATAGAAATGTAATGCCTAATTTAAACTTTATCGCAGCAAAAAGGTGCAATTAAAGCAATGAAGTGAAATAAAAGTAAATTGTGAGACTTAAATTTTTTTATATGTGATTAAAGTTAATTCGAAACTGAATTGAACGTTAGTTATAGTAATACTTTGTTTAATTATTTTTATATTCAATAATTTGATGACTCCAAAATTGTTTTATTTATTTTTTTTAATCTGTCGTGAAAAAAAATTATTTTAAATTTTTTTTCTAGTAAGTTTTTATTCCATAACTTACATTTGTTGATTTATTTTTAGTATGGAAAATATTAAAAAATTGTTGGAGTGGTTCACTAAGATGATCACAAATTTTTCCTTGCTAATTTTGAACAAATCGGTGAATCTCTTTAGTAACAAAGTAAATGCTGAGATCTTAATGTAAACCATGGTGCATTCACTATGGCACATTAAAATTGTTAGATCGTTTTAATTCGAGTAGGTTTACTACATCTTCATAGCTGTACCCCGTACGTTCAAATGCTTCAGAATAGTTTTATGAAGCAGTAGTTTATTTAACATTGACAGTTTTGACGTTCTTTCTAATAATCAGCACATTAGAGGAAACTTTAGATGAAATTGCTGACGTTTGGTTTGAAGATGTTTTTTCCATGTAGGACATTCATTCAACAAGCGTTTAAAGATTGGTTTTTCAAAAAAAATTCTTGAGATGAGCAACAAACTAATTGGCCTGTATTAAGTAGCAGTTTCAGGATGTTTACCAGGTTTAGGAACCTTTATTATTTGCGCGTGTTTTCTTTGATGAGGGTAGGTAGTACGATAGGCTTAGTATTTGATTATAGATAATTCTATCTATCTCTAGAACTTGGCCTGTAATGAGGTCGTAACCTGGTGTTTTATGGTTGTTAGTTTTAGTTGGTTTGAATTGGGCCTCTGTAGATGAAAGGAGTCTGATAGGTAGCGTCATCTATCAGGAACGCCACACCACGGACATCTGTCTTCGGCCAAAATGCTAATCCGTTTTAAATGACAACAACCAAATCCGCCGTGTGAAGAAAAGATTTGGACTGTCTCTCGTTCGGAGACGTGGGACATTTTGACCCAGGAAAGCATATCTGGACTAAGAGAGTAGGCGTTACGCTTTTTCTGGGAAGTGTTCCACAACTGCTGCCATTCACCCAAGACCAAGACCTTCAACTGACGCTTGGCCGCTGAAAAGGACGGAAAGTCGTTGAGCGAAACGTGCTGGTTATGGAAATTGCACGTGCCAGCCTTGCCCAGAACTTTGGTGCAGTAAATTTTTTGCAAAATCAAATGAAAATGAAATGTAGAGGAGGATGCTTGGATATGACACAGACGGTATCTACGGGAACGGTGCGATAAGCCCTGAAGATAGTTCTAAGGAATAGGGATTAGAACGAGGCCAGTTTTTTGACCACGTGGGAATGTCTAAGTCTGTGGTACAAATGTCTAGGCCATAGGTAAGCATGGGTATAACTGCACTGTTAAAGATATTCGCAAGAGATTTTTGTGTAGGTTCTATTTCAAGCGTGAGTAATTGTAGAACAAGTGCAAGACACTCTTACATTTGTCAACCACGAATGCGCAATGTTTTACAAAACTCAACCTGTCGTTCAGCAAAAGTCTGAAGTACTTGAATTCGAAAACCTGACAGTGATGTCATCCGCGTATGCGAAAACGTCGGAGCCTGCTGATAGCTCTGTTCTAAACAAGTCGTTGACAACCAGATTCCATAAGGTCGGTCCGAAAACCGAACCTTGTGGATACCCCCTCGTCAATCGTTTGGCATAAACAGGATGGGATACCTTTGAGAAATAAGTTATCGATCTGTTCGATAAATAACTACAAATCACGCACGCGGCGCCAGCAGGTACTTTTTTTACGACGAGAGCTTCTATTATTGAGGGCTACCATACGTTGTTAAACGCTCCAGATATGTCAATGAAAGTTGCAAGTCTGTACTTGGAGACGTTCGGTCGTACATTGGTCATTAATTTACGTGCGGCGTCAGTCGTCGTATTGTCTGGAACGAAGGTATATTGATTGGGATGGAAAAGAATTTGTGGAGGAATGTCGTCATGAATCTTTTTGAGAAGCACACGTTCAAAAAGTTTGCCAAGTTCTGATAACAGAGTTATCGGACGGTACAAGTTGAGATTTACGAGATCTTTTTTTCCAGGTTTGAGAACAGTGATCAGCTAACCAGTTTTCCAGCTAGTAAAAAAATAACCGCATTTAATGCATGAGTTGAACAAGTCAACGATCGTAGAAGAAAGGGAATCTTCTACAATTAGACGTAGGACATTACAATGTATTCCATCGAGTCCGGGGTATTTGTTTTTAGAAATTTTACTAGCCACCGCGACTAAATCGTCGCTTGTGACCACCGGGTCCTGTAGAGATCTTATTTGCAAATTAGTGCGGAATCTTATTTGTGCATGCAAATAATTATCTGTCGTCGGATCGTTGTCATCAAACAGGGAGCAAAGAATAACTTTCTTGAATTCTGAAATAGCGTATTTGTCGCCGTCTCGGACTTTACGAGAAAGGAACTTACGAGAAGACAACTTGTAAACTAACCCTCACGGACTCGTTGCTATTTTTTTTTATCAATCTTTGCCAGGAGCTATACTTTGCTGTCTTCACTGCCACTGTACCGGTAAAACGCGGTCTTGTAAGAGGCAAGCCATTAAGGTTTTAAGTCTGCTGGGGGTTTTTGGTGGTGTTTCTGTAAACACCGCTCGCTTTAACCTATCTAACTTAGGACTCTACCAAGGCACACTAGCTCTAAAGCTTATGGGTATGCGGTTTAAGCTACGTTGACAAGAATTGAGGATCATTTTGATCAATTTACAAATGACGGAGTCTACAGATCCTGGATCGTGGCACAAAGCATCACGTGGAAGGTGTGTAGGAATAGAACTTGCGATTGTTCTCTTTAAGCGAACGAGATGTACATATGTGTTCAAAATCCAGTATTTTCTTAGCGATTGGTTCAAAGAAAGGCGGTATTGTATCAGTCGGTGGTCACTTTCAATAACATCTGGGGAAACACCCCAGTTTTGGATTTTTCTAACAGAAGGGGACGTCAAAGTAATGTTAATATGCGTCGAGCCTAAGTGATTAGAGAATGTAAAAAGTTGATGTGTTTCGTTTACAACACAAAGAAGTTCCTCACGAGGTCTCCACGCATCGTCCTCGCTCGTCCATCACCGAGGAGTGCCAAAGCGGCAATTTTGAATTGAAGTCATTTGCTATTATGATAAGAACGTCTCTTAGTTCATCAAGAATTTTATCGAGGTGTTTGAAATGAATGCGTACATTTTCACTCGGTGGCCAGTAAACGCCGACGATTGCCAAGGTGTTTCGAACCGTAATCACAGATAGTACAGTGCAGTTATTCGTTAAATGGCTGAGTGTAACCACTCCGACGAACTTCAAATTATTGGAAGCAGTAGCCGAGTAGTACCGCATAGAAGAGGATGCGGAAATCCTGCGCTACCGAGCTTGTACCCTGAACCAGAACTAAACACGTATGGCTTTTGGGTCAGTAAGATATCAATTTTGTCGTCGGAGGAGAACCTTAGAGCTTCTAAAATTGCAATTTGCGAATTGCAAAGATTTACTTTGTAAACCTCAAAGTTAATTGAGTGTCGTTATTGTTTATAATTGGTATTTGCAATCTTGGGGTCGACCCGTTTTATATATGCTGGGCATGTATTGAATAAGGCTTTATGCTTAATTACTTTACCTCTATGGCTATTACGAACGTAGTTTGTGCATGAAGGGTCTCGCTCCATGTTAGGGCATGTCTTAATCTCGTGCTTTTTAGCACTGTATGTCACTTTATATTCTGTGCAGTGTTGGCCAAACTTTTGATAGTTGTAGCAACGCGTAACACAGATATGGTCATTGACCCTGCAGGCATTCTAGGCGACGTACACGCGACGTGGTGCTAGAAGGAATTTTTGGACTTCTGGTGGAACTTCCAGAATCCAGTGACAATTTGCTTTGTCCCGAGGGCCAAACCGGAATTAGATTTTTAATTCCTCATTGACAAGATGTAATATTTTGTCGGAAGCATAGTCGAAATTCTGTAAAAAGATAGCCTCTTTTTCAAGGGAGAGGTTTGCAGGAACGTCAAAGATTGAAACAGGAGATAGGGATTTACCTTGCGGTTTGACGACGAAACGGGTTTTTTAAGGACGACCGTAGGGATTTTTGTCTAGTCCGTTCGCTTTGATTCGAGCCTAATACAGTTTTTATCGGTTTTGTAACGAACCGTATCTGAAATTAAGTTACAATATAGAATGTTATGTTTGATTTATTTTATTTTGGTAGTTAGGACCGTTGTTTAATTATTATTATTAAGAATTGTACTTTATTAATTAATTAAGTTAAGTAAGTTTCCGTCCCCGTGTAAATAAATAAGGAATTTCCGCTAGTACCGAACGCGCAACTAAGCTCGCGCTATCCCCGCTTACCGGCGCTTCATCCGTCAGAGCGCATGTTATCCCCGCTTGAACCGTTCTCCCACTTCCGGAGTCGCAAATAAAAGCGGAACCCCGACGCAGGAACGCCAGTTCCAGTTGGAGCTCGCTTCTAAGAAGATTCCGGGGTTTCAGTGCACCAGCTGGAGTTTAGGGTAAGCCGTTTTGCTTTTATTAACCGGACCTCCGGGGGAGATACCGCTCCCCTCCTTGTCTGCTCTTCCCTACCCTATCCTTTACCGGGCGTCGTATTCGTAGTGTTTGGCTTTGGCCTGCGAATACGCCGTCAACACGTCGTCTCCGTAGTGTTTGGCTTTGGCCTACGGATACGCCTTCCCCCCATCAACTACCGAACGTCGTATTCGTAGTGTTTGGCTTTGGCCTGCGAATACGCCGTCAACACGTCGTCTCCGTAGTGTTTGGCTTTGGCCTACGGATACGCCTTCCCCCATCCATTACCGAACGTCGTATTCGTAGTGTTTGGCTTTGGCCTGCGAATACGCCGTCAACACGTCGTCTCCGTAGTGTTTGGCTTTGGCCTACGGATACGCCTTCCCCCATCCATTACCGAACGTCGTATTCGTAGTGTTTGGCTTTGGCCTGCGAATGCGCCGTCAACACGTCGTCTCCGTAGTGTTTGGCTTTGGCCTGCGGATACGCCTACCAGTACCGTGCCCAAATCCCTTCGCCTCCCTCTCCAGTACAAACCCAAGTAAACCTCGTCTACCGATCCAACCAACGGAGGTTGCTACCCTAGTGCATGCTTGCTCGCTTAGTCACCGACGTCACCGCTTGTCGAACGCACGCTAATCACTCATTGGTTTATAGATCACCTTCCGCTTGCTTGGTTGTGGCCGCCGTTTATGCACCGTTCCTTGTTGGTTTTGAGAATAAATAAAGTTATTTTGATTTACTATTGTGTATTTTATTTCCGTCGCCTCGCTCCGCTTTTAGGTCCGTTTGAAGCCCTGGACAACCGTTTCTTCACTGTAGTTACCCGGACAGTGCCGTCGAATAGGAGAGTAAACTCCTCGAACAAATCTGGCGCCCGAGAACCGTTCCGTCCACTAGCTTTTTATTACAGCGAAGCAGTGCAATCCGGAGTAAGCGTCACAGTTTTTATAACCTTGTCTAGTCGTAGGCCATAGGCTTGCAGATTAAGGACTTTTATTAGAGTCGTCTTTGTTTCGTCCGCTGTTTACAACGGAGAATCAGGTTTAGGAACAATAACAACAGTCGAACGAGTAACAGGGGCGACTGTTTTACCAGAAGGACCTTTGACCTTCTCTGCTTTAGATCGTGCTGCTTGAGCGTACGATATAGGAGTAGGAACTGCTAGAAACTTTGGTGGTAACAGTTTTTTTAACTTGAGTTCGAAAGATTATTTGCTTAATGTTTGCATGACGTATGAGCTTGATGTATTACCATGGTTGCGGGTATCGTATTGAATGTTCTGCCTACATATTGCATATAGAACAGTAATAATATCAGGCAATTATACTAATAATGTTTTGCTTGGGAATAGGTTTGTAGTTCTTATTTTGAATTGTGTTAGTTTTGATCTTTTGAGTCTCTTTTTGTGGAGTTGGTGTTTTTTCCGGATTAGTTGACAGTAGAGTTAATACTACAAATTGGAGGTAGTTACTTTTAAACGATTCCCGCAAGAAACTTGACCAGAACGGAATACATGTGCAAGAATATTTAGATGATATCATTATATTGATTCCTAATTCAAAAAACCCTAAAAATAGTGGAAAACTGGTGTACGGGAGAGGGGCTAACAATGAACCCTGCCAAGACAACAATAGTAGCCTTTATAAGGAGAAGGAAACTTTAGGCTTTGAAGAATCTTTAATTGTGGAGAAAAAACTTCAATTGAGCAATAAGATTAAATGTTTGAGACTCATTTAGATACTAAATTAACCTATAACGCCCACATAGAAAAAATAATTAACCAAGCTATTGAGGCTTTTTGAGCTTGTATCTGATAGGTGAAATATGAGGACTAAAATGGTTTTTTGAATATATCAGTATCAGTACTCCCAGTCACAAATGGATGCCTAATTTGGTGACATAAATCCAAAAGAAGAGATTCTATAATAAGACTCAGCAAGTTACAGAGATTTGCATGTCTAGGAATCACAACGGCAATGTCAATGACGCCTACTGCAGCAATAGAAAATTTGTTACGATTTAAAAGCCATTTTAGTACATTTCAGATCACTTTGCAAACGTAGTCGTGTGGGGATAAGTCTCGCAAGAGTTAGTAAAATTGTTAACGTTATTTGTTGCTCAGGTGTTTATAAGAGAGTCTAGTACATAGCTTGGTACGGGATACGTTTTTGTCATCCATCAAAATCTACCTCATGGATACGTTTCTTTTAGAGAGAATTTTTAAATGCATTGCATTTAGACGTTTAAAGGAGCGACGGAAACATATTTTCGAACTACCTGTTTGGAGGTCACATT
This sequence comes from Aquatica leii, assembly GCA_035610365.1. Taxonomy (NCBI): domain Eukaryota; kingdom Metazoa; phylum Arthropoda; class Insecta; order Coleoptera; family Lampyridae; genus Aquatica; species Aquatica leii. The sequence goes on from CM069436.1 coordinate 1,536,171, forward strand.
GAGGTTAGTGATTACTTTACGCACACCTAGTTGCGGTTCGCAAATTTTATTGTTTCTTTTAGCTCCTGTTTGTTACTCTTATGTTTATCTAATTACGGAAGTTTTGCCATTATGGTTGCTAATGTTACGCTTGGGAATACGTTAGTGGCAATTGCTTCAAATTGTGTTAGCTTTGATCTTTTGAGTCTCTTCTTGTGGAGTTAATGGTTCTTCTGGATCAGTTGGCAGTGGAATTAATATCTACTATAAATCTGATATTATTTGTATTGTATGTTAATGTGCAAAATAGTCGCAAATTTAGACATGCTATCTGATGTAGTAGTGTCGTTAGTCATTTATAAGTTAAAGTTGAGTAGTCAATTATTTGTTTGAAATAGTGTTTTATTGATTTTACTCTAGCTTCCTATAATCCTCCGAAGTGAAGAGCTGTCGGTGAAATAAAGTGCTACTGAGTTCTACCAGCTGCTATGGGTTCTTGCATTGTTGTTTGTCTTGTTAGTTGCTCTTACAAAGTTTGTTTTATTTTCACTGCATACGTGTTCACAATGACATCTTCTGCTGGTACGCTCTCTAATAAATATTTAATAGCAAATCGTGTCACACACTAACTCACGAAGAATAGGAAGCTAAAAAATCAGTATTAATAAATCATTAAAGGTTATATAAGAAGGTTGTATCGAATGCTGTAGGTTGTAATTATGAACAGGCGGGTGATAACACAATCGACTGGTATACACGAAATAACATCTCCCACAGTAAGGCTTGTCGAGACTTCGTATATCTTAGGGATATTATGCATTTGTTTATCATATTGCTAACTGTTTTTTTCCGTTTATCATCCAATATTTTTTTGTGTAAGCCAGTGTCGCTTGATTGGTAGAATGAAGAGTACTGTGGTGAATATTTCTAATAATGAGTAATTATCTTACCCTGTGACGACTCAAATATTTTACGAACGTAATGAAATTATAATTTGATGGTACTAATGACTGTCCTTTCTTTCTTTAACTTCAAGATTGTTATTTTTGTTTAAAAATGGATAGAGATTGAGTAGTTTGCTTTTTTTGTCGATTTGATGATGTTTTTGTATGTTCATTATCTAACCAATATGCATGGGTTGTTTTCACGATTGTCGATACAATTGGCCGAATCGGCAAAGTTAAAAACAGTTATGTGGAATCTCAATTCCTTCTTTCATACTCAGTTAGCTTTGTTTGAGATAAATTCGTTAAACGATCTTCTACGAATTGATAGGAAATTGGAGCCAAGCAAAGCTGTAGTGGAAAATTTTCAACCCCCACCTAGGAAGTCCGCCAAACTGTTAGATCCAGACCTAGCTTATCTGGACATCTCAGACCCAGTAATTGCCGAGACAAACATAACGCAGACGGAAAATTCAATACTCTTGTCTGTTGGAATTGTCAAGAACTAGGACACTTAGCAAAGCGCTGTAGGAGACCTAAAAAGCTACATTGCTATGGTTGTGGTAGGGGTGGGGTAATTTCTCCAAATTGTCCAACTTGTACTAAGCAGACGGGAAACTGAAACAAGAACTCCTAGACCGAATTAAGAACTCTAACGACCTAGAAACCTCGGAATTAAGTGGAAATAATTTTGATGTACGGTCGCAATTTTTTTTAGAATTTATTTTGGTTAACGTAAAAGATGATGAAAGACCTTATCTCCAAGTTAAAATTTTTGGCTTACCATTTCAAGGGTTATTAGATGCCGGCGCTTCACGCACCATTATCGGGAGTCAGGGATGGAACAGGTTGAAAAGTCTTAGCTTTCCATTAGCTCCATCGGGCATGGTGAACTGTAGGGTCGCAAATGGGGACTCCTGCAATGCTTTAGGGACGGTGCTGTTGCCAATCACAGTAGAGTCTAAAACAAAAATATTTAATCCACCTTCTGTGGCGCAATACCTGGCTTTAGGCATTGACTTTTGGAATCAGATGGGAAAAACCTCTGATTTTCGCCACGGTTATTGGGTTTTCAAAAAGGCTTGTCTAAAGTAAACGAGATCACCGAGATACAAGAGCTCTCAGAACAACACTCTTTATAAGTCACTTCTCTGATGAAAAAGACATTTCAGAATGACAATCACGATAGGTTAGGATGTACAAATCTTATATTTGACAATATTCGAACGACTGCAGGCCCCATAAAACAAAGATATTATCCAATTAGTCCAGCTCTTCAAAAACATGTTAATAAGGAATTGGATGAAATGTTAGAGTTAGGTGTAGCTAAACCATCAAACAGTCCTTGGGCAAGCCCGATTGTGATGGTTAAAAAGGACAACAGTTACATGTTCTGTATAGATTATCGAAAAGTAAACAGCGTAACGCAAAAAGATGCTTTCTCTCTACACTATAATTTATCTATTTTGGACAGACTTAGAGACGCTAGGTACTTGTCAAGTATCGACATTCGGTCAGCCCACTGGCTTGTTTTTATTCACCCGGATGTCATTTGGTCTTTACAACTCGCCAGTCACTTTTCAAAAGCTAATCGACCAAGTCATAGGTCTCGATTTGGAGCCGTTACTATACCATCTCTCGAACAGCATTTGGAAGTGTTCGGGAAAGTCTTGTCACGTTTGTTTGCAGCAGGGTTAACGCTAAAAAAGAAAAAATGCCATTTTTGTCGATCAGAGCTCCAATATTTAGGTTACATGGTCAATAGGTTTGGATTACTCGTGGATCCGGAGAAAGTATCGGCAATTTTAAATCTTGAGACCCCTAAAACGGGGACGGACGTAAGAAGAGTAATCAATATGGCAAGTTGGTACCGCCGATTCATCAATGGTATTAGTTTCTTAACCAGTCAGCGCTAACTAAAAAGAATGCATTCTTCGTTTGGTCCACGGAATGCGACAAGGCATTCACTACATTAAAACAACAATTCGTATCGGCCCCGGTATTAAGTTGTCCGGATTTCAGTTTACCTTTTGTCGTACAAATTGATGCATCCGATTTTGGACTTGGAGCAGTGCTAAGCCAACAACATTGTGAAGGAAAAAAGGTGATTAGTTATATTAGTTACTCCTTGAAAAAGGTCGAACGCTTTTACAGTGTCACCGAGAAGGAGTGTCTTGCGGTTTTATGGGCAATCGAGAAATTTAGACCATACATAGAAGGAACCCATTTCACGGTAATTACAGATCACCATTCTTTAATTTGGCTTAATAGTCTTCAAAGTCCGTCGGGTAGATTAGCCAGGTGGTCCACAAAACTACAACATTATGACTTTACCATTGTACATCGAAAAGGGAATAAACACGTTGTACCTGATGTTTTATCTGGATTTGTGCCTAAGATAGACGGTTGTTCGGTTTCTTTTGTGTCACTACTAGTCAGTCGCTGGTATGTAAAAATGCGTGATAGAATTTTGGCTTGACCACATAATTTCCCAAATTGGGCGATTGAGGAGGATGTGTTGTATAAACACCTGTCATCCAAGTTTTCCGATCTTGCTCCAGCAGGAGATAGTTGGAAAGTTGTCGTTCCAAAGGAACAGGGATTGGCGATTCTCAAGGAGAATCATGATTTGGCTACTGCTGGACATGGTGGCGTTTTTAAGATCTTTTCTAGGATGTTAGTAAGGTATTGGTGGCCTAAAATGAAAGCTGACGTGGCAAAGTATATACGACAATGTGAGATATGTTCCAAACATATGGTGGAACAAAAGAAGCCACCAGGGGCATTAGCTTCTAGAGCTACAGCAACTAGTCCTTAGCAAATACTCTGTATTGATCTGGTTGGTCCCTTACCACGTTCGTCAAAAGGTTACACCGCAATACTGGTAATTGCAGATTGTTTCACCAAATATGCATGCTTCATTCCTCTAAGAACCACCATCGCATCTGCAATTGTTAGGGTAGTAAAAGAAAATATATTCTTAGTATACGGTACCAAACAGTACATTACATCTGATAATGGTTGTTGCATATATGGATTGATAGAGAGTATGGCATTAGACGTGCGCGTATGCAGAGTTCCCCAAGTCATGGATGAACAATATAAGTTAAGTTTGGGAACGCGTTTTTAATTAATAAAAGTCCAAATCCACAACAATGGTGTTGTATCAAAGGAAGCAGTGTACCAACTTGTGCAAAGAGTATCGAACGACCATCTTGTATACAGCTCGCTATAACCTTAGAGCCAACCCAGTTGAAAGAATAAATCGGGTGTTAAAAACTATGATCTCCTCGTATGTGGAAGACAATCACCGACATTGGGATGTGAAACTTCCTCAGATAGGTTGCGCGAGTAGGGCTGGGAAACACGAAGTTACAGGGTATACTCTCTATTTCGCTTTATTTGGCAGGGAACATGTGCTGTATGGTGACATTTTAGGGAAACCCCTCAAACCATACAACCTTGGGGACGATTCGAATCGAGACACCTTATTACCGAAGCTAGATAGATGCGAAGATCTACGAAAAGATATGAATAGGCTAGGGAAAACCCATAAAAAACTTAGTTCTCGTTACAACTTATGTTTTCGTCATGCTAGTTTTTCTGTTGGCGACTCGGTTTGGAAACAGAGTTATGTCTTATCAGATGCGTCTAAACATTTCAATGCCAAATTAGCTTCTAAATTTGATGGCCCTTTTACCATAGGTTCTCGCATATCTCCGTGGACATATGAGTTAGTAGATGGGCTTGGGAAGTCTACAGGGATCTGGTATGCTAAAGACCTTAAATTACGAGTCACACGTAGTCCAGATGAGTTTAGGTTTGGTTAGGTTCTTTGGTTTAGGTTGTATCTTTTATGTTCGATTACTTACTTGGGGTTTCCCAGGTTTTAGTGTAGTTAGGGGGGAATTGTGTAACATTATTAATTCCGCTGAGGATAGAAACGCCTGGGTATAGGCAACCAGCCATACGCGGGCAAACAGCCGTACGCGTCCAATTTGACCCACTTCGATAAGGTGGTTCTTGACCTCTTATCAAGGGTGATAACCCGACGACTTTCTTCTTGCGCCGTTTTTGGTTTGAGAACGGGGAAAAAGAGCTGCAACTTTGTAGTAGTTAGTGAGAGTTTTCTTGTAAAAATAACTTTAATTGGAATTTTACCTCGCTACTCCAGTATTTGCACTGTTGGTTGTATTTTTGATGTTGGAGCAATTAAAACAGCTTCTATACAGGAGATGTCCGGCAGCTTCAACAATAGTAACGTATAACACCTGGTAAGGAAGTCGTCCATTGTAATCGTACCTCTAACAACTCTATTTATTTCAGCGTTTTTGGCTTCGTTCTTACCTTTACTACCTAGAAGGTGCAGAGGTCGTAGAGGCTGTTTGTCGTTGTGATTGTTGTATTCGTGTTTGGTGTACCCGACACCACAGGGCTGGTTCACGTTAGCTGAGGGCAAACGAACGGAAAAATTGTGGATGAGATGAATTTGAGTAGTTAGGGGCTAACGAACCTAGCACGTGGGTTTTTTAAATTATCCACGTTTCGCTTAGTTGTTGCTGGGTAGTTAAACGTACGCAGCAAATCCTCGGTTTTTGAAAACTCCAACCCCATGCTCTCATATTTCGTATTTGCACAAAAACTGGAATTATCGCCCACCCACACACACATCTGTAACCTTTTTATTATCACCATCTTCACAATATATTACCCGTGCAGGGATAGTTATTTTTTTTTGGTTGGTCGTACATTATTCCTACATTTTGCTAGTCATACCCCAACGATTTTATACAGTGTAAAGCAAAAATTTGCGAACCGTCCGTCCTAACAGGTGAGACATTTAGTTTTTTGGTCGGGCTGTTTAACCAGATTGTCGCCGGTTGTGAGCTTTTTCTCTTACTCAAGGCCTTGAGCGAGACGACGCGGTTAGTTTGTGTTTGTCTTCCCTAAAGCGCGAAAAACGCGAATTGTCGTTAGTTATTAGTATTTTGTTAAGCATGTCTTTTACTTATACTCATACAGTTTTATATATATATTTACACAGTTATTTATTTATACCAGTTAGTTTCTTTATTTATTATTTATATACACTGCTTTTAAGTCCTGCCAGCCAGTAAAGAACGTTACACACTACCTGGTGTTTTCTTGGAGTTTTGACGAGCCTAGCCTTTCCGCAGTGGTGCGCGGAGACGTCGACGAGGCCACCTGGCGCCCTATTTTATTCTGAGTAGGTTACCCACGACCCAAGGGTTAGTCGGCAACCTTGTTATCCGCTCAAAAAATTTCCCGCCGGAATATTTACAGGTAACAATAGTATCTTTATACCTATAATTACTGGCAGAAACGGTGTGATCCTTAATTACAAAGGGATGCTGACATCGAGGGATACCTTTTTAAATAATACCGTATTGTAAGGTATTTATTACTTTAATCCATTTTAACTGTAGCAAAACAGAATTGTCGATTGTCGCATTGACGTTCTTTTTACATTAAAGAAAATTTCTAAAAACAAAACAATTGACATTAAAAACTATAAAAACATATGATATATTATATGTTTGGTTAGTTATAACTGTAATATACATAAAAGCTACCGGATTGAACGCACGATCATCTAAAAATCAAACAAAAAAGTGAATCGCCCATTTAGTACCAAAAAACAAAACCTCAATAAAATGATTGCACAAGATCTTAAATAAAACCAAAATCAAAGAGCTGTAAAAAACCATTTATAAGAAGCTTAAAAAACTCCACCAAAAAGTTAAATAAAAGTTATAATTAAATTATATTTTACATGATAATAACACAACTAAAGTATTATTACCTATATTAATTTTACGTCAGGGTTAAGTTTATACGTCAAAGTTGTTTGTTTATATCCTTTTAGTTTCCCCAAATCCTAGTTATTCTCGTCAAGCACAAATTTAAACCAAAAAGATTAGAAACCGTAAAATATAAATTCTGTCACAACAAAGTTCTTTAATGTAAATATCTACTTTATACATAATACAAATTAGGCAGAAAATTACATATTATCCTTAAAAGTTTTGAGGACGGTATTTAATTTTTTTTTAAGCTTCAAGTTTAGACTCTGATAAATAAAACAAGTAATTTAATTTAAAGTACTTTCATTTATTATAGAGCAAACGATGTATTAAAAATAAATTAATTAAATTTTCTTGCTTAAAATATTAAATGGGTTTTTAATTAATTTAATAGTATTACTTATTTTCATTTCGTTGATTTTCAAATTTAATAATAACATGAGTTGTAGCGTTAGCGAATCGTCAATTATAAAAAAAATTAAAGTAAATTTTAACTAAATTAGCACAAAGAGTTTTAATGTATTTATGTCTTTATGTTATATATTTTGAGTTTTGGTTTGACTTTCGGAAGTTAAAGACGTGCGGCGATCTGATCTTACGATATCTCAATGAATACACGTTAGTCCCAAGAGGGCAAATAAATACGATAGTGACAAACACAAACATGTACCAAACAATAATACAAATAAATCAAGAATTATTGAAAAACACTAAATGAGATAATCAAAGAATGGGAAGCAATCCAAACATTACGTGAAAACATCATGATTGCAACAGAAGAATTTGAAGACATCTGTGTTATTAAAAACTTTTTTGGGAACATTCGAAGAAACGATGGAAATTCTAAAGCAAAAAATAAAAACAACAACGCATAAATTGGAATTTTTAGAACGAAGATTTTGATCTTTAAAAGCTCTTTCCGATAACAATCCAGCCAGCGACTACCAATCAATACAGTTTTCAAAAAATCCATCAACAGTACATTTACTGTTCCTGCTGTAATCGAAATCACAACCTGTGGTGTTGTGAGATCCACATCATACTCTTATACACCGGTAACATAAAACCTTTACGCCATCAAAAACAAACAACACCAGACTTATAACCATTCATAAAAAAATTGTTACACGTCCTTAAACGTCTGCTGCAGTCAACTACATACGAAATCAACCAACCAAGGTATAAGGCATAACTTTTGCCACGGTATTAACTCAAGTAAAAACTTTGTCTAAAACAAAAAACAAAATTGGGACTACCAAGACAAAAAATCAAAGCCAACGCTACCAGTTTAGGAGGAGAACCAAAAACAACGTTATGGATAATATCTGCAAAGATTCAACCATACTTCTCCACTACATATATACCAGGACCCATCGACGCAATTAATCAAAAAATTTGGAAAAATTATTCAACAACGAATCAAGAAAACGGCAAACGGTCTACTTAGACAACAAACAGATTTAGGATAGATACTATCAGGCAATATACAACAAGTCTCACAACAACCAATCCAAGTATTTAATATAATCAGTCGACCTGAAAAAAACAAGCACTTAACTAAATTTTGGGAAATTGCAGAAGCATCTACACAACGCCACCTTTCTCAAGATGACTAAATATGCTAAAATCACTTCAAACAAACGGTTGACAGAAATAAAGATGGTTCATACAGTCAGCATTTCATTTAAACACGAATAAAACAAAATCGAGCCATTGTAAGACTATGTTACGAGAAAATCAGGTTCCTCGAGTTGAGCAGCCAAGAATAAATTGTTAAGCTGCTCTTCTTGTAACAAAACAAAGCAACGGCTAGCACAGCTTCTTCGGAGAGCAATCGCAGGCTTTGTTATGCGAAATTATAAGACGAAGAAAAATAAGACAAGATGTAGTTGCCTGATTCGTTCTTCTCTCCGTAAATGAAACGAAAGAGAGTGACCAGCTCTTCAATGCCCAACCAACCGCCCTAAATAGGTAAACTTTCAGGAGGAAGAAAAGAAAAAAGAGAGAAAAAAAGATATCAGTTAGTTATAGAACAAAAACGTACCAATTGCTGTCCTCAAATTAGAAAGTTTACTCCAAGACTTAAATGCCGACAAGCGGAATAGGAACTCCAACAAAGAAAAAAAAACCTAAACTAAAACCAAAGTGAGAGTCCTACTAGTGACTTACCAATCTAAAAATGGCCGACTAAGCGGATGTAACTATATACAAATAGAAAGGTAGTCCGTTCCGAAGTAAGAGGGTTAAGAAAAAAACCGAAAAAAATTGATTAGAAACTTAAGAAAAAAAGAAATTTAGTACAGCAAACTGGAGAGAACGATTGGGTAGTATTCCAGCTATAACCAACAAAATACCGTCAACATAGTCAAAGAACCAAGAAGTCTACAGACGAAAACTACAAGAATAGCCAAAAGTCGAAATCCTAAAGCAAAACAAAACAGATTAGAACTTACGACGCTTGCGACGGCGCCGTCGGTGAAAAAGAAGGTAACGGTTAATAGAAGGACGCAACGAAGCACAACCAGAAATGTCGAAAAGAAAGAGAACTAGCTTTTGCATCCGTAGAACATCTGCGACCTTTAGAAAGATTTGCAAAAGTTTAACCAGTTAGTCCAGAAAAAATAGACGATGTAGAGCCAGCAGTAATACGATCTCATTGTTGATCTAAACTAAACGCTTTCTGAGACCGACAAACCGGACAATAGCGAACGTACTCTGCCACGTTCGGTTTCATATGAGGCCAATAAAAACGACGCCGAAGAAAAAGTAACGTCTTGACGACACTACGATGCCCAGAAATGGAGTGGACGTGATGATAGTGAATGATTTGCTTACGTTGGTCGTTTAGAACGACCAGCTTCCACAAATGCTTATCGTCAGGAGAAACCCGTATTCGTTTCCACAGAAAACCTTGAACCACTAACCAACGAGAAGATCGGCGAGGAGACGCTGTTACCTTACCCACTAACTGGTGGTACCGTTAGTCTTTAGTAGGGCAGGTAATGCCCGAAACCGAAAACAAACCAGTCGACAAATCACAAAGAGAAGACACCAAACCTAAAGGTGTAGCATCTTTAGAAGTACACCAAACACGATTATTAGATTTAGAAATATATATCAAAGGAGAAAAAGAAGAAATATCGAGAGAACAGGTAACCGGAGTAGACAACAGCTGACTATCACAGTGTACATGCAGTACAGTACATGCGTTAACCGAAGTTGTCTCAAAAGATTTAACTTGAGAAGACGTAGGTGGTTTATACTGGTCTATGGAAGCCATAGATTGTGCGAGCTGTCTTTCATACATCACTAATTCTTCGACAGTAGAAATCGACATTAACGCAAGTCCTGCCTGATGAAACGGAGTTAGATTACGACACACGATCTTGAGTTGTGTGTGATAAGAGACCGGTTCTAACAGTTGTAAGAAAAGGTACCGCATAGTGGCAACGTACATTCGAATAGATTCGTTGGCTTATATAGTACGCTTCCAAATTGTCTCCATTAAGCGATCGTCGTAATCTACCGGAAGAAATTCCGGTTTCAACAGCGCAGCAACATCCTTCCAAGAACGCAAAGAAGTTCAGTTCGTCCTAAAAGAAAGAAGAGCTTTGCCAGATAAAACTTCAAACACTGATACGAAAAGATGATGTTGTAAAACACCACGAGATAGGCACAATTCGTCAATCCGCATAAGAAATTCCATAAGCAAAGAAGGATTTTTACCAGAAAAAGTAACATTCCAATCCGCCAAGTTAATTTCCGAATCAGAGTCTGATGAAGTAAGAAGTGGTGGTTCTTCGTCTGAGTAATACATATCGAAAACAATAAAAATCAAAACAAGAAACTAATCAAAGCAGTAAACCAAAGCAGAAATCTGCAAACATATGGCTGACTAAAACTCAAAATAACAGTAAGTACAAGTAGTATCATTAATTACTAATCTAATAAGCGAAAAAAAAGAGTTCATCGGCGTAGTCAAGTTATTCCAAAAATTAAAGCAAGGTCCAACGACACGTGTCTGTTCAGAAATCCAACTAAAAAAAAAGTAAGCAAATTGCTAATATAAAGTCAAACCGGAGCACCAAAATCAAAGAAGTAAAAGTTAGTGAAGTAACTCCCACGTCAAGTCTTGCAGCAATAACTAAGTAAGCGAAGCAAAGTAAATCGAACCCACGAAAGACTAAGAAAAAATAAAAAAATCAATAAAACTAGAAGAAATTATAATCGCACACACAAAATCGAGCTCCACGTTGGGCGCCAAAATTTGTTACGAGAAAATTAGGTTCCTCGAGTTGGGCAGCCAAGAATAAATTGTTACGCTGGTCTTCTTGTAACAAAACAAAGCAACGGCTAGCACAGCTTCTTTAGAGAAGAATCGCAGGCTTTGTTATGCGAAATTATAACGTAACTCTAAAACAAAAGCGCCAAGACGATGAAAGATTAAATTAAGGAAATACCGTCTAACTTTACCCGTAGCTGGAAAAGAATAAATAACACTACAGAAGTAATAACGCAGAATATATATGTATATTTAATCACAGAAGATGAAGAATGTACATAAATATAAATTTTCGCAAATATTTATACGTGGTTCGAATCGATTATAAGTTGCGCCGAATACTGATCAACACACCGTACAATAAGCTGACCCTGTCGGTATAAACTTTTACATAACATAACGTCTGAATTTATATTCGTAAATTTTAAAATCGTAAGCAAACAAAACAATTTAAGCCTTCGAGGCTCAACGCGCACTGCATATGAGTTCGTGAAACACAAAATGATCTTATTATTAATTGTGTTAACATAACATGCACGTACGGTCATAATTGACATGACTACCGAATTACAAATCGTAAAAATTGAAATAGCAATACTCACAGTTAGGTTTTATCCAGTAGGGGATTAGCTAATTCCGTATTTGAGTTACTTAAAAAAGTAATATTAAATCCAACGCAATCAAGCATATAGAGTTAACATAAATAAAAGTTTCCTTTAGCATCCAATTATTTGAGAACGCAAAAGCGCAGCGTTTTCTTACGACTTAACAGAATAAGTTCTTCAAATTGTTGTAGAAGTTCATCTCTAAAAGAGGGATAATTCTGAATGTCTCCAACCCTTGACGGTGTATAATAATTGAAGTTTTCAATAACGTGACGTCATGGAAGTTTTCCAACTATGCCACCTGCTATTCAGCGATAACGGTAGACATGTGGTGGGTACCAAAATCCGCTACAGACAATTAGCACAGAGTCAAATTAAACCTCCAATTAATAAAATTTTGCACCATTTACCCCGATTCAACCTTACAAATGTAATTGCATATTTGCGTGAAACGATCTAAAGGTAAAAGTTGCCCCTGGTGTAAAAGTACAAAGCTCGTCGATGGCTTTACAGGAGGTGCAGTTAAATATGCTGTCTAAAATTTGACAATTTCGACGAAAAAGTAGGGAATTCTAAAGACAAATTTCATACTTGAATAGAAATTTTCATACTCGCGAATTGAACTACTAATTTTTAACATAACAACTACTGCAATTGGAGAAAAGATTAGAAAAAGATCCTCAATTAAAAACCCAATATCTGAATCTTAATCATATGAAGAAAACATTACTAAAAGACAAAAAAACCAAATATAACATTCTCTACCAACCAGTCACTCAAGAAGATAACACCACAATCTAGTTGATAGTGGCGTTTGATGCTTCATGCAAAACGGCAACTCATGTTAGTTTTAATAAAACTATGTTTGTGTGACCAACACTACAACAAAACATACTGCTTCTATAGAAGTTTTAACCGCCTAACATGTACCGCTAAATCAAGATCACCGAGAAAGATAAAAAATACCACCGAATTAGATGATTTGATACTGCTCGTCCCATTCAAAAACAACCTATGGGATTGCAGCCGCACCATACCTAGAAATAAAAGCTTTTCAACAATTAGCATTTGATAATCGTGAAGAATTTTCAAATGCAGTCTATGTAGTATAAAACGACTTCTAAGTGGACGATCTTCTTTCCGGTGCAGATTCATTAAAAGATAATAAAACAACTGAAACTTACAGGATTCACCCTTCGCAAGTGGTGTGCTAACAACAAAAAACGTTTACAAACAATCCCTAAAAGAGCAGAGATCAAACTGCACTAGAAATAACTGAAAATAGCACAAAAATATATCTTGGAATGCATTGGGCACAATTTGTCGACACCTTCCGCTTTAAAGTTGCCTCTGACAACCAACTTAAAATCACAAAACGTAACATTCTAACAGAAATAGCCAATATCTTCGACTTCCAACGATGATTGTCACCTGTAATTATAAATACCGAACTTCTGATTCAAGAGTTTTGGATGCAAAATGGACCGATTTCTCCAGTCACCTAAAATCTGTCGATTATCTTAAATCAGCATTCATAAAATGAATCTTTATTATATAACGTATAAAAAAATGCATCATAAACAATGGATTTTAAAGTAAATGCAAATAAATGCACCAGGCTACTTTACAAAACTTTATTAACGTTAAAAGAACAAACTATCAAATACAAAACATAAACAATAAGACATATTTACAAATTTATAAATAGAGTCGTAGGAATTCTATCATACGTTTAAACTTATTTTAATTTGAAAATAATTTAAATTTAGACGCTTTAACATTTTATTGAATAAATTGATATAAATTGAAACCAAAGAAATGCTTAACTCATAGACATCATAATAAAATCTAAATAAAAAACGTATCTAATTAGGAAACGTATTTCCAAGGTTACATGATGCATTGAAGTTTATTTTATGCGTAGTAGCAGATGCAATTTGGGTACGGTCTGGTTCATAAGATGACTTAACATTGCGTAATGTTAGTAATGCGTATTAAAACTTCCAGAGTTTTTGTATTTTTATTCTGAATCACCCTTTATTCGTATAGATCCATAATTAAAAGATTGTGACACAAGTATGATAATCTTCAAATTTGCCACGATTCAAACCAAATTATTTTGGATAATAATTATCGTTTTTGTAATTATATCAAATCGTAAGCACATAACGAAAATTTTTTGGAAGTGACGTGCATACTATCATTATTCGTAATCGCATATCAAAGTCGAAAAACGTTATTATACGTAAGTTACCAAAACAAATTTTTGTATGTAGAAACGAAATTAATCATACTTACAGAAATAAGCATCGTACAAAACAGAAACGTAGTCGTAACAAAAAAATGTGTCGTCAAGGAAAAATTGTGGTACCTAAGAAAAACTAAAACGGAAATTTTAAGGTTATATCATGTATAAAGATAAAGAAAGAACTACAAATTACAGATTTTTTTAATTACAACAACTGTATAATTATATCACAGCAACAGCAGACTGACGTAACAACAAAAGCAGTACACTAAATTTTAGATTTTCATATGTGGCAAGCTGCCACACCTGAACGAAAACGTTTTTTTGCGACGATCCGCCGTCCAAAGATGACTTAAATGGATGACTACAAACGCATATGCACTGCGTAATTGCATTGCGTAGAATTGTTTACATATACAGTGAATAAGAAAATGTTAATTCATAACACTTTCAAATTTTCAGTTTTGACATTTTCAAGATAATTTCTCAATACTGTTCATAACTTTTGGTGTTTGTGATCTTACAACTAAGCCTTTAATTTTTGCTTTGCCAACTCTTGGAAATTTTCGTTTCTGCTGTTTCGATCTACTGCTTTAACTAAACTGTTTATTAAATTCAATTTAATAAGCAGTAGTGGTAAATTAACGCAAAAAATCTAGTTTGGGTATTAACATGGTGTATTTGTCACTGCTGATATAATTTTTGTGTGATTTTATCTATATTTCAGAAACACATTTAATCGATCGATGTAATCTATTTCTGTAGTGATGAGCTAATAACGATTCTTGTAAATTGGTAGAGATGTTTTTATGACGATTTCAAAATTGATCAAAATAAAGTGCTTTAGTCGTAAGTCGGGGGAGGGGAGAACTTGGCCTCATAGCTTTCCTTTGTTTCTACGCCTGCAAAATACATTAGACATTTTTATGACACAAAATATATGTTTAACATTTAATATTGTCATTTACTCATTCAGCATTAATCTTTAAGTAAGCACCAGAAGCTATTTAAATTTTTGAATATAACAGTGATATGCAAGCAATTATCCAAAGCTTACTTATTACAGTTAGTTCTATGCTACGTTTTATCTAAAACATGTTTGAAAAAAAGTAAAAATTTGTCAGTATAACTGGGGAAACCAGTAGTAGAAATAAGTAAACATTTTTAGGTATTTATAAGCACTGGAAATTCTGTGATGCAATTTTCACTACCTAAAAAATTGACATAATTATAAACCATTGCAGTAAAGGAGTTAATTAAAAACGTTGTGGCAAATGGCATGTAAACAACTATGGCGATGTCAATTGGATCGTAGGTTTTACAACCGCAAATATTAACTAAAATAATTGATGCAAACATTTGTTAGTTTAACCTTCCGATTACTATTGGGGTCTTTTTTGACCCCAGACGTGTTGTTTTTGTTGTCTTTTCTTAAGTTTTTTTTACAACTGTCCCAATATTTTTTAACCGAGTTTCTTTCAACAATGTTTAATAATATATAACAAATTTTTCAATTGTTATTTGTTTTGCGACCTAAAAAAATATTGTCGTTGGGGTCATATTTGACCCCACTTGGTAACCGACCTTCTAAAAAGTAATTCTAATATTTTGTCTGCATTTGCCATCTAATCTGCTTGTTTCAACGTGTTTCAACCTGTTATTCGTCTGAATCATGATTACTACCATTCCGTGTTTAGCCATTACATTCGGTGAGTTTGTTCGAATCAGTTGAAAAGTGTGTCTGCTGTGTTATTACATTTGATTGGAAATAATTGTTGAATTATGGCTAGAAAATATTTGTCTCAGCGTGAAGTGGAAGAAATAGCTAGCAATATTAATTTACTAAATGCAATTGAAGATGAAATTTTATCTGACGATAGTGATGCCGAATTTGAAGAAGTAAGTGTACCTGATGTAAACTCGATCAAAAGTTCGGAAGACGATGACAGTGATGATAATTCGCCCAATAATAAAGATATACTGGTGGGTAAAGATGGTTCCATATGGAAAAAAAGATAAGCCTCATGTTAGACGACGAAATCAGCGAAATATTCTAAAAACACCGCCAGGATTAACAAAATTCAGTGAACATATTTCAACATGCCTAGATGCTTTCCATTTATTTATCTCGGAAGACATTATGGACATAATACTTAGAGAAACAAACATTCGAGCTAGAAGAATTGTAGGCGATAGGTGGAAGCCAGTAGATGCGGATGAGTTACATGCATTTTTTGGATTATTGCTTCTAGCTGGTGATTTGAAAGCACTCCAAGAACCAATATTGGAGCTGTGGAGTACGAAATACATGTCTCTCCATAGACCAATTTTTTGTGCTGCAATGTCTTGTAATGGAATGAGAGACCTTTTGAAATACATTCGATTTGACGATATGGACACCCGAGAAGAACGACGGGCAACAGATACATTAGCAGCTATTCGTAACATTCACGATATTCTCGCTACAAATTGCAAAAAATCGAATAACCCTAATGCTGAAGTATGTATTGATGAACAACTTGTTCATTTCCGTGGTAAATGTCCTTTTCGAGTGTATATGAAGTCGAAGCCAGATAAATACGGAATTAAAATCTGAGTTTTATGCGATGTTAGTAACAGATATTGCTGGAATTTCCAAATATATACTGGAATGGTAGACAACGCTCCAGAACGGAAACAAAGTAAAACACAACTTTATCGTTTTATGCACGAGTATAAAATTTCATTTCTAGGGAAGCGGGTAGTTTTGGATTTGGTTGAGGGTTTGAGAAAAGGTTATGGTATTACCACAGTTAATTTTTGTACGTCTATATCTTTGGCGAAGGAGCTACTGCAGCAATCAAAAACCTTGACCGGAACAATTCGTAAAACACGTAGAGAAATACCAAAAAAATCTTTGCCAAAAAGAAATCGAGCAGAATACTCAAGCGAAATTCTATATGGAGATGACACAATTTTAGTATCTTACGTACCTAAAAAATATAGAAGCGTTATGCTACTTTCAACAGAACACCAAGATTTGGAATTGTCCGGAGAAGACCTGAGTTACAAACCGCAAGTTATCTTGGACTATAATAGCTGCAAAGGATCTGTGGACAGCGTCGATTAAATGGTGAAGGAATACTCTTGCAGAAGAAATACAAATCGCTGACCTCTTGTTCTATTTTTTAATTTCCTTGATATTGCTGCCATGAATGCATTTATTCTATATACTACGAAATTTGGAAATTTTGAAAAAGGGAAAACATCCCAAAGGAGATTATTTTTGCAAAATCTTGGGTTTGAATTAGTAATCCTACATATCAACAAACGTACACTTCAAGGATTACCAGGACATGTGCAGAATGCAATAGCGATGGTTTTGGCAGACACAGAACCAGAGGAAGTGAGACCGCAAAACGAAACAATCGCTCGCCCAAAAAGAGGTCCTTGTAAGATATGTCCAAGAGCAAATGACAAAAAATGTTCGGAAACATGGGAAAAGTGCAAACTCTTTGTATGTAAACAACATTGCCAGAAAAAAACTACAATAATATGTAATAGTTGTTGCCTTCACTAATTTATGTTTACATTCTATTTTTATAGTTTTATTAGTTTATATGAAATCTAATGTTAATTTAAAATATTAATAAAGGTTACCATTACAAATGAATCGGTTTTTCTTTACAAAATAAGAAAAAAAACTTGGGGTCAAATCTGACCCCACTTGGTAATCGGCGCTTCAAAAATTGCTTGGTAATCCGAAGGTTAACTGTTAAATCTTGTTTTTTCTTTTTTATGCATTAGTTACTAAATTACAAGTTTTGTTTATGATTTTTAACTACAAATTTTTGTTTTTATAAAATATTTACCTATTTACTAATAAAAGATGTATAAACGAGTATATCGAACGACTACAACAAAAGGAACGGAAAGTCGAGCATAAACGTTAGAATATTCATGACTTGTTATATTTTGAAAAATGAGCTCTTCATACATACATTTAAACGTGATCAATTAGCGAATGACAACTGATGAATCTATCCAAAATACATTTTTTGCTTTTAAGATACACATAAAAAATGTGTCATATAACAAAAAAAAATTTTTTTAACAAATAATTACAAAAACTCAAGTAGTGCGAACTTGCGCAACAAAACACAACTAGAACGGTTTTCTAAAGTAAAGGGATATCATGTCATAAACTTGAATTATTTTTTATTCGAAGCGGTTATAATAAAGTAGTTCTTAAGATATTAAACAAGAAATTGTAAATCGTTTTCATAAACCAGAATATATAGTTTATGTAATCTCTTTTTTATTAAGAGATACTTAAATTTTGCTTCTATAGCACATGTAACAGTTGAATTGTAATTGCAATGAATTTATGGTTAGTTATATAAACCAACTTTAGTTAATAAATTCTTTTTATTTGTGGATTTTTAAAAGAATGTTCATACTATTGCAAAGTACTTTTTATATCCATGCAAAGTTAGATTTTGTAGTAAACTAATTTTTTAATTACAACTTTCTTATTCAGACGGTTTAGATTTTATAAAATCTAAATTTGTTTTTTTATTACTCAATAATAATAAAAAAACGTCTTGCTTGAAGTTCAAAATTAAATAGTCAAGTAGCTTCTGAAATTCGACGAAGCAGAAAGGTATTTGTTTTTATGCGTACACGTTCGGAATGTATAGAATCCAATGACTTGAACAGCAAAATTAATTTATATCAATCTGTTTCGTTTATTGTTTGTGTATAATAAGTCTTGAGATTTCTTTTGATTAAACTTGTCATAAAACCAGAATAAGAATGTAACGGAAAAAGAACATTTTAAATAAATTATTTTTGTTTTTGACGGAATCGCAAAATTTTTAATTTGACTGCATTAAAAGAGCGATGTTATCAGTTACTCAGTTACATTTAAAGATTATGCCAAAGAGCTGTTGAAAGAAGAATATTGGAAATCATATTGAAAGATCATTAAAAAAATAGACCAGAGATGGAATTAGGGTAACGGATGTAGTAGTACGAGCGATACCGCTGAAATGGTTCTGAGCCGGATACGTTGCAAAAAACATAATAAACGGAGTGGAAACATAAACAGATGATAAATGATGTGGAGCAACGACATTAAGAAAACCACGAGGTTCAATTGATACAATGTTGCATAGAATATAGAAAATTGGAAGATGTATACTCATAGATTAGTAAACAACGTAACAAAGAAGAAAAAGAAGAAAGCAAAAAAAAACTAATTGGTAATAAAAACAAATATTTTTTAAATTGAGAGCAAGAATAAAAAATATGATCGTGTTGTTGCAAGACAATGAAAAATAAGTTCATAAGTTACTAAACATCTTAAAAGTTAACGATTTTACGGGCTACCGAACTCAAAAATCTTCTATTGAAATAAGAAAACAATCAGTTTAAAATGATCTACAAAACTCGACGCTAACATTTCATACAGACACCACTATAGACAAACGAAACGAGATTCACTAACATCTTGAAATATTTAGATTGAAGATTGACGTGAAAAGAACACATATGGAAGAAGAAAAATCAAATCGGTTTACAATTTTGCAAAGTGTACTACTTACTATTCTTCGTCCAATTTTAAGCTAGAGCTCTCGTAAACAATGACTGATGCGTGATCGCCGCGTGCTAAGGCAAATATTGGTCATTAATAAAAAGCGGATAGTTAGGCAAAAATATCAAGAAAGGTGGCATAAAAGGCATATTAAATTTACCAAAAAGGCAATAAAAAAGGCACAAATATCTATTAAAATTTACAGTTCATTTTTTTGTTTTACAATGTTTATTAAGTGTTATTATTTTCCCAAGCACAAATCAAATATTTTTCAATATTTTGACCAATAAGCTGTTGCTTTTTATCATTTAAACTATTTTTATAGAAAGAAATAGTTCTTTCGACATCACAAGATGTTGTGGAACAAATTCTAATGCCGATGTTTCTATTATTGTTAAATATATTTTCGGTTTTTTGATATGACGGAATCCAATTTTTGATTAATTTTTCTTCCTATAGTCTCTGGACAAGCTTTTATAATTGTTCTTTCGAATGTAGCGAAAGATTCGGTCATTGCGGTTTCGCTTTTTTCTAGCTTCTTTAATTCGTCAGGAAAGCCGGAAAAGTGTGTTCTTATCAAAACTAGTCTTCTCTTAACAGCTTCGTTATTAAAAGCTTTTTGAGATTTAGCAATTGTTGCAGATGCCATCTTGTCAAATAATAATAGTCAATATATACATTTATTGATGCAAAAGGTCGGGTAGTTCTAATTTTTTGGTATGTTGTATCATTGCTTTTATATGTTTGTATGTAAAGGGTCACTGTTAAATGCGCCAAGTTTTCGACCTCGCTAGTGTTCCGCGGACGCCACAGGCGCCAAAAAATGGCAAAATTTTTGACCCTTTTTTGGTTTTCTGGAATTTTTAGCAAAAGGAGTGGTTTAACAAAAAAAAAACTATTCAGTACTTTTTTAAAGTATACTATGTTTGCCATAATTTATAAAAAAAATCATCTTCCTGAGAATAATAGTTTTTGAGTTGCAGCCATTTAAATTTTTAGCTAACTTTCAAAAGTTTTAAAAATTGTTAGTTTTTCACTCAGGTTTTCTGCATCATCATCATCATCATCCAGTTCGTATAGTGGTTCCATTTTGGTAGAAATGAAGTCTACTTCTATTTCCTGTATATTGTCACAGGACTCACCGCAGCAAAATCAACATATTGCTGAACATTTCAATCCTGCTTTTCGGTATCCACACGAAGTACTACAAACTTTTTTACAGGAACACGAAATGAATTTCAGGAGAGCTTGTGGAGCTGAGTCCTTTTCCATTTTCTTTGGGTTGAGGCCACGAGCTGACTACCCATCCCCATTCCGTAGGATTTTTCTCTACTTCCAACCATTTCTGCACTTGAAGAAAAAGTATGAAACACAAATTAAACATTAAACAAGTAATGTACATTACCTGGTGGTAAGTCCTCAGATAGTGTAATCGTGCAGCATCCTGGGTAGGCGGAACTCTGGTAAGATGGAGGGTCGATTTTGCAGATCTGACAAATAATTTATACCGCAAGTCATTGAGGTGTTCTTTGACTTGACCTCTATATGTTGCTACCAATAATTGCTCTTTCACTGCAGCAACTTGCTTAGGTGTGGCATTAGAATTAAGAAATGTTGTGGCCGCTTTTTACAGCTGTGGTTGTTTTTGAACGAGTGACAAGATTCCATTTTTCCTATGCCCATACAGCCAGGATGTGGTGTCGCATCCTGTGAAAGCATGAACAACAAGAATTAAGTGAGACAGTGAAGGCACGTTCAATGAGGTTGATGAATAGAAAACATCTTGTGTTTTGCCTCTTCCACATTTTTTAAAATATATGTTTGTTTCACATTTCACCAATCCTGTGAGAAGCACCAGAAAGTCTATACCTTCGCCCACAATAATCACTGCATCGTACTGGGGGCATTTGAAAATAGCAGAGGTGACAATCAAGACGTCTGCATCCTCAGGTGCTTGTTGTACTGGAATACCAACACTTTCTATGTGTGTTTTTAGCATGTTGATCAACCGAGCTTTGTTGCTTTCATTTCCAAAAAAAATTGGTTGAGGTATTGTAGCAACCATTGATTCTTCAAATATTAAATCAGGGGAAGAATGAGCTTTAACTCTACGACCACGTTTACTACTCATTGTACTTTTTTGACCTGCCTCTGATGGATACCCATCAAAAACTACCATAACCTTTGAGTCATAGTGAGACTTTAAATATTTTATGTAAGTTGTTATTATAGTTTTGAAAGTAGCATTGCTGGGCCAAACCACTTTGTGGAGTAAGTGCCCACCATCAACTACAAAAAAGTGATGTTTTCTTTGTATTTCATCCTTCTTAATTGGCGTAAAAACTCTGTATAGAGACGATTTAGTGCCTTTACGCATAACTTCATCAGTAAATAAGGACATCGGGTATGGTGACATTTCATAGAAAAAAAATTCCTTTATGTCATCATCGGTCTGTTTTACTAAGCACATTCTATGAAATAGCGTGAGAGGATCAATGGTCACCCTTTTTTCGCCAACATTCACATAATTTACAACACTTCCAAGCGTCACAACTTTGTCTTTTTGCTTGAATTTCATTTCTGAAAAATTAGTATTGACGATTGTGAGCATCAGCTTTATACCAATCTCCTGAGACATATGGCAGTTCACATTTTCGGGTGCAATCACTCCACTGTTAATCGGAATTAGACAATTTGTGTTAGGAAATGGAGAATGTTGAGAAAACCATTGTCTCAGTTTTTCAGTGTCAGCTTCATCTCGAATAATACGAGAAGGCCAGGTATCAACATGTTGCTCAGAGGTTGCTGATTCAGTGCCACAGTAAGTTTCTACCTCGCTGCAGATGTTTTGCAGATACACCATTTTTAGTGTCCAACGAAGGAGGACAGTGTCAGTAATGCCACGTCCTCTGGTTAGGCCGCCTGAGGATTTCATCGTCTTCATGAGCGTCTGCTCAATGGTCATATCTGACCAAATACCAGACCAGAATTTTCTTGTCCGCTGGATCGTAAAATAGCATTCACTTGTGAACTTATTATATTCCACAGGATCCATTCTGTCTTTCAAGGTCAACATGTCTTGAAGGTATAACTGTGCACACTTAGCGTAGAAAATGTGGCCTGACGCATGAAAAAATGGCAGCATTTTTTGAATCGTTGTCAGATGAAGAACCCAGTTGCCTGACCTTTCTGCTTCGATAAATTGTTTGATTAATGTTACCATACGAAAGTATTGTACCCACAAATTGTCCGTATGGCCATTGCGTTCTATTTTGGAGAGAGCCTTTCGGAATTTTGTTGCAACGTTCTGAAAATTGTCGTTCTCTCGGGACGTCAAAATCGTGGATCTGTTATCAGTTAGTAGCCACTCATCTAAGAGATGCCTCTCTTCCATGTTGAAATTCATCGTTTCCAGAATTCTAGTAGCTAATGCTAAATGAGTTAAAATATGAGCCCGCACTGCTCGTCCATATGCATGCCCGGACATAATCTTTTCCACACTATTCTCCGCGTAAATAGTCGAAAAAAGTTCCTTTAGACCACTACCATTCATAATCACACCAATAGATCCCATAAAAGAAATCAATAGGTGGAAACCTCTCAGCCTCATTTCAACATTCTCTAAATCTAGGCGATTTACAACTATTTCCTTACCTTTCAAATACAAAGGCTGATCACAAGTTACAAAACAAGTTTTTTTGATTAAATTTTTTCCTGGCAAATAGAAGAGCTGTTAAGATTGTGCCTGGATTAGATGGGGGGAAGTTTATAAATGGAAGGCATACTACTTTAGATTGTTCATCACTTTTATCCTTCATCGCCCCTTCCATAAAACTATTCCAACCTGCAACATTTTTTTTCTTCAAGCATTTTCCATACAGCCAAATGATATCAGTAGCCGAAGGGACAATTTCATCATCGTGAAGTAGGTGGATAGTGTTTAAATCTGCAACTGTAATGGACGTCAATCCTTTTGAGAAAGTTTTATCAAAAGTTTGAAGCTCTATAGGAGCAATAGCCTCCACAATACCAGAGGCAGTGTATTTTTTTACTTTGGTAATATTATTGTCTGGTTTTATTGAAGCGCGAGGAGTGATTGCCATGACACCTCCTAAAGCGTGAAATGTGCCTGAACCGTCCAATGTATGGACATTAAAATCGGCGTTGTCAAATACGAACTGCACAAAACCACCGTCACCGATCTCTAGCTTGTAAGGGCGTAAAATTGCCGATGTTGTTAGGAACAAGGTGTCATTGTAACTAGATGAGAAGCCTACAGATGACAGCAGTTCAATGAGGTGCTTTGATTCAAATTTTTGGTACAAATACACACCAACTCCAAGTAAAAGTGACGATAAAAACAAACGAGGTCGAACTGCAGTTATTAGGGCATGCGACATTGCAACACATTTCTTTTTCCACTTATCCAGGCTGCTACGCTTACCTTTGAGGATAAGGATAATTGATATTAATTATATTATCAAGTTTTTTAAGAGGAATTTGAGCCGACACCAAAGCTTCGCACAAATCTAGAGCAAAAGTTGTTTTTGATGGTCTAGGTTTATTCTGTTGATCTTCTATAACGTTTTTTAACAATGGTTGTTTCATAGTTTTTTAATATTTTTTAAATGTAGACCACTACCCAAGTGTTGTTTTAAATGGTACTTTTTAGTAGCACCGATTTAAAATACTACATATACTAATAATTAAAAGCATTTAAATTAAGATAATACAAACTTACTTATTTTGAACAAACTTGACAAAAAAGGTTTTCCTCGTCGGTTGTTAAATTATTGTCCAATTTCCTCCACTTGTAATAATTTTCAAATTTTGATTGTTTATTAGGTGGCATTTTTTAAAACTTACTCACAGCACAACAGCAATAGACTATCACAGTGTGACAATATCACAGGTATTTATAACAAACAAAGAATATTTTAGTCATGTGTTTCAGTCATTAAAGAAATCCCACCGGACAAAATTAAAATTATCTATATTTGTTTGCTTTACTTAGGTACTAAATAGACCTATAAAATATGATTCATTCCGAAATCCTTCCGGTTTTCTTAATAGTGTTCTCTTAAGCCTGTCATTGTACATAATCCTAGTATAAATTTTTACAATAGTTCTTCTCTATAAGCGGCTTTTGTATTTATTGTTTTCTGGAAACCATTGTTTAAGAAAACATGCAAATTCCTGTTGTTATTTATAGGTTTGTGGTAAGACCTTTTGAGCAAAAAATGTTAATTATATTATTGTACGTAATTTAAGTAAAATTCTGTAATGCGTTATTGTCATCTACTTATTAAAACACTGTTTACACAAACTTTTCAAAACTTATATGTAAAAAGGCAATATAAAATATTACTCTTTAAAAAGGCATAAAAGACAAAAAGTTACACAAAAAGGCAAAATAGGCAGGCTCCAGGCATTTGCTTTACTGTCCGTTCTTTAGTTATTAAGATTATAATGTATACCTTGTTTTTTGTTTTATTTTTTATATATATTAATGTATATATTTTATTTTTTTATTTTATGATATACTAAATGTAGACCGTATTTAGTAAGCTACAAAACTGTAAATAACTTTGAATTTGACCTTTTGGTATTGTCAATGTTTATTATTTATTTTATTTGAATTTCTTGAATAGCGTCGCGAACGGCCACGAATGATTGCCAATCGGATTCGCTAACAAGCTTAGTTTACACCGTGAACTATTTCATTTATTTAGTTGAGTGTACTATGTACTTAAGAATCGGTTTGTTGAACAATTTTTTAAATTGTCTCCGACTTAAACTTCATGCTTTTTTGACGTCATACTAAACGAGTTCCTAGCATTAGTTTTTGTATATGCGTCTAGACACAGTGTATAAGAAAATATTAAGGTACCTAATCTTCATGCAGGATGATAATTTTCAGAGGCTGACTATTGGTATATCAAAAACGGTAAGAAATAGAACTTTGTAGACAAATTGATGTAATTTTCTATTCTTTTTACATTGGCATAAAAAACGAATTTTTATTTTTGTCTTTTATTTAGAAAAAACTAACACCGCTACAGAAAAATTACGTTTTGTATTTTATCGGTTTGATTTAGTTCCAAATTTTGAGTATCTCTTCCGAGATATTTTGTTTTAACCTTTTCTTCTAATGAGTCTTACTAATTTATTTTTGAAAATAATTTTTACACTGCATTTTTTTAAAAATTACGTGCGACAAACATACCGTTTCACTTAGAACACGTCCTACATATTCCGCAAATCAACTAGTACTGCATTTGAAAGCACTGCGAGCTATAAAAGTACGAGTCATTTTGCACGTTAAAACTGCATATGACAATCTTGTAATGGGAGTCGCAAAGTCACATTACAATGCTCTGCAACATAAATACAAGCATGGGCTCCAATAATTGTAGTCCAAAAATAAAGAAAACCTGTTTAATTAACGTCGCTTTAAACGACGACTATATTATGTTAATGTTTTAGAGTAATAAAAAGTACTATATCCTATATACAGTGTGTCCGAAAAGTATGGAATATATTATACAGGTCGATAAATATGCACTTTACACGAAAAAGTTGTAAATAAAAGTTGTTTATCACTTAGTTATCTACCACCTGGAAGATATCAATTTAAATTTTTGCTGTAAACAAAATCGCAACGAATAACACTTACATTATTTTAAATGGCAAGGCACGTCTTTATTATACTCATTTGATAGAGTCTTTTTTTCTCTTTTCAACCATATGAAACTTAAATACCTTTACATCAAAAAAATTTCAAGAAAAACAAGGACATGTCTAACAAATTTGTTTTACTGAGCAGTATTAATCAGGTACGTAATATGTAGCATTGAAACAATTGAATGCACTTTAGAACACTGTCACACTTTGCTATCTGTTAGTGCTTGAAATATGGCTCAATTATCTGAGAAACATAGAATTGAAATTTTAATGATTCTGGGATATGGAGATAGAAGAAGAACCCAAGACGAAGTATGTAATTTATTTAATAACTTGCATCCAGAATTAAACATTTCGCAGTCCACGGTAAGCAAAATTTGACGGAAATTTCAAGAGACAGGTTCGGTGAAAGATGCGAGTAGAACTGGTAGACCTTTGTCATTAAGTAATGTGGAACGAGAAAATGTGTTCTTGTCTGTTGAGGAAAATCCACAAATTTCTGTTCGGCAAATTGCTAGAGACCATAATTTGAATAAATCGGCTGTACATGACGTTTTAAAAAAAGAAACATTTCATCCTTATAAAGCTTGTGTAGTTCAAGAATTATTTGAAGACGATTTAGACAGAAGGCTGGAGTTTTGTGAAACAATAACAAACAAACTTGAACGAGATGCACATTTTCATAAAAATATCCTTTTTACTGATGAGGCCACGTTTTGTTTAAACGGCACAATTAACAAACAAAACACACGTTACTGGTCTTCACAAAATCCTCACTGGTATCTAGAAGGGCACACCCAATACCAGCAGAAAGTCAACGTCTGGGTAGGAATGATTGGAAGTCAAATTTTGGGGCCATATTTTTTTGAAGGTAGTTTAACGGCGAATATTTATCTCGATTTCTTAAGATTTGAGTTAGTTCCTGCTTTGGCCGAGTTATTTCCACATGAAGTAGATCCAGATATACCTCATAACAGAATATGGCTTCAACAAGACGGGGCACCTCCACATTTTGGAATTAATGTCCGCCACTTTCTTAATAATACTTTTCAAAATACATGGATAGGCAGAAGAGGTACGATATAATGGCCTGCTCGCTCGCCGGATTTAAGTCTACTAGATTTTTTTCTTTGGGGCTATATTCAAAGCAAAATTTATGTAAATAGACCTGATAATGGTGAAGATTTGAAAAATCGCATTAGAGTTGAGATAAGAGCTATAACTCGAGATATGATTTCAAAAGCAATCGAGGGTTTTAAAAATCGAATTTACCACTGTCAAATTATGAATGGTTTACATTTTGAACATTTATTGTAAGTTTAGTTTAAATACATTTTTTTGTTATAACAATTTTATGTAAAGATAATTAAAGTTTAATATTTGCTATTGTGACAGTGCATTCAATTGTTTCAATACTACAATATTACGTACCTGATTAATACTGCTCAGTAAAATAAATTTGTTAGACATGTCCTTGTTTTTCTTGAAAATTTTTTGATGTAAAGGTATTCAAGTTTCATATGGTTGAAAAGAGAAAAAAAGACTCTATCAAATGAGTATAATAATTACGTGCCTTGCCGTTTAAAAAAATGTAAGTGTTATTCGTTGCGATTTTGTTTACAGCAAAAATTTAAATTGATATCTCCCAGGTGGTAGATAACTAAGTGATAAACAACTTTTATTTACAACTTTTTCGTGTAAAGTGCATATTTATCGACCTGTATAATATATTCCAAACTTTTCGGGCACACTGTATATGTTTAAATATTTTAATTCATAATAATTTGTGCCATTTTTTTTTGTTTGAATGTACTTTTGGGAAACTCGCGCTTTAAAGTCTTTATTGACCAGTCGCTACTGACTGCCACGTCGCACTTATTTTGTAAAGACAATGGGTTACCTAGCAAACTTTACAGGAATTTACAAACCGTTTAAGTACGGATATTATTTTAAACGATTAAAATAAAGTTTAAAGTAAATCAATTCCATTGTTTTGGATGCATAGTCTCGCACATTTTATTAAAGTCTCACTACGACCATTTCTAATATTAGAAATACGTATTGTTACGAATTTGAAAACTAATTTATTTGAAACGAAATATTTACACCATTAGAACTACACTTAACTAATTAAATCTAACGATATTTAACAACAACACTTACATTGATTTATATATTACTATCACTAGGTCTGCACTTTTTAATTTTATTTAAAACTGATATTTGTTTATGTCAACAACACGTACGTGACATATTTATGTTTCACTAGCACGGGCACTTGATTTATTTATCTTAGCACTCACGTTAATCACTTATTTATTTAAACCGACAAAAATCTTCTCAACTCAATTCGAAAAGCTGACTTTGGCTTTCTTAGAATACTTTTTATATATTTTGGTTATCTGTGTCTAAAATGTTTAACATCCCTTGGTCATTGTCTCAAAGTTGACAATAACTTCGAGAACGTTTCTTTGTTCTTTTCTTAAGACTTTCTGTCCCAGAACAGAAGACTGGATGCGACACTGGTAGAAAGGATCGTGGCAATAGCGGCAGCTCTCTCCATTTGGCAACTTATTTGAGCATAAAAGTACCAGTCAATGGACACTTGCTGAACCGATATTCTACTTGGATAGCAACTACAGACTAACACTTGAACCTCTGTTCATTGGAAGACGACCTCTAACATATTTCGAAGTATCCTTCAATTCAGTTGATCTAAGCTTGGGTACTGCCAATTTCTTAATATTGTGGAATTTTATTTGTTTTTTGAAATACCATAATGCTTGCCATAGTTTTTTGTATAACGGCTTTGCACGTGAGTACTTTTTGGTGACTAGATAGATAATGAAGCGTTGGTCATCACGTACTTTTATAACCTTTCCTACCGCCGGTTGCTGTCTTCGTAGTTTATCTAACCATCTAAACTTCTTAAATACGACTGCAACCCTTTTGGACATGTCAAGGTCCTCGCTCACGCAATGTGCGATGGCGTAATCTTGTTTGGAACAGGTCTTGTTGTTCTTTGGTTGTAAAGCCGAACCTAGTCTTTATAGAGCTTCTGTACATACTCATAAACTTATAAACTATTCTTTTGACTTGATTTCTAATTCTGCTAGTTATTACTTTGGTTCGGACCTGAACTACGTAACGTGCACGATTTCATAAAGACTCTTTCATTGCCTCTGCAGGTTTGGCGACAAACTACGTTGTCTTTGGGAATTATACAAACACACCATGTCGCCAGATTGAAACTCGCCATTTTGTGCTTTGACGTCATATCTGGTCTTCATTCTGTCGCTGGAAATTTGTGTGTTTTTACGGACTGTTTTATGTACTTCGTCTAGCTTCTTTGTCAGTTTACTGACGTAGTCTTTTTCAATAATTTTTACTTTCAGTTTTTGTCTAAATTGGAGGTCGCATGGCGGTCGTATTTTGCGACCGAGTATGACGCAGATTGGTATTTGGCCTGTAAACAGATGATCGGTAAGCCATTATGAAATGATGCAAGTACTGATCTCAGTCTCTTTGGTGTTCGAACGCTAGTTTGACAAAGTACTCTCCCATTGTTAGATTCATCCGTTCAACTATGTCATTAGATGGATAATGGAGAGGCGTCGTTTTAGTTTCCTTAATTCCCAACAAACAGCAAATTTTTTGAAACAGCGCAACTGCTCAAGTTCTCACTTCTCATTAAGCATAGCAGTTTTTTGGAGGCATTTGATCTTTTTTTTAAGTTGCGAACAATGGCCGCAGCTTGCCAGACATGGTCTTCTAGACAAGGCATTAGCGTTCCGATGACTGCGTCCGGCACGGTGTTCTGTGTCATCATACTTTTGCAGTTTTTTGGCTTATCTTGTTACTTGTCGGGAACTGCAATAGCTATTTTAAAGTGGCGTCTTTAGTAAAAATGTTTGTCCATACAAATGTTTGTAGAAGTGTTCTATGGAGTTGACAACTGCTAACAGTTACCTCCTAGTCACGCAATAATTTTTTGCTGACTTGGACAAAACTTTATTAAAATACGCGATGACTTTTTCTCGTCTATTTTGCACTTGTGAAAAGACCGCACCTATGGCCAGATTACTTGCATTGGTATCAAAAAAAACTTTTCATCTTCACTTGGATAACTTAAAATCGGCGAAGTGACTAGTACTTGTTTTAGTTAATGGAAAGCGTTTTTGCAATCTTCTTTAGATTTAAATTATGCTTTTTTTTGGGTCAGTTTTGTCAAGGGTTTAGCAATATTGGCAAATCCAGGTACAAATCGTCTGTAATAGGTGCACAACCCAAGAAAACTTCTATCTATAGATGCGACGTGGCCATGGTGTTGCAGTATCTTCTTAAATACATGGCATTTTTTTGGGTTCGGTTTTAGATTTACTCCACGTAGTCGTTGGAACGCTTCTTTCAAGTTGTTTAAGTGTTCTTCAAACGAGTTTTAAACTACGATTACGTCGTTTAGGTAAACCAAACACGTATTCTAAGACAGTCCGCGCAAGATGGTTTTCATCAAACACTCAAACGTTGCAGGAGCGTTACACAGACCGAAGAGCATTACAGTGAACTGTCACAAACCAGTTCTAATCGTAAAAACTGTTTCTTGGGTTTCAGTAAATCTGTCAGTAACCACTCTTTAAATCCAACGTGGAAAACCACTGGGATTTTGACAGGGTGTCTAACGTATTGTCAATTTTTGGTAAAAGATAGCTATCCTTTTTGATCACGTGGTTAAGCTGTCTGTAGTCTACGCAAAACCTTTTTGATCCATTTTTCTTTTTTACAAGTACCACTGAGGACGCCCATGGACTGTTTAAAGGTTTAATCACACTTTCTCTCTCCATATCCGTAGTTATTTGTTCGACTTGTTTTCTATTCGCCAAAGAAAATCTTGATATTTCTGGATCAACACTTTAACTTTAGCCAGCTGGTTTTGACTGAGATTTGGCCGTAAGAATGTCCAATAGATGTTGTGAGTATTTTTTCTTCGACGTATCTTCATTAGTATTCACGCGTTTCACAATTTGAGATACTGGTGAGCATTGGCTTATCACGGTCTTCTTTTTCAACGTTACTGAATTTGAGTTGACATTTAAGATCCTTACTGACATCGCGTTTTTTAGTTTTAGTTAGTACTAAAGTTCTGCCAACGAGTAGTTTTTTTTAAACTAAGTCACTCTTTATTAGCTTAATAACGCGGACGTTGTCTTTTCAGAAATTTCCATCCAGGCGTGCCATCACCACACTGTGTGAGTCTTACTCAAGAAGACTCACACGGTTGCCTTCTATGTCTAATAAAAAATTTCCAGGATAACTTTTTTTGTGATATTGTCTACCAGTACTTGATGGTCGAGTACTCTATTTCTTAAACCAATGGTTACTTTGACTCGTTCGTGAGTAGGTATTTTTTTCCCCCCGCCGTTTAATGTCTGTAACTGTAACTGGTGATGTATTCCGGTAATATATCCGGACGAATGATTCTTCGCTCCATTGTCAACAAGTAACTGTAGTAGTATGTTGACTAAGGTTTTTTTTATCAAAATTTGGAGGTACAACTTTAAACTTGTTAGTGATTTATTTTCAATGATCCATTAATAACTCGTGGTTTGTGACGCTTTCTTCACCTTGGCAATTCATTTAGTTCATTGTTCTTTTAAGCAGTTTTATTTTGTCTTCTAATTTGCCCTCTATTGTTTCTATTTTGTTTTTTAGAACCTCGCATATTTTTTTACTTAAACTTAACATAACTGCTTGAGTTTCCTCTTGAACAATTTTAATTTTTCTTTATTTTTCTAAGAATTTTCAGAGAATTTTTCTTCTATTTTTTCAGAATATTTTTCTATATTTTTATTCATCGATTCTTGACCATTCTTTATTGATTCAAAAAATGTAAATCGTTTTGCATCCATTTTCACTTGATATCCCGTTAGCGGCATAAATTAGAACACGAACAAAAGGTTTACTAAAACAAGGTTCAAAAACGTTCACTACTTTAACGAACTGGACAACCATAATTACACGCTATAAACAACACACGCAAAGCGCAAACTAAACAACTGTTTATTTATACGATATCAACATTTTATCAAAGGATTTCGATACCGCACATATCTGTATCATCAGTGTTACGAATTTTAAAACTAATTTATTTAAAACGAAATATTTACACTACTAGAACTACACGTAATTAATTAAATCTAACGATATTAACATATTTAACATTAATTTATATATTACTATCACTAGGTCTGCACTTTCTAATTTTATCTAAAGCTGATACTTGCTTATGTTAACAACATGCACGCGAGGTATTTATGTTTCATTAGCACGGGCTGATCATAGCACATACGTTAATCACTTATTTATTTAAACCGACAAAAATCTTCTTCTTGATTCAATTCGAAAAACTGACCTCGGCTACCTTGGAATACTTTTTATATATTTCTGTTATCTGTGTTTCGAATGTTCAACATCTTTCGGTCATTGTCTCAAAATTGACAATAACTTTGAGAACGTTTCAGTATTATTCGAGAAGTCAGTGAAGTACACGCGTCGCTAATTATTTGTATCAGATCATGTTACATGCTAGTGAGACTAATTGTAACAGGTAGCAATATGTTGACGTTTTTCTGTTTTTTTAGCTGCATTTTTTGCATTGGGACTTTAGCATCAATAACAACCTGTTACAAGCTTTATGTCTTACGAACCTTGCACGGCCAACTCACACAGTCGGAGGTAGGGGAGGTTCACAGGAAGTATGCTTAAGGGCGCTAGATCTGATCCAAGATAACACTTCTGCCTCGATCACGACAGACGATCCAAACTTGTAACTCAATTTGAGGTTTGTAATCCTTATTAGTCTGATGTTCGAGTAGCCAAAATTAGTTAATAGATAACGATAATCACAGGAAAAAGAAAAATAACAAAAGAGATTAACAATTATAATCACTTTAATGTATTAACGTTGGATACTAATAAGAATATATCAAATTTCTGCACCTCTCGATGCTCGAATGGTTTCCACGTAAAATTAACAAATATCACAGTTTTAATGTAGTAGCGCAGTAAATTGACAATTATACGCTAAATGCGCAATCCTTAAATATTAGCATGACTAATAATTTTCGTTAACAAGTGTAGAAAACTTTGATTTCGCAATACATAAGATTTACTAGATTATATCGAAGTTCTAATACATGAATGGCCGCAGTAGCGGCAACACACACTACACATTGACGTTAGGTCGAAACGAACAGCACAGAAAAGGTCGAAGTAAATATTTTTCATACACACAGCATGCGATACAGTAAAGTGAATGATTACAGTTACATTATTGGTATATAAGCAATAAATAGAATTACGGTCGTTAATATTGATCAAAATTCTGTGAGTAACTTTCGTGACAACGATATAAAAATTAAGTAAATAAACTCACCCGAAGTCCAGTTTCCACTTCGAAGAAAACGTTTTCCCCGCCAGCGGCCTGTAATAATTATTTAAAAGCAAATCGTGTCACACACCAACTCACGAAGAATAGTAAGCTACAAAATTAGTATTAATAGCTCATTAAGTATTATATAAAAATCCGGTGTATCGAATACTGTAGGTAGTAATTTAGAACAGGTGGCTGATAACACAATCGACTTCTATTCCCAAAGCAGCATCTACGACGCAGTGTTCGACGAGACCTCAATGTTATTTAAGTAGCAGGCCCTCACAACAGCTTATATGCTCGGTAGCATTATTCATTAATGGTACTTATGCATCCTTACTACTGCTTGAAATACACAATGGCTGGCAACGTGGTGGGAACCGGCTATCACATTAATATAGAAATTACGAAGGACTCCTAATAGATTGAAGATAAAAATATCTTACCCTGTGCCGAAAGAATCGTAATAAATTCGCAATCGCCTTATAAATTTGTGTCCATCACACGTGATGTTCTTAAAAATTTAAGAATCAATTCGAAATTTTCGGCACCGGCCCGTTACTGTAGTTGACAGCTTCACGATTTTGTCGTAAAATGACAGTCACGAGAAAAGATCGGTAGAGGGCGTCAAAACCGGAATCTAATTTGAATTCATATACAGAATATTTCGTAATGAAAAATTTCGCACGTAACAAACCATGGCTTCTTTTTCGTACAAGTGCAGCGTTAACATTTTTCACTTCTTGTAATTTGTAAATAAATATCTTAAACTTTTTAGTGGAGTCACTACGTCGTTGAGATTTAGGAAATCTTACACAATTGACTCTGTATACTGAAGTAGCATTAGATTTTTTCTAGTAATAATGTGACAGTTGATTAGCGTTTTATAGCAATTTTTTGATATCATAGCAATGATTTACACATTAACGTATAATAATTTTATAACTGATCAGAAATGTCAACATTAGTATAATTTTCGGCTTCATTTTGTTGTTTCCTTTTCTGTCTGTTTTAGTTTTTACCATTTGATGAAAGCATGTGCACACCCTGTTTGTCTCTACTTTAGGAGGGTCACGTATTTTTGTTGCAAAGTACGTATTTATTTTTATTGCGGGTTGGTACCAACAACATCTTTATCCAAACTTTTTCTGTGATTTCTAATAATACTTAGCAAGTTTGTTTTCTATGTTTTAGTTATCAGTTGTTATTAGTCGACCTTCTTCAAGAAGATCTTTTCTTAAGTGAACAACTGTTGTTGATCCTGGCAATAGTATCATTGTTGCAAATAGTTAATTTTATTTTCAAGGTAACTTGATTTGAATTTCAGTTATTTTTTATTCATAACTATAACAATTTATTAAAACAATGTTTTTTTTATGGATAAAGCAAGGCATGTGGCATATAATAATAAGAAAAAATCGTAAGTTTCAAATACGCAAAAATTAATTATGGCGGTTATGATAAATATGAAGTTTATGCAATTATCTCAAAAACCAAGAAAAAATTTTATACATAATTTTGAAAAACCTACCATACTGTAAAACAATTGCTAAAAATTCAAAAATAATTAAGCAAATTTCGAAGATAGCTATTTTTAGTTTTTTCTAAATAAAAAACGAATAAATAGAATTTTGTTTATTTTACTAACGGGATGGTAAGGAGGATCTAAAACTACATCACTTTGTCTACTTAACCGATTTTTTACCTCTTACCGTCTGATATAGCAATTGTGAGATTCTGAAAATGGCAATTTTCTAACAAAAACCATGTTTTTATTTATCATTTTGTAATATGACTGGTTTTGAAGAAAAACCAAAAATTGGAACCATATAATCGTATAGAATGCATAAAGAAAAATAAGAAATAAAAAGGAACAAAACTTTGCCAAAACATTGAAACCTCTTGTTATTAAAAAACAATATTAAATTTTTATTTAAATTTTAAATAAAAACTAGAGTATTTTTTTTTATTTTCTTTTGATTGGTACATTTGATACAGTAATATAGAAAAACAATTTGTACCTATAGTTTAATTATAAAAATGTTCATATATCATTTAAAAGATTTAATTTTAAGTTAAGAAAAGTTTGAATAAGCTTTACAGTCTTAATTAAACTTTAAAGTCAATACAGGAAAATTTAAATATTTGAAATGTGCGGTTCTCTAACTAAAACTTTGTTGGAAATTTTAATACCCATCGTTGAAAAAACTTAATATAGGGGGTAATTAACACATAAATAATAATATAGATTTTTTAGTGTTTTCTATTTAAAAACTTAGTTATTTAAACATTTAATTTATTATTAATAGTTTAACATTCATACTTTTTTAGAAGAAGCAAAACTTATAAATTTCTGTATTATATATTCTCTTAGTTTTGTCTGCTATTTAATAAAATTGCTCAACCATCTGACATTCTTCTAGTACCTCGGCTAGTTTTTTTTAAAATGTTTATGCTTCTATGCAGAATCTATAGAATTTTAGAAGATACATTTCCACCGGAGCTCTTTTTCTGTATTTTATTAACGTGAGGTCTGTTCCTATATGAAATAATCTGATACAGGAAAATTTAGTAGAACTTCCATACGTGTTTAACACGTTCTTTCAACGTTTGTGACGCATGACTAGATTTTCTCGGAGCTAGACTCAGATCCGTGTTTCTAATACAGTATTTTTGAACGGGGCGGTTTTATCCGTGGCTTACAGAGCCGGTAGAGCCAAAAATTTTTCGTAAAATTATTTTTATTAATGCCAGCATACTTTGGAGATGCAAATAAATGAATTTTATCCAACTAGATGTTTCATTTGTGTGTTAAACTAAAAGAAAATAATAATAAGTACACTCAACTAAACAAAAGACGGGACATCTTGGTTAGTTCGATTAAACTAGTTAGCAGTGTCAACTACGCTTCTTAGCGAATGCGATTGGCAATCATTCGTGATCGTTTTCGATGCTGTGAAACAATTCATATTATACAGATAATAAATATTGACAATACAGAAGGTCAATTCGTTTATTCACAAAAACTAAAAAAATAATATATTCTTATGTGTGTGTAAATAAAAGTTCTATAACATAAGCGTTTGAGCAACATCGCCATCGCAAAATGTCTACATTTAGTGTTTTCTGTTAATATTTTGTCGTCTTTTTCTGTAATTCTCTATTTCATATATTTTTTTTTGTAGTGTCAACAGAAATCATATCAGTTTTTAGTGCCATCTAAAAATGCAGTATTTTATAATCCAAAACTAAAAGTAATGTAAAAGAAACATTTTACTTAAAGTTTAAAAACACAAGATTTTTCCAGTTTGTCCATTAAATTTCAATTTTCTCTGTAATGTTGAATCACGGTGCGCAGTTGTGCATAAATTTCCAAGGTAGAAATTTTCTAAAGCTGAGTGGAAAACCTATGCAAATCTAATGCGATATGGACGTTTAATATTTAATTGCTTCTTTCAAAGCACTCTTAGAAATAATTATAGAAAAACAATGCAATAATTTAAACTATTTGTAAAAATATTTACGTAAGTTTAAAAATAATTACCTTAACCATTTACGTTTTATAACAAAATACGCTAGTTCTATAACAATTTTTTAGTACGTTTCTTGACAAAAAGCGCAACATTTTTTTGTTAGCGTAGGGTTTTTAAGTTTCTAGTGAAAATTACATTAAGATTCTTACTCTAAATTAAGTTGAACATTTTCTCCGACGTATAAATAAACACGACGAATATTTCATAAAACCTTAAGTAAATGTGGCAATTTAATCAACGACAAAAAACAAACATAAAATTGAAACACTTATTAAATTTTTAAAATTTAATCTAACTTGCAACTTCTAATTTTGTCTGAAGATTTATTATTCATTGTTGCAATTACTAACTAACGCATCTGTGTATTTTAGAAATTGGTAGTGTGCAGGTACAATTTTAGTACAAAACGTAAAATTTTACTAAGGTGTACACTTTGAGTTTATTTTGTGTTTTTTGTTTTAAGGAGAATTTTCCTCAAATTTATTATATAATATTTTATATAATAAATATTTACAATTACAAACCTTGCAAACATTGTTGGTCGAATTAAATATATTTTAACATTTTACTATTAGGGAAAAATATAATGTGATACACAATAGTTATTTATGTATTAATAGCGAAAAGTACGACTTTCTTGCTAGGAGAGGGAAGTTTGCTGTTTGACGCGAAGCGGAGGGCAGCATTCACTCGTGTGTAAAAAAGTAACTATTTGCTCATAATACATACATTTTTTCTATAAACAATACCAAATAATACAATACCACTAAGTATTAAAAAAGTAATGAAATGTCAATATTTTGATTATTGCAATTTACGTATTTAGATAATTGTACGTTGGAAGGTCACGGCAAAATTCTTCGCGGTTTGAATTTTTTTATTAATGCTATTTTTGATATAGCGTTTTTGACCGACGAACTTTTCCAATCTTTATGGCGCTTTAGCTGTGTGATATTGCCTCCTCCATTAACTTACAAAGTAGCGGACCACGACTACTTTGATTATATATCAAAAATAACTTCGCCGGAATATTTTCTCTCTTGGATTCTATTCCTGGTTTTAGAATTTGAAAATTCACAATGTAAAAGCAAAAGTCAAAAAAAGGCGCCAGAAAAGTTAATAGTTTAATTAGGTTTCTGGACCTTGTCAAACAAAAAAAACGCCATCTTGGTTAACACACTTCAAATGGAATTTACTTTTTTAGGATGTATTACAATGAAATCTTGAATTCATACTAAATGCTAACGTCGATGGAATAAAAGCTTTCGTACAATTTAACTATCATAATTAAATAAACCAAAAATAAAAATGACATTAATTACTTGATTTAAATAAAATTTAAATAACAATAAATGAATTATAAATAAAATAACGCAACACAACAAATCGGGTTAGGTATCTTAAATTAAAATTAAATTAAATTTTGCAAGGCCTTGTATGCACAAATACAAATAAAAATTTAGTTAACTGTGATTACATAATTAAAACAATCTTAATTCAATATTATAAATTTGACGGGTTAAACACGGTTGATCAAAAAAAATTGTAGTTTGGTACATACCGCCTTTAACGGAATACAAAAAACAAAAGTGTCATAAATTAAAAGTTATTTTAACGGTACTATAAATAAACAAAAAATGTTTTTTGTTCATACCAAAGCTTTTAAAGCGCTTAAGTTAGCAAAAAGTAAAATCACAATTTATTTTAAACGGTAAATATCTTCTTTTTTTCTTCTAATTTTCTTTTGCTCTTTCAGGCGTCTGATTATGGGTCACGGTCTTCTTTAACCTATTCCTTTCATGTTTTTCTATCTCTTGCTCAAATTTTTATGTCTTCTTTTGTTTTTCCTTTTCTTATTCCATGTTGTTCTATCTGGTCTAGACATTTTCTTCTTGGTCTTCCTTTTTTTCTGTTTTTTGGTTTGTCTTCTTTCATTATTTTCTTCGTCAGCAGGTCGTTATTCATTATTGTGACATGTTCGTTAATTCTTTCTAATATTGATGTTTGTTTTATTTCTTTCCTTATAGTTTATTTTCTAACGTAATTCTATATTGTTTTCCCTGCTACTTTTCTAAGCTGTTTCATCTCCGTTGCGTATGTTGTATATTTTCTTTTTCGTTTCTGTGCCTATTTCTTTATGTCTTAGTATATGGTTGAGTACGTAATATAGTTTTGTTGATTTATTTGATCGATATGTTGTTTTTGCGTCTATTTTTCCATTATTTGTTAGTATTGTGCCTAGATAGTTGAATGTTGCTATTTTTTCCAGAATTGTGTTCTTGCATTTTATTTCTTTGTTTGCATTCTCTATCGGATTTTATTTATTATCAACATGTTGTTTCGTTGTTGTTTACTTCCATTTTCTCTTCTTCTATTTCTTTTACCCGGATATTTAATAATTTCTATATTTTCTTTCATGAGTATAAATAAGCTATTTATTCATATGGGCTCTAAGCTTGTTGTATCCTATTGTCGTTTTTAAGTATTCTTTTATTTTGGTTTGTTTTACTATTCTGCTCATTATTATTAAGAATAAAAGGAGGGCTTAGGCTGTCCTCCTGCTTTATTCTTTTTTTCATCTTAAATTTTTCTGATCGTTGTCCTGTGATTTGTATTTTTCCTGTTACTGTTTTGAACGTGCTTTCAATTATTTGGATAAGTTGTCTAGGCCCTTCTAATTCTTCGAGGTATAACTATTTGATTCTTCTTTTGTTCTTTTTATTAGTATTTTTAGTATATAAATGTTGTCACTTGCATGTGTTGCTGTTCTGAATGGAATTTGTTTTTGTTCAAGTTTGTGTTCTACATATGTTCTCGGTTTTTCCCCCAGTATTTTTCTATATAGTTTTAGTGTAGTTTGGGCTAGGCAAATCGTTCTTTATAGTTTGTTGTCTTGTCTTTAGGCATTTTCTTCAATTTAATTTTGGATGCCATTTCGTCCTTTCCACTAGCTTTTCCTATTTTAATCTGTTTTATCTCTTTCTCTGTAGTTCTTCTCTTGTTATCTGTAGTATGCAATTTTACTGTGACTTTTCTATATTCATTTTCTACGTTTAATTTTCCTCTAAATTTCTCTGAGTAGAACTCTTTTCAGGTTTCTAGTATTTCTATTATTTCCAGTTTGAGTTCCTGCTGCTTATCTTTTTACTGCTTTTATTTTTTTGCTTTTAGTCTCTCTTACTCTTTTTACTATTGCTCAAAACTTTATTGTGTCCACCTTGTGTTTGTCAATTATTTTTTGTCTAAACTCTTTCTAGCTTTCCTTTTTCGCTTTTTTGATTTCTTGTTTTTTTCTTTATATTTTTCTTTTTTTTGTTCGGATATACTTCTTTCAAGCCTGTTTTATTTTTTCACTACTCTTTTATCTCTTCAGTCTACCAACTTGTTCTTTTTAGGTTTTTGTTGATGTTTCTTCTTCCACATACCACTTCCGTTACCTTTAAAGTAATTCTTTTGAATGTTTCCGTTTTGTCTTCAAGGTTTCTTTCTTTTTTTAAAAATAGTTTGAGAAATTGCTTATTTGTCTTATCTTGGTATTCTTCTTGTCTTTTCTATTTTTTTAGTTTGTATAGGACTATTTTGCTATATGTTTTTTTAGTGTTTGCGTGAATACTATATAATCTATCAAACTTTTTGCGTTACGTTCCTCTGCCAGAAAGGTGTACTTATCTTCCATTTCTTGTTCCCTTAGTGGGTTTCTTTGACATAACTCGATCATTTTTTTCCCGTTAGGGTTTACTGTTTGCGTTTTATATTTTCTTATGCATCCTATGCTTTTATTTTAGTTGTTCCCTATTTTTGCATTTGAGTCGCCCATTATTATAGATGGTTCTGTTTCATCTCTTGCTTCATTAAGTACTTTTTGTAAATTGTTGTAGAATTCTTCGTAGGCAGTTCAAATCAGTTTTGCCAAAAGAAATACAGGTGGTATACACAGCTGGTTTTATTCGTCGGAAGATAAAAATAAACCGGTTAAAGGCGAAACTGAATTGTATAGCCAAACACCAACAATTACACAATTCCTCAGTACGATACTTAAACTTGGTATTAAGGGAAACATCGAGACCGTAAAATATACGAAATAGGATAATTTTTTTAACTTAAATTTTACTAAACAATCTTTATTATCTTTACCACTACCGAATCTTAGGGTTGAACTCTTTGAAAACTATATTATTAGCCGGATATACTTAAAGAAGTTTTCGAACTTGCTTAACAACGCATTATTATTTATCAATGAGCTAAACAAGGATACAAAAGAAATCATGACATAATTGAACATGAGCATCAAAAAATTGTTCTTACAAACAACGCAAAATGACCAAATGATAACGAGATATAAATGACTAAAGAAAACAAACGTACTTACTGGAATATAAGAAACTAAATTTTTGAGACAAAATACTAATGACTGCTGGAACTAATAAATTATAGAATGCATTCAAAACGCATGACAATAAAGGCGACCTAAATGATTTAAGTGTATATGAACTAAACAAAGAACTTAACTGTTAATATTTATGTCATTCTTCATACGATAACAACTTATATCACTTGTCGTTTTTTTCTGTAATTCTCTATTTTATATTTTTTTTGTAGTGTCAACAGAAATCATATCAGTTTTTAGTGCTGTGTAAAAATGTAGTACTTTATAATGCAAAACTAAAAGTAATGTAAAAGAAACCATTTTGCTTAAAGTTTAAAAACACAAGATTTTTTTAGTTTGTCCATTAAATTTCAATTTTCTCTTTAATGTTGAATCACGGTGCGCAGTTGTGCATAAGTTTCTAAGGTAGAAATTTTCTAAAGCTGGGTGGAAAACCTATGCAAATCTAATGCGCTATGGACGTTTAATATTTAATTGCTTCTTTCGAAGCACTCTTAGAAAAAAGTATAGAAAACAATGCAAAGACAAAGACAAAATACTAATGACTGGTGGAACTAATAAATTATAGAATGTATTCAAAATGTATGACAATAAAGGCGCCCTAAATGATTTAAGTGCATATGAAATAAAAAAAATTTAGATGAATTTGAAAACTTGAAATTATAGGGCGTGTTGTAATTGCATTTGGCGGTGTAAAAGCTAAAAGACACACTCAAAAGACGCCGGGTGATGTATACACTATTAAGACCTGCTTCTAAGTGTGTGAGTTCACTAAATTATAAAATCAGATCGGAAAAAAACTGACTTGCAAACAGGTTAATTGATTTAAAGCATTTGAACAATTTAACATTTACTTCGATGTAGAAAAAAATTAATACAAACAAAATTTCACACACAAAATAAACTCATAATAAAACAATCGATTACTAAATTTTGTTAAAAAAAAGAAATAAAACTAATTTTACTGAAACGTAAATTGAATTTAAAATGATACGAAAAATGCAATTAAATTAAATTCAAAAGCCTAAATGAAATAACGAAACTTAAATAGTTATAATAACAATATCAAAACGAAAACAAATCATTAAACTTCCAACTTGAAGTTCCACAAACACATTGTTATACAGCAAATTGCTACCTTGGAGGAACCGTGACACTATTACATGTTAATGATTTTTGAGATTGAATAAGAATCCAACTAATTGATTAACTAAAAAATGTTTGTTATATGAACGATAGAATTTTGAAAGAAAGCCTATATTATGAAAATGCAACGAGCAGAGATGCCAAATTAATACAAAACGCAATACTACGGTTTCAAACGTCGAGATACAGCTGCATAATTTCAACGAGAGCAAAATATAAATCAAACTCTTAATGGTATAAAATAAACAAAACTGCTTATATATCAAATTTCTTGTATCTTAAAAGCTAAATAGGTAATGACAGTCGGAACTATAAATTATAATGCAATCTTAATTTTATTAACACAGAAGAAATGCCAAATCGGCGAAAACCGACGAACTAATGTTTTTAACAAGGGGGCATCCATTAATTACGTGAGCTCAGAATAGGGGGGGGGGTCCAATGAAATCTCACCAAATCTCATTTAAACCGAGGGGGGGATAATTGAAAATCTCACGTCAACTTCAAAAAATTAAAATATTACAGATATTAAAAAATAATTATTTTAAGTGTTCATTTATTACCCGCTAAAATAAATTTCATGGCTATTCATATTATTTAGTACGAGCGTAATATAAAAAAAAAGAGAAAAGTAATAAAAATAAATGAACTTTAAAATATTTTTAGCGTAAATCTCACGTAAAGGGAGGAGGGGGGGTCTAGACAAATCTCACTAAATCTTACCTAAGGGGGGGAGGAGTCTAAACTGACCGAAAAAGAGCTCACGTAATTAATGGATGCCCCCCAACGTGAAACCATAAATTAAGTGAAACAAAAATTACTTAAAAGGGAAATTACAAAAATGATTTGAAATACGTCAGTCAAATAGCGAATATCTCAGAATTCAATAAAAAAAAGGTAAAAAAACGTAGATACGAGGGTTTATCATAAAGTAGGTACAAACATTCAAACGTTGGTTACATTTTGAATACAGAAAACAGACTGAAATTCACTGACGAAGCGTCAAGACGAAAGCAAATATTTAACCTTGAATGTCTATATATTGTACATAAGGCTTACAACTATAATAATTTAATTAATTTAGTATAATAAGGCGTTACGTGTACCATATTGGGGTGCGGAATTCTTTTACAAAAAATAACAAAAAAACTAGTTTTTGTTAGGTAAATTTAACCGTAATTTAAAACAGGCGGCCGCTTAATAATTTGAAAAATGAGTCATGGGTGGTACTCGGTCCGCTAATTATAAAATAATTAAAAGCGCGCCAAAACGGAAGAAATATTCATTACAGCTCCCGTTTACATCTGTCGATTACTGATAGTAAACAAATTGCAAAACACAAGGTTAAAAAAGAACGAGGTAGAACGAATAGCAGATAAATTCAATTAAGAGTTTGTCAATAAACATCACTGTTAATAATAATGATGCAAACCTCTCAGATTAGACAAGGCCTCGTACATAAAAACACATGACTTAATCGTATTACAATATAAAAATATGAGTTAATAGGTTAGCGAAGAATAAGAAATTAAATCGATGCAAATCTAGCGATTACATAATCAGCAGCACAATGTCATTTAACAAGTAATTACATAAATAAATTTGCATACATTAATTGTAATAACATAATACAGAAATTATTCAAATTACCAGTCTACTAATAATAAATTTGCTAACTTTCAAAATGTATTTGCATATGTTTGAAGCTCATGTTCACAATTTTTTTTGAAGAATGTCAA
Source organism: Aquatica leii (assembly GCA_035610365.1). Lineage (NCBI taxonomy): Eukaryota > Metazoa > Arthropoda > Insecta > Coleoptera > Lampyridae > Aquatica > Aquatica leii. The sequence goes on from CM069436.1 coordinate 1,580,547, forward strand.
AAAAAATGTTATCACTTAGAACTAAAGAAATCCATTAAAAAATCGACACAGAAATAAATTAGATTGTTGTACTCAATTCTAAGAAAGCTAAATTTTGCATTTAATTCTCTTTTATTACAACCAAAGATAAACGTGATCGTGTACACAAAGTATATTTTGTTTAGGTAGCTCAGTAATAATGCTAAGAAATAAACATTACCATCTGCTTTAATTATTTTATTAACAATTGATTTTGTAGATAATGGAAAATTAAAGAAAACTATAATTAACACAATATACCAATATGTTTCACGGATTTTACAGTATCTACACTTATCATTTACAGCATTTACACCCATCAATTACCGAATAGTTACATCAACAAACAATTATCATTCGCTTAGATGGAACCGACCTGAAAACTTTTATTGCAAATATCTCAAAACTGGGTTACTTTAGACCAAATCCTAAAACATTTTTATATATCGCCACAAGAAACTTACTCCTTGAGTTTGTAGTTGAATTTCAGATACACCCTGTACATCTAAGTCGTTCGTATTTACGTTCGACACCAATACACGGTAATAGATAAAAAGGGGGTTTTACTGACAATTGTCTACACATGCTATTAGCTAATGGCACATCCGAATTGTTTCCTAAAGTTGTTTAAAGTGTAACGAAAAAATATAGATATATGATGATTTTATAAATACGTTTTTCGTAAGTCAATGATATTTGTAAACTAAATGCGCCAAGCTTTCAAATTACAAATTCTTCTAAAATTAACTCCAAATCGATTTTTAAAATTGATGTTACCAATTAGTGTTTATATTCATAGATGCTGCAAATGATTAACTCGAAAGAGATGTACTTTCTAGACATGTATAATTCCAAAAGAGCAGACACGTGGCTGTTACCCAATTCTCTATGACAATTACGAAAAAATCAAATTGCTTCATAAAAATAGAAGTTAATTCTTACCATAGCGTAACTGTCACAAGGAGCACATACGATACGAAATTAATGCATTCATTGATACCGTAGATGGTTTACGAATATTTACGACGTCGAAAACAGAAATGCTTTTTTAATATATTTCTAAATGTCAGAGTGACAGTTAATGTTTCGGGACAAAATTCATACAGCACACAAATTATCAACCTACATTAAAGTATTTTTAACATAACATGTTTTTTTAGTTATCATTCTATTACAATTTAAAATAACTCATTTTTAAGAAAAAAATTGCCAAGCCTCATAGGTTCTGGTACCATTTTTTGTCATACTATTTGTAATAGTTGTGTACAATTTATGCAATTTTGTTTTCTAACTTATTGCACAAATAACCATAAATCACAAAATAAAAGTATGAATGGACGTTTTTGTTTCTATTTATTAATTACAAATTACAACGTAATTAATTATCAATTTTATTCCTAATATATTTTCGTACATAAAAAATTATTCATAAAAAATCAAAAACTTTGATTTTAATTATCATTGCACAGTATATAATTAATGAAGTATTTAAATACAATTTTTTAATTAATTTTGTTATTCATGTTCTAAAAAAATGTAATCACTTCTTCACCAAACAAGCTTCTTGGCTTGGATTAATTAAAATTTACTGCGGCGTGAAACTGCCTTAAGTATAATGAGTAATAAAATAACTTGTTTTCTTTTAGCTTTCTGTTTTAATGATACTATTTATTACATTTCTTTATATAAAAAAATGTGCCTTTATGATAACAATGTTATAAAAAGCAATTAACGAGATGTTTTTCTTCTTCGTAATTACCACGTGTATAAGAAAGTTTGAATTACTATTTATTCTTTTGTGTTTATGAAAACTATTTGTGTCGCAAATAATTAAAAATTATAAAGTGTTTCTACTGCAAAATAATTAAATAAATTACAATTGTTGTTAATTACATTTCTATTTATCTTTCGGTGTAAGAATAATGAGAGTTTTTGTTTTAATTAATTATTCTATGGATAGTTGTGTTTTTATATGCTTGTACGTTACCATATACTCAACCATATATTTATGACGGTTTTTTTATTGACATTTATCGTCAATATGTTTTAGTGTCTCTTTTTTTGTGTATCGCAGTATTAAGCTTATTTTCCATTCTCCGGAATTCTTCTTCCTACATTAGCTTTAAAATTTTTTTTTAAATTCTTCCTTTTATCCTTATCTATTTTTGCTGCTGCTGTATACGACTTACTTTATCTTTCACTTTCTCACTTTTAATCTTTTTTTACTATTACGTCTTCAAACGCTTTGTTACGTTTAGTATCTACTACCTTTTTCTTCTTTCTTTTTCCACGTGTTTAATAATATGTACTTGAAGATTTAATAAAATAACAACTAAACTAATTTTTATATTATGTAAAGTAAAAAATAAATCTTGTATGCACTACTGGCGTTACTGGATAACTACGCGTATCAAAAAACACACATCCATTCAGCCAGAGGCTTTTGGATTATATACGTTGCTTTCCGGGCGTAATCATCGTAATAACGCCCTTGGTGCATAAATAGCAGTTACATAACAGCCGGGAGCGTTATAAATTATTCATTACGCCTTCAAAAACAATAAAAAATTTTATCATATTTTTGTTTAGATTTAGATAACAAATTTTCTAATTTTTTTTGCGTTTTTTTTTAACATGTTTGGGTATAATTCTTACACATAAAAAATGATTGTAAAATTAATTCTGACAAATAAAAGAGTAAACGTCAAATTTGTTACAAGCTTTTTGGGTGTTACGAACCTTGCACGGCCAAACTCGCAATAGTCGGAGATGGGGAGGTCCACAAGAAATATATAAAAGATGTTTCAGGGCGCCAGAGCTTCTCCCAAAGTAATACTTCTGTTCGCTCACAACAGAGAGGTGCAGAACTTGTAACAATTTGAAGATTCGTAATCCCTCTACTCAGCTGTTCGAGTAGACCAAATTGGTTCGTAGGGAACAATAAGCACACGAAAAAGAATTAACAACTTTAATCGCCTTCAGTCTATCATTAACATTTATCACAGTTGTATTTATACTAAGCAAAAGTCATTATACCTCGCAGTTGGAGTTACTAAAGACTAGAAGAGTTTACACTAATTATTAACAACGGTATTAACAGTTGATTTTGTAACAGTCAATTTAGAGAATTATAGAAACAAAAAAATTAAGATCTCGATGCCTACAACATCGGCAACCCACCACACACAATTATAAGGATCCGAAGTACATGTCCTTCAACTACATACAATATGCGAGACAGTAATTTCACTGATTTTAAATACCCTATTGGTAGCTACACGTTATAAGTATTCCCTAACGTTAAATTGTAATACAAAAGTTTGTGAGTAATTGTTCGTGACAACGATAAATCTAAAATAAGTTCAAATCACTCACCCGAATTGCAGCCTTCACTAGCCCGAAGAAAAACGTTTTTTTTTCTTTAGTGGCCTGTAATAAATATTAGCACGAATCGTGTCACAACCCCTAACTCACAACTGATCGTTCGGCTAAAACAATTTCGAATTAAGTAATTCATTAAATCTATCTCACAAAAAAAACGTGCATCGACTACTGCATATAGTGAGATCTAAAATAAGTGGCTGTTAATATAATTAACGTCTTGTCATCCACGTGTAGCACTATTTGCCCTGGGAAGGCTCCGCAAGACCCCAATTTCGTGGCGTGGAAACCGCCTTCCGCCAGCGCACGTGTACGGTAACGTGATGACTTATTTAGCAGTAGATTCCAATATCCCCTTATCGAGAACATAAAATGTTCGAAATAGAGGAAAGAAAAATGGCTGTTAAAAGGAAGAAAGAATTACGAACGAATTTTTAATAAAAGACGGCAGTAGCTTACCCTGTAACGCTTCGAATAAATTAGATAATTAACTAATTATAATTGGTTTTCCATTATTTTCCGGATGTTAACGGATATACAGAAATATTCCCCACGTACAGACCATCTTAATCATTCACCGTATGACGATTTTCCGCCAAATGACAACCAACGAGAAAGCGATCGGTAGAGGGCGTCAAAACCCGAATCTAATTTCAAGTCGAAATACATAGGCGTAAAGAAAATTTCGTCCGTAACAAATTGTAACGCACAAATTAGAGAGGTGGAAAAAAATAGATATTTAGCTCACCTTGTGGCTAGCTTTTGTCACAGATGGCCGTGAGTTGGATTATAAGTATGTATAATTCTTTGGATGTGCCGTGCCCTAACGCCACCTTTTCTTACGTGAAGCAAGTAATCCTAAGGAAACGAACGTCTGGGCTAAAGAAAAGGAAATATTCTAGACCCGCAATCCTCAAATGTGTGTAAAACAATAAAACAATCTAGCTATCACAGACAGAAAGTTTTGTTTATTTCAACATAGTATATGCATAATTGATCGTATAGAAAAAGAGAGAAAATATCAAAGGTACAGTTGTGATTACAAAGTAGTTGTCGGGGCACTCCTAATATAAACATTAAATAAAAACCTACATGAACACGTGGCTACGCCAGTGCTACCAATTTAATATCGTTATGCAGTAAAAACAAATATAGATACCGTAGATCTGAAAGCATTAGTCTATATTTTAAATATATTGCACCATCCAATCAAAACGGTAGTAATAAAAGTTAAATGCGTTTGTCATACCTTATGATTAGAAATCAAAATCTACCCGTATCTTTGACGTCAAGTGTAGGAGTGAGATATCAAAAATTGGGGTTTTAATTACTCTGTAAGTATCCACAAGCTTTGCGCCTCTTCTAATTCCTTTACATAAAAATTATTACTGTACGATAACAACCGACTTAAAACGAATGTTAGAAATAAAGACGATTTGATTAGCGATCTCTTTAGATTAGACTATTTAAGTTAACAACGTGCAGATGGATTGTCGACCTTTTTGCGTCTTAACGCTAGTTACACGCAACGTATTTGAACCACAAAAAAATACTTAGCATTCGGTCGGAAATCGAAATAAAACTGCGGCGTTTGGCGGCCATAATTCGACCAATTTACGAGAACTTGTTTTTATGCGCCGACGTTGGCAAAGTTGTCTAAACGACAGTTACAGAAATTGCAAAACTGATTTTTATTGTTACAAAATTATTTATTGTCATAAACTACTAGCAATACTTACTTATATTTTTAGTTTTTATGTTATATAAAGTAAAAAATATAATTTTGTATGCATCACTAGCGTTACTGGATGATTACGCCCATCGAACAACATATATATCTTGAGCCAAAGGTTCTCAGGCTGTATCAGGTTGCTCCATGGGCGTAATTTTTGTAATAACGTTTTTTCTGCATACATACGTAAACGGATGGGTTGTTGGTTACATCAAAATACAATCAAATATAATAGGGGAGACTGGGGAGGTGTGATACTATGGGAGAGTTGATACAACTTTAAATTTTCCACCAGAACTGCTTGGCGAGCAACTGTTTTGGCAACGCTGTAATGTTCTTCTGTAGGCAAGACATGTGATGTTAGTGTGTGTTCGTTTCACTGTGAAGTTAAGAATTTACGGCAAAAAGACTGATTTCAGTGAATATTTTGTGAATTTTTGAAAGGTAAGTGTAAACATTTTAAGGACAACTTAACACAGTTATCCCGGTTATCAAATTTACATAGAATAAAATTCATGTAAATATTGTAGGTTAGATTTTTTGTAATTGAAATTTTTATAAAATTAGCTGCACAAGGAGGATTGATACATTTAATTGTGGGGAGATATGATACATGTATCATTCCTCTCAAATGCGTTTATCAAAATATTAATTTGCTTTTTAATTTTAGGATGCCATGCCAAGTGGAAAAAAAAGTAACAGGATACCACCACCTCCTGAACGAATGAGTACAGCTGTTCAAGAAGTTTTAGATGGGTCTAAACTAAGACCTACAGCTAATAAATACCGTATCGATAAAATGACTTTGCGAAGATACGTTGCAAAGCACAGGGACAATGGTGATGAGATGAAATTCTTCCCCAACTATGCAGGTTTTCAGATTTTTTCTGATGATGAAGAGAAACGTTTAGCAGAATATTTATTAACAGCTGCCAGGATGATTTATGGTCTTACATCAAAAGAGACAAGAAAATTTGCATTTTTGTACGCTTTAGAAAATAAAAAGAAAATTTCCTAGAACTGGAAAAAAATGAAACAGCTTCCTATGACTGGGTTCGAGGTTTTATGTCCCGAAACAAACAACTGTTACTCCGAATACCAGAACCAACAAGCCTTTCACGTGGGACAGCTTTTAACAGATTCCATCTACAATTTGATGAAATTGGAGTCCAGACCGTCCACAAACTTGGCAAAATAATTTCCCAAAAAGGACAAAAACCGATATCTAAAGTCACTTCCGGTGAACGGAGTACAACAGTCATAGTCCTGTGTACCATCAATGCAACCGGAAACTCAATTCCTCCGTTGTTTGTATTTCAACGTGTTCGTGAACAACATTACATGACAACTGGAGCACCGCCAGGCTCCAAAGTTGTGACAAACCTAAGTGGATGGATGACAGCAGACAATTTTGAAATATATCTGTTGCACTTCATAAATTTTGTAAAATGTACACCTGACAAGAAAGTTCTACTGATACTAAATAATCATTGTAGCCATATATCGTCCAAAGGACTAGATATCTGCAAGGAAAATGGTATCGTTTTATTAACGATACCCCCGCATACAAGTCATAAATTACAATCTTTGGATGTGGCTGTCTACGGGCCCTTTAAAACATATTACAATAAAACTTGCGATGACTTCATGGTGCAAAATCCTGGTCAGACTATCGCTTTAAAAGATATCGCAAAGCTTGTTGGCAATGCATATCAACGGGATTTTACTCCAACTAACATAATAAAGGGGTTTTTAAAAACGGATATTTACCCCTTCAATTTGCACCTTTTTGCAGATCATGACTTTTTTACTGCAACGGTTACAGATAGACCTGATTCATTACACCGAGAAGAAACACCAGAGGCAACAACATCTGCTTTTAGCGATGGACACCATACACCAGAACCAATTCCTGAGACCCCCGAAGAAATAAAAGTAGCTGGACTTTCCCGCCCTTATAAAACCCTTGAAGAAATAAGAGCACTTCCTCAAGCTCTACCAAAAAAAAACGACAAAAAACAGGAAGGAAACCTGCAAAGACAAAAATCTTAACAGATACTCCTAATATGGCAGAAATAAAAAGTGAACATCAAAAAAGACTAGAACAGAAGAATACTGCTGCCAAGAAAAACCTTACTATAGACGAAATATCAATTGGGACTATCAATATGAAAGAGATTGTGAAGCTGAAGAAAGAAAAGGCTGTAGAGGATGAGTCTGATTCAGATAATCTCGCATTCTACTCATTATCGTCTAGTAAAATAACGGACGTAGAAGAACAAATTGAGAAGGGGAGAGAAGAAGAAGATTTTGTTATAGGTATGATAAACGTAAATAATTATGTGTTAGTACGATTTGTGACTAAGAAAACTGAAAGACACTATGTGGGAAAGATTTTAGAGAAAGTGGAAGGTGGAGAATATATGATAAATTTTATGCGACTGAAGAAGCCTGGCTACTATTTTGTTTTCTCTGACGTGGAGGATCAATCTATGGTATCTGAAGACGACATTAGGAAGTTACCGCCACCAAGTTTTGTGAGTGGAACTGCTAGATCCAAAAGAAGACTGGTGTTTTGATAAACATAATAATGTTAATTAGATATTTTTACGTTCTTAATGCTAAAATATCCCAATAAATACTTAGAAATGTTTTAAAAGCCCAAATAATGTGCTTTTCTCACCACGTATCAAAACTCCCACACATTGTATCAAAACTCCCTTACTATGGGAGGAATGATACAACATGCAAGTTTATGAAAAAAATAAAATATCTCTCATTATAGCCTGAATCAATAGATTTCAACCAGCTAAAATTCATTGCAACTTAATAGGCTACTTAAGGCACCATCTAGGGAATTTATACTTACTTGTATTTTTCATTTTATGTGTTAAGTGTATCAAACTTCCCCAGTCTCCCCTATCTTTGATTTGGATTAGAAACTTTCTTGGTTATATGCAATTTGTAGTATACGTTTATTACAGTACAAATTTATTGCAAATGTCAAGTGTATTAAACGTGAAAGAGGTGGAAACATATTTAAAGTCTATTTGGATTATTTATTATTTAACTAGTCTATTGTGCAACCGCATGTGCCTCATATGACTATTGATATACGTTATCACGCAGGTTAGGCATTTCTATAGAAAAAAACAAAGCCTGGGAAAGGGGTACAAATTAGTCACCAATAAACTGAAGTTAGGCAAGAGACAACGCGCTCCCGTCTGCAATTAACAAGGTCCATAATTAAAAAACTGTTTCTCTCACACCAAGTGACTACTCCGAGCAGGGTTTTCTTTAAAAACGAGCTCGTCTCTGTGAACAACGGCCAAACTGCCTTGCAACGAATTTCGGGACATATTCAATAAAGAACTAATGCAGAGTAACTCTCCATCAAAGTGGAAAAAAGCCATAGTAGTGCTCATTCCTAAACCTAATAAAGGAAGAGCTAGAAACACTGCATATCGTCCTATCTGTTTCCTAGCCAAGACCTACGAGCGCCTTATTTTAATCCGCTTACAAGATGACATAAAAATGGAAACCTATTGTCAGCTCAGTTTGGCTTTCGAAAAGGAGAATCAACAATAGACGCACTACAGAGAGTATACAACATGACAAAACAAACGAAACAAGGTCCAAGAACCAAGAAAATTGGAGCGCTGATTTCCTTAGATATTAAAAATGTCTTCAACTCGGTCCCGTGTGCTTTTGTTGTACAAAACATGAGGGTTAAAGGCATTGACCCCATATCAAAATTATTATGAGCTATCTGACAGCAAGAAAAATAACGTACTATAACAACGAACAGCACAATCTACAACGCCAAATTACATGTGGGGTTCTACAGGGGCCAATTCGCTGACGATCTGGCTATCTTTGGATAAAAAAATAGCGCGCAGGCTCTCCAGGCAATGATGAATCATGAATTAGTGATTGTTGACTGGTGGATGCAAGCAAACAGAGTGTGCGTGGTTTCTGAGAAAACCGAGTCAATTGTCTTCTTGGGTAAGAGACAGCTACCTACAATCAAATTTAAGCACGGAGGATTCAGAATTAAAACCAAGGACATATTGAAATACTTAGGGATTACCTTCGATAAAAACTTATCTTTCAGGGTACATATTGAAACAAATTGTCGACACTGCAAACAAAAGAGGCTAACGTGAAAAGGCCTACACACTTGAAAAAGAAACTTATCTTATCCACAGTGCAATTTACCATTGTATATGCGGCACGGATGCTAGCAGGAACAACTCTTATTGACCTGTTGGCAGAAGAAAAAGCAAATGCTAAAAGAGGGGTGGAAAACAACACAAGGAAAAATGGCAAGAAAGATGGGCAACTGACCCCAAAGCGCAGTGGACGCATAAATTTATCCCAAATTTGCGAGAGTGGCAGAAAAAGAAATTCGGCAACTTAAATTTCCATAGCACTCAAGCCCTGTCTGGACACGGATGTTTCGGCTAGTACCTAGTCGGCATAAAAAAAAAGAGAATCATTCATATTTTTTCTATGAAGCAGAGGTCGATGACGCGGAGCACATCATTTTCTGGTGTCCACTCTGATAAAAACGAAGAAGTGCATTATTTCAAAAACATGACATGAACACGAATAGTATAATTCAGAAGATGCTGGTCAACCAAGCCGGGTGGAACGAAACAAACATCCTTAAAGTGAAAGAAGCGGAATGGAAAAGATGGTACAACCTAAAGTGCGCTAATGGGCGACCCGCAACTTTTTGCAACCTTCTCTTGGGAAACGCTGATATACTTTAGTGAGTTATACACATTCATAGCCACTAAAAAAACTCATGCTGTGATGGATACTGTTAACTGTTTGTCCTAGTAGTCTTCTTTATTAATCTCTCATTCTTGTCAAAGATTTTTATTTATCTATTATTTTAACGATTACAGGGCTTTTATAGATTATATAGAACAGTATCTATTTTTCACTATACAAAATGATGTTTTGGTAATCCGGTTGCCGATACACAGCCATGAATCGATTACTTTAAGATGGTACCAAAGGGTACACAGCCGCACAAAAATCAATTCTTGTAAATGACGCTTGGAGACAGAGAATTTGCTCGGCGCTGCTGAAATTTTGACATAACGGTATAATTTCGGACGAGGAGGTAAATGCTTATTATGAAAAAAAGTTTGTAAAATATATATTTAAATTAACTTAGTAAGTTTTCCAAAATTATCATTATGGTTCTCTAAAAAAAAACTATTACATACAATGGAATATTTGGAGTAAACGCTTAAGTTTTTGACGGGCTTGTTAAAAGATAAAAGGCCGTTGAAATTCTCAACAGTATCTTCACATACTCAATAATATAATGCATTCTACTGTAAATGTACTGTATCCAGAAAATAATTCTAAAGTATGTTTTTTTATCGTTATAGAATAATGCACAAATTCACTAGTCACAGGTGGTTACTGAATGGTTTGATTAAAATAATAATCGTCTTTTACCATTTAATGACCCTCTGCTTTATGACTTTGTAATATATTTCAATATTTTACAAGTAAACTTTGATTACTAAAATGTTTTTGTTTTATTGTAAGGGGTTTAACGATTTAAATAGCTGCACTTGTATTTTTATAATAAAACGCGGTAATTTGAAATTAGTTTCTAAAATAAATGAAAAAATTAAACTTTGTCAATGTATATACATGGTGTTAATACTAAGTTGTGACATCCAAAAATGACAGTTACAACTCATTGAAGCAAACAAGTTTTTTTAGTTTAAATTTTTAATTTGGAGCTCCAGGTCACAGTTATTGGCATTTTTTGTTTCTTAAAAAATCTTCATTACTCCCTTATTTTCTATTTTATCAAATAACAAATTTCAAAACAAGATATTTTGAAAACCATTTTCAACAGACTCTATAGTTTTTTTTCAGATTTTTCTAAATCTTTCTACTCGAGCAAGTTGCTTTTTTTGTAGTTGCTGATCTTGCTGCGTCCACGTATCGTCACTTTCAATATCCATTTTTTTCTTTGTTTTGTTACTTTGCTTTTGTATTCTTTCTTCTTACTGGTTTCTTCAACCTACACATTTTAATTTTTTTTACAGTTTTTTTCTATAATTTATATTTTCGTACTCTATAATTTTATTTTTCTTATTTTCTTCTCTTTTCTGCTTATTTGTACATATTAATATCTTTTTGTATTGGAATACTGTATTAGTTATCAGCAAATTTTATTGTTATTGTGATTATCTTTCTTATACTTTCTTATTACTCCGTTTCATTTATTACGATTAGTTTCTTTTTTTTTGTTTTAGCGTGTTTTCAGTAGTATTCTTTTTTTTTACTCTCATTTTTATCATCTGACTAATAGACTACGAATATAATTTTTATTATATTTGCTTTTCCTACACTGGCGACAATATTTGTACATTTACTTTTATCCACTTCTAACTTTTATTATTTATTTTTATATTATACGCGTTGCTTCTGCTTTTGTCTTTTTCTTTTCTTTCTACTCAGGTATATACTTTAGATTTTATTGCTTAAAACTTGTTACACTTTGCTTTAATTTATTGCTATATAGAACTATATTTCTAAATTTTTAATTATTTTGTTACTATGGCTTTTATGTTTCATGTTGTCATTTTCTATTTGTCTTTGCAGTTGTTTTGTTTTAAAAAATAGATGTTTTTAATTTAATCAATTAAAACAATTTTTTTATGCTACCAAAACTGCGAACGTCAATATTCGTTTGTTAGTGTAGTTATATAATGGACAAAAAAAGCCCTAAAGCGGCAAAGCGAAAAGTCGAAATTTACATAAACCTAAGGTAAAGATACCAGTAATCGACACAGTACCTATTCTCGACACCCCAAATTTAATCTTATAAAATAAGAATTGCCGGCAACATTTTCGCAAACTGCACGTAATGGCAACACTGTTCAACCCCCGCCATTACCCCGGCGCAGCCGTACGCTGATAGACGCGTGCATTTCCGAAACATTCCATTGTAAAGAGAACACGTGCTATTTTTGCGGTTTTTGTGACTTGTGCTTACTCACTTTGTTAAGAGGTAAGTTTATAAAAAAAATTATTTCTATTCTCTCCGTGCAACTTTCTTTTTGCTTCTGACGCAGGGATAGTAGGTGATGCTTTAATACGTTCGTGTTATTATGTCCGTCTCACTTTCGAGCTAAAACGTTGTTTTTTGCGTAGGGTGTCGATTACTGAAACCGTAAAATTTGTGTTTCTTATACTCGTCAGGGATGTTGACTTCATAAACACATCCAAATATTGCACTGAATGCTTATAGGAAACAAATATTACGTTGCGCTTAAATTGCCATACGCGCGACTTCATTTCAGCGACGGTAACCAGTATTCGACACCGGCGTGTCGACTATTGAAACAACCAGTGTCGAATACTAAATCTGCAATTTACTATCAAAAATTCTGCAACAGCATTCTTGTTTTTTAAACTTTCTTATACACGGTGATGTTTTGATAAATATGGCAAGCCAAAAAAAAACTTTTCTAGAATATCCAGTAGAAAATATGCTCGCAGCTATTGAAGATGTTAATAAAGGGATGTTTTATAAAGGGGCCGCAAAGAAACACAGTGTGCCTAGGGTAACCCTTATGGACAAACATAAAGGGCGTGTGCCACTTAAAAGAAAAATGGGGCCTTCAGGTACATTCAGTCCTGAACAAGAAGAAATACTCACTGAATGGGCAAAATCTATGGCAAAATCGGGTTTTCCTGTAACAAAGGATACATTCATCCACAGCGTTGGAAAGTTAGCAAAAGAATTAAAAATGGATTATAAGGGAAATGCTGTACCTGGTAGGAAATGGTTGGACCTGTTTCAGAAAAGACAGAGTTAGTCAAAATTTGACAATAATGAGGCGAGCTGTCGCCCAAGAAAACATAAACTACTGGTTTGAAGAAGTTTCCTCTTATTTAAAGAAATGAACTTAGACGCGGCTATAGGAGATCCAACGAGGGTATTCAATGCCGATGAAACGGCGTTCTTTTTAAATCCCAAACCTGGCAAGGTGTTGGCACCAAAAGGCTGTAAGAGTGTATATACCGTTTCAGGAAATGATGAAAAACTCAATACTACAACCCTGCTCACTGCCAATGCTGTTGGACAAATTGCGCCTCCTATGCTAGGGTATCGTTATAGCAGGATAGCTCAGCACATTGCCGAGGTTTTTCTTCATGACTGGTCTATGGAAAAATTTCAGAATAGTTGGATAACGCAAGAGTTGTTTTTTGAATACACTGCAAATAATTTTCTTCCCTGGATTAAAAAATAAGACATTTAACTGCCCATTATCTTTTCTTAGATGGTCATGTGTCTTACCTATCGTTACCTCTAAGCCAGTTGTGCAAGGAACATGGAATAGAGTTGGTAGCATTGTATCCAAATGCCACACACATTCTCCAGTCAATGGATGTTGCTGTCTTTCATGTGTTGAAAACAGCGTGGGGTCAGAAAGTTCTTGACTGGAGAATGGAGCACAACGGAGATCAATTTAAGAAACAAAATTTTGCTGCATTGCTTAAACAAGTCTTTCCATCTATTACCGAAAAAACAATATCCAATAGCTTCAGAAAATGCGGTCTATTTCCATGGAATGTAGCAGAAGTGAGAGTCGAGCCAAAACATGTAGAACAACCTAAAGCATTAAGAACCGAGGAAAACATATCTTCGTTATATTTGAACGAGAGATTGGAAAGGAAAAACTTGCTTATTTCCTGAAGAACAAAGGCGAATGGGCTGGGGCAACTGAGGACAAATTTTTATTTGATTTATGGACACTCTGGAAAACAAAAATAGGACAGGAGGTAAGTAAAAATCTGCATCGAGAAAATAAAAAATCAGAATACAAGTACTTAATTCTATCTTTAAATGGCTTGTAATTTTACAGAATTTTACCAATCTAGTAGCACAATCTGCTACGATAGAGTCACCTACAATTGATCCATCAGGTATACAAAATTTAGCACATGACATAAATGTGTGTACTCAGTTAACAATTTGTTTTCAAGACGACCAACAGTCTGCTCTAGATTTTTTCATTTCTTCAAGAAACGAACGTACTCCTGACAGGGACCCAGATCAGGTCGTTTTGGTTGCAGAAGATGAACAGTCTGCTCCAGGTTCTGCTATTATCCTTTCAAGAAACGAACGTTCTCCTGGCAGGGACATTGATGAAGCCGTTTTGATGATAGATCAACCATCCACATCCAGTTTGGTTCCTGTACTTACAAGAATTGACTAACCAACAACATCCGGTCTCAATCTTTCAGTTACAAAAGACAGTTATACTTTATACAATGTCGATGGTTTGACGCCACCCACATCTGATGGATGCATTTTTCTAAGCCCTTTTAAGAGAGGAAAGCAAAAAGAAAAGAGTCTCAAGCTAAGACTAAAGAAAGAGAAGACTAAAAGAAGTAAAAATTAAATTCTAAAAGAAAGAGGAACAATTCCAGTTCTTCTTCATCTCACTCACAAAGTGACTTTTCTTTGCAAGAGTCTGGAGATTCCGAGTTGGAACTGGCTATTAGTGATGATGGTAATAAAGGTGAAGAAGTGTCCTTGGATGAATTAAAGGAAGGCACCTTCATTCTCGCCAAATTCAAAAGGGGAAAAAGAAATTTAACAGTGTTTGTGTACCTTTGTGTCATCCAAGAGTTAAGAGAAGATGGCAATATAGTTGTAATGGGATTGAAGAATACTGACAGTGAGAAGAAGGAGTATGTGGCAGAAGAAAAAGACATTTGTGAGATAAATCTAAAAGAAATAGTTAGACTTGTTGAAGAACCTGAACTTATTGTGAAAGGGGAGCGAGTGAGCTACCGTTTTAAAAAATCTCTGAATGTGTCTTAAATTAAATATAGTTTTGTTTAATAAAAAGTTTGACTTAATGCAATAATATTTATTCCCAATGAAAGTGTTCAGTAAAATGTGTCGACTAATGAAACAAAACCCATATCAACTATTACAACATTGGTAATTTTAAGTGTCGACTATTGGAACATTTGTTACATTATCTTTTTTTCGATATCATAACCAATATTTTGTGGTTAAAATTTAGAGAAGAGCACTATCGTAAATAGCAAAGTATAGGCTTTCCAAAAGTATTTAGTTCACATTTTTCTTTCAGACCACTTTTTTGCAAGATACTATTTTGTAAATTTTGAACTTTAACATGTCGACTACTGGTACCCTTACCTTAATAGTTCAAAGTTAATTATTATTAATGGTAAAGTAGTTTATCCTCCTGTTAGTCAAGTTGTAGTAGTTCTAGATTTTTATCTTCTTTAGGAGGGACAATAAAAACCACTCTAAACTGTTTTTATGGCTACGTTTCGTGCCTCTGGTGTGCACTTCTTCAGGCCACTGAAAATTTATTTACGGTAAGTGAACAACATTACACAACGTATATAACAACTAACTGAATTTGTTAACAGGTACAGCATACAACAAAAAACTTACAAGAAAAGGTTACGAGTGGTGGTAGTCCACTGGTTCAATAAGCATATCGTCCAATAAGTTACTTATTCTAGTTAACATGAATTTAAGTCAATGATTAAAAGAATTTAAATATATATACAAAGAAAACGACGGACATTAAAAGTTAAACAAACAATATACACTGAATGCAAATTCAAAAATAATTGTAAATATGATAAGGCTAATAGATAGAAATGACCATGAAATCGCATACAACTATAAAGCTTATCTTGCAATTTTTGAAATTAAATTATTGTAAATATTACTTAAATTGTTGGTGTCGTTATTGAAATTAATGTTGTTTTTATATATGTTGATGTATATCATTTCCGAGACTAACCTTTTTTTGAAATTATTTTCAACATCTAAAATTGTAGGATTGTTGAAATCGAAGGTATGTCCAGTGTTAATGTGATGGACTGCTAATGCTGTGTCTGCTTTTTTTGTTTTGCAATCATAAGGATGGTTATTAATCCGATTTTTTACTTTTTGTTTGGTTTGGCCGATATAACATACATTACAATTGGTACAGTCCAGTTTGTATATTACATCGTGCTTTTCTATTGTGTTTGTTTTGTCTTTAGTTTTGCTGTACAGTGTATTATAGATGGTGTTATTATTGTATATTGCTATTTTGATGTTATTTGTTTTTAAAATCGGAATGATTCTATTTGTTAAATTTGGGACATTAATTATTTTCATGTAAGTGATGTTAGTGGTAGGATTGGTGTTAGGGGTCGTATTAAGATTAGTTGTAGGTAGGTTAGTTGGTGGCGGGATCCCGCTAGTTATGTTAGTATTGGAAAGTATTAACTATCCAAAAAATATATTAAACAAAATACTAGTTGTGTAATGTTGTTCACTTACCGTAAATAAATTTTCAGTGGCCTGAAGAAGTGCACACTACAGGCACGAAACGTAGCCATAAAAACAGTTTAGAGTGGTTTTTATTGTCCCTCCTAAAGAAGTTAATTATTATATTAAAACGAGTATGCGACAGGTGTAAAAACTGCCTGCTTGTCAAAATAATGTACCAAAAGCAGTTTCCCGAAAGAAGGCAACCTTTTAGATGGTCTTTTTGAAGTTTAATGGAACGTTTTGAACAAACGGGAAATGTGGCGTACGAGAAAAACGTTAGAACAAAAAAGGTTTTAAATGAAAAAAATACATTTTGGCTGTGACGGAAAATCCTTATTTAAATGGTAGAAAGTTATTGCAACAGTCAGATATCAGTCGATCTGCTACACGAAAGTTTCACAAGAATAATAAAATGCACTCATATTCAGCTATTGTAAAAGTTGAGTAAACATGATAAACAAAGAAATTGGCATTTTGTAATTGAGCTCAAAAAATGATAGAAGTAGATACTGGTTTTTTGATATCGTCCTGTTTGTAGATGCATTTTACAAAAATGGTTATGTTAACCGCTATTACTTCCACTATTATTTTGATCAAAACCACATTTTATAGAAACCAAAAGTCAAGTTAGGTAGTTTTTAAATGTAGTAGGTGGCATTATTGGAGATTATGTAATAGGATTCTACTTTTTTATGTTATTGTGACTAGCCAAACTTATTTAGAGTTTTTGCAAATTCACTTGTTTCGATTACATGAAATGATTTCACAAAACATTCTAGAGCAATGGTTCCCGAAGTGATTGTTACGGACTTCCAATGGTCCCCGGGATCATTTAGGGGGTTCGTGAAAAATTAACATTGGTTTACTGGTCTCTGAACAACGTCAGAGGGCCCGCGCAATGTTTAGTATAACATGAAAAAATTGCGACATATTTTTATTAATATGGAAGCTAAAATAAACAAGAACGAATAAATTATTAGCGATTATTACGTTCTAAGTAAAATATAAATATAGATATGTACAGGTCTAATTCAATGGCTTCCATAATCACTGTATCTTTCTATGAAAAATAGGATTCTATAATTTTTTTTAAAATATTGAACCTAACACATGTTAATATAAATTAATTTATTTTTTATTAATTTGTTTTCTTGTCAAAAAATTTATAAAATCATAAATTAAGTATACTGCTGAATTTCTTAGTAAATTCTTCAAAAAATGTATTAAAAGTAGGATTGTGCCTTTAAACAAATGTTAAGTGTGGTTGCTGAGGGTTGATTTTATAAAAGTCGTTTAAACGTCAAAAATTGCCCCCCTCAACATTAAAATTGATTTGTTTCGCATTTTTTTATTTTTGCATTCGTTTAAAAATTAAAGGCAATTTGTCAATGATTAATTTTTAATATATACAAAAATAAATTTAAAAAAAAGTTTATATTTATCTCCATAATGGCATAATAACCAAACATTAATTTGCTTGGAGTTTGCCTCAACAACACGGTTTAATAAAAAATATTACACCGCGTTTCAAGTTAATCCTAATAAATTAGTCTTTTTCTTATTTTCAAAGATTAATATGTACGCACTCTACTATTTAACATCTATATTTAAAAGGAAATAAAATTAATTTTGTTAAAATACGACAACTTTATTATTTAAATCTAGAAATAGTTTTTTAATTTTCAACAATAATAATTTAGTCGGAGACTATTCAAGCAAATCATTATTTCTTTATACTCAAACAAAGTTGCAACAAAAACAACAAATTATTAAATGACTAAAAATAGAAATTTAAGTAGTTGCGAAAATTACATATCATGCTTTATTTTGTTTCAGAAATACATAAGCGAGGGATCACTTGTGAAAGATTGCGTCGCCCAATGCACGGAACGAGGTAAGTGTTTTTTCCCAAATATATTTTAGAAGAAAAACAGTAATAAAATTTATGAGTATAATTATAGTAAAATGTTTCGGAAAAGGGAACACGAAAGTTTGATCTTTTTATTGCTAATCGTGTTATTTTTATGTGTAGAATCAATTTTCAGATTGGAATTGGTATTGGTAATTTGATTATTGTTGTTGCGTTTGATCAATTCATATTTCAATATAATTTTACTTCATTAGAAAATTTTAATAACAATTAGTTAATCAACTACAATTTGTGTTTATTTGTTTTTTACAAAAATTTTCTCGTAACTTAAAGGCAAGCGACTAACTCAGTTGAATCGGCAAGCGGGTCGCAAGTCTCGGTGTGCTAATCTTACACTAAATGACAAAGGCACCAAAACAAGTAAATATCACTTAATACAGACCAGGATAGACGTTAAAATAAAAGAGAAAAAAGTAGACTAATACCAATTTAAATAACAAGATTTATATTCGTCACTTAATATCACAGTTATAATATAAATGGAAGTGATTGATTTTAATCAAGGTTAATTAGTAGTCAAAAAATTATTTTTTCTACCTAGCAGTCGCGCAACAAGTCGATAATTAACAATTATGATACTAAGTTATAGCACAAGATAAAAGCACAAAAACCAACCCAACGGAAAAATTCTTTGTCACCAGTAGTAATGTTTGTTACTTTTTTTTTTTGATTTACGAACAAAATATGCGTGGTGTATAAACTTACTTACGACGTTTGTATGTTTAATTTGGCCTTGGCTGCGTTTAAATTTGAAGAATTTGGACAGATGTCACGTCAATCTACTCATACGACAATACATACAGTTAAAGATGATTCTAAATTTGCAACTAAAAGTAAATTTGAATCAGTGTGATCTACGTTAGGATTACATATAATAAATGTTTTGCTTAACCCTTCATTAACAAGGTACTGTAAAAGGACAAATTTAACAAGACTGTATCATTTATGACACCTACTATTTTCTTTATATCAGACTTATTTTGACTCATATTTTAGGTTACTGTATTATAAGTACCGACTTTTTATTGTTGTAATTTCAATAAATAGCATTTTATAACCAATAAATTATTAAAAATGAAGATAAAAATGTAAGAAAATTTTATTTAAGTACAAAACCAAAATATAATATTATTCATTATGAAAATAAAAATGAAACTGAAATTTTCAAAAAAAAATTATGAAATGAAAACAAAAATGAACAAACCAAACAAAATTATTGAAGGCAGTTATTTTTAGATTCTCTGCAGTCGGGGCAACTAAACTTGTCGTTCCTGATAGAATGTTCACCACATATGCTTTTTTGACACTTGCCACAGTATCGTGTACCTCTTCGATTTTTTTTGTAGTGGCAGAAAGTACATTTACCGGGTTTTCCCGGTGGTGGATTAGTTGTATTTTCTGGATTTATTTCAGTTAGGCTTTTTTCTAACAGGTTTGTCATTTCTGTACGAAGGTTTCTAGAAAGAAACTTATTCGAAAGCCTTTGATTTATATATGGTTTTATCAGGGCGAAAGAAAGATTTTTCAAAAATTTTCAACGACAGAAGTTAGTCTGACCTTCATGAGCTCCATTCAACTGGTAAATTACGTAAGCATTTAGAGCTGAAGCATCCAACACTCCAAAGAAATACCTTAGAGGCCAAGGTCTTTCGTGTGGTTTTAGCATGACATAATTTATCGAATACATCTACTTCACCTTTAGTTTGATTATAGAATAAAATGACATCAGGTTTTGAACTTGCCTTATCAATTTCCCCCGCTGAATGCATTGTAACATGTAAATTCGTATTTGAGCGAAAATCCGCCTAATAGTTAGGCAACTTACCTGTAAAAGTGGGGAATACTCGACTTCGAGTTGTAATTTTCAAGTTGTGCTCGCAGAGGGCGCTCGAGAGTAGTCGGCCATCTACAAAATTCACTTTATTTGGTGGTTTTGCGGTGTAATGGACGTGTCAAAGTCGGATGGGTAAGAAACATGAGGTTTCTCTTTCATCGATTATTATCTAATGCAACGGCGTTTTATTTTAGAACTTACTAAGGAATCCGATTAAATGTCCTATACATCAAACAAAATATCTACGTATTTTGACGTAAAACTCGTAAAGTAGGTTAGTATTTCGCACGTGGTTGATAGTGGAGGCGTATCAACTAATATTTGCTGTTTTAGCTCTTTCTTTTGGTTCTTCGTATCTATTGAAGTTTTCTTCCGAGCTCCGTCGAAGCTTTCGGACTGAATTATCTTGGTATTGCTGTACTTATGCAGTAATCAAAGTCGCGAAGTAAAGGATCCCAGTGGATTGCTGGCGCTGTGCTACAGGTTGGGGGTTTGAAAAAAAACGAGGTATTTATAGTATCGTTAAGTGTACATTTTGGAACCGCGAGGGGCTACGAGACCTCGACCCATTTTTCGTCCATGCGCTTCGGGGTCATGACTGCTGCTGTCGCTACATACGCTGCGAGTTTATATTAAGTGAAATCAGTGCGGACTTCGAATGTAAATGCATTTTTATCTTGAACTTTGTTTTTGTACATCCTGTACACCTAGTCTACTACATTTATTTCTATTTAATTACAATATTTAACGAAATTTTTGAACATGCGTAATTATGTTTAATTATATTTAACGTCAATTTTGCTACAATTCAACTAGGGTTAATTACTATGTTTAACAGACGCCTTAATGTAATGGTTTATCTATTTAATGATTACTTAACGTAACTAACAATTTTTTGTTAAAATTAAAAAAAAATTTCAATTGTAAAGGGTAGAGATTTGGGTGCTCGCAACGCTTTATTTTGTCGTAAACTAATTGAATGATACTTTTACTACCGGTCGTGATGAACTTGACGTCAAGGACCACGGGCGGTGTTACTTTGTTTTAACGCTCACGCGCGACCGCGGGTGGATATGCTACGGGTTACGGTAGCCGCGGAGATATACTTTAAACATTAGCGCTTTACTTATTGCTTCCAGAGTCTATTTTAGACCTGCTTTAATTTTATATTTATATGTTACAATTTCGTGGTGTGTTATGTAAGTTAATTGATTCTCTTATTATACCAGTGGCGTAACCGTCGAGTGGTTCTTTCCGTTCCGGAATTGGCTATTAATAGATAGATACTAAATAAATGGTTATTGTTGATTCTCGCTATATTTCTTTTGGGGGACCTCGGGTCTAGGATCTCCTTTTCTCCTACCTAGACTGTTTATCTTCGACAAAAATTTGAGAAGAGGTGGCGCACTCGGGCATTTCGTTTACCTAAAGAAAACTCTGTGTCTTTCGATTTTCTTTTACCCGACGACCATCTACGGTGAGGCTAGCCGAAAGGTAAGCGTGACATCTTGGTAATTAATTTTAAAAAAAATTTTTTTCTTTCTTTTTCTCCACCTCCCCCATTGGAACATAACAGCATTGTTTATAATAAAACAACATTCTTGTTTTTCTTTGGAATGTGCGAGGCTAACATAACATCTGGATCATAAGCAAAAAGTGATGACTTAATAGGACGTTTGGTGTTAAGAAGCTGTGGCGGTAGCTCTTTTTTATTTTTCTTCATCGTTCTCACTAGGGTTAACTTCTGTTTAAGTAATTCTTGAGCCAGTTCATAAGAAGT
This sequence comes from Aquatica leii, assembly GCA_035610365.1. Classification (NCBI taxonomy): domain Eukaryota; kingdom Metazoa; phylum Arthropoda; class Insecta; order Coleoptera; family Lampyridae; genus Aquatica; species Aquatica leii. Next base: position 1,602,584 of record CM069436.1, read on the forward strand.
ATACCAATTGTCTGTGATTACATTTCTATTGGTACCCACTATAGACGCGGTAAGTTTTAGGGTGTACTCAGTGGTCAGCAGAATATTTTTATCTCTCATTTCTACCTTACCAGTGTAAGGTATTCCACCACAGTAAAGCTCTCAACAGAAATTCAAGTTCTTCGTCATAACACACCTAAATATTGGTGGCCCGAATATGGCAGAAAACACATTACTCCAGACATGAGCAGTAAACCAAAAAATGCATTCATTTCTTCAGCATCAGTTTTGAAATGTAATACTGTTTTAAATTGAAATTTTCGGCTAACCTTTCTATTTCTTGGTTTGTATAAATAACTATATTTTGAATTATATCAGCTGAAAAAAACAAATGAAATATTTAAACTTCTTTTTTAAGATCTTTCGCTTTTCTTTTGGGACCAGGTAAATAGGTCACCAAACTCCTCTTAGGAGTTCTAGCGTTTCTATGAGTCAGCGGTCTGTCTGCCCATATGGTTTCTAAATCTTTGCCCAACATAAAATTTATATCACTGTTAATCACTGTATCCTTATTGTAATCAATATCCATTACTTTTTCATCGTCACTAAAAATGTCTTCTTCATGATTAGTTTCTATCAAAAGCTCATCTTCTAGTTCACTGCTAGTGTCATTTGACGTAATATCATCTTCACTTTCACCTAGATGCTCTATGTCATACAATAGTTCCTCGTCTGTTAAAAATCGCCGTGATGCCATAGCAAAAAAAATAACAAAAAAGTTTAACGTAAACAACAAGGCAGTGTCACACTCCTCAAAATACTGTATCACTATTTCTAAAATTGAGCAAATCTGATGCGCACAACTACCTCGACATCCTGATGAATACTGAACTGAAAGGTCCTGGAGGTATAGATCATGTGATCTGCACCATTGAGCGCCTGCGTACAAACTAAAGTGATAGGTGTCATGAATGACACAGTATTGTTATACAAGGATTGATACAATTAAGCAAAAAAAGAAATAACATTATACAATGTTATTAAGTGGTACGCATAAACCTGAGTGACAAATTATATAAGTAATTAATGTTATACGATCCTGAGACTTCAAACGAAAGTGTAAGTCATATCTCGCCACTTCGGATTTATTAAAAAACGTGGCTTGTACAGGTTACCTCGCCGTGTACCGGGATAAACAAACAGTCCTTTAAAAATCGATAAAAAGGCAAAAGATATAGGAAAGAAAGAAGTTTAGACTATGGTCAAAGACAATGCCCTAAAATCCTATGAAACCCTAGTTCACAGATATAAATTCCATTCCGCATATAAACCCCAGGAAACCTACTAGGAAAAAACAAAGGAACTACAAGGAAGCAGCATAAGAACGGTATTTAAACCCACGAGACGAGAAAATGACTCCAAAAATTCTGTTACAGTCTAAGATGTTTTCGTTGAAGTGCCGGACGGTTGTGTGGGGTCGGAGTCCCATACATACCTCAAGCCTTTGCGACAAGATGTAAAAGCGCGTGAACTAAAAAAAACCACGAGAAGCAACAGTAAAAGTAGTCACGGCTTTGGAATCTTTTGTGAGCGGAATTTGCGCCGACCGAATATCCAAGCTGGAAAAAAAATCTGCATTTAAAATGGAGGTACTAATTAAGGTAACGGATAAGCATCTTTATGAGTCACTTTCCTAAAATCGACACAGAACCGATAAAGTATGGGTCATATCTCGTCACATCGCACTTCTTAAAGAATGTGGCTTGCACTGGTTATCGTGCTACGACAGCCGTGTAGCGTTTCCTCGAAAATTGCTAAAAAAGTAAAAAATAATGTGACGACGCTATTTTGGTTATCTTCATACCTGAAACGTCAAGCAATCAACTCAATCGCTTATTTGTTCAATATTGAATAAGTCTTTTCCATCACATGCGCTAAAACCGGAATCGAAATAACTAATGAGGAAAATTCAGCAGAAAGAAAAACTACTTAGCGGAGTATTCCTGTGATATGATATTTAACAGCGATTTTTAAACGGTAAAAGAAAAGTAAAAATGGACGTTTGATAGCGATATCGCGCTTATCCCCACTTAAAAAAGAGATTTGGCCGTCAGTAGCAGCGTATAAACAGTGCAGCCGTTAGTTTTAATTTATAATAAATATTTTTGAAAAATACAAAATAACGACATGTAACATGTTACTGACGTCAGATTTTTAAACTGATCTAAATTATTCTTATACTTTAAACTATAACATTTGTTTCTATGTGAGGGTTTAAATAACACCACATGATTTATTTAAATATTTTATTGAATGCTTCAGAAATTGTTTTTAGTTTGCTAATATTTTTTTAAACAATTTTGTCATTTTTATAAAATGATATTTTATTTATACTTTTTTTTTAAATCGAAAAAGTTCATTTTATTGCGACTATAACCAGTTGAGTCAATAAAAATTTTAGTGCTATGAGTTTTTATCCAAAAATCTACGGTTATGATGCAAACCTTTTTATCTATGTAGTGTTAATTTTTCGAGTGCTAGTTTTAGTTTTAGATCGTAGGGCTTGCGTTGTAAAGCTCATCTGGACAAACGTCTATTTAGCGACTAGTCATCAAGCAAATTGATCAGTAATAATAATGACTGATGACCATAACTTTCCACAACTACACTGAAATTTGTAGAGTGTCTTGGTTTGTAGTTCGGGAAGTCAGTCTTTATTTGTAGACACAAATCTAAGGTTTCTCCTGTTCAGTTAAGCAAATCCAGCTAGCGCTTGTTGTAATTTGTTTTTCTTTTGTGATATTTGCTCGGTCGGTTTTCTGGATCACTAATCTTCTCTGCCCGTCGTAAAAATTTCGTGATAAGTGATCTTTTTGGTTGTGGGTGGTAGTGTGATATAACGTATAGATATCTTTCCTTATACGTTTTCTTCTTGTATACGGTGTGACATAGCTTGTTATGTGTGCGTTTTACTAGTACATCCAGAAAAAGTAGGCAATCATTTTGTTTAACTTCCATCATAAAACTGATGTGCGGGTGTTGTATGTTTATGTGGTTTCGGAATTCTTGCAGACGTTCCATTCTATGTAGCTATATTATAAAAATGACGTCTACGTAGCGGTACCAGCATGCGGGTTTTCTTTCGCGCGTTCGTATGGTCTTTTCTTCGAAGGTCTTTATGAAAATATTGGCGATAACGAAAAACTCATTTGCGACCCCACTCTTCTGCAACTAAGTTTTAAATTTTTAATTAGTATTTTTATCGTTGGTGAAAAACAAAACGATATCAAAACTTATTAAGATGTTTTTGTTTGTTATTTGTCAAAGTTTTTTACGTATTTGCTTGTATATCCCACATATGGTTGCAGATCCTTAGCTAGATATTCTGCAAGTACGTAAAGAAGCAATCTGCAAGTACTAATAATCGGTCTAATCGGCTTTCGTTTTTGATGAATCTTGGATAATCCGTATAACCGAAGTTAAATTTTTTCCGACTGTAGCAAATGTCTTGGTATAAATGAATTCTTGATGACTTTTAGATTCGCATTCAATTTTAGTTGTTGGATCTATGCTCATCTTGGTGTAGTGTTCTGAATCTAGCAATGTTTCTTTTTTTGCTGTAGTTTGACCAATCCATTACAGCTGCTGCATTCTTTTGGCCGGTTCTTAATACGATATTGTTGCGGTTCTTTTGGATGTCTTTCAATGCTTTCCGTTTTATTTTAATGATGTTTTTTTTGGTGGTTTAGCGGTGATAGGTTTTATGTCTAATTTTCTCTGCTTTTTACAAGTAGAGTTGTGATAACACATTCTACTTGTGTAACGATCTCGTCTTTTGGTATCTTTAATAGAGGTATAGAAAAATTGAGCAGTTGCGGAACACTTACACTAACAAGGAAAATACTTACAAAGAACAAACATTGTTATTAACAATTGGCGAAAGATGTCGGAGTTGGCAACAGTGTGTGTGCCGGGTTGAGTTAGTTACAAAATGTCAATGTTCCGAATTAATTAAAAATCTTTTAAAATTATTATTGTTTGATTATTGAGAAGACACAACATGGCGCAGTCGAGGCGTTAGCCTATTTATAAATGTTTTTACAAAATTTTAAGAAATATAAGTTAAGTTACATTATAACACAAAAAAAAGTTTAGTGTTGTACCTACTTAACCTAAAAAAGTTTGGTCCCGGGTGGCAATAAAAAAGAAAACCACGCCGAAATGGAATTTAAACCCCCTGCAAATTTATCACTGCAAGAAAATTTAAGTGAGAACTGGCGCAAATTTAAACAAAACTTTGAAATTTACCTTAAGGCATCCGACAAATGTGGGAAGGGTGATGAAACGAAAATTGCAATCTTGTTAAATATAATTGGTGAAGAATCAGTGGAAATATATAACACGTTAATGTTATCCGAAACTGAAAGGGTGTCGTTTCAGAGTGTACTGAAAGCGTTTGAGGATCACTGCAGCCCCAAATATTGTCTTTGAGCGTTTAAAATATTAAAGTCGAGTTCAACAAAAAGCTGAAGGTTTTGATCAGTTCTTAACGGATATCAAGAAATTGTCGAAGCCCTGCGCATTTGATGCTTTATGTGAAGAGATGATTCGTGATAGAATTGTTTTAGGAATTTATTTCAAGGCCATACAGGAAAGATTGTTACGTGTGGAAGATCTTGACTTGTCAAAAGCTGTAAATTTATGTCAAACTGCTGAAATTTCCAAATTACAGGCTAGAAATTTGCAAGGATTCCTAGGTGAAGTTGAGGCTATCAAGGAAAAGTCAGTTTCAAAATCTGGTGGTCTTGGTAAGAAATTACTGAAAAATGAGAGGCAATTTGGTGAAGAATTTCAATGCAGAAGATGTCAAACTTTGCATGGAGTTCGTGAATGCCCTACTTTTAGGAAAAAGTGCCATAAATGTGGACAATTAAATCATTTTGCAATTTCGTGTAAGGTAACGAATGTGAAAGTGCTTCAGGGACAGGATCAGCCAATGGTAGAAAGTTCTGATGAATCTGACTTTGCAATCAACATCATTGGAGTAAGTAATCGGAACAATAAAGTACTACCGATTAACTCGTGGTTTCAAACTGTAAATGTTGGTGATAATCGTGAGGCTATTAAATTTAAATTAGACACAGGTGCTGATGTAAACATACTGTCACGTAAAATGCTGAGTGAAGTTGGAGTTTCAGAGTCGCAGTTACGAGATTGGAGTTGGAGACATTTGGTGGTAGTGTTTTAAAGCCCCTAGATGTCGTTCCACTTAAAGTGCTATGCAACGAACTTGAATGTATCGATAACTTTATAATTGTGGATAAAGTTGTTTCCCCTTTATTAGATCTTAAATCATGTTCAAGGTTAAGGCTCATTGTACGCAAGAAAAATGTTGATGACTTGGTTAAGTTTAGCACTAAGGATGAATTCATTAAGAACAATTCAGAATTATTTGAATGTCTGGGTAAGTTTAGGGATAAGTGTGAAATTCAAGTAAATGATAAGGCCGTGCCGGTTGTTAATCCCCCAAGAAGGATACCTTTTGTTATTCGCGACAAATTGAAGAAAACCTTAATAAGTTTAGAAAAGAAAAATTCAAAGGTTGAAAATGCTTCTGGTTCGGTTAATAACATTGTCATTGTTGAAAAAAAGAATGAATCATTAAGATTATGCTTGGATCCACGTGATTTAAATTTAGAAATTAGAAGGCCTGCATTGGTACTCATTCCCACCCTGGAAGATATCCTTGAAAAACTTAAGGGAAAAAAGTTTTTTACAGTCCTTGACTTAAAAGAAGGTTTTTGCAAGGTAGAGCTTACTAAAAAATGTAGTAATCTTTGTGCATTTGCCACACACTTTGGTTGTTATAAATTTAATCGTATGCCTTTTGTGCTAAATATGACACCAGAATATTTTCAAGCAGTAAATCAGAAACATTTTGGAGACCTTAAAGTTGTGCAAGTGTACATTGATGACCTGTTGATAGCTGCAGATTTGTCTGAGGAACATGATCGAATTTTAAATGCTGTTATGAAAAGAGCTATTGTAAATGGAGTTAAATTTAGTCCTAACAAAGTTCAGTTTAAGCAACACTCTGTTAATTATTTTGGTCATGTCTTTTTAGCAGATGGATTGTCAATTGACGCTAATAGAATTGCAGCAACTAGGAGAATAAAATACCCTCAAAATTTAAAAGAGTTGCAAAGTATTTTAGGGACGATAAATTTTTTGCGACTGTTTATACCAAACCTAACTGAGATAACTGCCCCATTACGCGAGTTAGTAAAATCTAAAGTCGAGTTTAAATTGTTACCAGTTGTGTTAGATAAAATTAAAAACATAATTTCAAATGCTCCAGTGTTAGCTAACTTTGATGCATCTAAGTCTATAACCATACAAGCCGATGCTTCAAATGATGGTCTTGGTTGCTGTCTTCTTCAAGACAACAGACCAATCTCATTTGCTTCACGTAGTTTAATTGTTAGTGAGCAGAATTATTCGCAAATAGAGAAAGAGCTTCTGGCCATTGTTTTTTCTGTAAAAAAGTTCCATAATTTCATTTATAGTCGTGAGGTAAATGTCAGCACGGATCATAAACCTTTGTCAACCTTGTCAATCAATCATTTGCTTTCGCGATCTTATTTGAATAAGCATGAGATTAGAGGTGATGACCATTGGATCCCAGAATTTGTTCATACTTTAAGTAAAAATCTAAATATATCAGACGCTAATAGGTTAGAGTTTCAACATGCTACAGTCAATGATCCAGTCTTGTCAAAAGTGATGTTATACATTTTTAATGGTTGGCCAAAAAACTGTGAACGCATGTACGGTTCAATTAATTATTTCTATAAATTCCAAGCAGAACTTTTCCTTGAAGATGGTTTGCAATTTTTAAATCATCGTTTAGTAGTTCCAGATAAACTCCGATTCTATATTTTACGTCTTTTACACGAACCTCATTTTGGTATGGTTAAGACAAGGCAACGTGCTAGACAAATTATGTTTTGGCCTGGCATGTCGAGTGATATCCAAAATATGATTTCAAACTGTTATGTTTGTGAGCGTTACCAAAACTCCAAACAAAAAGATGTATTAATTCCTCATGAAATACCAAATATACTTTTTGATAAAGTAGCTTGCGATATAATGGACTATGCTGGAAATAGCTATCTCATTGTACAGGATTATTTTTCTAAATGGTTTTAGATAATTTTATTAAAGAACAAAACTTCATCTGAGATCATTAGACATCTCAAAATACTGTTTGCAACATTTAGTATTCCAAAGATGGTTATTTGTGATAATATGCTATTTTCTTCGTATGAATGCAACAATTTCTCTAAAGATTGGAATTTTACATTTTGTACGAGTTCTGCTAAATATCCACGTAGTAATGGCCCGACGGAACGAGCGGTTTAAACTGCTAAACAAATGTTTAAGAAATGTTCTCATAGTATTACTGATACCTTGCATTGCTAGAATTTAGGAATACTCCTGTTTTGGGTATTGGTATATCGCCGACCCAAATGTTAATGAACAGACTAACTAGAACTAAACTTCCAATTCACACAGAACTGTTAAAGCTGGTAATTCTTAAAAATTTTCATAATAAACTTGTAGCTAAACAAGAATATTTCAAACGTAATCACGACAAAAGTGCGAACAATTTCACTCAAAATTTAAAACCAGGCGATAATGTACTGATTAAAGACAAATCTTGGGAAAAGGGGAAAGTAGTTGATAAACACTGTACTCCTAGATCTTTGTATGTAATCAATAATAAAAGTAATGTTATTAGAAGAAATTTTAGTCAGCTAAAAACGACCAATACAAAATTTGAAATTGATAATTCAAGTGATCCAGATGATTATGATCAAGCTCAGATCAAGGATTGTTCTTCCGATTACACTACTGATAGTAATAGTAATTTGATTGAAAATAATCATAAAAATGATAATCATAGAATCACACACAGTGGTCGTGTTGTTAAAGTACCTACTAGATTTAAGGATTATGTAATGTAAATGTTTGTAATGTTTCATGTTCATTTCCAAGAAAGGGAGATGTCGGAGTTGGCAACGGTGTGTGCCGGGTTGAGTTAGTTACGAAATGTCAATGTTCTGAATTCATTAAAAATCTTTTAAAATTATTGTGTGATTATTGAGAAGACACAACAAAAGAGTTACTGGAAATAATGAAGAACAGCAACAATTTTAACATAGAGGGTGGGATAGATTAAACAACGCCTGGAGACTAGCTATACAATAAATGCTTAAAAACATGACTACTACAAACATATTCTAATCTACACCATTAGACACAATCTAACAAGCACAATTAGATGAACAATACGTTAATAGACAACGGTCGTGAAAGCCTACATTGAATTCCTGTTTTTATTTGTAAAAAGTCTCGCTTAGAATGTACATGTTGGAACTGGTATTCATGGGTCAAATTGCCCTCTATAATTTTTATTCATTCACAGTATTGCGCATGGGCGAATTACGGCATTGATCGACTTAGTAGCTTTAAATTAATTATTGTTTTATGATGGTTTGCCAAAATAGAAGATATGGACAGTGATCTCAACGACCATGCAGAGAAGCACATTGAGATGATGATTGAGAGCAAATACTATTTAAATAGCATGAAATCTGAAACTGAGTTAGATGAAGAACATTTTCAACAACAAGGTCCAAATTGTTTGGCTAATTTGACGAAGAAGATGCAATCTTATTATCAGAACTAAAAACCATCATACTGAAACGTTTGAGAAATTATTCTCAAGTTCCAGAATGTTCACCAAAAGATATAGAAAATTCTCGAACGATTGGTTCAAAATATATAAAAGCGATACAAATGTCAGTCAGTTATTCCAGCAATTCGAAGACGGCAGTGCTAAGAAGATTATTCAAGTTTAAATAAATAAGTGATTGTGTTCGAGATAAATATGCGGAGTATATTATAAGTATAATAAGTTAAACTAAAGTTATCCGAGAACTTTATCTTCATGTGATAGTTGTATATATAAATTAGTGTAAGTGTTTTTATTAAATATTCTTAGATTTGATTAGTTCGGTTAGTTATAGACGTGTATATATTTGTAGTATAAATAAATTAGTTTTAATAATCGTTACAATACATACATATTTTTATGCTGGAAATTGTCATGAATGACTCAACCAGAAACGTATAAAAACTGTTAAAAAAATTTTTTTGTAAGTATTACAAGCCTACAATTTGTTAAACTTAGCATAGGAACATCCCGAAGTAATCAGTTTTATGTCAGAGGTCATAAGCTTTAGATACCATGTAGTATATAAAGGCAACATTCGCATCATGAACGCAACTTCAAATTTAAAATTCAAACTTCGAACTTCTTCCTCTAAAACTAGAACCTTGATTTTAACTGCGCCGACATATTACGAAACGTGAGATCGGTTAACTCTGTTCGCCGATTTATTTTTTCCCATTCACAAACATTTCAAAAATTTTTATTTTTTAGTACCGAATTAAATTTTTTAGTTTAAATTCTTCTTTTTATTATTTTGTTTTAACCGTTAAGAAGATATATTTATTTAGTTACATATGCATAGCTGATCGAGCGTAGTAGATTTTTAAATCCTCTTCCAGTTAAACAGTTTTTTATTCAGTACCGATAACAAACGTAAAAGTTTTTCTTGGCGCTAGGATCAACTATGTGATCTACCCCGCCAATTAACAAGCATAATGGCCCTCCGTTGCGCTACTGAAAAGCGTTTACTTCTATCGTTATCAACGATTACCGGTTTGGACGTTATTCCAGCGTTTTCTTTTGGAACTATTAACGACGTTACTTCTATCAGAGTATCCGGATAGTAATACAAAAAGAACTCCGTCGTTAAGTTATTTGAGTATCGATAGCCATAACCTACGATTGTACTTTATTGCAAAATCTCTTTAATTATTTGATTGATTGCCGTTACTTACCATTGTTTCCGTAATGCTACTCTTAGGTTTAATATAAAAATATTCCCACTAGTGTACCAATTAGAAGTTGCATCGTAACGAAAAAGGGGACAGCACAGTTGCAACGAACATATTTTTTAATTTGTATTTTTGAAGTTTATATTGACATGAGCTATTCTAACTTTTAATTTTGTTGTGTTTATCCACGTGTTTATGAAGCGTTATTTTAAAATTTTTTAAAATTTTTAATTAATCCAATTGATGAGTAAAACAATTTACTTTTTCATCAATAATTAATAATAAAAAAAATTAATTAGCAAAGAAGTTTCACTTCTTCCGTGATGCTCACTCGTTTAATTTTTTTCTTTAACTAAAAAATAATTATGTTTACTAATGTCTACATATCGAATGTTTCAGGTATAAAAATAGCATTTTAAATTATATTTATTTAATTAGATGTAGTCGGAGTTTATACATGGCGAATCCTTTTTGGTATTACTAGCGAGAAACTAGATTTGGTACAAAGCGGCAAAGGAATATCCGGGAAATTGGTTGTGTATAATCTTTTAATTTATTTTGAAACTTTTCAATTTATTTGAATTAGAAATACATTTGCATTACCATTAAGATAGTAATTATAAATTTCTCGTTCATTACAATCTTATACACAAGAAGTATATAATGTGATGTGTTTACATAAAGAATTACTTTAAAAAAATATATAAAACTTATTAATTAATTGATTTAACTAATTTAATTAAAGAAATGCGTCTCTTCTTTATAAATATTTTATAAACAAATTCATGGAACACTAAAAATGTAGTCGTTTTTATCACGGAACAAACGTTAAAAAATCATGTAAATTATTAAAAATCAAATAATCTATCCGAATATTTAATTCGAGATTTGAGTCTTTTATTACAACGTTGAGGACGCCTATACTTCAATCGCCGAACAGATGGAAATAAATCCTCCTACACTAATGATAAGTTTACTCAATATGCATACGTGTATTGTTGGTTGCCCATACGTTAATCGGATTGTTCTTTACTAATTAAGTATTTAAAGGATCATGTGGCGAAAAAAATAATTGTAATAACCAACAGCAAGTGATAACTACATTACATTTGATGTTTTATATACAATTATTAAATATTTACATAACACCACTAAATAAATGCAACAACAAAATAAAAATTTATGCGGAATCGGAGTCTGATGTAGAAGATTCATTGCCCAATTTAATAATAACAGGTTCAACTATAACTTTTAATGTGAGGTTTGTCTGTTTCAATTTTTTGTTCTACTTTATTCACATAATGTATAGATTTTCTCTAATTATCTGCAAGCACAGTGGCTAGTGCTTCAAGAAACAGATTTTCAACACTATGTACTTTAAATTTTGTATTTTTTAGGAACTTTTTGTGCTCATATTAACTCAATAGGATTTAACTCACAGTAATATGATAACCATTGTAGCATAACTGGTAGCTTTTGACATTTTATCCACCACATATTTTGTTACTAAAATGTTTATCTTAACTAGAGTTAAAAGTTCTACTTTAGCCATGTTCAAATTCAATCAACTTACTTGTCAAGCAATCTTGTATATCTATCAGTTTTTTTAGTTGCTGAAGCCAGATTTTTTTAAATTTTTCTGCTATTATATAAATAATTATTTAACACTATTACAGCATCTTCTTCTAAGTTTTAGAATATTCAAGAGTTTATTTCTTTATGGTAGCCGACAGTTTTTTCGATTTAGATGTAAATAAACTGTTTTCGACAAATCTTGTATCTGATTCTATATGTAGCACAATTAATTGTTTATCCCTAACTAAATTTAGTTAACGTAGTTACTTTAAAGTTTGGCAAATTCTCGTTTTTGCTAATACACGTCATAAGTTTTTGTACTGTTAGTGGTTTGTTACGTAAAAAGAATAAATGCGCATCTAATAATGGCCGTGACTTACGGTACTCTTTCGCAGAATGCGTTATGTGATCGGTGTTATGTTTAGCTAGGAATTAGCGCATTGCATATAGTAGATACATCTATGTAAATAAGTCAAGTTAATATAAATCTCCACATGTAGCTATATAAAAAACGCAAATAAAATAAATGGTTACGTTACCTGCTGCCAAACAAGTTACATATTTTAAGTTGAAAAAATTTTTTTAATGTTATCCTGCTCGTATCGTGTATGGCGCAGCATCGCTGAACTTTAATAATTTTTTTCTGTTGGCGCTGGTTTAGGCCAAAATATTAGAAACGGATTCGTTTACAAATCGAAATATAATTAAATAATTGGTTTTTTGTAGCTCCTTAGCAGAAACTAAATATCTGGTGTTATATACACTGCCGGTTAAACTTCCAATAATCAAATTTGTAATATACCATTGTTATTATAGTATATTCATAATGAATTGTTTTTAATGGCAGTTTTAATTATTAGTTGTTATCAAAAAAAAAACATTTTTAAACCTGAGAACTTAAAAAACTTTGGAATGAAAAATTATACAGTAACATTTCGTTTTGTCTATAAAGGTTATGCCTTTTCTTAACATTTTAGTATGGAGATTTAGAAATTTTGTAATAGACAATTTTAATATTAAATCAAATAAGTTTTTGAACTAGGTAAGTGAATGAATATCTTGACATTTAAAATCATTGAGAAAATTACGATATTTTGTAACCACTTCCTGATTGAGTCGCCCCCAAAGGGTTTTCAAAACTGAAAATATTTTTAGTGAACTTTCTATATGTGATTTAGTTTATGAAAGTTTTTTTCCGTATTGCTAGACCAAATAGTTTTTAAGATAAATTTGAAGGCCGTGGTTAAGAACTCACCCTGTATAAAAATTAAACAAGAAAAAACCACACCGATATTTTAGAAAATGAAGTAATAATCGGGTTTTGTAACAACCGTTAATTAAAATTTTGTTTACAAAATAATATAGGTATTTGTAGATATATAATAGAGTAGACTGTTTCAAAAAAATTGACAATTTTTTTTCCTTAGGCACTGTGAAAATATCATTGAAAATAACAAAAAAAATACTGTGAAGGTTTCAGCTCTTAATATTCATATTAAGGGGTGCCGCATTGCAAATTTCGATTTCCCATTTAATTAACATGAGAAAAAGTTTTGTTTAGACTTTGGAATTTTGTAAGTTAGTAACTGAATTGGAATCAGTAAGACTATAACATATTCTTATAGGAAATTTAATACTCTACAAATCTTATATCTTATAAATTTTTCGTAAATTTACCAGTTCAAAAGTTATTGAAGGTTAAAGTTGAACCATCGATAAATTTCATTATTTGTTCAAATAATGTAAAATAAATTGAATATAAAAAAAATTATTAGAGAATTAAACAAGAATAATTGGCAGTCATATAATTAAAATAATTTAAATTTATAAGTGAATGAATTACAATTATAATAAAATATAAAATCCCAAAAATCCAAAAAATAATTTCTCCATGTTAATTTAATAATTTATCTATAAATGATGGATGCCGCTCACGAACAATAAAAAATTTCGAAAAACTTGTGATAGATAATTTATAGGAAATTAAATGATCTACAAAAAAAGTTCAATAACATTTTCCGATAAAGTTGATAGTTTCGCTGGAAATTTGAAAAAAATGATGAAATTTATCGAGGGCTCAACTTTAACCTTCAATAACTTTCGAAGGATTACATTTACGAAAAATTTATAAGATATAAGATCTGTTGAACATTAAATTTCCTATAACCGTATGTTATAGTCTTATTGATAACCAATTCAGTTACTAAGTTACAAAATTTCAAAGCCTAAACAAAACTTTTTCCCATGTTAATTAAATGGGAAATCGAAATTTGCGATGCGGCACCCCTTAATATGAATATTAAGAGCTGAAACTTTCACAGTATTTTTTTTTCGTCATTTCCAATAATATTTGCAACAGTGCATAAGAAAAAAAAATTGTCGATTTTTTTGAAACAGTCTATAATAGAGTATTTTATTTACATTAATAACGTTTATGCCACAAACGAACGGTTTTACTGTAATAAGCTATAAATAATGTAATTGTTCTAATTTAAGAAAATTTTTGCAATGTTTGTTGAAAATTTAAATTTCATAACTGCAGATTATTTCTTATAAACAGTTACAAAATCAAAAAATTTGTTTTTACCTTTAATGTTTGCTTTTCACTAAATGAAGAACAATAAGTTAATACCCTTTAAAGTTGCAGGTTTTTTAGTTTTTAGTACTTTTTAGATTTTTTTTTAGAAGAATTTGCTAAATAACGATCAGATTTTTTGATACAAATTTAAATACTAAATTATTGCTGAGTTCTTACATTGAATATGACAGATAACCTTAATATTTTGACAACAGTTAATGTTAATGCGATATTGTATTCAAATAGAAAAAAGCTAAGCAAGTTAATCTACGAGGTCGATTATGGTACCGGTTTTTTATTTTTCTAATTGCTTTGTGAAAAGTAAAAAAAATTGTATTATAATTTTTTTATATAATTGTTTCACATTCAATTTTTGTTAGTGGTACAAATTTACATGCAATCAAATGCAATAATTAACATTGCCGAAAATAAATTAAACACCTAGATACATTAGTTCTTTAATACTCATTTAAAAATATTATTTTTGAGGCTTTCGCGGCCTTGATTTTTTAACAAATAAATATTTTCGGGTTTTGAACCGCGTTCCATATTTACACTTTTCACAAAATTTATAAAACTTAGAAAGCTTACAATCTTTGGAAAATTTACATTCAGGATTAAACGCCAACGTCTGCTTGCTCAATTAGCTTTTTTGAGCAGATGTAGAGACCAGGACATTGTCCCAGGTTTTCTGCAAATGCAACATCACATCAAGACCAGAACGGGAAAACATATATTGCGAAGAACCAGCCGAGCCTTGTTAAGGGAGAGGATACATGAAACTAGACGCTAATTAGACCAGAAAACTACGGAGTTATTTTTAGTCCATTCACGACTGGTCAACTTAATAGATTCGACAATCTGGGATTTGATCGACAAACTATCTGCGCAAAAAGCTGGAGAGATCGCGAAAAAGGTAAAGAAAATACAAGTGGCGAAGTTCCAGAAGTTACAGGAAATACAACATCCTCCATCGCCGCAACTAGAGACAGAGAGGATCATCATCAATATGTCTTCTACCACACTCAGTGGACCAGCAACGGCCATTTTATCAAAAGGATTAAATTTTGCTATCACACCAAAATTTATACCAAAAGAAGAAATAGTGAGTTCATTGGAGACCACACTCAGAACTCTGCCACAACATATTCAAGAAGAGGTGAGGGTCAAAACAGCTGATATTCTGAAGAAATCTACAGCACCGAGAGAAAAAAAATGCTTTAAGGGAACTTAAGGTCAACAAAGAAATCATTGTATTACCAGCTGATAAAGGAAATGCTTCTGTAATCATGAACACCAACGACTACATGGAAAAAATCGATACTTTGCTACAAGATTCGGCGTACAAACCATTGAAGAGGAACCCAATAAAAACCTCTAGAGAGAAAGATTTCGGCCGCTGTAAAATCCGCAAGCACGATCCCGGAACATCAAAAGAGACGACTAATTCTTACAAACACCAGGATGCCGCACCTTTACGGCCTTCCAAAAATTCACAAACTAGGGGTACTGCTTCGCCCAATTGTGAGTGCTACAGGTTCAGCCACACATATTTTGGCTAGATACTTATGTACGATTTTACAACCGCTTACGGGAAAAAGCATCCATCACGTAAAGAATTCCCAGCATTTCGTCTCAAGGATTAAAGAAATTAAATTGGAATCAGAAGACATTTTAGTCAGTTTTGATGTGACATCACTTTTCACAAAAGTGCCACTAAAAACAGCACTACAGATCATCAAGACTAAATTACGAAAAGCGGATTTGGATGAGGAGCTTAACGGACTAATTGAGTTATGCTTAAAGTCCACGTACTTCTCATTCAACAATATTGTATACGAACAAATTGAAGAAGCAGCCATGGGATCACTACTTTCTCTAGTCATCGCCAATATATTTATGGAGGATTTTAAAGAAAGACCATTAGAAACCGCTACCTTTAAACCAAAATGCTGGCTACGTTATGTGGACGATACATTTGTAATTTGGTCTCATGGAGCAGAAATACTACACAACTTTCTGGATCACATCAACCAGTTAGATTCCAACATCAAATTCACCATGGAAAAGGAAACAAACAGAAGCATTCCGTTCTTGGATGTACTAGTCACTCGAAAGATGGACAACAGATTGGGGCATCAACTATGTAAAATATATATAGAAAACCGACACATACTGACAGATACCTCAACGCCGAATCACATCAATATCTAACTCAGAAGTTTTCAGTTCTAAAAACTTTAGTACACAGGACCAAGGCGATCAGTGAACCGAACACGTTAAACACCGAGCTAGGTCACCTAACGAACGCCTTAATAAAAAACGGTTTCAAAAAATGAGACATCGAGCAATTAACAAACACAGTAAAGAAAAACCAAAGAAGGAAGACCCCGTGGCAACTTTCTTCCTTCCTTACATAAAAGGCTGCACGAATAAAATAGCCAGGATACTTAGAGGAAAAAACATCAAAGTGACCTACACTGCAACAAATAAAATAGCCGCCAATTTCTCAAAATCAAAAGAAGAAAAGCACCACTCGAGGGTCTACCACATCTCTTGTTTGTGTGGGCTGGCTTACATAGGACAAACGGGGCGCAACATAGCTACCAGATTAAAAGAACATAAGACGGATACAAAGAAACATAACACAAGATTTGCTGTTGCAGAACACCGGTCACACAATAAAATTTGAAGAGGCAACAATGTTGGCTAAATCCCAAAACTTCTGGCGTAGACTATACAAGGAAGCCATCGAAATCCAGAAGTACAACAATTTTAATAGGGATAATGGAATCGATCTAGCGCCAATATGGAAAAACATGTTCTGGAAGAGCAATGAATCGAAACCGTCACGAACCACTGACCCGAACGGCGTAATATAAAGGCTTGTTAGGATCCTATACCTTCAGTTTCAGTTTTTTCTGAAGAAGATAGCAACATGACTGTCGAAACGTTAAATATTGTAAATTTTTCAAAGTTTGTAAGCTTTCTAAGTTTTATACATTTCGTGAAAAGTGTAAATATGGAACGCGGCTCAAAACCCGAAAATATTTATTGTCATTTATAAAATTACGATATTTACATATAAAAACAATAATGTTTTCTACATTGATTATGATTTTACGATGAAGTTTTTTAAGTGTTGTAACATTCTTACCGAGTGTCAGTGTTGGTATTACCAACTGACCATTTTGTTTCATTTTAATCAGTTTGTCAATAATTATTGTTTTATGTGAATTGCATTCAGTTTCCATTTTAAATTATTTTTTAATTGTTTAATTTTGCTACTAAGCCACGATCTGTTTGTAACTTATAAAACTCTTCATTAAACAATCTTGATAGATTTTATACAATCTTTAAAAATTGTGCCTGGTCTGTATAAAAACTTTATTTTCTTTGAATTACTGGAATTTTAATTATAATTAATGTTTCTTTTTTTTAAACCTTTCTATAACATTAAAATCGCATTTATGGTACATTGAAATCTTTCTATGCAAGATATATTTTTTTTGTTGCTATTTTCAAAAAAATGCACAGAGTCAAAATATTTCCACAAATTTCTTAATGTTTTCGATTTTTGTATATAGAAAGTCCACGTGTTTAAAGGATTTCGGTCAGTTAACGCTAACCTATTCAAGCAATCGAAAATATTGATTTTTTTAATAAAAGACGCAGTGTCTAAAACTGAATCGCTCTTCAATTAGATTGTAGTCAACGCGCAGAAAATTGCTAAATACTTGGGCGACATTTTTAAAGCGCAATGTTTGAAAATTGGACGGATTTACGTGTTTCTGTAATTTTTAGCATCGATCTGTAACATTGCTGTTTTGGTCAATATAAAATGTCTTAATAAAATCGGACTAATCAATTTTCTTATTCTGGACAAACGCGTTCAGTTTTGGCGTTTATTAAATTGTTTCTTAACCCTTAACCGGAGATGTGAGGTCAGAATGACCGCAGCCGTATTTCAAACTCGTGTATCCCCCCACTTATCAATCTGACATCGCCGCCAGCTCATGTACCTTATGTTCACTACCAGATTAGTGTACTATAAGCGTTTAAAGTATGTGGTTGAAGTCAGTTATTTATTACGCTCATCTATTTTCGATTAGCGGTCATAGTGACCTCAGCTCACCGTTTATATTTTTAAATATTTTAAAAATAAAAATAAACAAAATGGTTGAAATACCAGGACCCTCTAAGAGAGTTCGTTATGGGGACGCGGGTTATGAGGAGACTCTTATGAAATGGTACGAGGAAAAAAGTAACAGCGACATCGATGATTGCCAGACTGATTCATACGAGACAAGTGATCATAATTTAGATTCAGCTTTATCGGACAACGAATTAGATGACAATGTTGAAATTAGTGCCTTAGAGGACGATGACACGCCCGATGCAGATGGAGAAGAAAGTTCTGATAAAGAAAATCTACAGAACTCCCCAGAACTTGCGAGAAAAAGTTATTATGGAAAGAATAGATTTAAATGGTCGAAAACCGCATTTAATAGAAGATCTCGACCTCGGCAGCATAATATTATTGTTCAGCTTCCAGGCTTACGGCCTTTTGCTAGTTTAGGTACTGTTTGCAGCGCTAGAGAGGCATGGAAACTTCTCTTTACCGATGAAATGCTGAATAAGATTTTACGGTGTACCAATCTAAGTCTTAGCAGTGCCAGACAAAAATATAAAGATTCGAACAGATGCGATCTTCAAGATCTAGACCTTATTGAATTAGAAGGCTTCTTAGGACTCTTTTTTTATACTTATGTTTTTAATTCTAATCAGGAAAAAAATAGAACGTCTCCTGGCTATCGTTGCGTTATGAATCAGAAGCGATTTGCCATTATTCTTTCCTGCCTTCGTTTTGATAATCCAGAAGATCGCATTATGAGGAATCTGAACAATCCTGCGGCAGCTATATCTCAATTGTTTGATTAACTAATAACCAACTCACAGAGAGTTTATTCACTTGGTCCAAAGACCTGCATTGACAAGATGTTAGTGTCCTTTAGGGGAAGATGTAAATTTAAGATGTACATGCCGTATAAACCGAAAAAGTATGACCTTAAAATGAGGTGTTTGGTTGATTCGAAAACTCATTATTTGTATAACTCTTATTTATATACAGGAAAAAATTCCGATGGACAAGGTTTAACAGTTTAGGAGCAAAAATTTGACAAACCTACCCAAGCAGTTATACGGTTATGCAAACCAATTGAAAACACTAACCGAAATGTTACTGCGGATAATTGGTTCTCATCTAGTTGATGAACTGAAAAATAGAGAACTTACATATCTAGGAACCCTTAAGAAGAATAAAAAGGAGATACCTTCTGAATTTTTGCCTAATAAATCGAAAGAGATTGGATCACATACATATAGTTTTACAAATACAATGACTTTACTGTCCTATGTTCCAAGACGAAATCGTGCTGTTGTAATCGTTTCATCTATGCACCATATCAACGCCACAGATAAGAGCATTAATAAACCAAAGATCATTTCGTTTTACAACAGAACAAAAGGAGGTGTGGACGCACTGGATGAAAAATGTTCAAAACATACTACTAGTAGAAGAACGCGTAAATGGCGAATGTCAATATTTTTCAGACTGCTGGATATTAACGCCATAAATTTACATGTGCTGTATAGTTCATATAAAAATAATCCCCAAATAGAAAAGGCTGATTTTGTTAAAAAATTGGCAGACATATTGGTGAAACCTCACATGTTACGACGGCTAGAGAATGTGTGTATATCAAAGGAAGTGAGACTGTGCATACGGCGTGTTTTGGGTGTTTTCGAAGATATTACTGCTACAGTTGATGCAACTCTGAAGTTAGAAAAGCGTAAAACATGTTCCACATGTCCACCCAGAATAAAAAGAAAAACATTTCAAGTGTTACGCATGTCGCAAGCCAATTTGCAACGAATGTGCGAAAATGGTATGTAATAAGTGCGAGTAAATATACAAAAATCTGTCTATTGTAGTTTTGTTGACAAAAGCGGCTTCTCTTATCATTTATATGTTTTTTATTTAGAATTACATGTTTATTTTTCATTTTTGTCAAAAATTAGACAAAAATTTTTTTATTAAAAAAAATAATGCCATTATGTATAACAGTCCTTGTTTTTCACATGTTTCTGATCACTGATCACTTACAATTAATGGGAGCTATATAAGTTTCGCAAAATATTTTTTTGTATTTGTATTGAAATAAAATGTATTTTCACAATATTTGTAATTTTACTTTTCTTTATTTTTTCTTATAAAACACCATTTAAAAAATGTGGTTAAGGGTTAAACAATTTAATAAGTAGTACTTTTTTGTAGTTTAATTAAAACTGCATAAAGCGGAGTTTTGCGTAAACCGGAAAATTTACTTGGTTTTGGCAAAATTTAACATGTTTCACTGCATTTACATAACAAACAATTTACATTAGGATTTAAAAAAAAAGCGTCGCGTTTGTAATTTTTGACTAGCGTTTCTAATTATGCAATATTAGAAAAACTGAAGTAATCTTAAAACTAAAAAAAATATTGAATACGGATTTTAATTATTAAATTTTTACACGTATACATATACAACATACATAAAGCTATACAACAGAAAATATTGGTTATAAAACTTTTGTTAAACGTCTTATTGCCACCGTAAAAAGTTTTTCGTAGTAAAATCTGATACGCGTATAAAAATGACATTTTTAGTAGACTTTTACTAAAAACATCCGTTATAAAATTCAAATGTAATTTATGAAAGAACATTATTTTTAAGCTATAAATAAAAATATTTTGTTAATTTCTACTTTGTAATTTATGTGGTACTAGCTGAAGCCGGCAGGCGTTGTGCTGCCCGTCTGTAATATAACTGCTTGTAAATAAATAAATTGAGTTTTAGTAGTATTTTCAATTAACTAAATTTTTATTTTACATAACAGATTAATATATAGATAATATATATATGATAATAAAATTAACTTAACATATTTTTCAATTTATTCACGCTCATTTTCAACACTCCGTTTTTCAATCTCGTATATCGAGAGATTATCAATTATTTTAAATTCTGTAATTTGACTAATGTCATCAATTCGAAACTTACATTGATTTATATCTGAATTTTTTATTTATCTGCTTTTGACCTTTGTTGATTGTCATTGCAAAAGCAAGGCACACAGGAAATTGTAACCATTTTAATATAAAGGGCAAATCAGGTGCTATCATTGGAATAGATGAAATCAGCGTATCTTCTCCTTTACATTTGTCGTTAGTTATTGTTGCTTCAATCACATTTGGCATTATCTGATCTTAAATAATCAATGAGCAATTTTGTTCTAACTTAAACTGCTACGTTTGACGATTCTTAAAACTAATGTCTGACTCACTAGTTTGCCTTGTGATCAACAGTCTACATTTGAAGGTCCCAATGGATGTCTCTGTTTTGGCAGTACCAGGGTGCATCAACGATGTTTCTTAGTGCTTTATTCTAAAAACGTTGGATCAGTTGTATCGTCTTCTCGTAATCCGCTGTTATTACCTAAGCATTTCTCCGATTTTTTGTGTTTTGACTATATGTCGTCTCTCTTCATTCTGATCCTCAAGCCGTTCAAGCCCTATTACAATCTAACTTCTGGATTATTTTGCTGCGCAGTCTGCTGAGAAAACGCATCCATCAATGCATGACGTGTCATCGTTTTAGAGCTAACACGTTCAAGCCAACAATGGCATTTTTACCAGCAGATCGCGTAAATCCGCAAAAGGCATTCACCGTAACCGGCGTAGATTATGCAGGACCTTTTACTATTAAAGATAATACTGTTTGTTCGTACTACTAAAGACTATCTGAGTTAGTTTGTCTGCACCGCCACTAAAGCTTGAACTCGCTAGTTGCGTGCCTGGATTTCTGCGCCTGTGATTTATTGTGCGAAGTAAACAGCATGACGTTAGACTCCTCGAATACAAACTCCGTTAGATTCCTCGCCGACGCCAGTTCTTCACCAAACACTTCCAGGTTTAGCTCTTTTAATTCCGCAGCCTGTGTCGTATCCTTCACCTTAGATAACGCATGGAAAACTGAGTCAGCCTACGCTCTTTTGTTGTCCGCCGCCATACCTTCCACGAACGTTATCTCATTGTTTCCTCTTGCTTGATAATGGAGTCATCCTTGATTATGTCGACGTTTTTTTGTGTGAAAATGTTTTCAACCGTCTCTAAAACTGCTTGTAACTTTTTCGGGGATATTTTTGATTCCTGCTTGAATAAGGAGCACAGTATTGTCTGAGTTTGTACTCTCAGTTGTAGTCGGCCGGAAGATTTCCATCGGGAATTTTTCTTTAATCGTCGGCCATATGTCTTTGAATGACACTGAATGTCTTAATGCCTCTTCTAATCTAATTTTTTTTGAACTTGCCCGAGATCTTTAGTTTATAACGTCCGCAGAAGCCTATCACTCCATCAGCATCCCGTCTGTCTTGATTAGTGTAAGGATTTTCGACAGTTTTCTTTTTGATCAATGTTTGCATTTCTAACGTGGCAAGCTGGCAGAACAAGTTACGCATTCTAGAAACACTATCCTTAATATCCCTTCTGGTGTACGAAGATTCCTTAATGAGATTAAGGAGTGTCCTGGATTCTTTATCTAGTTCATTCAGTAACTTTATCAATTTTTTAGTTGCTTTGTATTTATCGAGGTCCTCATTTTAAAAAGAAGCATTTAAACGTTTTCTTTTAGCTGCTGAACTACCGCTCAGGTCATCCCAGGTCAGATCTACAAAGCCTACATTAGGCAAACCAATATTAACCGGGCTACCCCTAATAGGAATGGAGTTAGGGGTTTGCATTTTCTGCAGGGAGGTAGAGGGTGATGTTATACATTAGATGAACCAAAATAATAGTTGTAGAGGGTTTCTGACAGCGTATAGCTCAAGAAAACCAAAACTAAAAGTGTGGACTTCGTAATTGAATTCCAAATTTATTTACACGCAAACCTTTATTAATTACCAGCATTTTTGATTGAGCGGCGATAAGCTCGAGCTTTGACACAAAAGCATTTGCTAGGCTTACTCAACAGCACCTATAGGGAAAAAACGTTATCGGTAAAACCACAAAAGAGCTGAATAAACAATTAAAACGCAAATTCTTAATTTATTTGTGGTCTGATAAAAAAAAGAAAAACACTGACGGGTAGCTAAAAACGCCCTCTATGATTATCAATCGCAACAAAGTTTATCGGACTTATACTGTGAGCTTAAAACGGGTGTCAAGAGAAGCGCTTGTTGTGGGAACCTGACCGTTACGTGTCTGGAAAAGTTGGTTGTCTTCGACCCGGTAGCTTGAAACTCTGGACCAGACATACCTTTCGGCAATCGTACGGCGGACTTGAAGAAGCTTGGTCGGTGCATATAATGTTGTTATTGTACGGCTACAGTCGGATGATTGCAGGCTGTAGTCCTTTTTATTTTCGTTTTAGTGTAAAATGTTTTTTTTCTTTTTTTGTATATAATTTCAGATTCCTTCCTGGGTGGGAGGAAGACTATTGGGTCAAGCGATTACTGGTTGCGGTGACGTGCGCTTGTGTACACTAACGTTTGAGGGCACTTCCATCTTGACACAAAGGCTTGAAGTGTGTTCTAGTCTTTATTTTAACTAGTGTCTATTTCCCAGGTTTTTATGTTGCTATCAGGGAATTTGTTATGTTAAAAATATTTTGGTATAGTTTTCGTACTTTAGAAATTTTGCCCAATGATAATGTCTATTGACACACTAAAGGTCGCTAAGTATACTTCCAATTTGAACGCTAAGAAAATTACACGTGTGTTAATGGCATGGCCAGAGGTTTCCACATCTTAAGTATCTTAAATCATTTACGCCATTGTTGAGTATGTATTTTGCGGTTTCGGATGTATTTGTTGTGAGAAATTTGCTGGGATAATTTTCATTTTACAGCGCGATTTGATTTTTCTGTGTTAGTTTAGCAATCTTGGTTACCTGCACATGTTTTTTTATTTTGGAAATTTCTATGACGAACTAACAAGGGATGCACGGTTTATGAGCATTGTACCGAACGCGTATTCTGATAATTTATGTTAGATGGGAACATTGAAACCAACTAACTTCGGGAAGCTTAGAGCACTTTGTGTTATATGTTGTAGGAGATTTGTGTTGGATGTGCCATTAGCTAAATATACAAGTTTTTTTGCATATGCTCGTGATAATAGACAATTTTGTTGTGTTGATACTACTTTAACTAAAGTTGGTGGGAATTGTTTTGACGTAATCACGCTTAGACGATAAAAATTTATTTCAAGGAAATTTACTATGGTCGTCCTGCCATCTATTAATAACTATTTAAACTAATACTGTTAAATGCCACCATCTACCACCAGTTATGTATACATAGACATAGACAAAATAATAGAATGATCTAGACTATATTAAATGAAAAAAAAGCAAAATCAAGAATTGAAAATATAATTTAAAATCGCAAATAGTACAAGATTTACAGTTAGGTCATTCTGTTCGATAGATTGTTCTTTTCAGATGCACAACTTAGGCGTATTTACGAGGATGCTTCTTGGACAATTGCTGTAAAACGACAAAATTAGTTCGGCGAAACACTAAATATAAAGCCTCACCATAAGCATGGATAAGATAGCGTTTGCAGCCATGTCCTCGTCAAGCTCGTCGCTCGACTCTTCGCTGGAATCATCTTCTACAGGTTCATCTGCTTGCATGCTGTCATCTTCATCTTCCTCTACTTCTGCGACTTCGCGTTTACGTACCTCGTTTGTATTAGGCTCTTCTTTAAGTCCTTCCATAGCTACTTCAGCAGCTGTTTCTGTTGGAATTTCATTCAGAATTTGATCTAATTTGTTCGGACAATTCTTTTAGGAGTTTATCCTTCATCGCCAAGTAAGCTTCAATTTCTTCTTTTATTTCTTCTTCCAGTTTTTTCATGAACATTTCGCTGTCGAGGTCTTCTATCGTCGGTACCTAATTAAAATGTGATTACAAAAAAAACTTTGATTAGAAAAAAATTACCACAGGAGGACGAGAAAAATCGGATGGTTTCTGAAACAGAATCATTGTCAAAATGCACCCTAATCAAGCTGGGTACCCACCTTCAACGTCATCGCCGATCTTGCTTCTACACTCCAAAAAATCAAGAGTTTAACAGATGTTTAAGAATTATAATTAAATGTTACTCACCGGCTGAAGAAACGATGCATAGAACCGCAAGGGCCGTTACAAGTACTAGCTTCATGTTTGCTGCTTTGTGGAATCGGCAATGATTTCAGTTGTAAATTTTCACGATTTTATAGTAAAGTTAGCGATAAGCATCGAGCAAATAATTAAATTTTGCTTCGTCTTTATCTACAGATGCTTTTTTTGCTTGTTTAGATAGGTTTATGGCTCGTCGGGAAATACCATATCGTATTAGATCAGACTGTGGTCGCAATTTTGTTGACGCAGCTAAAAAGCTTGCTGATCTACATAAGTTTTTGCGCAAAAACAATCATTCTTCTTGCGAACGTCTCTCACTTCATAGTATTAATTAGATTTTTAATCTTCCGTATGTTCCTCAATTTAGAGGCCTCTGGAAAACAGCTATTGAGTACGTTAAGCTTCTGTTATATCGCAAAATTGGTACTTGTAACTTTGACTTTCGAACAGTTTTGTACCATATTTTCTCAAATCGAAGTGATATTAAATAACCGTCCGTTATGCACCCTTTCATCTAATTTTGCTGAAGTTGCAAACTATTTGAGTCAAGGTCACTTTCTTATTGGCGAGCTTTTGCTTTCTTCTCCGTCTTTTCTAGACGCTATTCACTTTACTTTTAAACAACATTGGTAACATCAAAACCGCATTATACAATATTTTTGGCGTCGCTCGTCTGCTAATTATTTGGATACTTTAACTCAACGGATAAAATGGTCTCAACATAATCCCGGTCCTCAAGTGTGTGATGTAGTTCTAGCTCAAGATCTCAATCGACCTTTAATGTCATGGCTGATTGGTAAGAAGACCGAGTTACATCGAAAACTTGATAATCTTTCTTGAATAGCTACGGTTAAAAAAGCAAATAATTACTTTCCTTTTGCGGTTAGCTTTGGTTCCTAGACGTTTTCGGTTTCATGACATGCTGCCTCTTACTTAAGTTGCTTCATTACTTTACAAAATTTTTGAAAATTTGATTGTCACTTTTACTTTACATGATAGTGGTATCTCGTCTCCTTTCTGAACATTCTGGTAACGGTTGCTCTTAAACGTTATAAATGATGTTTAAGAATTAAAGCGTGTGCGTATGAAAGCATTTAATTCAGCCAACCCTTGAGAAAAAAGATTAGAGTAAGTCGAGCAAACGTTCATTTCAGGGTGAGTCGAGGCTTTGATTTATTTTTTTGTTGGGAAATGGAACTGCAAAATATTAATTCATTTTTTTAAGAATAATGCCCCGATACATTCATCCAAGATTGTGAAAACTTATACTTGGAAAATTAACCTGCACGTCCTGCCACGGCCGGAAAAAAAATTTGATTTTAACAGAATTGAAAACGTTTGGACTGAAGTCATGCAGTTAATTCGAAACCAACAACAAATGAATTTCATCTCTCAGTTTGTTGATGCACCTTAAGATGCGTGAGATGCTACAAACGAAAATTTTATTTAGGCATCGGTAGCATCTATACTAACACGGTTACCAGAAAGTATTAACAACCAGGGGAAGTCATACGCATTATTAGATATATTTTTGTTAGTAATTTTCTTTTTATTATAGCTATGTTAGTTATCAATTTTCTAAACATGATATATTTATCGGTAATCCTTTTCTTACAAAAAATTATATTCAATTTTATTCATAAGGATTTTAACCTTTATTTGTCCTAAAAGAACCCAGTAAAATTAATAAATACATAAAAATGTAATATTACAAAAAGTACAATTTGAGATAAAGGTTTCCAGAATATCTCTACAACGGCATTTGCTCATTACTTATTAAGAAATTCTATCGGCTTATTTTAATTGAATTAAATTAAAACGTGCAAGCCGGACGTTTAAGGAAATATAATCGATTTCGCGGATTAGAATTATCTAATGAGGTAACAATTCTTTGTGTAAAAGTATTCAGAGGAATTTTTTTTTACGATAAACACAAAAACTTTCTCTTCACTTATGCACTACTACAATTTACTTAAAATTTATTATGAATTTTTAACAAATGTTTTTTTAAAAACGAATGTTCTCAGTGAGAAATCTTCTGGGGTGGGGAAAGACTACCTATGGGAACCGGGCGATTCCTACGGTTGAACCCCGTTTACGCCATTAAAATTTCTATTCATTACAAACAGTTTTGTCTCGATTTTCTTCAAAACGAGTGTACATTATGTTTGCATAACAAACATGTAGAGAACAATTTATCGTTTCGTTTATCGTATTTGCCTGTATAAAAGCAGTTTGTTATATGTAGACAACTTAGAATTTATTCCAATAAACCAATACATTTTTTTCAGTTTGATGTCCAGTTCTTCACGTTTATTTTTGACATGAACTTTCCAGCGGAGTCTCGCGTCTAATATCCTTCCCAAATATCTAGCTGAGTCAGCATGGAGGATCTAGGTATCGTTGATCCAGATGGGTAGATGTTGCTTTTGTTTATTGGTAAACTCTACATACACAAACTTATTTTTGTTTAATTTGATTTGCCAAGCTTTAGTCCTGGTGTTAATTCTATTAATAAAAGTTTATAGTTTTTCGGTATGTTATCAGGGAATGTTGCTATTGTTTCATGTTTAAGACATGGGATATCACTAGTATATAATAGATAGAGTACTGGACCTAGCACACTACCTTGTGGGATTTCTTTTAGTTTTGAGTAAGCATCTTCGTGTTTAGTTCTAAAATATCTTTCTGATAAATATAATTGTAGAAGCTATGAAAGTTGTTGTGACAGGAACAGTTTGTGTTTATGGAGCAAGACGGTAGAACAAACTTTTGTTTCTTCCAGTGACTTTTTAGTGACCTTCGTGATTGATGGGAAGGTATCAATTTTTTTTCCTCTACTATGGTTTAAGTGTGTTGAGGAGTATTTTTTCATATAATGTTGAGATGACTGATAGCAACAAAATAGGTCTATATTATGCTACATCATTAGGAGGTTTACCTGGTTAGGGGATTCCAATGACTTCTGCTACTTACTACATCTTAGGAACGTATTTCAATCTAAAAGATGCGTTAATAAGCGTTTCTGGGAAATTGTTTCAATACTTTACCGGTGATTAGGTCAAAACCAAGGGTTTTTTTTGGGTTAATATTTGTTTTAATTTTATTTAAGACTTCCTTCGGTGAAGTAAGTTTGATGATATTTTTTGTTCTGGTGTAATCTACCCTTGTTTTTCACCATAATTTGGTTGGAGAATGCTATCAAGATGTTCTACAAATCTACAACCTTTTTGGGTATTGCTTCGGGCTTAACTTCCATCTATATTTCGGATTGGAAAATTAAGCAAAACAGGTCTCTTTAGTCGCTTGGTGGCTTTCCAAAGGGAGTAATCGGTGTTGTTATCATTAGATTAGTTAATTCACTCAGATAATCTCTAATTACTTCATTTTTGATATGTTGAATTTTACGCTTTAGTTGCTGAGTTGTATTATTTAAAGCTGTCTATTTCCGTCTAAATTTCCTTTTTTCGTTGATAAGGTTTCTAATTTCTTTTGGTTAATTATTATTTTTTGTTCTACAAGTTTGTGTAGGAGTGTTATTACATGCTGCTTGTTGTATGTTCTTAACAAATAGGTTGACTTCGTCATCTAACAGGTCTGTTGTTTTAAGTAGAACGTAAAATTTGGTTTGTCCCTCAAGTTGGATTCTGAAGCTTTTCCAATCTGTTCTCTTGTCAGTTAGACTCGGTGGGTTTTCTTTTTGGGTTACACCATCGCTTAATATAAGAAGCATTGGAGAATGAACTGAGTCCATATCTCATTCTTTTTCAATTTAGACATACTTTGATGAGATATTCCTGGTTACAAAAAAGTCTATGATTCAGGAATTTTGTGAGGGTTAGTAGGCCAATACGCTGACTTTCAAGTTGATAACAGTTAGCATTTACTCTAATTAGATGCTGCTAAAAGTTTCTTATTTTTAGTTATAGTTAGTCCAGATCCCCAGTGTGTGTGCTTTGTGTTAAAGTCACCTCCGATGATGAATCTATTCCTTGGCTATTAAGAAAGTCTACATATTGTTCTTCTTTACGGTAAGTCTTGGTGGGCAGTAGATTGCCATGAGTGTTAATTTATATGTTTTTGTTTTAATGTTGACAGATGTGGCTTGTATTTTTACTGTTTGGTAACCCATCTCTTCATGATGTAAGATGGATTCCTTTATGATAATTGCACTTTACCTTTTTGGTGTATTGTCCGGGTGGATTGTGTGATAGGCTTATATCCTTTATATTGGATGTATGGCTCTCTTGCGAAATGAGTCTCAGATATGAGACATACATAAATTTTTTCTATGTCAAGGACTGCTTGCAACTCTTGTTGATATTGCAGCAGCCCATTGTCATTTCATTCTAATATTCATAAGTAATTAGCTGTTTTTAGCTTTAGGAATCGCTGCTTGTGTGCGATGTTCTAATTTGGAAATACGTTCATCCATTTTATTCAACTTCTCGAGTTGTTGAAGCGTCTTGTCAATGAATGAATTTGTTTGACTTGTTTTCTTTTAATGCTTATCTGTTTTGTCGGCTACTGTTTGACTATAAGTTTTACTATCAGATCTTTTTTCTTGCTGCGCGAGAGCTGCATTTGCATTTGTTTTAGGTTGAGTAGATTTTTGAGGTTGTTTGAGAAAACTTTGTTTCTTGAGCTGCTAGTCCTTAATTTTTTGAATTTTTTTTGCAAATATACAACCTCAATAGTTACCTGGGTGTCGTTCTCCACAATGAACACACTTTGGTTTTGCTTCTTTTGGTTTTTTACAATCTGCTGTGCTGTTTTACAGTGGTTGCACTGTTATACCCATGATAGCAGTAATGCCAAAGATTTTGTTGACATTCTTCTCATTTCTGAATGACAATGTAATAAAAAGTAATTAACATAATACACTAACTACATTAAAGAAAAATGAACATTATTTGAATTAAACATATTAGGGTTAAAACATATTAGGGCGCCAATCACCTTTAAATTGGTGATGAATAAAAAGCATAAAATCTTATACCTAATTATTAATTAACATCAAATTCAAAATTAATAAACGTTTAATTTGTTATCGAGTATGTATCCCGAAAAGTTTTAATAACACAATTCAATTAAAGTGAATGTAACATGTAGTAACATAATTCTAGTTGACTCAATACATATGATATGACGTTATCGGATATCTTCTATTTATAGCACATTGTTGAAGTGATAAGATTCTTCCAAACGAATGTAGATTTCCAAACACAACAGCAAGCATAAAACCAATGAATAATAAACTCCAATAACGGAAAATCCAGTAAATAAAAACCGAAATAAAAGAAAAGATCCAGTAAATAAAAAAACCGGAATAAAGACCCTAAATATAAATAATTAGAATGGTTTTTTAAATGACATGATGTACTCACGTTACATCTAAATGCAACGGCCTTGAAATGAATTCCTTTGTCTAATCGTATTGCGTAACATTGTAAAATCACTAAAAATGTTGAATTCAATAGAAAAAATATATCAAAATAAAGGTAAACTCACCAGAAATTAGATGGAATGAACAAAAATTAAATTTGTATGCGTTTTTACGCCATAATTAAGAAAATTTGTCTTCCTTTCACCACTCACGTAAAATACCAAAGATTGCTCAAACGGAAGTGAGCTTAAAATCTATTACCCACGTCGATTTGAAACAACGCGACGTTGCCAAACTGAATAAATTTACGTGCAATATTAGTTGCAGAAAATGAACAAATGTAAAATTGAATTTTAATGTAATGAACTCTAACAGGACGTTACAACAACATGTTCAGTCGCTGTTTTGTTTTGTACTTTTTTGTAACTCTTTCTTCTCATATATTTCTTTATTTCTTTGGGATGGCAAGAATGATTAAGATTAACTGCCAGTACTTTATTGGTTTGCTTATTTTCACAGTAATGCCATAAAGCTTTAGTGAGGGCTTGATGTTGTTCGCCATCTTTGACATTAATCTTGATGTTTTTATCATATTGATTTTAATTTGGAATAATGTCTGGTACAAATCCAAAATATTGTCTCTAGTTCTATAATAGAATCCGTTTTAAATGCTTTAAAAAAATTGTGTTTTTTTATTTGCAGTTAAATAAATGTAGCCTATCTATCTAAATCAACCGAGTAAAAAAATACTAAAAATCTAAACTTTTTCTTTTGTCTATTGAAATATTGGAATTTGTAACATTGGATTCAGACACAGTGAATTATAATTGTATATGTTTTGAGAACATTTCGGTTTCATTTTAAATAATCTCGCAGCTTTTATGCGTTTTACTGCCCTCTTCTTAAGATTGTTTTGTCTTAGAACACGCAGCTAAACACGGCGCCGATAGAAAGGGTCGTGGCTATAACGGCAACTTTCTCTATTTCGGCAATTAAAGCAGCCAATTGTTTTACTTGGATGGTGCTGCAGACCAATAGTTGAACGTCTGTTCCTCGGAAGATGAGGTCTAACATATTTTGAACTGTTCTCTATCCAGTTGATCTAAGCCGCAACCAAGTTTAGGTACTGCCATTGTCTTAATGTTGTGAAATTCCATTTTTCTCTTGAGATTCCATACAGCTCGCTACAAATTTTTGTATGTCAGTTTTGAGCGTGATGATTTTTTGGTGAGCAGATAGATAATAAAACGTCAAACATCCCGTAGTTTTAAGACTTTGCCGACTGCAGCGTTCTATTTTTGTAGTTTATTTAGTCTTCTTACGTACGACTGCAACTCTTGTGAACATTTCAAGATCTTCACTCACGCAATGTGCGATGGCGTAATTTTTTCGTGTTTGAAACAGGTCTACTTATTCTTGGTTCTGTTTGTTAATACTTGGGTTTGGGCTTAGTTTTGACTTATTGCCAGCGAACAGGGCTAGAGCATCGATGTGGACCAGTTTTGGCTTGCTTCTAGGTGGTTTTGAAATGCGAAAAAGCCGCTCAACTTTATAAAGGCCTTCTCATTGCCTCTGTAGTTTCAACGACAAACCACGTATTCTTTGGGGATTATACAACCTTACCATGTTGCCCGGTTGAAACTCACCGTTTTGTACATTGACATCATATCTGGTCTTCATTCTATCATTGGCAATTTGTGTGTTTTTACGGATCGCTTTATGTTTTTTGTCTAGTTTCTTCATCAACTTGCTGACGTAGTCTTCTCTAGCAACTTTTTTTTCTGGTTTTCGTTCAAATTGGAGGTTGTATGGCAGTAGTATTTTGCGACAAAGCATAGCATATGATAGTGCTTGGCTTTTGTTTTGGTGTACAGATGATCGGTACGTTATTAAGAAAAGGTGCAAGTATTGATCTTAATATCTTCGGTGTTTGGACACTACTTTGGCTAAGTACTTTTCTATTGTTTGATTCATTCGTTCAACCATGTTATCAGAATCAGATTTTTGATGCGCAGATCTTGCACATACGATACCATTCTATAACGTCATTTTTGCAGTTCACCAAGTAGAATCTTTCTTTCTCTGTCTTCTTCACTGCAAAGTTTCCTTCCGATATACCATCGTGCATATAGTGCAACACTTGTGACACTCGGCTTTTTTCTGTGACTTTAATCACTTTTTTTTAGGTTGATCGTCGGCTGTTTGTTTTCTAGTTTAGGGGTACTTTTATTTTGGTATCGTTCGCGATGCGATTGCTTAGGTCTCCACTTGTCATTAACTATAGCAGTTCTTCGGAGTCATTTGATTTTTTTTTCAAGTCGCGGACAACGCTTGCAGTCTGCCGGACATGGATTTTCTGGGCAAAGCATTAGCGTTCTAATGACTGTTTGCCGCACGGTGTTCTGTGTCATAATCATATTTTTGGAGTCTCTCGATTCATCTTGCCACTTGTCCTTTCGGATTACGAAACTCCAATATTTATTTCAAATCGACGTGGTTTGTTCTTAGTAGAAAAATGTCTTTATATAATTATTTGTAAAAGTACTCTTTGGACTTCACTACTGCTAACAGTTCTCTTCTAATTGCACAATAATTCTTTTCTGATCTGGACAAAACTTTGCTAAAACAAGCCATGATTTTTTCTTGTCTATCTTGCACTCGTGAACGGACTGCATTTATGGACAGCTTATTTGCATCCGTATCCAAAAAATAATTTCATCTTCTCTTGGATAACTTAAAATCGGCGAAGTGACTACAGATTGTTTTAGCTGGTCGAATGCGTTTTTGTAGTTTTTATTACATCTAAACTCTGCTTTTTCTTTGGTAAGTTTTGTGAAAGGTTTGACAATATTGACAAATTCACGTACAAATCGTCTATATAGGTGCACAACTTAAGGAAATTTTGAATCTAATGTTGACGATTGGTCTTGGCCATGCTTGCACCGCTCGAAGTTTGTCTTTTACCCAATTTGTAGATACGATGTGGCCCAGGTTTTGCATTTTTTTTTTAAATACGTGGCACTTTTTTGGGCTCAGTTTAAGATTTTCTTAACGTAGTCGTTGGCACACTTTCTTCAGGTAGTTCAAATGCTTTTCAAACGACTCTTCAACCACAATCACGTCGTATAAATAAACCAAACACGTATTACAATACGGTCTTTGCAATATGGTCTCCATCAAACACTTGAACGTTGCAGGAACGTTACACAGGTCAAAAGGCATAACGCGGAACTGCCACAAACAAGTTTTCATTGTAAAAGTTGTGTTTTTGCGGTTCTTGGGTTCCAATTATACATGCCAGTAACTCCTCTTCAAATCCAACGTGGAAAACTACTGCGATCTTGATAGGGTATCTAAAATATCGTTAATTCTCGGTAAAGGGTAACTCTTCTTTTCAGTCACGTAGTTAAGCAGTCTGTAATCTACTCTCCAGCGAAAACACATCTTGATACTGTTGAGGTTTTGGCAATTAGTGGTCAGAATGTCTAATTATGTTGTGGACACTTTTTCAGCGAAGTAAGAATCCGCACATCTCACAATTTGAGACGCTGGTGTACATTAGCTTACTACGTTTCTTTTTCAATGTTACCCGATTTGAGTTTACATTCAGGATTCTTATTAGAATCATGATTTTTATTCATATTAATGTTCTGCCAACTAATATTTTTTTTAACCAATTCGCCCTTTTTTAGTTTAACAGCGCGAATGTAGCTTTTCCGGAGATTTTCATCTAGGCGTACCATCATTAAACTTTCACTATTTTTAGGCAGTCACGTCTTCATTCAAGAAGATTTGCACGGCTACTTTTTCTGACGAATGAAAAGACATTTTTTTACCCCAAAATTATAAGAACATCGTATTTCATATCTAAATAAAACCCATACATCTTTATAACGTTTATTCCTAGAATAACTTTTTCTGTAATGTCGGTTACCAGTACTTGATGGTTGAGTACTCCATTTCCCAAGTTATCGGTTACTTTTAGTAGTTTGTGAGTAGATATATCTTTGCTCGTTGCCGTTCGAAGTCGACGTTTAATGGTGATGTATTCTCATTTTCTAATAACATCTCAGTACGAATGATGATCTTTGTCGTTCTCCGGTCAACCAGTAACTGAACATTTTGTCTATTTATCTTACCATCGATTAAACTGTTGTGCAATTGCTCCATAGGCGATGCGATTTAAATGGTAATCTCCGGTACATGACTAAATAAGATTAACTTTTGTCTCTTTTTCTCAACTCGTTCTAGACTTTGACTGCTCTTCTTGTCTTGTCGTGGTCTATTTCACCGCAGTTCAAAATCGTCGCTCCTCTTTCACGAAGCATTCTTCGTGTTATTTTTTTTTATATTCCTGATGTCTATGCGGGTATTTCTGCAGCAAAATGGAGTTTATGACGGTTTTAGTGTAATGCCTGTTTTACTGATTCCAACTTTATTTAATGTTTTAGGTCGAGCTAACCGTAGAGTCTGCAAAATTCCAAACGCTTCTACACCTAAACAACTATTAAAGATGTCATTTTCTGCTTATTGCTCCAATCATTAGCTACGAACTATTTGTGATAGGTTGACTATGGAACTTCACTATCAAAATTTGAAGATAGAAACTTGTGCGTGGCTTCTTCTCGATGGCCCATAAAATCTTGTCTCGTGACATTTCTTTTACCATGGCAGTTAATTTAATTTATCTTCTCTACAAGCAGTTTCATTCTGTCTTTTAATTTATTCTCTATTGCTTCTATTTTGTCATTTATAAATTTTTTTCCTTTTTATAGAACTTCTTCTTCTTGCAATTTATTTATCTACACTTGCATTTGTCCTGTTAACACGTTTATTAACACAACGTTGTATTTATTTTTACTGGTACGCGCGTTCAACACTATTTATTTAGACCGATTTTTTACACTTTTTCTTTTATCTGCTTTGTGAACATTCCGGTAATTACCTCGAATCATCTTGAATGATATAGAAGCTTCTATGTGTTTCATTATGTTTATGTGCATATTTCTTTAACCAAACGAAAACTGGTAGGAGGAATATGTTATGAAAACGGACTACGTGTACAAAAAAATGTTTAATTTTAAAAGTTGATTAGTAAAATAAAGCTTAATTTGAAAGTAGCAGAAAAAGAGAACTTTTATATTTGTTTTGTTTATTTGTATTATCATGTAAAGTGCGGTTTCTAAAAATGTTGAACAGGTTTACGTATGTGTTATAGAAACGTGTTGGAATTTAATTATAACCTAAAGCATATAATTGTAAACATGTAAACTCCATATAAAGGTAATAAGCTTTAAAGTCTATTATACGTAAAGTTTGTATTGTGTTATACGTTAAGCCGCCTCCTAGTCAATTTTGAACAATAAGTAATTCAACAGCAAGTTTTTTATACTTATATACTGCAAAATAATTTTCGAATAACGTTTCAAAATAATGCTATGGTTGAGAACATTAGTTTTTACAAAAACTTAATTTATGTTTGATGATTTGTCAAAAATTGAACTTATTTCTATATAAAATAGTATAACAGAAAACGTGCTTTAAGTTTATTTTTAATTTTGAAAGTTTCGTAAACTTTGAAAAAAAGTACGAGATTGTGGGAAAAAAGAAGAGAAAAAAGCACATGGTTATGTTAACTAAGTTCGTTTTATTTTCTTTGTTTGATTTTATTGTTATTGGTAATACATAATTGTTTGAGCTTTACACGCACTTTTAAAGTTTAACTTTAGAGTTCTCAACAAATTTGACGTTTGTGTACAAATACCACAAAAAGTAAAAAAAAGTAAATTTTCTGTATATTAGTAATCCAAAATATTTTATCAATAGATAGTAAAAACGAATGTTTCAAGGTTGTTGTACAAGAAAGTTCTTGCAAAACTTGAAGTTGTAGATAAGAACATTCGTAAACGGAGATAATAAAAATTGAAATGTTAGTTTATTGCCCGTAGTTGTCGTGTAAACAATAAATCGAATTCTTTGAGCGTGTGTTGTGTTTCAATGAACAAAATGGCAGTATTTTACATCCAAAAAGGTTTGTTTTTATCTTTTATTTAAAACAATAGTAGTATTAACAAAATCGGCTTAAACAAAATTTTCTTTTCTTTTTAATTAATTTGTTAAAATCCTATTGTCGAAAATAATCTATGACGTTGTTTCAAAATCCTGGTTAAGTCCAATAATCTATTGCACTTTTGATGATAACAATTATGACTAGTAAATAATTTAATGGCGTCGCAGCATCCCACTTATATGTCAAGTATTTAAAACAAACTCACAGTAAATTTAATATTATAAATAAAATATTAGATTTTTTTACATTAAAATAATATATATGTTTATTGTTACGGCTAC
Source organism: Aquatica leii (assembly GCA_035610365.1). Taxonomy (NCBI): domain Eukaryota; kingdom Metazoa; phylum Arthropoda; class Insecta; order Coleoptera; family Lampyridae; genus Aquatica; species Aquatica leii. Next base: position 1,639,649 of record CM069436.1, read on the forward strand.
GGTCAGGCTTGTCACTCAGTGTGCGTTAAAACAATAAAAACAACAGTTCTGTGTGAGGTAGTCTATGTTTTAATAAAAGTCCTGTGTTACAAGAAATTATAGTACCTTTTGTTCGTTATTAATTTTATTTAAGTTTCGAGGTTTTTCCAAATTGGCGCTTTAGAACTAAATTACGATTATATTGTATACGTATTTTACTTACAATGTGTACATAGGTTTTTTATACTTAAATTAATATAAAGGAGACAACTTTTAGGCACAACAAACCATAAAGAACTTAATTACATACATACATACATTTTATTACATATATGTAGTCACTTATTCTACTTTGTTTCGTCACATTACGCAAATAAAAAAAATTGTACTTTTGTGTACAAAAATATTTTTAATAATTGGGTTTCACTGTTCTTTTACGAAAAAAAAATTTTTTTTGCATTTTCTACAGAAAAATAACATCCAATAGTCATCATGAAAAAAAGTTATTATTATTGGTGCAGTTTTATCTGTTCAAAAAAATGCGTTAAATATTTACTTAGTTAACTAACATTGTGGTGCTCGTCTGCGTGTATCAATATAACAAAACTACTACCAGCTTCTAATATTTATTCTTAATTATTTTATATACTACAAGCGTTTCATTTACTAAACAATCTCTGTATTAATAAAAAATTCACAGATATCGCAAATCTTGCAATTACCGGAAGGTTTTGAAAACAATCACAATATTACCTACGTAATATAATGTACAAGGTTTATTACAATTTTCAAAAATAAGAATGCATACATATATAATAAAAAAATAAAAAACACAAATAACTAGTATTCTAGGTACAGCCATAGTCATTGGAAATGTCCCTAAAATGAACATTACCGCATTTACAGTCACATTCTAAGTAAACGTCTCTGAATGGTAGAAACAGAGCAATTAATATTTAGCGTTTCTTTTATTTTTTGACAAGTTGTAAAAGGATTTTGTAATGTACAGCCGAGTATGTCCGCATCTTCTTGCCGAGAAGTAATTCTAAGCTTAGGTGGTCTGTTGCTTACAAGTGGCCTATTACCAACTGCCTGACCTTTTGTAATCCATCGCCAGATTTGTTTAATCTACAAACTGTTAAGTTCTTAGTATATGATTACATTTATCATTAGTACTATATTAAAAACCATTATACATTATATATGTATTAAAAAATTTGACGTCAATTTAATAGATTCCAATATCTTATAAAATAGTATTGTTAGTGATCATATTTAATACATGCTGACTGTGTTGCAATGCAATGTAAAAAATATACTTTAGAAAAATGCTTACCAGTAAGTCAACATGTTGTAATATTATTCGAGGTGACATTCCTGCTTGTGCCATCCCAACAATATTTCCTCTTAATTCTAAGGTAGAATCCATTTGTCCTAATCTCCGAGGCATATTCACAAAATATTATAATCACATAAACAATGATGTTACCACTAGGAACTCCCAATTTATATTACAATTTTGTAAATGAAAAATTTATATTTATACGACAAAAGGCCATAACCTGATGATATACTTACAAAAGGTAATTATGAAACTCATTAATAAGTGAGGTATTTATTAATCCGCTTTATCCTAAGATGCATATCCGGTAGAATTGTTTATTAATTTGCACAAAAACATAAAAGCAGTTGTGGTTTCATAAAACGCTTGTTTCAGAATAATATTTAAGAGTCTTCTCGTATGATTTTAAGAAACACATTTACAATTTAATAATGGTAATCACCATTTTGTATTTATACGACAAACAAAAAGCCATAACCTTAAGGTTAATTTATAGATGTCAATACGATCAATACTATTAAATGTCTTTAAAATGAGCATTACCGCACTTTCATTGACAACACATCATTAATATGTGAGGTATTTGTTAATCCGCTTAACTTTAGGATGCATATCCGGTACAATACCTACTTTTACATAAACCGCACAAACATTCAAATTAAGAAATTGAAAAAATAAACAGTTATTTTACAACAAAAAACAAGTATCGTTGTTACTTATTAATTATTATATAAGAAAAAATGTTTATAAATTATAGTAACGAACGCTGCATGTTCTTATAACCAAACATTACTCCGGGTCTGATAAGCCAGGTTTATACATCCTACATACAAAAATAATGTGACTATCAGAACACACATTTCAATAAATTACATTAATAGTTAAAATTTAGACGTAACAAATACTTTTTAAATAATTTTGCAAATATAATTTCGGCATTTTTATTCAAAACATTTATTACCTAAAAATTTGACGATATAGTATGTCCTATGTTTATTAAAGATATGTTAATAAATTTTTATTCATAATTAGAAAAAAGTGTTTGTTTTTTAATTCGTACAAAAAATATATAGAAAATTTTGGTTTTATAAATCGTTTATTTGAGAGTAATATTTAAAAGCCTTTTCGTATGATTTGAGAAATACATAAAAAATGAAGTAATGGTAATCACCTTTTTGTATTTATACGACAAAGAAAACACCGTAACCTTAGGATATATTTACAGGTATAAATACGATCAATACTATTAGAATGTGACTGAACGTGCGGTATTGCTCATTTTAGGGACATTTCTAATGACTACGGCTATTGCATAATAAACAATTTAAATATTTACGTTACTACTTTTACTAAGGTACTTTCGCGGAAAAATGTTATGTTGTAAAAAATAGTAAATCTAAATTTTAAGTTTTACATAACGTTGTCATTATACGTATGATTATCAACTTAAATTTTTTTTATACTGATTAACTGCAAATGTACAATTAATTCGTAATATTGGCAATATTGTTAAGAAAGTATTTACCATAATCAAAGGAAACTATTACAATCTTGTTAGCAACACTTTACAGTACACTGCACAGTAACGTGACAAACCCATTCAGCACAAAACTATACTTTATGGATTGCATATTTCAGTTAAGTTGACTACCTTTAAAATTATTTCAATCAACACCTAAAGTCTAATATCATTTGATGTATCTGTTCCAGTTTTTCTTACAGTTCATGCGTTTGACGCCTGTTTTTAAACGAACACACTTTATAGTAAAATAGTTTAGTTTTTTGCAAATCAAGCATACTTTTCTAAGTGCTGGACACATTTTTGCACATCTACTATTTTGTTTTTTTTCTCTTTCTTGTCTCAAACTTTGCCAACGTTTCTGTCGGAAAGTGTTTAAAATCTTCATTTTTCTCTGTAATCTATTAATTTTTATAAGTGTTTATTCTCATTTTGTTGCTGATATTATTGATATCAATTAATATTGTCTTAAAATATTTTTTTCTCATCTTTGATAGTAACAATGTTTGAATTATTGCATAATTTTTTAGCAGAATTTATAAGTTTCTAAACGTAAGTTTTAGTAAAAGATTTTTGAACAAGATGTTCAATAAATAAATTTATCATAATAAAATTTATTTCCGACTTTAAACTGTTATATTATAGAAAGGGTCACATTCAGTGGCGGTTCTGGTGTTAATGTAATTTTATCATCATATGAAAAATGTTTCCCACCAACTGATTCTGTTTTATTGTTTTTATTTTAAAGAATGCAGACTGTGTTATAAGTATTTTTTTAAATTTTTTTTGAATATATGAGCTAATATTGTCTTAAACAATTTTTTTTCTTATTTTTGATTGTAAAAAAATATCTTCTAAAGTAAATTTTTATTTTTATTCATAAAGTTAAAAAAATGTACCGTAATAGCGTGTTTCTCAAAAACAAAATAATATTATTGAATTTTCTAAACTAAAAATATTAAAGATTAACATTGCTCAGCATTTTTTCTGATTCGTAAGATTGTTTGGTTTTACTAATTGATTTGTAACGTTTTAATTAATTAAAATTGATTTTTATTATCAAATATATAACAATCAAATATTCAATCTAAAAGCTACGTTTAATTAAATATTTCATCAATTAAATTGAAAACGTTTGTTAATTACCTGTTTTCATACATATAATACCATGTCGATTTATATTTATTGCATATATACATATGATTAAACATAGATTTTTTTAACAAAATTTAATTGAATTTCGTATCTAAAGGTATTCAAATTTTGTGTTGCAATATTGAACTTTCTTTTAACGCAACGAAAAAAAATAATTTAGATTTATATATAATATGAATCTGAAGCAAAATTGCTAATTTAAAAATTTAAGAAACTTAGTAATGAAAAAACAGTTTAAGACTACGGTTGAGAATGTTATTATAGCCCTATGCACCTGATGCATTGCGATGTTTTGCTTCATGACATAAGCTAAGCGCTTGGGGAGTAATAATACTTTTTCATTTTAAATTAATTTTTGATTGCTACTGGTTAAATTTTGAACAAAGTTATTGATGTTTTAATAAAGCTAGTGCTTATGAACACAAGTTGAATAAAACGCGCTGCTGTAAGTTTCGCATTTAACACGTCGTCATAATTATTAACTTAATGTTATTAGAAATTACGCTTGGATTTATTAGTATAATTTCACACATTGCTTTATTGTAGTTGCTTTATTCTATACAACATTTGAAAACTTAATCTTGTTTAATTTTTGTTGTAAATTAAATTGTATTCATAAAGTTTTAATTGAATAAATTATGTTATGTTATCACATACCGGTACTACGTTCATATTTTTCTTTGTAAAAAATTAATTAATTTTATTACAAATCACAACATTCAATGTAATATTGATTTTTTAGTGTTTTTATAGTTTCTTATAAGTAAAATTTTTAATTTGTTTTAAAATATTAAAAAAATAGCGTTTTGTCATCGTCACTTTTTAATATCCACAAAATAGCGTTTTAAAATTTTTATTCAACGTTTTATCCCCGAGAAACCATCATCAACTTAATTTTTTTATACGGCCACAAAACATGAAAACAATCTTTATTCGGTAAAACATTTTATTAAAATTTAGTATCACACGTAGTTTTAAAACAAAAAATAAGGAAAAAATAAATTTTCTTAATTATTACTGTAGTAGGCGTTGAAACAAAATGTCAAAAAATTATTACGAGTGTTTAAATCGGTTGCGATTATTTTCTAGACACAAGTAATGCCCTCTTTACAGTCGAATTTAAAACATGGTCTAACATTTCTGATAAAATTGTATTAACTGCTGTTATAGTCGATGCCAATAACTTCATTTTCGAAAGTTGCGTCATAGGGTAGGAGCGGCTAAGAGTACGCGTTGCCTAAGAATACGCAGTGGGAATTTAACGTTTATTCGGTTGATTTAGAACAAACTGTTCAATGTTAGTTGATAGTTGATTATTTGCAGGTGAAATAATTAGATTGAGCTAGTAAACTGTTGAACTTTTCGCGTAGTATTTTACCAGACAACGTGGTTTCTGTGAAAAAACAAAAGAAAATTATTTGGCTATAATTTTTTTATTATTGTACTTACCTTTAGCTCTCTTATGAAGAAACCAAGTATATAACAATTTTTTGGTTTCTGGATATGCAATTACTTTCAAAGTTGTTCTGCTCGCTGTGTTTGAATCTAAAGAGGCAACAGGATCCGATAACTTAGTGTTAGAATTAAGTTTATGTCATTATTTTGTATCCGTAATACTTTTGACGCCATCTGCAGTACACTGTATGTACTACAATGTAATTTTTACATAGATAAGTAGTTGTAGCTAAGTTCATGTTTTTTTGTTTTTCATTTTTACGTTTAATTAAAAAAAGTTTATTTTGCTTCAATAAGAGATACGTTATTGAATACGCAACAACGCAGTTAAAGTTGTTACGTTGGTTTTCGTGTAACAAAAAAAATTAAGCAACGGCTAACACAGCTGGAAAAGAATAAATAACACGACAGAAATGATAACACAAAATATATATTTATTTTATCACAGCCAATAATTCCAAAGAGGACGAAGAAGGTACATAACAAACGCTAATAGATGGGTCGAAGAAAATTTACGCCCTATGCTGGGCAATACGTTGTACAGTAAACTGACCTAGTCAGTCTAACTTTTACATTCGAAGAAGAAATGACTTTATATTTGTAAATTTAAAATCACAAAAGCATATACAAAAAATTGAAAACTTAGAGATTCAACGCGCACTGCATACTACTTTGTGACGCACAAAATGTAGCTACGGTCATTCTAACAATCGACATGACCAACGAAGTACTAATCGTAAAACTAGAAATTGTAATACTTATAGTTAGGTTTTATCCAGCAGGGGATTAGCTAATTCCGTACTTGTATTACCCAAAACGTAATATTAAATTTAACACAAAACGTACATACGGCGTTAACACAAGTAAATTCCGTTTTTAAAGCATACAATCATTTGAGATAGCGAATGTGCAGCGTTTCCCCTCGACTTAATGTAGCAATTGATGGTAAAAATTCCTTAAAAAAATCGCACCCCTTGACAGTGTGAATGGTTAAATTACAGCAGCTTGACGTCATGGAAATTTTTTGCCTAATATGCTATCTGTTTTCTCCACCGATAAAGGAAAGGTGTGGGGGTATGGAAATCCGCTATAGAATTAGGAAAGAATTAATTTAAACCCCCAATACAAAAAAAACTGCTCACCCCGAATAGACTTTCGCTCAGATAGACACAAAATTAATTTGCATATTCACGTGGAATCGCATGAAATAACTCATTGAGGAAAGCCTTGTTGCGCCTAGAGATAACCGCTAAACGGAGATCTGTGTTGCACCAAATATTACCGGAAAATGAGTAAATGCGCGTTTATAAAAATTTGACAATCGCCAACGAAAAGTGAGCGTGTCGAGGACAAATTTTATACTCGAAAAATTTTAACCTACCAACTTTTTACTCCTACTTTTTTTTTAAATATTATCGACCGTTGATTTTCCAACACTGTCTGCAATGAAACGAACACTTTGTTCCGATTGAATAAGATTTAGTTTTGGTTCAGTTTTTGGTTTTAAATTTGGAATCGTGTTCTTTCTTTTTGTCATTTTTAATAGGATCCTCTTGATGAAGTCGACAGTGGTAATGGCGCTCTGAAGTAACGAACTTCAAGTGAAAGAATTTTGTTACGGCAGCCATTTGACTGTCTGTATTATTTTACTTTACTTAATTTATTTGAAAACGAAATATGTACACGATTTGAGCTACACGTAACTAAGTAAATTTAACGATATTAAAGAACACTTACATTAATTTATATAACACTTATTACAATCACTCGAAAAATAATGTCCGCGGATAGCTTCTGTTTATCTAAACCGGTATTTGTTTATATTAAAAACAGGTATACTTACAACATTGTATTTATTTTTTACTAGCACGTGCATTTTATTTATTTATTTTAGCAGACATGTTAATCACTTATTTATTTAAACAGTTTTCAGATTTAATTTAAAAAACTGACCTTGGCTTTCTTTGAATGCTTTTTATACATTTCTGTTATCTGCGTCGAGAATGTTCCACATCCTTCGATTATTAGCTCGAAGTTGACAATTACTTCGAGAACGTTTTAGGAAATCCGAATTAACGTATGTTCGGATTAAAGAGGTCGTACTGTATTGGAATTGTTCCAATGCGTACTAGATTAAAGATCAAGAAAAAATCCGATAAAAAATTGAAAACGCCATTTTATATAACTTAAGAAGTGGCAACGACAAAGTTTTTTTTAATCTTTTAAAACAAATACGAAAACTAAAAAAATCAAACTCAAATAATTCCATTTTTTGAAAATTTTGAAAACTAAACAATAATTAATTTGTGCGGCTTAAATGTGAATATATTTTAAATAACCTAACTTTTATGAAATTAAAGTCTTTGTATCGTTTACCGTTTACAACATCTCCGTGCTATACATTCCTATCTTGGACACGTTGTATAACATGTATAAATGGTTTTAATTTATTTAATTTGGATTCGTGCGGTACCTTTTGACGTAGAAGGTCGTATTTTACGTTTAAGGCAACCTCCAAGTTACATACAAGTGGAGAAGTTGGAGCAGTTAGTGAACGAATGAACTGGAGTGGAGTAATGGCAGTAAGATTATAGAAAGAAAGAGAAAAGGGTGGGTAACAGAGCAAGGGTGTAAGGGCAAGAAAGAATAAATAATTAAGTAAAAAGTGCAAAACTGTGTTGGAAAAGTATAAAACTGCGACGAACAAGTTAGTTTAAGAGGAATAAACAATACAATTGAGAAGGTCCGTGATAAAAAATTACCTCCTACATTAATAGAAATTATTGCATTTAATACAAAATTAATGCGAAAACCACTACAAGTGGGACGTTTTAAACACGAAAAGATAGAAAAAAAATACGAAGGAATAAAAAGGAGAAACGAATGAATAAAAGAGAAAAAGGAAGAGTAAAGAACAGACAACAAATAGTTGGAAAAGGGAAGAAAACATTAAGATCACCAAATTTTAAAAAGATAACGGATGTAAACAAAGGAAACAGCTTAATAACAGAAAGAAGAAAGGGAAAAAAACAGAAAGAAATTGAGGAACTAAAAGAATTAATGAGAGAGATGATGAAACAGATGGAAGAAAGCATGCAAGGAATAAGGCAAGAAATCAAAGAAGTAAAGGAAGAAATGGGACAAAAGGAAAAGAAGTGGAAGAAAGAAAAAGTGAAACTGGTAGAGAAAATAGAAAAAATGGAGAAAAAAGCGAAAAATGAGGAGAGATGAAAAAGAAAGAATAATATTTTAATAAAGGGATGGAAAAGTATTGAAGCTGAAAAAAAATTAAACGTAGAAGTAGAAGTTAAAAAGGTGACAATAATAAATAGAGAGAAGGAAAATGAGATGTGGTAGCGGAAATGGGAGGATGGGAGGAAAACGGGAGGTGATGGCGGAAAAGAGGAAATTAAGAAACACAAGAATTTATATAAATCACGATTTGACATGGGAAAAAAGGAGAGTACAAAGAGATATAATTAACAGAGCGGTGGAAAAAAGAACGAAAGGGAAAAGTGTATGGGTTGGACACAAGAAAATGGACATAGACGGAGAAAGATACATATGGAACGACAGAGCTAAGCAGAGCAAAAGAAGAAAAAATGGATAGTCAAAAGGCAAGAAAACTAAAGGGCGAAAAGGGGGCGAAAAAGGAAAGAACGTTGACGAAAAGGCAAAAAAAAGGAATAATGAGTAATGGAAAGCAAAAAGACCAATAAAGAGGAATATAGGAAAGTAAGGAAGAAGTTCAAGGGGAGATGAGTGAGCCGAGAGTATTGTTTTGGAACGTAGCGGGAATAAAAAAGAAGGAACAAGATTTTTGGGAGTACATCAGGGAGCAGAATGTAGTGGGAATAGACATGGATTAAAGAAGCAGAATGGGAGTGGTGGGAAAAAGTGTTGCCGGTGGAATTTGAGTGGGTGGTGTAACATGCAAAAAGAGAGGAGAGTAAAGGGAAACCAAAGGGAGGTATAATAACGGGAAGAAGAAAATAGTTGAGTCAGGAAGAGACAGTGCAACAGAGAAGAGGAATTGTAGAAAGGAACAAACAGTGGGGTAAAACAAAAATAAAAATAGTGACTGTTTATAGCAGTAGAATGAAGGAGACAAGAAAAAACGCAGAAGAGAAAATAGAAGAGAGGGAGGAAGAATTGATAATATTAGAAGGAGACTTTAACGCAAGAATAGGGGAAGAGCGGGGAGTACAAGAAAGGAAAGACACAAACAATGGACGAAGTAATAAATAAAAAGGAAGAAAAACTGCTGGAAATGTGCAACGAAAGACTGTAGGAAATAATGAATGGGAACAGAGAAGAAAAAGGAATGGGGGTGTTTACGTACATAGCAGGAAGGGGAGAATCAATAATAGATTTTGTAATGACAAATACAAAGCCTTGACATTTAAGGTGGGAGAAAGGGTGGAGTCAAATTACCAACTACTGGAATTGACAATGGAAGGAAGAGAAAGAGAAGAGAGAGAAAAAGATGAGGAGTACATAACAAAAAAAATGTGGACAAAAGAAGGTATAAAGAGATACAAAGAGAGAATAGGACAAAATCAGAAAGGAGAAGAAAGGCAAAGAAAAGAAGTAGTAGTAAGACTGGAAGGAGATAGAGGTAGAATAAACGAAGACGAAGTAATAGAGGCAATAAAAAAAGGTAAAAAAAGGAAAGGCGACAGAAGAAGATGGGTTATATGGCGAAGAGCGGAGAAAGGGAATAATATGCCCAATACATAAAGAAAGAGGCAGAAAGGAAGTGCAGAATTACAGAGTGGTGACATTATTAAGCACGGCATACAAGGAAGACTACAGAAGGAAAGGAGTTTGGTACTAGACGGACAAGCGGGATTCAGAAAGGGAAGAAGAGTGAAAGACAACATATATATATTGAAACACTTGGCGAATAGAGAGCTAGAGAAAAAAAGGGTCAAACTGGTGGCACTGTTTGTAGATTTAAAAGCCGCTTTTGACAGAGTAAACAGGGAAAATCTGTGGGAATACATGAGGAGGAAAAAAATAAATAAAAGAATAATAGAAAAAATGGAGGAAATTTACGAAGAAACGAGGAGCAGGGTGAAAGTAAATGGATAGAAGAACGAGAAATGTATTACAAACAGAGGATTGAGACGGGGATGCCCACTGAGCCTAAGTGTGTTTGCAGTATATACGAGGGATTTGGAGGAGACAATGAAAAGACAACAGATAGGAGGGATAGTAGTAGGGAAAGTGAAGCTGTGGTCGTTGGCGTATTTGGATGGCATTGTGTTGGTGGCTAAGGAGGAAAAACAAATGAAGGAAATGAAGAAGGCACTAAAAAAATACCTGAAAAAAAAAAGAAATGGTTACCCCATACGGAGAAAACAAGAATAATGGTATTTAGAAAAGGAGGGAGGAAACGTTAAAGAGAGGTAATAAGAGAGAAAGGATAATAAGGAGGGAGAATACATAAAGGAAAGAGTGAGGACAGAAAACAGATTAATAGAACAAGTGTGGGGAAAAGGTTGTTTGGGGTGGACATAGAAAAAAGAAGGCTGCTGTTTGAGAAGCTAATAAAAAGTGTGGTGATATATGGGGCAGAAATATAGGGTTGGAAGGAAGGGATACAAGAAAAATACTGGAAATGGGTATTAGAGCTTGATAGAGAAACACCGGGGCATATTATAAGAAAGGTAAAAGTGGAGGCAAAAAAATCAGAGTAGAGACAGGAAAAGAGGCTAAAAGATACGAGGAAGAACTGAGGGAAAGAACCGAATGCAACATATTACAGGAATGTTGGAAAGAGATAAAGGGAGGAGCAGTGAAGTATGGGCAGGATGTCAGAAAAGAATATTATAAAAGAAATTGGTACGCGAGAGAAGCAGGAGTGCAAGGAGTTAAGAGAAGAGGTTAAGAAAGTAGAGGAAATCTTAGAAGAAAACGGAAAAGGAGAAAAGTGGATGGAAGAAGTATGGAGGAGGAAACAGCTAAGAGGAGAGGAGGAAAAAGGAAAGAAGTGTAAATAAATGTAAAAAAGGTAAAATTGTAAATAAGGAAAACACGGATCAGTTTGTAACACATAAGTGAACAAATAAAGATAAAGTAACTATAAATGAAATTTGGTTTCAATTTTTGTACTTACATTGAACAAAAATTTTTATATTCAAAATATAGATTTTACAATCTTGTTATACCACTTTATTTGAAAATGCAAAAAAATGTAATAAACAACAGAAAACGATATTGTTTAGTATGAATTTATCCTTAAAAAACTTTTTATTTTAAAATATAGGAGTAGGTCCGTGTTAAAATTCTGATTTATTACATTTTTAAGCCAACGTACTTTTTAGGCTCGTTTTTCAAATATATTTAAATCTCCTTTTGGTTTTATTAGTTTAGCAGGACCTAATACGTTTTACTAGTCTTTTCGTTTCTTATCTATTGCTATTTCTAGAAATATCAAGCAATTTATTAAATATTATCTTATTTAAGCGATTCAATTAAATTGGCGTTATTGGCATAAACCTTCTGCACAATCTAATCATATCGAGATGACGTCGCATTATTAAAAATGTAAATAAACGTATAAAGTTGGTAAATTATTGAGTAGAAAAATAAATAAATTGAACCGTGACGGATTTAGCACATTCTTGAGAAAATGAGCTAAAACTTTTCAATCGACTATAACAAACTTTTACGTGATTAATTTAAATTTGTGTTATAAACGCAATACGCGCAGTAAATTTTACACAAACTTTGTATATTTGTATTTTATTTGTCATTAATATTCATTTGAAATCGTTTTGAAAATAAATATTTTAATAAACTAAATTATTTTTGTATAGTACGTACACTATTAATTGTTTTTGATAATTGTTTATGTAACATTTTCTTGTTTCACTGAAGTAGTTTGTAAGTGTAGTTACGCAACTCATTTACAGGACTTGTTTTCTAGCCGCTAGCAGATGTAATTATTTTTGAAATTAGTTTGCCATGTCAATTAGGTAATTGTAATTAAAGAAACTATTTTTAGTCAAGATGTTAAATAATACTTTTTTTGTATGATCAAAAGTGTAAATTTGTTACACATAAATCTTGAAATTAATTTTTGGTCCAATTAGCATATTAAACACCGTATACAACTACACCAACTTTGCCAATTAAAACTGATTCGTCTTTGAACAATAAATTCAAATACGTATTTTGCATCAATAGGAGATTATAAATGTTTCGATTGACTCAAATCAATAAATTTTCTTTAAATACTGAATATGTGTGTCATTTACTATTGATTTTCTTCAAAAATTGGGAAAAATATATAAAATAATCGGCGTTAATACAACAGACTTGTTTTTCTACTCACTTAAAAGTTTTTTAATAACGATCTTAAAGTGTCGTCAAAGGACTACGTTCGCATTTATTAGTTTTTTTATTTCAATTTACTGTGCTTTATTGTACATTTCTTTTATTACCCGTGTTAGACGATATAATATACTTCTTTTTGAAAACGTTTCTCATACTATTGTATTAAGCGCCTTTGTATAATCCTCGAATTCTATACGAGTACAGCGATTTTATTATAAACATTTTTAAGTGCTTGATGAATTATGCCGTTGAAACAAAGATATATTTAAAAAATATTATTTTATAAATCATAAACATACATTTGTACTTTTGAAACTAAAAATTGTATGGAAACGATTTTATAAAATAAAATTTTTGTAGGTTCATAAATTAAGTTTTTAAAAAATGAAAATTTTGAACCTAGAATAAATTCTTTAGACAGCTTAGACTTCTTTTAAAAATGTTTGCAAACATTTTTTGTGAAATTCAGAGAGCGAAAATTATCAAGATCTCGTGGTTAATTTGCTAGTCACGTCACTACGGCTAGCTGAGATGTCGATGAGTGGGCGTGGTTGAAAAATACTAAACTCTTTTAGTGCTTTTAGTGCTCGGAAACACCAAAACTAAAATTCACAGATATCGCAAATCTTGCAATTATCGGAAGGAGTTGAAAACAAACACAATAATACCTGCGTAATATAATGAACAAGGTTTATTACAATTGTTACATGCCAAAGTTAAAAACAAAGTCACTGCCTGAAATGAGGTAACATAAACGGTGTTGTGCCACTAGCTCAATGGAGAAGGGGTAGGTTATATTTAAAAGTTTCGTGATTGAATTGGATTAACTTGACGAAAACACAAAATCGAAAAGTAATAATGTCGAAATCAAAGGGCGCCAGGAAGGAGTAAAGCTTAATGGACTTCTGGCCCTTGCCAACCACAAGTCCGCTTCTGGAGGATACACCCTAAACGGACTTACCTTGATAGAGTGTATCTCACTAAAATCTATAATAAACTAATAAAGTTACACACGCGGAGGCCGACGGATTTAAAAGCTCTTTACATTTAACAATTTAACATTTATTTGAACACAAAAAAAACAAAATGAATAAAATAACAAAATGAATAAAATAATAAAATAATTGAATTGAAATTAACAAAATTAATCACACAAAACAGTAACAAAGAACGCAAAATGAAAGTTTGAATAAATACACAATACAGAACAAAATAATAATAATAAAAAAATATATATAATATTGGTAAACATTAATTACCAAAACAAAACAAAAATTCACGGCCGTGTGCGCGTCGAAATTAATTAATTATAAAATCAAATGCACTTAAATACCTTAAAACTAATATATATATAATTTGAATCGATAATTCGGTCCCGTTTAATAAATTTTTAACTCGGGATTATAACACAGTTCCGCCAAATACGGACAACCATTAGTTACATTAACGTTAACTTCGAGACACTGGTACTTTTTACTTGAATTATTTGTAGTCGGGCTTTTGGTTAGCGCAGGCCAGCAGACGTCCGGAACCTCGATAGGGTACCAAATCCAGATGAATAATTTACCAACGGAAGATTTATTATTGATCCGCCCCCAAGGCGAAAGATATGAGGTTGCGAAACAAACTCACGCACAAATTCACTTAACGATACATGCTAAATTAGTTCGGAAAACAGTGATCTCGATGAACCGTAATTACGAAAAGGAAAGTTTTGTTTTCCACTTAAAGAATCACTGAACCATTTTCATTTACTTCCGCGGTAACTCTAAATTTACTACTAGAAGAGGTGAATTATCACCCGCGATAACTACATTTTGACGACTGTCAACCAACTAACTTCGGACTCTCTTCATTTACCAAAATCACATCTATATATCAACTTTTTTTCGACTACCCTTTCCACAAAGGCTGTGTTCGAAACTTCAAGAACGAAAACACTCTCATTAAGAAGTGTGATAAAGAGGCAATCAGTCCCCATTACGTCATATTCATAGCATTTGGACACGGCATTTCGCTTGTACGTGAAAATGTCAAATTGACAAAATATTATATTACAAGAATTTAAACTGCCTAATAAATTAAGATAATGAGATTTTTCCACGTAGTCTAAACGATTGACACAAAGAAATCAAAGTACGACTGTACTGAGAATGCACTTGAACAAAGAACTTTTGAACCAACTTAAAATAAACAAACGGCGAACATATATTTAATTACGATTATATCTCAGAAGGGAAACATAAATTACCACTGGAATTCTCAACAAACCAAGTGAAATACTCAATAAACAAAATCGCGAAATCAGATGATTTACGGCGTAACAAAATACAAAACTTTATCAACAATTTAAATTGTAACTTTGAATTTAAAAACGTAAAATAACTTATTAAACTCAATCTAAAATCCTATTAAAACAAATTCAAAATACATTAAATGAAAATTGTCAATCCAAATACTGTGTCCGTTACCAAAAATTACTCAAACAACCAATCGATTTTAAACGATGGTTACACAATTTTGAAAAATAAGAATGCATATATAAATTATAAAAGAATAAAAATACACATAACTAGTATTCTAGGTACATATTAAACGAGAATAGTGTCGTATAATAATTTATGTAATAGCGAAGGCTGCCACGACCGGAATCTATACTAAGATAAGAATGTCTTCCGGGTTTGAACCGTGTCATTGTTGTACCCGAAGTTGCCAACGTTTCGCCCACTTTCGTAAGAGGCTTACTCAGGGCGTGCGATAAATCTAAACCATAATCTAAACTCTGAAAAGGTAAGAAAGAAAACGATAACTTGAAAAAGCAAACGAAAATCTAATAAAGAACCACTACCGAGTTAGGTAATCAACTTGTGAACCAAGCCAGATTCTAAACTCCGTAGAAGTGACTTAGAAATAGTCTCCGAATATAAAGGAAAAGGGTCGTCACGGGTGGTTAAGCTCGACTCTGATTGTAGACTAAACCACATGAACATAGAATTTGGTATACACCTTGAGATGAAAGTGTAGGAAATTTGTCTTTGGGAGAAGGAAAAATCTGAGAGATTTTGTCTGTTGAATATGTGTTTAATACCATTCTTACGAAGAAGTTTCCCTATTTGATCTGTAACCTTGTAAATGTAGGGTAAAAAGCCCAATTTCGGGTTGGATTCGGGAGTAGAAATGTCCTTAGGTAATCGAGTACTTGGATGTAGACGACGATTAATAACTCTATGAATGTCTCCCTTTACATAACCATTGTTCACTAAGGTTCTAGTAAGACGACGGAGTTCCTAGTCTAGATTCTCAGGTTGGCAAATAGAAAAGGCACGATGAACCAAAGATTCAATAACAGAACGTTTCTGTGCAGGATGATGATGAGACGAAGCATGAAGGTATCTGTCCGTATGGGTGGGTTTGCGATAAACAAAATGGCCCAGAAGTCCGTCGGGCTTACGAGTCTCAAGAACGTCAAGAAATAGAAGAGAACCATTACTTTTGATTTTCATAGTAAATTTGATATCTAGGTGTTGATTGTTAAGATGATCAAGAAACAATTCAAGATGACCATAAGACCAAACAATAAACGTGTCATCAACATACCTAAACCACACTTTTGGTTTTAATATTGATGATGCCAAAGCAACCGTTTCAAAGGATTCCATAAAAACGTTAGTTACAACAGGTGATAAAGGAGAACCGATAACAGCACCAGAAACCTGTTCGTAAAACTTGTTATCAAATTGGAAGTAAGTAGAGGATAGACACTTATAATAAGAGGAACCAAATTCAAGTCCTTCCCATGTTGAGACGAAATCTGTTTGATGAGAATAAGCGAATCCTTAATAGGACCTTTAGTAAAAAGTAAAGTAACATTAAAGCTCACGAGAAGTTTTTGGGGTTAAAGTTTTATAGTTTCTATACGTTGAATAAAATGCTGAGAGTTGAGGATGAGAGAAGAGGTTTTACCTGTAAACTCGCAAAGAATGTTGGACAAGAACTTGGCTAGCTTGTAGGTAGGAGATTAGATAGTACTGACGATAGGTCAAAAAGGAATACCTTGTTTGTGAATCTTGGGAAGTTCGTATAGAAGAGGTGGTTTAGAATCTGATGGGGTAAGTCGACGTTTAGTTTTAGGAGGTAGATTGGAGGATTTGATGATTTGGCTGACCTCACGTTCAATCCTCGAAATGGAGTTGTAAGTTAGAAAAGCGTAAGTTTCCTCAGACAAAATAGAATTGAATTTCGTAACATAATTAATTTGGTTCAAAACTACAGTAGCGTTGCCTTTGTCGGCTGGAAGAACAATAATATCAGGGTTCTTACGAAGTCTTTTTAGAGCTGACTCTTCCGACTTAGAAATGTTGGATTTAGGAATTTTAGATGATTCAAGTATTTTGCCAGTGTTAATACGAATGGGGTCTGAGATGTGGCGAGGAAGATGTCTTATAGAAGATTCAACAGCACATAAAATATTTTCTTTAGGAATAAGTTTGGGAAAAACCGCAAAATTCAAACCCTTAGAGAGCACCGATTCCTGTTCTGAGGTGAGGATCAAACTAGATAAATTGACAACCGTCTTTAAGGAGTTAGTAGTGGATGAAACTTTACGCTTCTTAGATTCTAATAATTGAAACTTTTTGAGGTAACCTTCAGTGGTTAGTCGTAGAGTGGTATTAGACTGCTGGTAAGTAATGTTGTCGAAGAGTTTCCAACCATCCGGGGATAGAGTGTTGGCCAACTAAAGATGAAGATAAAAGAGTTGTTTCAAAATGGTGTCTAACTCTCGCCTAGTTTGCTTAATCCGTTCGCGTATCAACGCTAGACTAGCACGGAGTCGGATGTTTTTAGAAGAACGTGTCTGAATGTGGAACTTGATTCTGAGGAATGATGTTGTGGTCACGACGGCGACTAAGAAAGGTTGAATTGCACAAAAGTTTGACGAGTTTGTGGCGAAGTTTGGAAAATACGGAGGTTTCAGAAGAAATATTCTCCCCGTAGAGATTGTTAATGTAATAGCGAAGGCTTCCACGGCCGGAATCTATACTAAAATAAGAATGTCTTCTGGGTTTGTACCGTGTCATTGTTGTTGTAACCGAAGTTACCAACGTTTCGCCTAACGTTTTTTGAACACTTGATTGCTGATACTTAAGGAACTGGGAAAACATTTTTTATTTACGTTTTTTTTTGGGTTGGGCGTTATTGTATTTGGATGTTAGGGCTCGGTCCTTGTCCAAAGCATAAATATCTATTCTTGATTTTAGCTTGTGTTCACTTTCCAGGTTATTATGTTGCTGGGGAGTTAGAATTCATTAGATTTAAAATTCAATTTTGCATTCGCTTATTTTATTCAACTAATTTTGTATTTAAATTTATTCAGTTTGGCAACGTTGTATTGCTTTCGACCGTGCCATCGAGCATTTGTCTTTGTTCTACACTTCCGTTTGAACCACGTTAGGTTTGTACGTCTTAAGTGATGAAAGGAAGAAAATTTTCTTAATAATGGCGTAAAAACATATACAAATTCAATTTTCTTCTATTCAGCTAATTACAGTAATTTCGTAATGTGACGCAATACTTTAACAAAGGATTCATTCAAAGCCGTTGTATGTAATTCAACGTAAGCGTTTCATGTGGAATAAAAACCATTCTATTTATTCATATTTAGGGTCTATATCTTTATCCTTATTGGTCTTTATTTTGACATTTTTAATTTGCATTAATCTTTAATTTCATTGGGATATTTTGATTCGTGATTTTATGTTCTGGAAGAAAGCATAATATGTGAGCGAAGAATGTGCAATAACGTATCATTTGATATTGGTGAGTCAACTTGAATTTATTAGCTGCATTAAGTTCAAATTAATTAAATTGTGTCTTCAATTATCAAAATACATACTTTGCAACCTTTATTACTTTTGAATTAAATATTAGTTAATAGTTAGTTATAGGATGTTTGAAGTTTTTATTTATCACAAAAGAGCGGATAGTAAGGCAACAAAAAATAACAAAGAAGTGCCATAAAAGGCATATTGAACCAGCCAAAAATGCAATAAAAAAGGCACAAAAATCTATTAAAATTTACAGCTTATTTTTTTGTTTTATAATGTTTATTAAGTGCTATTATTTTCCCAAGCACAAATAAAATATTTTTCAATATTTTAACCAAGAAGCTGTTCCTATAGTCCCTGGACATGCTCTTATAATTGCTCTTATTCTTTCGAATGTAGCGAAAGATTCGGTTTCGCTTTTTTCTAGCTTTTTTAATTCGTCAGGAATGCCGGAAAAGTGTGTTTTTATAAAAAACTAATCCTCTCTTAACAGCTTCGTCATTAAAAGCTTTTTGAGATTTAGCAATTGCTGCAGATGCCGTCTCGTCAAATAATTCAACCACCTGAAGTAAGACAAGTCAATTAATGTATAAGACAATGTCAGATTATAGTATAAACTGTACCTCTTTAATTTTTTCAAAATGTGTGGCATAAAAAATGCAAGCAGACAACCAAGTACCATATCTTGTTATGATAGGTTCCGGTGAAAGTTTAACATCTGAAAGTTTTTCTTTATAGGCGCTTACCCGTAATGGTGCTTTCACAAAAACTTGAAACAAGATCGTAGAAGAAGAAATTAACTTGTTTACTATTGCAAACTCATCTTTAATGAATTCACACACCTTATGTATTCCATGTGCTAGACAAGTTAAATGTTTTAAATTCGGATAAAATATTTCTACTGCCTGAGCGAATTTGATCATATAAACTGCTGCATCGGTTACGAATAAGAGAACCTTTGCTTTTTTTACGCCATTGGGATACAGAAGTCCTACAAACATAAAATTATATAATTGTAATTAATAGATTGGATTATATTAATCAATCATTAAAAAAAACTTACGTAAACAATCATCGAAAAAATTTGCAACTGTTTTGTGATTGGTCTGTGGATTTTCTATGGATGCTAGCCAATGAGTTTTTCCTGGTTCTAGTTCAGACGGTTTACCAACTACAAATTTTCTTATATATCGACCTCTGCAATCGGTTGTTTTCTCAATCGAAGTCTAAATGTAATGGTTCCCAATGTCATTTTTTATTGTCTGTATTTTCTATAAATACTTTAATTAAGTTGCCTACCGATTGGTAACATATGTCTAAATAATTTTTTCTTGAAGTTGATTTATCTGGAACAACTTGTTCGGTATATTATTCGAGGAAATTGCAAAAATTGATATCAAGTTTTTTAAGCGGAATTTGACACCAATGCTTCGCACAAATCTAGAGCAAAGGTTGTTTTTGATGGGATTTGTTGATCTTCTATAACGTTTTTAACATTGGTTATTTCATTGTTTTTTGAATATTTTTTAAATGTAAACCACTACCCAAGTGTTGTTTTACATGGTACTTTTTAGTAGCACCGATCTAAAATAATACATATACTAGTAGTTAAATGCAATTAAATTAAGATAATACAAACTTACTGATTTTGAACAAACTTGACAAAAAAGGTTTTCTCTGTCGGTTGTTAAATTATTGTCCAATTTACTCCACTTGTAATAATTTTCAAATTTTGATTGTTTATTAGGTGACATTTTTTAAAAGTTACTCACAGCACAACAGCAATAGACTATCACAGTGTGACAATATCACAGGTATTTATAACAAGCAAAGTATCTTTATTTATCACCAATTTAAAGGTGGTTGCGATCAAATCCTGTTTTTCTCTTTATTGTAAATAATTAGTGTAGTAATTTTATAGTTACAAATAAATTAGAAGTGTTAACGTTTCTCGTGAGTAGACGTGTTTTAACTTGCGCTCCGCAGTTCTAAACGCGAAAATTTTGAGTTATAGTTTCCAGAGCAATAAATTTGCGATAGTGTTAGAGACAGGTTATTTGATTGTTTTTCGAATAATTTGTCAGTTAGTTATCGAATTTTTAGTTTAATTATTGGTGGAATTAGTGATGTGAAACTTAATCTGTCATTTGCATAGTTAAAGATTGGGCGATAAGGTAGGAATTTTCTTTATATGAAAGACAATTTACGGGGCAGTAGATTGATACCTGCGATAAGCGAATAGGTACAGTAACAAAGGAAATAGGGGCCTATCAGTGTACGCGACGATAAGCGCTGATAGCCTAATAACTTCTGAACCGGAAGTTTTACGGAAGGCGGGCTTAATTTAATTTTAACAATGAAAAAGACGCTTCCAATGATACCCATCATGAGGGATTAGGGCGGTTTTACCCGCCACGTGGTTCTGGTGCAATTAAAGCATCTTTAAACAGTTAAGTTTAATTAGTTGTAGTCTTGCGATAACAGTTAAACAATTAATAACAGTTGCATGGGTTTAGTTTACGCCAAATAAAAGTCAGCGTGTCATTATCAGACCAGCGGAAGGAAAGTTAGAAGCTTATCTGTACACTCATACTGATTAAGGTGTGGAAGCTAAACGGTTGGGCCGATAAGGTTTTTTGAAAGTTTGTGGGTTAAACAATTTATAGGTGGGTGCGACGGTATTTTAAAAAAAATTATCGGGCTATAAATAAGGGTAGTAGAATTTAATTAAAAAGTCTGTATAAACGAACTTGGAAGTGAATCACGAGGCGCGTCCAAGAAGTAAGCTTTCAAAGCTGGTAGAGCAGCGTGGGGTAGTCGGATCACAAAACCAAACGATTTCTGGCTTACCCACGAGGGGAAGAGTAGGAGGAGAGGTAAACTACGCCTAAATTTAAAAGTTACAAAAATTAAAAACACGATTAGAAGTGAACAACTACATTATTAATGATAAACATACAGATAAAGCAAATTTCAAAAATTGGAAGAGAAAGATGTCCAGTGACGAAGAGGTATACAGTACGCCTGTGACACGAGGGAGAATAATTAAAAAAAGGAAATACGCAAACGAGGAATCAGGAGAAGATGACGAGAATATTCTTATCTCACCAAGGGGCAATGCAAATTTTCTCGGAGAAATAAGAGCACTACAAACAGAAGGGGGCATACAAGCATTGAAAATTAATTACGAACTAAAGCAACTAGAGACGTTTATTAAAGAGAAAAGGAATGTTCACACCGCAATTAAGAAAAAGGTTAAAAGCTTGATAAAGGGCTTCTACAAATTAGAGAATAACAGACAGTTAATAGACAACAAATGGGAAAAATATACCAAGCGGTTAAAGGTAAGCTCGATAGCAACAACACCGAAGCATAGAGAAGAGGACACAATAGTAGAAACTATTGAAGAATTTATAGGGAAGAGAATGTACAAAGATACTACCACTAGCCTAATGGAGGACAAGTCTAGGTATATAGAGATAGGAACTAGCCCTATGGTATTCTTGCAAGCGGAAAAAAAAGGCGCGTATAGTGATCAAAAAATGTACCAAAACTCGGCAACAAGTCCGATAGGAATGGATGTAGCCAGCAAACGAAGGTTATACTCAGAAGCTGCAAAAAAGGACATAGCCACGAGCCCAATCAAAGAAGTTATAGGAATGAAAAAAAGGACAAAAACAGTAACAATCGACAGGAAAGTAGCCACGGACATGGAATCCGGCAAAGAAACAGATGCCACGGACACGAAAGAGTGGAGGACTGTCAAAAAAAAGAGAACAAAGAAAACGCACATCAAGAAGACGGAGAAACCACCGACGCCAGCGAAACCAGGAAGATAATTAAAAAAAGAGAAAGAGCGGAAGCGGTGTTAATTAAACTTAATAAGGAAGACAATTACGAAGAAGTGCTAAAAAGGATAAGAAGCACGGATATGGATGGAATTGGTACCAAAATAGAAGGAATAAGCAGATCAAGGGAAGGTGACATAATCATGAAATTTGAAAAAGGCCTGAGAAAGGCCGAACCCTTACGAGCAAGAATAGCAGCTGCAATTGCAGACAAGCAAGTGAAAACGCTAGGAAACGAAACCACCATTGAAATAAAAGATCTAGACATGATAACTACAGAAAGAGAAATTTTGCAGGCAATTATAAGTAAACACAATGAGGCCAGGGCCAGAATTAAAAAAATGTTTAGAGTTAGTATAAGGCAACAGGTAGCGATAGTGTATGTAGACAAACAAAGTGCACGAAAACTTCAAGAAGGACACATACTAATTGGATGGACATCATGTAGAATCCGAATAAAGGAAGAGGTGAGCAGATGTTTTCGATGTGGGGCCCTAGGGCATAGGGCAGAAGCATGCAAAGGAGAAGATAGAAACACATTATGCTACAAATGTGAAGAGAAAGATCACCAAATAAAAGATTGTGATAAAGAAGATTACTGCACGATGTGCGAAACGGTCGAAAAAGGTGCGGGACAAGGATATAGAACGTTTGGAAGGAACTGCAAATACATAGAACTAACAAGAAAGAAGAACAACGAAGAGCAGAAACATACACTAACCAATAATGCATAGGGTACTACAAATTAATAATTACAACTGTGCTGGTGCATACGATCTCGCATTAAAAGAGGCACGAGACAAGGAGTGCGATGTGATAATTATCTCGGAAATAGGGAAACAAATCAGAGCAGGGTTATTGAGGGACACTACCGGGAAAGCCGGAATACACTTAGTAAATAGTGAGATAAATGTAAGCAGTAGTGGGGCAGGACATGGTTACGTATGGATAAAAGTAAAGCAAACGGTAATTCTCTCGTGCTACTTTTCACCAAACGAACACAAGGACAACTTTAGGGATAACTTTGACAACTTAGCTAAAGAGATTAAAACTAACAGATGGAAGAAAGTCATTGTAGCAGGAGACCTGAATGCGGCGTCTGTAACATGGGGCGCAAAAAAAACCACAGAAAGAGGCTATCTGGTAGAGGAATGGCTTGCAAAACTCGACTATGTCGTTGCTAATAAAGGGGATTCCCCAACATTCGAGAGAGGTGCGCAACAGTCGTTTATAGATATCACCGCTGTATCGGAAGGAATGACCGACTTATGCCGACAATGGGCAGTACTCGAACAGGAGACACTCTCCGACCACAAGTATATTTACTGGGAATGGCACGAGGAGAAAGAATTGAATAAGGCAAATAAGAAAACTAAAGAAAAGGCATGGAACACAAGAAAACTGGATAAAGTTAAACTCTACGGAATGATAATGCAAAATGATGGACTAGACATTGACACGGTGGAAAAATTGACCGACTACATAAACCGGCTTTGTAAAGAAACGATGCCCAGGAAAATTCAAATGAAGAAAGACACAGTATACTGGTGGAACGACACTATAGCGGAAAAAAGAAAAAAGTGTTGTGCTGTCTGCAGAACATATCAGCGGAAACGAAGGAAAAATAGCGAGGCAGAAACAGAGAAGATAGCACTACAAAACGCGAAAAAATGTCTAAAAAAAGAGATAAAGAAAAGCAAAAAAGACTGTTAGAGAGACCTGTGCGACCAACTGGACAATGACATCTGGGGCAAAGCCTACCAAATTGTCTCAAAAAAAAATCAGGAAAAGAAAACGGGGATAGGATGGACTTAGAAGAAAATGATAGAACATATTAGAATGCTTTTTCTAAACTAGTGAAAGACACAAAGGGACGAGGACTATAAGGGAGAATGGAGATATGATAAAATAACTAAAAAAGAAGTAATAAAAGCAGCAAGTCAACTAGCGACTGGAAAAGCAACGGGACTAGATATTATACCCGCGGAAGTTGCCAAAGCAGTAGCCACGCTACAATCTAAGATATGGAGCAAGATCCTAAATAACCACTTGAAAAAGGAGAATACCCAAAAAGATGGAAAACAGCAAAACTGCTACTAATACCGAAAAGAGAATCAACAAGATACAGGCCACTGTGTATGCTAGACGCAGCAGGAAAGATCTTTGAAAAAATCCTTGCAGAAAGTCTAAAACCAATAGCACATCCAAAAATATCAACAAGCCAATATGGCTTTATAAAAGAGAAATCTACAATCGACGCAATTAAAGAGGTTATAAACCAGGTACAAAAAGCAAACCAAAAATCTTTGAGAAAAAGAAGTCTAGTTGCAGCACTAGACGTTAAAAACGCCTTCAATACTGCTTCACATGAAGCAATACAAAAAGTTCTTTCAAGTATGGAGGTGCTGCAATACCTTATAGAAATAATAAAAGATTACTTGGCGAACAGAGAAGTAGTGGCAAAACGTCCAGAGGGAAATGAAATTAGAGTAGCAGCCAAGGTGGGTGTACCGCAAGGATCAATTTTGGGGCCAACCCAATGGAGTGTCATGTACGACGACCTGCTTAAAACTAAAATGCAGGATGGAGTAAAACTAACTTGTTTTGCAGACGATATTACGATAGTCGTAACTTATAAAGAGAAGTCTCAAGCAGTTAGTAAAATGACGGGCAAAAGAAGAATAGGGGAGATAAATATTAATATCTTAGGACAAATCATCAAAACTGAAAAGTGCATCAAAATGCTAGGGGTGGTTATAGACAAAGACCTAACGTTTATAAAACACATACAATATGTAACGGACAAAGCATTCAAGACTGTAAAGGCGTTGCAAAGGATACTACCAAATGCGAAAGGAGCCAAAGCATCTAAGAGAAGAGTTCTTGCCCACGCAGTAAACTCAATAATACTGTATGCGGCAGAGATATGAGAAGGAGCATGGTGAAACTAACTATTACCTAAGCCAGCTACTCACAGGTCATGGAGAAAACGGGCTGTATTTATTCAAAATTAAAAAAAGAAGAGACGACAAATGCATAGACTGCGGAGAATCAGACGGCAAGGAATTTTTTAAATGCACAAGATGGGACGAAGAAAGAGAAAAACTAAACCAAGAAATGCGAGTGAAAATAACCCCAGAAAACATCATCGAGAAAATGTGCAAATCAAAGGAGTGATGGGAGAGAATAGAACAATTTTACATAAAAGTAATCAAAACAAGGGAAACTGAAGGGAGATTGAGAAATGATAAATAGATAGAAGTGAGCGGTCAATGACAGCAGGGATGCATAGGAAGTTATGCGAGAGCGGTTCCCTATGCCCCCGAATAATGAAGAGGGGGAGTGGTTTTAGCCGGTAGGCACCTTGTCTGGACGGCGGGTGAATCCGACACACTCCGGTAATCGGATGTCTTTAGAAGACAAAAAAAAAGTTACAAATAAATTATAATTCACACCTGTGTACTTTTTTTTAATTCAAGCTCACACCCAGAGGTTTGTGTTCCGACAGCTGCCGTGGTAAAAATAATTTTGTTCTAGTAAATAATAATTTTATATAATTTTTTATATTTTTATTTTTCATTACAATGTTAAAAGTGTTTCGGTGTGTATAAGTATAGGTTTTGTCTCGGAACGTCCACTTTATGTACATCGAGAGTGGTGGCTGTCAATTAGGGTTTTTTTACAAATGGAATTATCATGTGGAGAAAAGCTTACGTTATAATTAGAACATCTAAACCTGCGATCTGTTTGGCGATTCAACTGAGTTAGTGGCCAGCAATTAAGTTATCGAAAAATCCTCGTAACAAAATAAATATGCAGTTTTTGGTATAATCGTTAATTAAAAATTGTCCATAAAACGTAATCAAAGAGAAAGTTATTATTTACTACTATTTCGTCAATTTAATTTGTAAAATTCTTGTCAATCTTATTTTTTAATTTAGTTTAATTAAGTAAATAAAAAAGACTGAAACACATTTAATAAATAAATTTAATATAAATATCATGGCATATTTTGGGTTTTAGTTTTACAAGTCTTTTTATTAATTGGTCATCACCACTCTAATATTGCAGCAAAAACATGAATTATTTAATAATTAATACCTCGTCTATCGTTTTTGATTTGTTTTTTTTTTTAATTAATAAACTATATTATTTTGGCTAGATAAAGTCTATTAGTAGAATTTGATTTCGTAAAATTGCAAAAACCAATATAATACTGTACAATATTATAGATTTTATATTTCTTTTTTATGACTGATTTAATTTGAGAAATTGAATTTTTACGATTGCTGACTGCAGTAGTTTTATACTCATAAAGAGCAATAACTTAAAAGCAATTAAAAACAAATACAACTAAATTATAGTAGTAAATAATGCAGTTTATTGCAATTGTTACAGTATTATATTATTATTTTTTTTCTAATGCAAAAAAAAACTAAAACTATTTTTTAACATCTCTTAATAAGGTAAAGGTACCAGTAGTCGACATGTTAAGGTTCAAAATTAACAAAATAGTATCTTGCAAGAAAATGGTTTGAAAGAGAAATGTGAACTAAATACCTTTGGAAAGCCTATACTTTGCTCTTTACGATAGTGCTCCTCTCTAAATTTTAACCACAACATATTCGTTATGATATCGAGAAAAAGATTATGTAACAAATGTTCCAATAGTCGACACTTAAAATTACCAATGTAATAGTCGATATGGGTTTTGTTCCATTAATCGACACATTTTACTGAACACTTTCATTGGGAATGAATATTATTGCACTAAGTCAAACTTTTTATTAAACAAAACTATATTTCATTTAAGACACATTTAGAGATTTTTTAAAACGGTAGCTCACTCGCTCCGCTTTCACAGTAAGTTCAGATTCTTCAACAAGTCTAACTATTTCTTTTAGATTTATCTCACAAATGTTTTTTTCTTCTGATTCTTCTGATTTGTTCTCAGTTGCCCCAGCCCATTCGCCTTCGTTCTTCAGGAAATAAGCAAGTTTTTCCTATCCAATCTCTCGTTCAAATATGACGAAGAAATGTTTTTCCTCGGTTCTTAATGCTTTAGGTTGTTCTACATGTTTTGGCTCGACTCTCACTTCTGCTGGATTTCATGCAAATAGACCGCATTTTCTGAAGCCATTGGATATTGTTTTTTCAGTAATAGATGGAAGGACTTGTTTAAGCAATGCGGCAAGGTCTTGTTTCTTAAGTTGTTCTCCGTTGTGCTTTATTCTCCAGTCATGGACTTTCTGCCTCCACGCTGTTTTCAGCACATGAAAGACAGCAACATCTATTGGTTGGAGAATGTGCACAACTGGCTTAAAGGTAACGATAGGTGAGACACATGACCATCTAAGAAAAAGACAATGGGCAGTTAAATGTCTTGTTTTTTAATCCAGGGAAGAAAAATATTTGCAATGTATTCAAAAAAAAACTCGTGCGTCATCCAACCATTTTGAGATTTCCCCATAGACCAGTCATGAGGAAAAACCACAGCAATGTGCTGAGGTATCCTGCTATAACGATACACTAGCATAGGAGGCGCAATTTGTCCAACAGCATTGGCAGTGAGCAGAGTTGTTATATTGAGTTTTTCATCATTTCCTGAAACGGTATATACACACTTACAGCCTTTTGGCGCCAACACCTTGCCAGGTTTGGGAAAAAAACGCCATTTCATCGGCATTGAATACCCTCGTTGGATCTCTGATAGCCGCGTCTAAGTTCATTTCTTTTAAATAAGAAGAAACTTCTTCAAACCAGTAGTTTATATTTTCTTGGGTGACAGCTCGCCTCATCATTGTCAAATTTTGACTAACTCTAAAATTCAGATCAAGGTGTCTTTTCTAAAATAGGTCCAATTATTTCCTACCAGGTACAGCATTTCCTTTGAAATTCACTTTTAATTCTTTTGCTAACTTTACAACGCTATAGATGAACGTATCCTTTGTTACAGGAAAACCCGATTTTGTTATAGATTTTACCCATTCAGTGAGTATTTCTTCTTGTTCAGGACTGAATGTACCTGAAGGCCGCATTTTTCTCTTATGTGGCACACGCCCCTTATGTTTGTCCATGAGGGTTACCCTAGGCACACTGTGTTTCTTTGCGGTCCCCTTATAGGACATCCCTTTATTAACATCTTCAATAGCTGCGAGCATATTCTCCGCTGGATATTTTAGATTCGGCTCGCCATATCGAAATATTTGTCTCCTATAAGCATTCAGTGCAATATTCGGATGTGTTTATGAAGTCGACATCCCTGACAAGTATAAGAAACACATATTTTACGGTTTCAGTACTCGACACCTCACGCCAAAAACAACGGAAGTGAGACGGACATAATAACACGAACGTATTAAAGCATACCTACTATCCCTGCGTCAAAAGCAAAAAGAAAGTTGCACGGAGAAAATAGAAATAATTTTTTTTATAAACTTACCTCTTAACAAAGTGAGTAAGCACAAGTAAAAAAAACGCGAAAATAGCACGTGTTCTCTTTACAATGGAATGTTTCGGAAATGCACACGTCTATCAGCGTACGGCTGCGCCGGGGTAATGACGGGAGTTGAACAGTGTTGCCATTACGTGCAGTTTGCGGAAATGTTGCCGGTAATTCTTGTTTTATAAGATTAAATTTGGGATGTCGTGAATAGGTACTGTGTCGATTACTGGTACCTTTACATTACTGAAAGTGATTTTTACGTCTCTTAATTATTTAAATGTCTAATATTTTGAAAACTGTGCTTCACAAAGACTGAAAAAAGCGTAGTATTTATTATTTTTTGTTTGAGTGCTATTTTTTTGTAAATACAAACGTAAATACAAAATTGTTATTTAATTTTTGACTTTGTTTTTACAAAAATTGGAATACTGGTCTTGACTTAGTTTATCTTAGCATTAGTTTCTATTATATTGATTATCTTATTGGAAATATTATTTTCTATTAGTTGAAATGTTTTTATGTTTTATTAATTTTTGAGCCTGTCATTAAAGTTACATATCGAAAGAAGTATACGTATATGTTATACTTTTTTATTTCAAATTTTTATTTATGTTCTAAATAAATAAATTTAGATATTCTTTTAAGATTTGCAAGTACTACAAATTACCAACTAATGAAACAATTAAATTGGGAGCTTTTAAAATTTTACTGTAAAACTGTTTATTTAAATGTTAATTGGTCATACTACATATAAATTTACTGTTGTATACAAAGAAATTCTTCCTGTTGATACAACAAACAGCAGCAGAATAAATCAACTTAGTATTTTACCTAGACATCTAGCAGCGAAGTTACTAAATACAATGCAAACTCTTCCTCTCATCCTGCGTAATTATTTCGGCTGTTAAAGCATTTAAAACAAATGTAGCATTTATATAACTTTAATACCTCCAACATAACAATAAAAAAAACATTATTTTTAAAAAAACATTTTCCTCACTCACAAATTGTAGAAAATTATATCTTAAAACAATATTTTTATTCTTAATGCTAATAAAATATTTTAACGCTTCAATATAACCCTTTTTAGCAAAAATATGTATCCGTCATATAGCATAAAATATATAAAATTATGTGAATGAAAGCACTTATCGTTGGCTCTATTTAGAAGTGGGTCGATATTGTGCTGCCGTATACTTCAAACTTCGAATATAGATACATTAACAATACTCAAAGAAAACTTACTACTCGGTACTTAAGTAACAAAACCATAACCTTAAATAATATTACGTTTATTAGTTTCCATTCTACCTTACTCTGACTGTTTTTGAAAACATTAAATTAAATTTTATTTTATCAATAATATATTTTCAAAGATAACTTTGATCTTGTTTGTGTTATCTTGATTAAAAGTAATTTTTTTGTAGTTGATATAATAAGCAATGTCTTCAATTTGTATTTACATTTAGATTTAAATTAATTAATTACTTTGTGGTTTTTATGTTTAAGAAAAATCTTGTAAAAATGAAGTATTGCAAACGTTACTTTTTCAATGGTTCTTGATCGTCATTATTTATTAATTAAAGTTTTTGAGCTTTCATAACAATCAAGTTCACTCTGGTTGTTTACTTCTTTAACTAAACAAATGTTGCTTATCCTCAAGCATAAGTGTGGCAAAACTATATTTTTTTTAAACGTCAACACTAAATATCAGCCAAATGCTATTTAAAAAAAAAATTGATGGGTGTTTTGTTTGCCTAATATATACTTGATTACAGTCTTTACAATTAATTTTATATATTCCCGATTTATCTTCATTTTAACTAGATTTTTAAAAATGCCCAACAAACTTGTTTTCTATTTTTGTGGTTTATAATTTTATTAATAAAACCACTATTGTGGCAGAATGATAATTAACGCTTAAGGTAAAGATTAGTATTGTTGTAACTCTCCATTTTTTCAAAAGTCAAAGAAAACTGAAATGATTTTATTTATATTAAAATTCAAAAGTAGCCGGTTTACTACATACTCCCTCTTTAATAATAACGTCAAGAAATCTGGTAGCTTGCATAGAAGTTCGACCTCTTCATGTGACGGTTTGGGTTGATTGATCGGTAATGTCACGACTGATGGTTCTTTGGAATTTAATAACGCGTTAGTGGTTTTGCATTGTTTAATAGAAAAGCAGGCTTCAGACGATCAACTGAAACTGTTTTAGTAGTTCGATATTTTTGATGACTATCCATAAAACATGAATTTGGCAATCTCAAAACTTTTCTATGCCAACGCTCTATTTTTTCATTTTCAGCAGGGTGATATGCTGGTGTTTTAATATGCAGAATTCTTAACAATTTCATTAGTTTGGAGAAAAGTGTGCATTTAAATTGTCTACCTCGGTCAATAGTTATTCTTTTTAGAATACCAAACAGAGAAATCTATCGAGAATATACTTCAAATGCTACGGTAATTGTTACCAAATACCTGAAACCATTGAGAAGAGGGAAGTGGTCTGACAATGTATAAATTAATATGGGCAAAACGATTTGTAACCGTTTGATAACTTTCTATCTCACTGTGTGTGACGCCAAAGTTTTGCTTTCTGACATGGAATACGTGAACACAAAGTTTTTCTTTATTAGGGTCATCCATAACTCATACATACATTTGTGCGTAACTTATTTTTTTTGAAAAATTCTAGATTTTCTTTATTAATTTAATGTAAAGAAGATTGAGTAGATGCTGATTTTAATAATGACTTTCTATAAAGATTTACCAAACCTAAAAATTCCCTTAGTTCATGAACAGTTTTTGGTCGAGAAAAATCTTTGGCTGACCAAGTACACACTTTGCAAAAGTAATATTTAAATTATTTTTACTTTTTTTTCATAAGTCATTCTTCTGGCTCGATGGTTCCAAGTGTCTATGTTTTTTATTTGTTTAGAAATCAGTACTACAGATTATGGCAGATACAAATTGTAAAGATAATACACAAATTATAATAGTGTTCAACAGTAAAATGTAGTCAAATAAAGCAGATACAAGATTGATGGCATAACAAGGTAAATCAAAACATTTCTGTACATTGGTTCATATAATAGCTGGTGGCAGCAGGTATTGCCAAGACAAAAGTTTGTACAGGATTGTTGTATCGGTAGCTTTAAATACATAATAAGATACGTTTATGAGCTAGCCTTGTCTGTCCTAGTCAACAAAGCGGTGAAGACGTAACCGCGAATGAGGTCCCACTTTCTAGAGGATTCTAACATATGCTCCTGTGTGTCCTGTGTGAAGCCACCTTGATGAATAATCTCCGGCGCAGTTGTTTCAACTGGAGGAGGAGAAGGATGTAGACCCACCAAACTACCCAAACTTGCTTGGTTTAAGTTCGCCAACATATACGGTAGAACGATTTAGGATAAGTTACGAAAAGAAAGGATTGCTTAGTTAGACGAGTCGGATGGGTTGTGTATCTGGTTCGTGCTATGTGAGCATGAGTTTTAGCAAGGCATCTATCTTGTGGATTATTCTCGCTGTCAGGCTGAAAACCAAGTAGGCGGGAAAAGGATACTAATAGATGGGGATGAGGCTAGTTAGTCAAGACAGATACGACTAAAAAGAAAATGTTAATTAACTAAAAATAATCAAATTAAATATTCTAAAATAAGCTAAATGCAGTTAAATACCTGAATAAATACCCTTTTTTGCTACAGCTGACTGTAAAATAAAATCATAATGCCATGCAAAAATAAACTGAACTATACTTTGATTTACGTTTGACTCTGGCCTCTTCTAGCAAAGACAATGAGTACATTGACGTCAGACACTAGTCTAAAGATAGGGGAATCGGGATACGGGTTGACTTAGGTTTGTAGGGTACTCCGGTCATCATCAAACTTTTGACAGGAGAAAATCTTATGTGACGACAAGCACCAGTCGTCATCTGTAACGTTTCAGATGGCAACAAAACCCGCCGTGCGGGTTATGGGACAACCGCCCAGTCATGTCCGGGACTTAATATTTGCAAAAGATTGGGATCTAATTCAAACTTGGTAAGGATCGTCGTTTGTTGGATCGTCGTCTGGGAACAAGGAACTAACTATTGACTTGATTTTGTCGAGCTCTGTGAGAGTGTATGTCACCGTCACGGACGTTGGAGCATGGTTGGATAGCAAGGAACTTTTGTGTAGATATCTTATAAACTAATCCTTACGGACTCGCCGCCATAGTTATCTCTATGAACCATTAGCAAAATTTAACGTTTTCTACTACCAGTTTAAACCGGTGACCGCGGTCTTGTACGAATTTAGCCATGAGTTTTTGGCTTTGTTGCGTTTTTTGAGCATGCTGTCTTAAACAAGGTACGACTCGCTTTAACTTATCTAGCTTTGAAGTCCACCACGATCCACCAGCTCTAGAGTTTGAGCAAATTTGATTTAAGCCATTTTGGGTACATTTGAAGATTAGCCTGGTCAGATTATCAATGGAGACGTCTATAGAAATAAGATTGTGACACTTAGCTCCACGTGATAGATAAGTAAGATGTAAGACGGTGACAGCATCTATGCGTTTGACATCGATGATACGCTTAGGTATCGAAACCGATGGAGGATTTTTGACAGTTAAATCAAAACGTATTAGTCGGTGGTCACTTTCAATCACCTCTGGAATAACTTTCCAGTTAGAAATTTTTCTAGCTAAAACTCGTAATGCTAATGGGACATCAATATTTGAATTGCCTTAGTGACTAGCAAAGGTAAAAGATTGATTAGGTTCATTTACAACACATAGGTCACGTTTGCCTACAAAGTTCTCCACGCTTCTGCCATGTTCGTCGTTCTGCAAAGAATGCCAAAGCGGCGATTCAACTAGAGCTGAACCCGGTAGCTTTCCAACAGATCTTTGTTCTGAACAGCACCACGCTGAGCGCAGCGTGCGCCAGCAGGCGCCGTTTAGAAGGAGAGGAACCGCGTACATTATGCATCAGCCATCCGAGGTTATTGGCGACAGCTGTGGATTTCTGAATTACGGATTTGACATGTTGAGTGAATCAAAGATGTCTATCAAAAGGGATGCCAAAAACTTTGATATCCTTTTCGATAAGGATCCTGGTCTCCTCCAGGTTTACATGGTCGATATGTAGTCTTCTATTTACAGTTGCAAACATGATTTAAGTTTTTGTCGGTACTAATTTAAGTTTGACGGGCGTTGGACTATTTAGATACGATCATAGGAGACTTGAATCGACTGTACCAACCCGGACGTATACGATTAGCAAACACAACGGTGATATAATTCGCGTACGCAGTGATCGACGTGACTCCGGCATTTCAAGTTGAAATTGAGCATCATGGGGGATATTCCACAGCAAAGGACTGAGAACCGACCCCTGCGGTAATTCACCGCTATTAGTGTGGCTTACCGTCCCTTCAGATGGGAGATCGCACGACATTGTGCGGTTCGACATGTAGGTGTAGCAGACATATATAAGGGCTGGGGATCTCAATATAGATGAGAGATACAACGGAGCAATATTTGACTTTGCGTTCTTATCTTTAAGTAAAACGACGTCTTCAAGGATTTGCCATAAAGCAGAAATTGTAGAAAAAGACTTTCAAAAACCGCGCTGGCGCCTGGATAAGATAGAAATAGCGACCAGCCTTTGAGACAGAATTTTTTTGAGCGGCCGTCGCTGTAATCTTGACCGGTACCCCATCTAAATCGGGAGCTTTCCTAAATCTAAGTGAGAAGTCGACCGCGACAACCTCGTCGGCACCAATTGGCTTGACTTCACATTTTTGGTGAATTGTTGGGTGGGACGGGGGAGGGCGAGTATGGAAAAGGGATTGAATCTGGTTTAGAAACTTGTCGTTATGGTTTAGGGATTGTTTAGGTAGTCTCAGTCTGTTCGTATTGATTTTGTACGCCAAACCCCAGACGTCCCTGTTGAGATCGGAGTACAATTGTTGCCACTTGTCCTGTTTAGCTGTCTTAATGGCCTTAGTAAGGCTAGTTTTCAGAGTCTTGTAGGTGTCTTGTAATACTCGGATAACACTGTCATCATCGTCCGTGTGTCTTCAAGAATGTTGAAGTCGTCGGCGAGTTTTTCCTTTGTTTATCCACCAATAAGCGGATGGACGTGGAAGTTTAGAGCGTTGGAGCAGGTAAGAGGTACAGTGCTGTAGGAAAACATGGAGGTCCGATTGAATTTGGGTAACTCGCGTAGATGCCTAAAATCTCGTAGGTCGTTAACTTTCTCCAGATGAGAGCCGATGGGGAAGAAATGGCTGGTGTGAGATGTTGTATGTTAAAGAAAAGATACTTGTGATTCGACAGTGTCTTTTTATTGGATACCTCCCGTCCACGGTTGGCACCAGCTAAGGCGGCATCAGCAATCGTTAGGTCCAGATAGGACATCGGACTTTCCTGCAACAGGTCAGCGAGCCGTCCTTGAGTATTTCAACGAGACTGCCGCTGGCGTTCATATTCGAAGATCCCCATGCGGGCAATGCCACATTGAAATCTCCGGCCAAGAGCGTCTAGAGTCACCGGAGAAAAATAGCACAAATGTGTAGGTTACCTATCTCTATTCAAACGCACCCGTTCATTCGAAACACTTTACTTGAGCGCAGTCGATCACTCAAATTCCAAATTGTTAACTCCTAATGGGAAATTAATTAAGTATTATCTAAAGAAGTTGCTAGTAATAAATTGAAGAAGAAAAAATTATTATTATTAGATAATTTTTAATAGATATAAAGAACTGTTACGTAAAAAAAGTTTATAAACCAAAATTTAAATTTAAAAAATGAAACTAAATCGAAAATTCAATTGCTTCGGTTTTAAGTATTTGGTTTTTGAATTAAAGATTTCAATTGAAAGTTGAAATTTGTTTTTTTACTTTAAATATTCTTATGTACTTTTCTTTTCGTATATATAAATTTTTTTTCAATTAGAATTGATTTTTCAAATAGTACGATTTATTTGTAATTATATTTGTTGAACGACATTAGTGTAATCTCTTTTAAACGTACTTATAAATTCTGTTGTATTATTATAATATATTTAAACGTAATAATTACATAGACAGGAATAGTAAATTTCTATGAATATTCTAAACAGTCCTTAAAGTGGATGGTAGGTTCTCGAATATTAACCTGTAGTATCTTACTGCATTAATGTTATAAGTTTGGTTTTTAACATAAACAAATAAAAATAAAAGATCGAAGATGAAAATAGAATTGGATCGATTCAACGTAAAACATCAACTTAGATTTTTGATACGACAAAACTTTCTAGTGCTTTTTGTCACGTCCTTTTTATTATTTAATTATCCTTAAATAGCCGAAAACATTTATTATCAAACTAAAGTATTTTTTTACAGTTAGTGTTTATTTAAGAAAACGTTTTGGGGTTTTTTCTAAAAAAAATAATGTATTCTTTGTAAGCATATTTAAATTAATGAAAAATAAACAATTAATAATCTGTTGTTAATGCTATTACTTAAAGTGATGCCATTTTTAGCAGCTAACGAATTAATTTACAATCACAAATCAATAAAATATTCATTAAAATAAAATTTAGTGCTAACACTTCAGTAATAACTGTTTTTTTTTTGAAAATAAGTAAATTACAACTACAATTATTTTTACAATTAAATTATTTTAACTTAAAGTCTTCTCCACACATGTTTTAATTTATTTTAGAAACATGTTTCGATATTTTTAAATATCATCATCAGTATTACTACAAAATAGTTATAAATTATTATAAATACAACTCATACATTAGGTTATTAGAAGAGCATACCAAGTAATAAAAATTCAACTGACAAGTGTCAAAAATAACAAATTGAAACTATCAATAAACACCAGAAGTGATAAGAAAATAAATTGAAAGTTAAAAAATAAAAAGGGTAAAATTAGAATATAGGATTAAGAAGAGGAAAAGCGTTTAAATCAAGAAGTTGATTAAGACACGTAGAAGAATTATCATTAGACAGACGACAAATTTCAAAAATTTCAAGATTAAGATAATGACTATTGCAAAAATGAAGAAATTTAATATTAAGATCGAAGAAGAAGAAAGAACGCAAGAAGCAATTTTATGATTATACGGATAATTAGAGTGAAAAAGAATTAAGCAATCCGTATAAGTAGGTTTACGATATATTTCAAATTTAAATTTTTTATTACCACGTAAAATAAGTAGATCTAAATAAGGAAAAGAATTATTGTTTTCAATGTTAGAAGTAAACTTTATTTTGTAATAAATTGAATTAATAAAATCGTTAGATTTACTTAGATCGTCTAAAGAACGATTAAAAAGAACAATGCAGTCATCTACATATCTAAACCTCTAAATTTTATTTCTAATATTTATAAATATTTCAGCAGCAAAGGAAGAAATGTGTGAACCCATGGCTAAACCTGTTAATTGAGAATAATAATATAAAAAAATTGTTTGAAAACTAAGTCAGGAAGAGAACAAACATCTAAGATTTGATAAGTCTTTAAAGAACCGATAGAAAAAAGTAGATTACGAATGAGAGGTACATATTCGTCAGGAAGGATAGAAGAAAAAGGATTAACATCAAAAGAAACAAAATAAGATGAACAAAGAAAAGGAATATTTTTTATCTTATAATCAAGATCAGAAGAATTAAGAATAGCATATTGATTAGTAAAGTTAGAATAAGTTCTAATTACGTTATTAAGCCAAGGAGCAAATTTAGCTACAGGAAAATTGTAAAAGGCTTATGAATTTTTACAAGAGCTTAAAGAAAGGGTATAGAAGGATTCATAAGCTTGAAATGATCAATGTTTCGATTTTCTAGAGAAGCAAGAGTTAATTTACAAGACTGAAGACAGGATATAAATTTTTTTTTTAAATTAATTTAAATTAATTTTTCTAAAAACATTAACTGCAAAAAAATATATGGGTCAATTATGATTTCTTTATTTAACCGTTTTACATTCAATTTGTGTTAGTGCTTCAAATTTACATTTAATAAAATACAACAATAAACATTACCGAAAATAAATTAAATACATAAGCTTTTTATTACTCATTTAGAAATATTTATACATTTACAAAACGTACAAAAAAAAATAACATCCTCCACAATGATAAGATTTTGATCTTACGATGAGGTTTTTTAAGTGTCGTAACAATTTTACCGAGTGCCAGTGTTGGTATTACCAATTGAACATTTTAATGTTTTATAGTTTCATTTTAATTAGTTGGTAATAATTATTGTTTTATGTGAATTGTATTCAGTTAACCTCAAATTTTTGGTCAACTTTAAATTATTTTTTAATAGTTGTTTAATTTTTGCTGCTAAGCCAGAATACGTTTGTAACTTATAAATCTTTTTTTTAATAGTAGTTTATTTAACGAGTTTCTGTTTAAATTAGACGTTTATTTTTCCAAGAGGGCATTTTAAACCTGACTAAAACAAGGGTTTATAAAGTCCTCGAAGGAAAAAAAACGTCCAATTTAGACAGGAACGAGTTGAATACAACATTTTATTGTTTGAACAGAGACTAGGAGGCCCTAAAGCCTCAAAATTTCTCAAAATTAATGTGACGTTTATGTTGACAAGTGCGTAAAAACT
This sequence comes from Aquatica leii, assembly GCA_035610365.1. Taxonomy (NCBI): domain Eukaryota; kingdom Metazoa; phylum Arthropoda; class Insecta; order Coleoptera; family Lampyridae; genus Aquatica; species Aquatica leii. The sequence goes on from CM069436.1 coordinate 1,678,174, forward strand.
GTCAAAGACCGTTTACAATAACGAAAAATTAAAATTTATAATTGTTAAGAACAATAAACAATATTAATAGATTGTACACAATGTTTGAAAATTCTGAAGTTGGTCTCTATAAAAAATTTATTTTGTTTTGTTTTAATTATTGTAATCTTTATTTGTAATTAATGTTTTAAGCACATTTACATTATTTGTTTTATTAACACTTAAATATTTTTTACAATTTTTGCACTTAATTTTTTTATATAAATAGTGACACAAAAGACTACGAAACAAGATTCTAAAAAATTTTTAACATTTTAGTCACTTTTGAAGCGACCACTTCCTGAAGACATAGTTGCTATTCTTTTTCTTTTTTTCTATTATTTTTTCCTAATTAGGATTTGTATTTATTGTTTCATGTAAGGTAGGTAACAGCTAGTTACTATTCATTTCACAGTTTGCTATCTTCCTCTGGCACAGATCATTATAACGAATTTTCTAATGCATCTTGATTAATCCTTGACGGCAATAGATACAGATTTTCTTCTTTTTTAAATCTTCGAACAGCATTAAAATTGCATTTATGGTTTATTGAAATCCTTCTACGCAAGATATATTTTGTCTTTCGTTGCCGTTTTCAAAAAAATTTACAGTCTGGAAATATTTCAAAAAATTTTTTAATGTTTTTGTGGGAAAGATTTTTGTATATCAAACCTGACTTGTAGTCAACGCGCTCTTAATTGTTGCAAATATCAAATTTTTAAATAATTGGGCGTTATATTTAACGCGCATTTTTTAAAAATCGGTCGGATTTACGCGTTTCTCTGTAATTTTTAGCCTAGATCTTGTAACGTTGCTGCTTTGGTCAATATAAAAAATAAAATTAGACCAGTCATTTTTTTTTATCTTGGGCAAACGCGTTGTTTTAAGTTTACGAAATTGTTTGTTAAAATCTTTTCACATTTCACTATATTCGTTGGTGGATTACAGTCGTGTATTATTCGATCCAATTTTTGAATTTTTGCTATGATCTCTATAGCACCAAATTTGTTAAATTTTATACGTTGGTTTATTAACCACGAGATGGCGTCAACCACAACACTTTTATATGTAATTATAACAAAACATGGATATAAGCTTTACAAATACATCAGTATAATTGTGGAAATACATCAGAGAGTATTTCCCAGTGCTGATTATCCCCAAAAGGGTATAAAAGCCGCACACTGCTTCTTTTTGGTGACAATTTTTGCCATTTTACTAATATAGTTACTTTTTACTATATTCCTAGGTAGATTGCAATCGTGTATTATTTGATACAATATTCGAATTTTTGCGATTAGAAAATTTAATTACTAACATGCTACGATTTTTATAGGACCCATTTGTTAAATTTTATACTTGGTTTCATTAACCACAAGATGGCGTCAACAACACTTTTACATAATGACTTTTGGTTGAGTTAGTTTACGTTATCGAGCGTTTGCTTATTTGCCCATAGATTTAAATAAATAATTTAATTTTTAAAATACCTGTATAGGAAATTGATAAACGTAATTTTTATTTTTCTGATACTCCGGTTGTTCAAAATAAAATTATGAGAAGTATAGACCAAATCGTTTTCACTTATTTTTTTACGTAGTAAAGAAATCAGCATTAACATTAAGTTGTTTCTTCAAAGCGGAAGGGTTTCGAAAACTATTGGATGTAAAGTGTGTATCGTAAATTACGTTAGCTTTTAATTTGATTCGTTTATACGTAGTAGCAACGTTGAGTTTCTACAATTTGTCAACTAATTTTTACACTTGTTTTTTTATTTATAAAAAATCGATAAAAACTCATACACGGAGTATTATTTCTAGAGATTTTACAATTTCTATAAGCACAACGAGAGCACGCCACAGTATTGCTCATTTTAAAACAAAAAACTAGTAATTACAATAATAAAAATTCAAAATTTTATTACTAATTCAAAATTGCAAAAAAAGTCTAGTGTTTATCGTAAACCGTAAATATGAAAACCAACCAAAAATCAAAACTGAGAACGTATCAAAACGTCAAAAATATTTAAAATACAATTAAAAATTTCTAATTTAAGAACCGAATTAGAAAAACGAACCGTAGAACCTATAAAATAAAAAAATGTCAATAAACGACAACTACCAATTTTTTTAAACACATTTAAAAATGCATAACATTTGTTTATGTATTTATTAAAAATTTTTTTTCAAGTTTTGTCGTTTTAGTTTAAAAGAAATTGTTTCATAATTTAATTAAACCTTTATATAGCGGAATCTTGCATAATGCGGAAAATTTAACTGGATCCACCAAATTTTAACAGGTTTTACTGCATTTGCATAGCAAACAATTTAAATATTTACGTTATTACTTTTACTAAAGCAGACTCGCGGAAAATTTTTATTATGTTGTAAAAAATAATATATCTAAAAAGTAAATATAGTTTTTGTGCTTCCGTCCGTTTTGATGTGTTTTACAGGCATCATAAGCGGCCGGAAATTTTACTTTTCCACCTTAGGCTGGTAAAGTATAGTAGAATTTTATAACTAGAAGTTGGCACTAATAATCACTAATTAATGAAACGTCATCTGTCAATGTGTCAGATTTATTAACATAGACCATTATCTGTGCTATTGTTGAATAACAATAACAAAATTTTTGTAAACAATTATAACAAACTTGCGTATATTTTACAATTGCTAAAAACAACAATAGTTTTATATTTATAAAAACTTAAATTGTAATAATACTATGTAATTGTCAAATTAATTTAAAAATAATTGAATTTTGTTATTACAGGTTTCAGTTTTATCAACATGTATTATTCAATTTTATTAAAAATCAATACTTAAATAGCTGTTTTGAATCAATTTATACTATAAAGGTCAGCACAAAAAATGTTGTGTATCACACGTCCTTAAAGTATTTTGTGAGTATTTGCATTTTGTAGGCCTCGGCTTCACCTCGGCAAACAAATACGCTCATACTCGCAAAATAGCACTTTCTGGACTAGTGATACAAATAACTATTGTGTACACAAGACAATATACAAGTAGACTTTTTAATTACAGTAACAGCAATGCAAAATTGAGAGGTTATAGAAGTCTTACATAGGTAGCATAAAAATTTGACATCCATAACATTGTCATTGTACGTGTGATTATTTACTTTTATATTTTATACATAAAGCAATTAACAAATGTACATAAATTAATTCGTACTACTGGCAACATTATTAGGAACGTATTTAAATAGTACAATTAAAAGAAACTATAACAATCTTGTTTGCAACACTTTACAATACACTGCACAGTAACGTAATAAACCAGTTAAGAACAAAACTATCTAGTGCGCAGTACAAATTTATGAGTCGCATATTTCAGTAATGTTGACTATTTTTAAGAATGTTTCAAACAACGGTTGTTCTACGCAACACTCATCCAACTACTGACATTGAAATTGTACAAAGGGTCATAGAAGAGCATGATCATATAGTTACAAACATATTAAACATAAGACTACAAACACACAATTACGTCTATATTAAAAGTAGCACAAATAATAAGGATATTTATATCATAAACGAACTCTTGAATTTATTAGTAAAATTTAAACACCCAAATAAAAGATAGAAATTCTGGAGTCTATGAGGTATCAAAGGCTGGGTAACAAGGCTAATACAGCCCGACATCACTCATGTACAAATTGTTAGTGATAGAGTTTACTAAGGACAAATGACAAACAACATTCAACAACAAACTTAAGTTTTACAATCAACTCGAGCAGCAAATTATATGCAGGAACTGAAGCAGATTATGAAGAACTTTGTCCAACAGATCTCAACGGTTCAAATACAAAAAAAATTCTACATGGAACGCCAATGGCTTACAACAACGCGCGCTTGAAATTAAGTCATTTTTACAACTACATGCCGTATATATTTTGGTAATTTTAGAAGTTCGATTTATTGAGAGAACTTTCTTAAAAATTTATAACTACTTATGGAACGTTGCATGCACCTAGATGGAACTGACTACGCTGGTACTCCTATTACCAGAAGAAACGCTATAAAACACATTATCGAATACAGTGAAGAAGACGATGGTAAACACCAGATCTTCAATCGGAAGAACGAACTTCAATCGAGCTACTGTCTAAGTTAGATAAAGCTGTTCAGCACTACATGGAAACGTCATGTTCATATGCCGTTTTTGGCTATTTTTTATGAAGAGCCACAAAAAAGTTAAAAGAACCGATACAACACATTTCCTCTTTTTGCAAAGAGGATGGTACATGGTCAAGAAGCAATGGTATTTGATACACATTTAGTGACTGTATGTGAGCCTCACAGAGGCTACTCCAGAAGAAGAAAACGTTGTACAATTTTGAAGTTAGTATCTGTTGTATACTGCAGACTTACTTACACAAGCAGCATTTGCTGCATATGCCGACGACAAGGCCATTCTATTATGCCATTACGACCTCAACATAGCATCTCAACAGTAACAAACTTATCTTGGCAAATTTGTTACGCTGGTTTTCTTGCAGCAAGAAAGAAGCGACGGCTAACATAGTTTTTCCGGAGAGGGAGTCGCAGGCTTTGTGATGCTAAATTATAAATTAAATATAAAAAGGTGCCAAAACGACAAAAGAAACTAAATTAGGGAGATATCGTTTAACTCTACCCGCAGCTGTAAAAGAACAAATAACAAAACAGAAATGATAACACAGAATATATATTTATTGTATCACAGAAGTAGTTGAAGAGGACGAAGACAGTACATAAATATCGTTATATCAGCGTTGCAAACAATATTACATGCGTTGATACCACAGGCCAAGTATAAGTTACGCCTTTTGACTGGGCAACACGTCGCACATCAAAGTGCTCTACTCGATCTAACTTTTACATTTAACCAAGGAGTTACTTTACTATATTAAGTTAAATTACAAGAATACGAAAATCAAAAGTATAAAGAATCAAAGCGCACTCAATAAGTATGTGACACAAAAAAAGGGTTGTGATTACAACCTAGTATGTACGTGTGACCATTCCAATAATCGACACAACTAACGAAGTAAAATAGAAAATCCAATACTTACAGTTGTGTATTATCCAGTAGGGGATTAGCTAATTCCGTACCAGTATGACCTAACACGTAATATGCAATTTGACACAAAGCGTACATACGGTGTAAGCACAAGTAATTTGCTTTAATGCATACGATATTTGACGTAAAATAATGCGCCGAGCTTCCTTCTAATTAACTTTGCAGTTGTGTAAGTATTTTTTTCCATAACATGGTGTTCAACCCCTTAGCCTTCAGCGACCTGACGTCATGGAAACTTTTCGACAAGCAGGTGTTACCAATGTCACTGATAAGGTTACAGGTGGAGGGATCGAACTTGCCCAAAATAAGCTTTGACTCAACAATACGCAGAATTCGTCCACATATTTAGGTGGGATGGCGTGAAACAATTTAATATTGAAAGCCTTGTTGAGCCAGAGATACCGCTAAGAACGGTCCGTATTATACAAAACGTTAACTGGAAATAAATTCGTTTGACAGCCGACTACGAAAAGTAGGCGTTGTTATGTTAAAAATTAGTAGTTCAATTCGCCAGTATGAAAATTTCTCTTCAAGTATGAAATTTGTCTGTAGAATTCCCTACTCTTTCGCCAAGACTGTCAAGTTTTAGACAGCACTTTTAACTTACTTTCTGCAAGACTGTTCTGTTCTGTACTTTTACGCCCGGGGCAACCTTCATCTTTAAATCGTTTCACGCGAATATGGAATTACATTTGAAAGGTTGAAACGGAGTAAGTGGTGTACATTTTTTTTTATTGGGGATTTAATTTGATTCTGCTAATTGTCTGTAGCGGATATTGGTACCCACCACATGTTTACCGTTATCACCGAAGATAACTAGCAGGTGGCCTCGTTGGAAAACTTCCCTGACGTCACATTATTGATAACGTTATTATCTTATACACCGTCAAGAGTTGGAAGCCTGCAGGATTATCCCTCTTTCGAAGATTAACTACGACAAACACTGGGGAAATTTATGCTGTTAAGTCAAAGGGAAACGCTGCGCATTTGCGTTCTTAAATGATTGGATGCTAAGGAGACCTTTTACTTGTGTTAACATTGTATGCTCGTTTAGATTGGGTTTAATATTACTTTTTAGGTAATTCTAGTACGGAATTAGCTAATACCCTACTGGATAAAACCTAACTGTGAGTATTACTACTTCAATTTTTTTTTCTTTGATTTGTACTTCGGTGGTCATGTCGTTTATGACCGTACGTGCATGTTAAGTTAACACAATTAATAATATTTTTGTGCTTCACGAACTTATAAGCAGTACGCGTTGAGTCTCGTAGGCTTAAAGTGTGTGTTTGTCTACAATTTTAAGATTTGCAAATATAAATTCAGACTTTATGTTTATGTAAAAGTTTAGACCGACAGGGTCAGCTTGTTGTACGGTGTGTTGCTCACTATTCAACGCAACTTATAATTCATTCGACCCATGTATAAATATTGGCGAAAACTTACATTTATACTTTCGTCATCTTCTGTGATAAAATAAATATATATATTCTGTGTTATTACTTCTGTAGTGTTATTTATTCTTTTCCAGCTACGGGTAAAGTTAGACGGTATCTTCTTAACTTAATCTTTCATTTTCTTGACGCTGTTTTTTAAATTTACCTTATAATTTCGCATAACAAAGCCTGCGATCCCTCTCCGAAGAAGCTGTGCTAGCCGTCGCTTTGTTTTGTTACAAGAAGACCAGCGTAACAATTTATTCTTGGCGGTCCAACTTAAGGAACCTGATTTTCTCGTAACAAATTTTGGCGCCCAACGTGGGGCTCGAACCCACGACCCTGAGATTAAGAGTCTCATGCTCTACCGACGGTCGAAGAACAAATTTTATACTCGAAAAATACTCTACTTACTTTTTAATACAGCAAATTGAAAAATTTGGTTTAAAAAAACCAATAAATTAAAATCCACTAATGTTAGTTTTGCAATTAGGAGAGAAACTTCTTCGGTTCTTTTCAATGGTCAACAACTTTCCTAGTAAGACACAGTCAAGTGCTTAGGAATCCATTTAGAAAGACGTTTCACTTGGAAACAACACATCTGGACTAAACAAAAACAATTGCGACTTAAATAAAAGAAAATGTATTGGTTGCTAGGAAAAACTCACGATTATCAACGAAGTTACAAAACAATCCTTCTAGCGATATGGACCTACGGCTTGCAATTATGGACTGTAGCTGCTAACTCGTCCATAAATATAATCAGGTAAATTCAGTCTAATATGCTACGTCGAATAATGAATCTCTTCTGATACGTTCAAATTGATGTTCTAAGACGCGATTTTGGAATTAGTTCGGTCAGTGAAATGGTCACAATTCTAAGTGGCAATCTGGCCAGTGATCTACTAAGTGCTCGTGTAGTGCGGCGTTTTAAATGGCTCAATTTTTTTTTTATTTACAAAGACATATTGGTCTGTAGTTTTTGCACTGCGTCTGTTGTTTTACCAGTATTTTGGGATTTTCTTCTCTTTATATGTTTGTTTACAAACATTCCGGAACCAGTCTATTCTTTTTGTCTCAACATTTCTATCATCTTTGAAGCTATAACTTTTCTGTTTATTTTTGTTTGGATTTATCGTTTCCAGGCTGTTTTATTTTCTTTTACCATTCTTCTTATATCTTTGGTTTACCAGCTTGTCATTTTCATGTGCTTGTTGTATGTTTTTATCCCACAAGTTGTTTCTGTTACCTTTTTCAGTTTTTTCTTAAAGGTTATTCATCTTTCTTTTAGCGTCTACGTTGATTTTAAATTTCTCTTTCTGTGAAATTCTGTGTCCTTTTTTTTCTAGTATTTTGCTTTACGTTCTGCAATTTTTACTTGGTGTACTGCCAAACTACTGCATTTTTTTGTTTTTTGGTTATAGCTTAATTCGATCTGATGTTCTGTTGTGTTCCAATTTCTGCTTTTTTTTTGTTTTTACTTTTTGTATCTTTTCTTCTGTATAAGTTCTGTAATCTATTATATCCAAATGATTTTTTCTTCATACTACTTTTTTTTACTCTACTGTTCGAGCCGCTTATTATTATTATTATTTTCTTCTACATCTGCTTTTACGGTTTTCTCGTTCAGTGCATAAATCTAGATCATGTTGATTGTTTCTTTTAGTGTTAAGGTTATTGCTGTTAGCTTTGAGTTTATTGTCTTAATTTCTGTTATTCCTTTGTTTATTTTCTCTGTGGTTATTATTCCAACGCCCTTCTTTGCTTTTTGTTTTGTCTGCTCCCGAGCAATGTAGGATATATTTATTTTATTAAAACATTTTTAGGGTAAATTAAATTATTACTAAATTTAAAAAAATTAGATTAAATTAATTAATTTAATTTTGCCTGACGAAGAACTTAGACCAAGTTCTCTGATGTTTTCTATTCTTATACTTATTGTTCTTTTTCTTTATTGCTTTCTGTATTCTTATGCTCGCATCGTCTTTTATATCTTGTTTCGCTACATGTATCCTTTTTTTTCGTGTACCACTTACTCGCTTTTGAAGTTTTTTGAAATTGCGCTGATGTTTCAATTTGTTTTAGTTATTTTAAATAGTTTCTGATTCGGTGGTCTCCCGCGAGCTGTTTTTTCACTCAACTTTTTTTTTGGTGTTCTTTCATTTCCTGATTCTTTTTCAGACTCTTTTCCTATTTAATTTAGATTTTTTAGGTACCGTTTATTATTAATTTATTAAATCTCATTATGGCATATGTCCCTGTGTTTCTATTTTATTCCGGTATTTCAATTATTTTCTGATTTATTGCGTCTCTGTTTAGTAGTCGTTCTCTATGTATACACTTCTTTCTTTTAGGTTTTTACGTTTTTTCTTATTAGTATAGGTTTAATTTTTCCGCTTAAATGTTTGCCCAGTCTTCTAATTTTTACTACCTCATCGTTCGTTGCAATGTCTCTACGCAAGACCTTTTTGGTTTTTTATACCGTGCATTATGTTCCTTTTTTAATTTCTCTGTTTACTTTTTTTTTAGTTTCTTTTTATATTGGACTTTCTTTAATTTTAGGTATTGGGTGACCCCACATCTTTTTTATTTAATCTTTAAAATAGTAGCTTTAGTTTGGTTTTTTTGTTTCTATGGTCATTTATTGTAACTTCTCATTTAATAGATAAATTCAAATTACTCTCCTACACCCACTAATTGTTAAAAATTGACGCGTATTCACATTCAAAACGTTCGTTCGCCTTGTATCCATATTTAAAATACATAAGTTTTAAAGCGACTTAAACAGTTTTTTTTTATTTTAAAAAAATTAGGAATCTGTAAAACTAAATATTCAAATTTAAAATTTATATATAAGCAATAAATTTTTTTTGTTTTTCCACACTTTTTCCTTTTTAGAATTATGTCTAACGTTTGTATAATTTTTAGATGTTATTTCATCGATGTTGAGCAATTTAATTTTTTCTTTACCTAATGTATCCAGTTTAAAAAGGAAATTTAAGTTTCTTGTTTATGTGAATTAATTTTTGTAGATGATAAAAAGGTTTGAATTGAACTTATGTAAGTTTCGAAGTGAAAGCAAAACTTTAGTCTACAGTTTGTATGCTTAACATTTGTTACAAAATAGCAGTCGACAGTAAACATTCAAATTGTACAACAGTCTCTTTGAAAGCAACTTAATCCAGTGTGAATCTAAGCTACTAAATAGAAATGCTATTAATTTAAACGAACTTAAAATATAATTTCTGATGTATTAACAAAAATTATTGATTTGTACAACGTAATTTTTTTATTAAAGTATTTTTGAAGTTGGCAAATAAAACATTTATTTTTAAGTTTGTACACATATTTCTATATCGAAACTTTGTGTAACCTACAGGGGTTTCAAACTCGAGAAGTTCTATAAATTTAAAATGACACAAACTTTATGAATAAATGCTCATTTGTTACGTAAAAATTAAAATAAAACTACTCTAAATAGAACAGTCAAATACGAATTAAATTAAACGTCAAATTTTTCAAGATTATAAGCACCAAATCAAACTTCAGAACCAATTGCAAATGCAAAATTGATCAATTGAAACGGAAAAATTGTATATTGATTTACGGTTGGTTTGAATATTCTTTTCATAAAGTTTTGTTATTATTCGTTGACCATAAACGATTTTCTCTTTCACTAAATTTGCGAATACGACGCAAATTTGTGTTTCAAGCGTTAACGTTATAATTTTAGGTTAGTGTTTGTCATACTGTCAAAACACAAACAGTTTAAATTATCTCTTGTTTATTTAAGGCATACTTATAAATTAATATTTGTTCAATTTTTTTGACGAAAACTCTTCGTTACAAGTAAAAATTAATTTATAATATATTCTCGAACACTTAAGCGATTGTTTTAGCATAGGGACCATAAACGTGTAGAATCTGTTTTCTAATATTTCTTTGTTTATTTTCATTGTTGTATTTAGTAATAATAATAGGACTGGTAAATACAAATTTTATAATTAAACGTTTTCCACTATTTTAAGTCATTCATGTTTTCGTGCTAAAATTTATTTGTAAGAATTTGCTTATCAACCCTGGATCATTACCCGAGGTACGTGCGTACCACAACCTTTTTTAAAACTTCTGCTATTTTTTAATAGGTGGCTGCATTTAATTGTGACTCGTTATTCTCTAATATGCACGCTTCAGTTGTTTTGGTACATTCGACGCAGTGGTAGCATTCAGCATTTATTTGACATTGAAGCAGACGAAAAATCAGATCTTTAGAAGAAAATATAATTTGAAGACGATTTTAACGAAGAAGATGACATTAATATGCTCCTAAGCCTTCTTCAACAAAAATTAAAAACAAAATGTGATATTGCCGGAACAAGCACCAATTTGGTAGAATGTGAAAATATAAAGCATGAAAATACCACTACAAAATAATGAAAAACAATCTAAAAATGGTAGTAGCAAAATTAAAGAAAAGACCATTGAAGATGTTTAACAATCTTTTAGATTCAATTGGAATTCAAATATGCTTTGTAAGGGTTCTAGTATTCCAGAAAAACAAAACACGTCTAGTAAAAGAACATTTTTAGAAAAACTGGCCATATATTTGATAACTTTGCTTATGAGAGAACGCCTACAAATGCCAACTTTGCCTACAGATCTATGAGTCGCTATTCAAAGAATACTAAATTTAAAGTCAGAACTTAATATTCAAATACCTAGACCACCATAGTTTGTTACATGCAAAAGCTGTTAAAACAAAAATTGCTTGAATGGAAGTAACATAAATCAGGTTTTGTTGGTGCTCGGTGGTAAGTGGTGGAACCGGTAGAGGTGGAACTACCTCGGAATATAAATACAAGACTAATTTGGAAAACTTAAAAATACTAAAAATTAGGGCGTGTACTAGTGTACACATGTAAGAAGTGAAACTTCTTTATGGCCTGATTTTTCGCAAAATGATCTACATGCAACTTTTCAGAAATTGGTTAAATAAAGTTAAATTAGATAAAGTTTAAACAAAAGGATTTTTTATCATAGACATGAATACAAATAATACAATTATTTCACTTTAACTTTTTGCTACTAAGATTATTACAGCATTTCATTAATTGTAATAGAATTATTACTATCATTGTCATCGTTATTATATATTTTTGTAATTAATGGCTTATGGTAACTGAAATATGAAATTGAATCTACAAAAATTAGTTAATTGATTTACAAAAATTAATAACATATTTCAGAATTTATACTCTATGCCAATTAATTGATGTTCATTAAATTAGCAGTCGTATTAATTAAAAATGTGACGCGTAACGAAATAAGCGACATGCTATCCCTACTGCGTTGGAGAAACTGAAAGTACTCTTCGTCTGAACCAACCGTGTTTCACTTTAACTTTTTGCTACTAAGATTATTACAGCATTTCATTAATTGAAATAGAATTATTACTATCATTGTCATCGTTCAATCAGAAATTGAGGTTAACCTTAAATATCTTAAATTTAATCATTAATGGCTTATGGTAACTGAAATATGAAATTTAATCTACAAAAATTAGTTAATTGATTTACAAAAATTAATAACATATTTCAGAATTTATACTCTATGCCAATTAATTGATGTTCATTAAATTAGCAGTCGTATTAATTAATAAATACTATTTTAATGAAATCATATACATTGACCGATAGTTACAATAAGAAACTGAGGTTAACCTTAAATATCTTAAATTTAAAATTAGATAAAGTTTAAACAAAAGGATTTTATTATAATAGACATGAATACAAATAATACAATTATTTCACTTTAACTTTTGCTACTAAGGTTATTACAGCATTTCATTAATTGAAATAGAATTATTACTGTCATTGTCATCGTTCAATCAGAAACTGAGGTTAACCTTAAATATCTTAAATTTAAAATGTCATCGTTCAATCAGAATTTGAGGTTAACCTTAACAAGTATTAGAAAAATAGATATAATTACTTACTTTTGTTAAAAATCCACTGGAATTAGAATTAAAATAAAGCCTTTGATTTTGTTGATCACTTTAGTATTGATATATTATTTATCTCGTCGCTATTGCGTTTCAGAAAAAAAAATGTGACGAAAAAATGTTACGATAAAAAATGTGACGCGTAACCATGTGACGCGTAAGCGAACAATGTGACGGTAAATTTTTTTCCAACGCCGATAAAGAAGTTTCAGTTCAAAAATCAAAATTAAAAAGGCGCCAGGAAGGTTTTTAGTTTAAAGGGGCTTCTGGATCTTGCCGACCGAAAAGCCCGTTTCTGATGAACACACTCTGAACGGAACTTACTTTTATCTGAGTGTTTTACACTAAAATCTAATATTTACATCATTTTATACGCGCAAAGACCGACGGAATAAAAGGTTTTTACAAGATTAACTAGTCATAAAACCACTTTGAAGTGATATGTACACGTTTGTATTGATTTATAATACAATTACTTATTAGAATGTCTTCAAACTTAATTCTTAAAAAACTTTAAATTTATAAGTAAAACGTATCCTCCTTAATTATTATGCTTTTAATGGTTTTTTCAAGGCCTAAACAATTATAGCTACGTGGAGAAATATTGCAACGTCGTACATAAGTTTTCTTCTTTACAAGTTTTTTATAATTTTGTTCTATAAGTTGAAAAAGTGTCAAGCCATATTTATTTTGCATAAAAAAAGTATTTGCTTATTAAAGTTTCAGTTCTCAAAAAACGTACGAATGAAATACTTTTACTAAGCAATTTACAAGCAATCGGCCGTGGTGTAGTGTATCCAAAGGTTTTCCCAAGGTTTCCCATTACTCTGCATTACAACGACGAATGAAAGGTCCGTGGTTCAAATCTCGTGGCTGCCACTTCTAAAAATTTCTAAGAATCACCGCCGTTTTAATTAAAAACTAATAAAATAGTTAATGTTCAACGGTATTCTAAGAAATAGAAATAAAAAATGTCATTCCAAAACCAAAATTTATTTATTCAGTTTTTCTAAGAAAAAATTGTCACAAGTAGGATTCGAACCTAGGTTTTACTTTAAATTATAAATCAAATATCTAATAAACTGTTAATGTTAGAATTTTTTTTTATTTTAATAAATTGTTAGAAAGAATTATCTTTATAAGAAACTGTAAAAATAATTGGAATAATTTACATACGTCAAAACTATATAAGAATAGTATATTAAAACACAAGTTACAGAATGAACGTGCTTCAAGCACGAGACCGGGTTTCATACACGAGCCGCGCAGCGGTGAGTTTATGAAGCGGTCGAGTGATTGAAACGTATTCTATGACGTGTGCTTTATACTATTTTCTCTATTTTGATACAATAATTAATATTTCTCGTATAATTTTAATTTTAAAACAACATTGGGAAACTTTATTCTTTTATTGAATTGGCAACACTTTGACATATTGAAATTTATGTGTTAACCTAAAATCATACGAAATTATCTCTTTATACCTTTATAAGTAAATAAATTTGAATTAATAAAACGTGTTTATTTTATTTTGGCGTCAAAATTGGAATTTCAATTGTTCAATTCCAATAATTTTGATTTCTTTTTCATGTAACGTCAACTTACGATGCAGAGATACCAACTTTGAAAAAACTAACATTACTAAAATTCGTGTAAGAATTTGCTTATTCTTACACGGATTTTAGTGTCAGAATGGCTAATTCTCATGTCGAAATAGAGAAAAGCTGTTTAAAATGGCGGATACATCCACTTTCGGTTTCTTTATCAGACCCATCTTTTGATAGAATCGAGAGAATATGAAAAACCAGCTCCATAGCAAATTTCTGATGCAGGAGACTTTGAAACGTAAAATTATGAAAAGCAAATTTTTTTTAAAGAATTGCAATCGCTATACTTTTCTTATCGGAAAGTAAAAAAAAATGACAATAGTAATTACATTGTAACGATACCTCTTTTATTTTTTTAATTGACAGCGGATCTACAATATATGTAACACGCAATACTCTCTAACCTTGCACATCTAATCAGGTTAAGTAAAGCTGATATGAAGGGAATTTGCTATACTTTTTAAGTTTTTAACACTGCAATGAAAATTTTTACCTACTCAAATATGCGTTTTCTCACACGTCATCTCTCTTCTGTTTCTTTTTAGGAAGCGTTGGTTTAGTAGGTGGCGGTTGAATGTGCTCTGGAACCGACAGAGGATGTAATACATGGACTCGGTTTTTTGGTTTGTCGGGTTTTTAGATGTTCTGGTGTTTGCGGTGTACGAGGCAAAAGGATGTCGGGACAATACGTTGAACTTCGCCGCTAGCTCGGTCTTTTTGTGCAAGGAACGGTTTTTGTCTTGGCTTTGATAATACGGGTTTATTGTTCTTTTTGGCACTTGCCTAGTTGTCGAGGGTTGATGTTAACGGGTGTCATTTTGGATCTTGACTGTCCTTTAGGATCGTCCGTCTTGATTTTATACAGTGAACGGGTTTCAAGCTTTTTGTGCTAAATTTCGAGACATTTTTACACTTTGGAATTTCTAGATTCAAAGACTCGTTTATCTGTTAAAGTTGATCTTGATTCAAGCTTTGGATGCCGCTATGGCTATGACTGACAGGAGTTAACATCGGGAATTGGCGGTTACCAAGTTACAGTTAGTTGGTTTTTAGATTGAAGATGGCCTGTTCACTGCAAAGGAAATTTAATCTAATCCTAAAAATAGCGTCGGTGGTTAGCTTAGGTAGATAGGACTACATCCTGTTGATTAATGCATATATGAAATCAAAAGAGTTATTTTTACTTTGTCCTCAATATAGGATTTGGCTGCTTTAGTGTCTACTATAGTTATATCCTCTTCATAAAAGCTGATTTTTAGGAATAGTCGGCTATCTAGAGCAGCAGTATGGAATGACAGAGGTTTTGGCAGCCTACATACTTCTTGTACGCGTCGGAGCCAGTCGTTCCATTCTGTTGAAAACGGCCGTAATATTGAGGCAAAAGCCGTTTTGTGTTTGAGATGCCTTACTTCTCGAGACGGCAAAATTCGTTTTCCAACGTCCAACAAGAACAGTTGAGGGATAATATGCGTTGTGTATGTATTTATATTCTGTTCATAAACGTTAATTTTTAGGAATAGTCGGCTATCTAAATCGGCAACAGGAGATGACAGAGGTTTTGGCGGTCTACATATTTCTTATACGCGTCGGAGCAAGTTTTTCATTTTGGTTGAGGGCGGCTGTAATACTGAGACAAAAGCGGTCTTGTGCTGGAGTTGCATTACTTCTCAAGCCGGCAATATTTCGTTTCCAACGTCTAACAAAAACAGTTTTGGGATAATATGAATTGTGTGCCACGTTGTAAACAAAAGGGTTTAAAATTTTGTTTACATTAACTTTCCAGCAGAGAACGGACTTCGGTAACGAAGGGCTTGTTGACTGTAGTGACTTTGAAAGCGGTATTTACGGCTGCTACTTCAACGTTATGGAGTTAACTTGGCGGTAAAGTAGTGAAACGCATTTTAGCATTTATGGAAACGGTTCACTTACGGGGTTACTCATAGCCTGTCGTTACAACTCCGCAGCTATTTTTAGTTGTTCTGGTAGATTTGTGAAATCTTGTTCGACAATTATAACGTTTATATTTAGGTCGCAGGTTCTATATATGTATATGTTCTACTTGGTTTTCAGGGTTCATATCACCATGTCGTCGCATTAGCGTCAGAATGGCGTTTGCAAATGTGCTCGCTGTTTTACGAAGTGGTTGTAGCCTATTGCAGATTTTTTTTCTATTTTAAACGTGTACTTGGCGGGGAGAAATTGAATTAAAGCTTACCAGAAAATTATTTCACGTTTACCAGATTTTGTTGGTTTGGTACCATAATAGAGTATTGTCATTCAGGAGTTTGAGCAACGCTTTTAACAGTTGTTCGGGAGAGAATTGGTAGCATTCTCGCAATTCGATGAACTGTTCTAAAAACGACAACGGATCGCTTTTGCCATCAAATTGTAGTTTTCATTCTTTGACTATTTTGCATATCTGGGCAGCGGTTGGCATCAAGATGCGAACTTCAGGTATAAAGTGGTTTTAGTGAAAACACTTATAAGTGATTTGAAGGCTCGTGTAACGAAACGATGAAACGCTCAGATGAAACAAATCTGGAACTTGCGGTGGTGCTCAATTTCTCTTCATTTTTTGTATTTTTGGGATGCAGTGTTTATTATTATTAAACAAGATATTCTTTATGATTTGTTTTATGTTTTAAAAATGATTATAGTAATTGCAGAATTAGATCCGCGCGAGCTTCCGCTTTGTACGCTGCAAAAACGGTACAATATAGATGAAAATTGCACATAAACAATTTATTGAGCACAAAATTTACTACAAAAAAGTCCGCGAGAGTGTATAATTATATCTAATAGTTTAAGAGTTACAGAATTTTAATGTAATTTTCGTTCAACTTTGCAGACTTGTATCTTCTAAACTATTGAAGGTAATTGTACCCTTCCGCCGACTTTTTATTGTAAATTTTCTCCTCTATAAAAATATTTATGTCCAACTTTCTTCTATCTTGCAACGTTTTAAGCCAATAGTTTATTGGCTATTTTAAATTAATATGCAAATCATTTCAATAGAAAAATTGTGGCGGTTTCGATGCTGGTGTAATATTACGACATCGACAAAGCTACCCTTAGCCGCGGTAGTCACCAAAAGCAACTCAACCGTACACACACGTCTACTAAACCGATAATTTATGATCAGATTTTAAAATCCGTAAACGAAATAATTTAATAAACCTGTTTTATAAAGTTTTATAAGAAAAACTATCAGTAATTACTAGTTTAAATCATATACGATTTCACTGTAAAGTTATCAACATAGGACGAAAGTAGGTAAAATCAAATTTGAGTAAATTTTGAATGTCGAAATTTTGTGAATTGTAAAGATTATTAGCGTTACAAATCTGTTAAGACTAGAGAAAGGATTCATGTTACAGTAAAGTTCGTCTCTTTAATGCTTTTTTATAGTCAGTAGCGCGGAGAAAAAATTGTAGAATCGGTAAAAAAAAGAGAACTTAATAAAAAGACATGTCGATTATTATCCAATCTGCGTAAGCTTTCTTTAGATATGACAAGGGATCGCGAATGCGACAAACTGTTCAATTGACAAAAAATTCAATTTTTAAACTGTAAATGCACATTTCTAAAAATGAAATCTCCACTTTGCAACTTTTACATCTGAAAGGATGTGGCAACGTAGCTCGAATCGTGTCATAATCTTAGAAGCTGTAGAACTGCGAACCGCCATAAAACTCGGGTAAAATCCAGTAATCATTTAGTTTAGTTGTTTTTTTAAGAATAGGCATCAACTAGTTAGAGTGTGGTGAAGCAATTGTCGGGAATCACGCGATATAAATTGTTTATTTAATCATTGAATAATTTATTTAATCCAAGCGTATTCAATCTAAGTCTGGCTAAATTTCTGAAAGTTTCACTTTCGCTCTAAAATTGATTGTGTTTAGAGAAAATTTTACATTTATCCGAATGCTTTCAAACGTATCTAAGCCAGCAGAAAATGAGTCAGTGAACGTGAATCACAATTTTTTAACCTTTCCTCGCATAACATGCTTGTGAACGCAATATTATTATTTCAGCTTTGCGAAAGTGACTTTTTGCCTTGAAAATATTTTTTATCAAATAAAGTTTGATGTTTTCAGATTTTGTTGCTTGCTTTGTGTTTCTTACCGTACATCAGTTGCAAAAGAGAACTTAAGCGTTACCAACACAGCCCAAATACTCATTTTTGTGTTTTTATAGAAAAAAATTCTATAACAGATGTACCCTCCAGTTTGCAATCATTTCGCACTAAACTATTACATACTACTAAAGCTATAAATGGGAAACAACAGCCGAGAGTGGTTGGATTTAGAGTTTTTAATACTAATTCTATGCCGAGCGCAATTTTCGTTCTTCTTGGAGAGATAAAAGGGAAACAAATTGAACTACAAAAATAGAAAAAAACAAGGACTATTTACATGCCATGATGTTTGTTCAACTGCATGGATTTAAAATAACGCGATCGGGTTACTCTTTAGATATGTCACTGGAAATTCTTGATGATGAACGGTCTTGCTCATAATTTGTTATGACAAAAAACTCTCTATAAGTCATTGGTGTTGCTGATTCATCATCTTCCAGCGATGAATAGGTTATGGGAAACAATTCTCAGGCATTTCATGGAATATTGTCGTTTAATATGTACTAGTTATTTGTGTTTTTTATCTTTTTATTATTTATGCATGCATTTTTTTTAAATATTAATAAACCTTGTTTATTATATTACGTAGGTAATATTGTGTTTGTTTTCAACACCTTCCGATAATTGCAAGATTTGCGATATCTGTGAATTTTTTTTCTTGGATTGGAGGATTAATTACGGTGGCGGGTTTTTGGAGTAATTTTTCTGTTTGGGTGTAATGGACTAAGCGGACTCGAAATTGTTCCTTTGGGATTTAAGTAACATTTTTACATTTTACTGGTTCATTTGTCTTTCTTCAAAGAGTAGGTCTTACTCGGACATCGGTTTTCGGTGGTTTTTCTTAAACGGTTGTTATTGCTTTTGGATACAGTTTTCTTGGGATCTAGTCGATCTTGACAAAACTGATTATTTCTAAAACAACTTAAAGCAAAGAAATGTTGCGGTAATGTACAACTGTTGGGTCTGAAGTCTCTGCTTTTTACTTTTTGAATCGACAAGGGCGCCTACAAAGTAATAAGCAAAGCTTGCGTGGTCTTCTATGCCTGTTCTTAAGTGTTATAATTCAATTTTTAGTACCACTTTTAAAGTTTAAAATCAGTGACGTAAATCATTGTGAGAGACCAACAGTTCAACAAAGACATGGAAAAAAAATGCAAAATTAAATTAACACGCAAAAGCATGGAACTGTGTTTTTCACGACGAAAAATGCAACGATAAAAACAAAAATATCTAAAGCAGAAGATTCAAGTACAATCTTAATCTTTGAAAATCAATAATAATGACTGTCTGAAATAATAAATTATTAAATTTATTTGAAACGTATAACAATAAAATCGACCAAAGCGACTCAAGTATATACGCACTAAATAAGTACACAATAAAATGCAAATTAATAATTAAGTGAATTTAAAAATTTGAAATAACCTAACGTGAACTTACTCAAATGATCCTAAAGAAGACAAAATGAATCAAACGGGCTGAAATACCGGGTCTTTCACAAAAGAAAATGTCTAAAGATCAAAAGACTGTTACACGCAAATCGCAGATTTTATGTAAAAAGGCAATAAGTTCAAAGTTACTTAAAATTTTTTTTTTAATTTTTGTTTACGTCAAGCCTAAGTTTGAAGAAAAATATGTAGTTAGAAACTAAAAATTAAATTTGATTTTCTGTAACTAAAAAAACTACTATTTTAGTAGTTGTTGAAAATAAGAAAATAAAATAATCGAGATATTTAAACAAAATTTTTTTTGTTAACTAGATTTTTTATTTTATAAAACAAATAAGAAATTGAAAAAAAAATTTTTTTTTTATTTTTTTGGCGGAAACCGCTTCAAAATTCTTTCGAGAAAATTCAAGAAAAATTCCCAGATTTGTTTGTACCTGAATTTTTTTGTTTTTTAACATTTATATTTAATAAGTTAAAAATTTTTTTGTGAAAGCGGACGAATCGGCGGATCTGTATTTTCGGAGCCTAATTAAATTTATAAACATTGGTAATGGAGTTTTGGGAGGTTGAGTTTTTTTTATGAAATTTCTTGCTCTTCATAAATTTTTATTTTTATTTTTAATATTACTAATAGTTTCCAAAATATTTACAAAAAACAAAACCCCTTTTTTTACTAAATTGCAGTAAATTTGGCGGTAGAGTTCTGGAAGGTAAGACTTTTTTTTAGAAAATTTTCTAATCTTTAAGAACCTTTTTTTAAAATTCTGATATCATTAATAGTTTCCGAGATATTTCTAAAAAACAATCCCGTTTTTTTATTGAATTGCTTATAACTTTTTTTGGCGAGACTTAGATTTCTTTGTGAGAAAGCGAACTCGAATTTGAAAAAAATGTTGTTAACTAGACTAAGAGCTTGGAGGAAAATCTAAGGATGCTTATTATATTAAAAAATTTGGTTTTTACTTAAAACGCGGTTGAAACAAAAACTGAAAAATTAGCGTTATTGATTTTTTTTTTAATTTACCAATTTTTCTTTGACTCGTTTGAACTAAACAGAATAAAAAATCAAATATTTATTTAATAGTAGTTTTAATAAAAGCATTAATAAACATAAAAGTTAAATTAAAATGTACTGTTTTTTTTCCCTACAACATATCCTTAATTTTGATTATACAGTATTATTTTTATACTATTTTACATTTTTTTCTTGTTCTTTAACGTCATATAAAATAATAAAACGAATTTGATATGGATGAAAAATGTTAAGGCTCAAAAGCTATTTATTTTACTTCTTTTGCTTATCTTGTCTAAGCAGATAATATTTAATCAATACAAAATTCTTGCAAAAAAAAAGTACTTGCTTAAAATTGTTAAATTATAAAATAAGTTTTGTGTTATTATTATTTATGAATATATTTTAATATTATCATAATTATAATCGTTTATTATTAACATTTATCAAAAAATTAGATTTATTAATATTAGCCATTTTGTTTCAGGTGAGTGTTAAACAAATTATTATTTGAGTGCAACGTCTGAAGTAAACGTAAGTTTTGCATTATATTTTATAACAAAAATTGTATACTATAAAAAGATTAATCTTCTGTGTGCTATTTTTAAAATTTCTTCTATTTTTTACTATTTATATATTTTAAATTAAGGTTTAATTCTCACTAATGCTTTATTTTGTTATTTATTTGTCTGTGACAACTTTAAATTTGTTCATTGACATTTTTAAAAATTCTTTTTTTACACGTTAGCTTAAATTTTGTTACATTAATATTTATTTAATTTGATTTTACATTTTTTTTATTAGTGCTTGTACTATATTCTGATATATTTTTTAAAACATGTTAACAACAAATTTTCATAATACTCAAATAAATAGTCCATTAGAGGTAAGTGGTATTTTTTAGGACTATAAAAAATACATAACTATGAAAAATAATGCAGTAAAAATTGGTTATACACTAACACATTTAGAACAAAATGTAAATTTTGCAGTATTTTTTATATCTAGTATAAAAGAATGATATTATGTACCGTTAAGTACAAGTTTATTGAAAGTTATAGTTTAATTCAATTTTCTTGTAGATGCCCAGTTTTTCTAAAATTTTAAACACATTTAATTTTGTTTTTAAATATACTGCTAATTTCAAAGATTAGTTTTCAAAAAGTATGTTACGAGAATTTTCTCGCAATTTAATGGCAAGGGATTAACTCAATTTGATTCGGCAAGTGTCACAACTTTTAAAAACTATATGTTTATTTCACACAAATGAGAATAGTCGTAAAAATCAATACAGAAAGAGGTAGATTAATAACAATTATATATCACAACTATAATATAGATGTAGGTCCTTTTGTTCAGGCAACCCACCATACAACAAATTACATTCAATTGTTAGCAAACGTTATAAGTGAATGATTTTTACTCAAATATAAATATTACTTGATCAAACTACCTCGTTTACTATGCAGTTGCGAAATAAGTCGACAAGCGGCAATGATATCAATAAATTTAAAAAAAAGTAAAATTTGAGCACAAAATCTTATCCAACCGACAATTCTTCGTCAACATTAGTGATTTTTACTACTTTCTTTTATCTGATTTAAAAACGAAAATGTTGGTGGTATATAAGCTTATGTACGAAGGTTAATGTTTTTTTGCCTTTGGCTATGACTGCGTTTAAATGATCGAAGAAACTTGTCGGATGCCACGTCAATGTTCTCCACGACAATATATAAGATGATATAAAATTTGTGACTAAAAGTAAATTTCAGTCAGTATGATCTAACGTTATAATTACAGTTATAGGATGAAGGCTGACGGTTAGTGAATACAACTGAAACAAATTCATAAATCAAAATTCTACGTTACTAAAAAGTAATAATAAATATACATGCGTAAGGTATACGCTATCCTAAGTAATGTGCGTAATTTAACGAAGTAATACAATACTGATACAGCTGTGAGTCATCTCTTGCTTCTTCTGATTACATAAAACACGGCAGATTCTACAGGTTAGATATCCCAAAAACAGCTGAGTACAAAGACAGCATAGTAATTCCCTGAAACTCGGTACTAAAAGTAAAAAAATAACGTGACGATGCAATTTTTGGAAATTGTTTTCCTTATTTGAGTCATCGCGTAATTAAACCTGAACCTGGACTAGCTTTTTCCTAATGCATCCGCTAAAAGAAGGGAAACTACTTACATGTCGTAAAATAACACTCGAATACACGAATGTTTACAGCGGCAAAATGCGAGTACAATGGCTTGGTTGCTCTATCGCGTTTATCCCCACCCGTAGAATCAGTACCAAAGTATAAACGATGCAGCCGTTAGCTTTAATTTAGAATAAATGTTTTTGAAAAATTTAAAATAACGACATGTAATATGTCCCCCTCAGCAAAATTAAAACTTGGAGAAGACAAGAAAAAGCTTAACAGAAGACGCCAGGGATCGAACCCTAAAATCCAATCCTAACCCAAATACAATAACACCCAACTCGAGGAGAATCGTAAATGGCTTTTCCAGTTTTTTAAGTATAATCAACCGGATGTGTCCCAAAAGTTGTACAAAGCGGAATGATGCCTCTAAGAACCAAAGAGACTTCACCTTATCGAGTAAAAATCCAGAACAAACTAAGAAAAAAAGAAGAGATATAGACACGAGGGAAGTTTAGACCACGGTCACGGACAACGCTTTAAAATCTCATAAAACTCCAGTACTCAGATATAAATTCAACTTTGAATATAAATCCTAGAAAACCGACCAGGAAAGGACAAATATACTACAAGAAGACTGAAAAGGAACGGAACCCACAAAACTAAGAAATTACCTCAGGAATTCTATCACAGGTTACGGTTTCCTCGTTGCAGAGCTGGACGATTATGTGGCGTTAGAGTTTTAAACACATTTTAAGCCAAGATGTAAAAGCGCGTCGTTGGTCCTCCAACGTTAGCCCATAGAAGCGCGAGTCACCGCAAACAGTACTTGCTTGGTCACAATAGTCTTCCTTTCACTCAGGAAGGAATTTGATCTATGACCAGCAGGAACAAGACCCGAGAAATTCCCATACCATAGAAATAGATAAAAGAAAAAAGAAAAAAACCTTCCCAAAATGTTACCCTAAAATCCAAAATAAAAACGATTACAGCCTGCAATTGCTAGACTGTAACCGGAAGCGGTGCCTTTTGTACAACTATAAAATTTTACGCGCTGGTTAAGAAGAATTAGTCACTCCCGCCAAGCTCCATCAACTTCGATGTTACGGCCTCTGAAAGGTATTATGTATTATATATTAAGTATCGCTGTTACCTTATCCGAGTCTAACAACAGACAATGCTTGTTGACCACGTGTCCAAAGTACTTTAATTCAGGCAAGCAAAAATTACATTTTTCTCTACGTAAGATAAAACCAGCAGAGATTAAACGTACTAACACTTTTCCTAGTACGCTAATATGCTCAGCTAAAGTGGGCGTTGCTTTCATAATATTATCTAGATAAGCTAAATAGTAAGGTTCCAAATTTACACCTAACACTCGATCAGTTAATTGCTGAAATGTAGCAAGCGCATTATGTAGTCCAAATGGCATGCGCATGAACAGAAAAAAACTACGAGGAAGAACAGTAAAAGCAGTCACTGCATTGGAATCTTCTGAGTGCAGAATTTGCCAATACGCCGACCAAATATCTAAGCTGGAAAGAAAACGTGCATCTCTCAACCGATTTAAAATGGAGCTAATATAAAGTAACAGATAAGCTTAAGTCACTTGGTTTACTTTTTTAAAATCGACACAGAAGTACGTATTTGGTGTTGAACGAGAGATTTGTAATCAAGCCCAGAAGATTGTTTAGAGAACGCGTCTGCATTCCGAAGAAATAGTATTAACCAAAGGAGAAACAGCATTAAAAGCCCAAAGTTTACGCCGAAAGCCTGGTATAAAGTTTATAGCCTCTCAGAAGTCAGTGTTTGAATTTAGTTGTTGTGACATTCCTGTAATAACCAAGTTGTTAAGGGTTTTCGCTTTACCTTCCATAGAAAAAGGCAGATAAACTGATCCCAGTATCGTACACTTATTATTGTTAGTCAAATTACAAGAAGACACAAAAGAAGAAAGACGATTACCCAAGGATTGTAGAATTTGCCACTTTGGACCGCCCATGATGGTTCGAGAAGCCACCAATTTCAAGAAGACCGAAAAAGGAAAAGCCTTAAACACTATAAAATGTATAAATTTGTTACAAGCTTAAAGGTGTTACGAATCTTGCACGATCAACTTACACAGTCGGAGATAGGGGAGGTTCAAATAAATAAGAGTTAAAGTGCGCCAAAAAAACTTCTCTCTCGATCAAGACAGAAGGTTCAAGCCTGTAACGAGGTTCGTAATCCTTGTTGCACTGGTGTTCGTGTAACTAACCAAAAAGAAAAATGTGTTACCATCAAGGACGAGTCTATCTAATTCTCAATCCATAAATGCCTGAAGTATCGGCAACACACAATACATAAGTTTAAACAAAGTGGATAGCGAAGAAAATGACATAATCCATATCGTTTGTACACAGCATGCGATACACACAAAATAATTAGTGAAACTACCTCATTGGTATTGAAACAATGATTGTAATTACGGAAAATAACATAAGCAAAAATTTCGTGAGTGACTTTTCTGACAGCCACAAAATAATTAAATAAACTTACCCACAATGCAGTACTTACTTGTTCAAACAAAACGTTTTCCTCGTTGGTCAGCCTGGAATAAATTTGAATAGCAAATCGTGTCAACACAATGACTCACAAAAGCAAAATCTAAAAAATTATTAATTATTAATAAAAGAAAGTACACATAACATAATCCGATTATCGAATGCTGTTGTACACGTTCAGTGAAACTTGGTTTCGCTGGTGTTTGCCGCATGAGTAGGATTTTGAAGAAAAGTTCTTGTCTTCGGTTTTTAGTTTTAAACGTAGGTCTTACAGGGTTATACTCGTCCCATGAAGGTATTTATCGATATTAATTCCTGATAGATAATGCATCGCAACGTACAGCCAAAAACGTAGCCGGACGGCTATCAAATTAAGAAATTACCAAAGAATCCTAACAAAACGGATGTAAATAGCTTACCCTGTGACGAATAAACTACTTGAAATACGAAATTATAATTTTATTTCCATTACCGTTGATGTTATTAGAAACTTCAAGTTCTAAACGACACAGGCCATTTTAGGTAAAATCTTAAGGCCTCATTGTTTGATTTTGAATTTCATCTCACAGCTGATTGTCGTAATCGGATAATAAAAATTCTGATTTTAATAAAGTAACTACATCTTGCCTGGAACGTAAAGAATCTCGATTTATTCTAAATAAACACAAAACTTTTCCAGTCAGGATTTCAGCAGCAGTTGTGGAGAGTCATCACGCGACAGACACAACTCATCGACCCGCATCAAGAATTCAATGGGCGGGAACGAACCTTTACCCGAAAAAATTAAGTTCGTCTGAGTTAGCGAAACATTAGTAGAAGCAGCCTTTGGAGGAACAGAAATAGACTGACCTGAAACTTACCCAACCGACAATTCTTCGTCAACAGTTGCGACTTCCACTATTCCTTTTTACCTGAATTAAAAACGAATATATGCGTAGTATATAATCTTAAGTACGACTGTTAATGTTATTTTGTTCTTGGCTACGATTGCGTTCAAATGATCGAAGAAACTTGACGGATGTCACGTTAACGCACTCAACGACAATACATAAGGTTACAGATTTGCAACTAAAGTAAATTTAAGTCAGTATGATCTAACGCTGTAATTATATAAAATAAGTTATAGGCTGAAGGCTGACGGTTAGTGAATACAATTGAAACAAATTACATTAAGCAAAATTTTACGTTACTAGGAAGTAGTACGTACAAGGTTGACAGACTTAAATTAATAAATATAAATGCTAGAAGGTATACGCTATCCTAAGCAATGTGCCTAAACTAATTTAACGAAATAATACGATACTGATACAGGGGTGAGTTTTTTCTCGTCTTTTCTGATTACATAAAACGAGGTGGACTCCACAGGTTACTATCTCGAAAACAGCTGGGTACAAAGACAGCATAACTCCTTGAAAGTCGCTACAAAAAAGGTAAAAAGATAACTTGGCCACGCCATCTATGAGCAAAAGCAATTTTGCAATTAACCCAATTACCAAATCCGACCAATACCAGAAATAGGTTTTCCCTAGCACATTCGCATAAATCGTAATAAAAATTACTGCCGAGGAAAATTCAACAGAGAGAAAACTAGTTACATGTCATAAAATAGCACTCAGATACACGATAAAGAGTGAGTAAAATGGCCGTCAGTTGCTGTATCTTGTTTATCCCCACTCATAAGGAGAATCAGTAGCGGCGTATAAACAGTGTAGCCGTTAATTTTAATTTAGAATAAATATTTTTGAAAAATAGAAAATGCGACATCTAACCAGTATTACTTTAAACAATTATTTTTACCAAAAATTTTATCTGTGAGTTATAATCATATACAACAATGTAACGTGCACATTTTTTTCGATTGAATAAGTCTGTTTTTAATTAACATTTTTGTATTCACTGTTTATGTAAATTCTTTTGCGCAATGCATTTGACGCTGCACATGCGTTTTGAGCCTTCTTCTTAAGACGAAGACATCTTACGTTTCGCAATGAGGTAAAGCAGACATTTTTTTGCGTGCTGCAAAAAGTGGAATTACCACTTATTTAATTTGTGTTTGTGAATTTTTGCCCTAATGGTGAAAATTATTTATGCCGGCGTTTGTAGTAGTACTTTCGTTTGGTAGTAACACTTGCGTTTGATAGTAGCATTTGCGTTTCGTTGCGGTACTTGCGAAAAATGAAAGATAAAACCCGATAATTCGAAGGGGTAAGTCATTTTTGTTTTGATCCGAATTGTGTAATTCATCGCAATTTACGTTCTAGTTTTTTTTTCTGGATTTTTGGTTTCGTTCTTATACGATGTTTTTAAGTATGAAAGTCTTATGAGTACGATTTCGATCTTTATACGTCTGCGATTATGGAAACTACGATCTACGATTATCAATTTTATTGATTTCAAAGGCAAGATATCAATCAAATCTTCCTGAAAGAGAAAATATACGATTTACGGAAATTGCATCATATTGCATCATTTCAATGAGTCATGATGACTACACCCTAAATAGAAGCTGCGCAATTCGTAAGTGACAACCTTCAAGGACACGTATGTACATAATCTGTAATTATTAGTTTTAAGTTTTGTTTTGGTTTCAATATTTAACCATGTTAAGACAAAAAAATATTGTGGCGTCCAACTTATAAAATTTTTGTATTTATCAAATTGAAAATTATTAATCTTAAGTAACGTAAGAATTCCCACGACTCTAATTAAATAAATATGAAAATTCTCATTGCTCTTATGTAGTTTGTTTATAATGTGTTTTAAATAAATATTTTTGTGAGCTGGCTGGTGCATTCATTTATTTGTTATGCGTTTGTATTTTGTTACATATTTGGCACCGATAAATTATTTGTAGTATGTTACAACAAATTAATCTTTTTATTATATGAATTAAAAAAAAAACAAATACAATACACAAAATTTCTAAACTTTTTTGTGAATAGAATTAAACTGCAAACTTCGTTTGAAAGTATTCTGGAAATTATTTTGATAATTTACTCATCCGACGAATATTTAATTATAATAAATAAAAGGAAATTAATTTTCTGTAAAGTTTAAAATATAAGCAATTAAAGTTACTGTTAATATTGCTGGAAAAATTCAATTTTAATACAGATTTATTTTACCATAAAATTTTTCATTTCCGAAGAAAAGCGATTCATTAATGTAATTTCAAATTTTAGGTTTTGTACATGAAGACTTTTTGCACACTACACATTTAAATAAAACTATATTGGTTTTTTTGTGTATAAAACCAATTTATTAAATTTTATTTTTTGTGTATACTACGGCATTGTTTATTGTATATGTTTCAGTAAAGATTTGTGTTAAATTATGGATTTTGTCAAATAGATATTTTCATTTGTATTAGTTTAAATACTAGCATACATATATATGTACAAAAAATATGTACACTTTTAAATTAACCGAACTAATTAAATCTAATAATATTTAATAAAAACACTTAGATATAATTTATATATAGCGCTATCACTGACACGAAGATAAGATAAAGTCACTCACTTGTTTAACACTTGTTTACGTTAAAGTCACGTACCAGATTATTCACCGTAGATTTATCTCACACGCGTTAACGACTTATTTATTTAGACTTGAATAGTCTTCTTAACACTGCCGCATTACGGAAATAACTGCTCTCGGATTTGTTTGCACAGTATTTATACACTTTGGCAAAACGTTCTCGTATGTTCCACATCCTTAAAGGAAGTTGATAGAACGGCGTTAGATTCCGATGAATGACCTTGAGCTGCATTTGTTCTAAAAACTGTTCTGCTAGCTGAAGTAAGAGGTATCGCCTGGTGGTAACGTAAGTACCAATGAACTCGTTAGGTAACAACCTTCGATTCGTCTTAAAAACAAGAAGAGCTTTACCAGACAAAATTTCAAAAACTGAGAGAAAAAGTTGATGCTGTGAAACACCACGAGACAAACACAACTCGTCAATACAAATGAGAAATTCTATACGTAAAGAAGGATCTTTACCAGAAAACGTAACATTTCAATTTCCTAAGTTCGTTTCTGAATCAGAGTCCAAACAAGTGAGAAGTGGTGGTTCTTCATCTGAAGAATCACAATAAAACCTAAACAGTAGACTAATCAAGTAAGTCAAAAGCAGATATCCGCTAACACATGTCTGACTAAAACTCAAATCAAAGCAACGCACAAGTAGTATCATTAATAAGTAACTAATCTAATAAGCCAAAAAGGGTTTACCGACATACTCGAGTTAATTCAAAAATCAAAGCTGAAGTCCACCCAGTGTCTGCCTAAACATCCAAATAAAATAAAAGTAAGTAAATAACTAATGTAAAGTCAAACCACAGCACTAAAATCAAAGAAGTAAAAGTTAGTGAAGTAACTCCGACGTCAAGTCTTGCAGCAATACCTAAAGAAGCAAAGTAAAACTTCGAGTAAATCAAACCCACTAAAGACAAAGAAAAGTTAAAAGAATCAATAAAACTAGAAGAAATTATAATCGCACACACAAAATCGAGCCCAGACAGTTGGATGTCAAATTTGTTACACTGGTTTTCGTGTAACCGAAAATAAGCTACGGTTAACACAGTTTTCCCGGAGAGGGAGTCTCAGGTTTTGTGATGTTAAATTATAAATTAAATCTAAAAAAAGAGGCCCAAGACGATGAAAGATTGAATTAGGGAGATATCGTCTAACCCTACTCGTAGCTGGAAAAGGACAAATAACACGACAGAAGTAATAACACAGAACATATATTTATTTTATCACAAACGATAGCTCCAAAGAGGACGAAGAAGGTACATAAATACCAAATATAAATTGCGCCTTATACTGGGAAACACGGCTTACAGCAAACTGACCTTGTCAATCTAAACTTTTACATTCTAAGAAGGAATGACTTCATATTCGCAAATTAGAATTGCAAAAGTTGTTACGAGAAAATCAGGTTCCTTGAGTTGGGCAACCAAGAATAAATTGTTACGCTGGTCTTCTTGTAACAAAACAAAGCAACGGCTAGCACAGATTTTTCTGAGGGGGATCTCAGGCTTTGTTATGCAAAATTATAACGTAAATCTAAAAAAAGGTGCCAAGACGATGAAAGATTAAGTTAAGGAGATACCGTCTAACTCTACCCGTAGCTGGCAAAAAAATAAATAACACCACAGAAGTAATAACGCAGAATATATATATTTATTTATCACAAAAGATAAAGAAGGCACATAAATATAAGTTTTCGCAAATATTTATACGTGTGTCGAATGAATTATAAGTTGCGTCGATTAGTGAGCAACACACCGTACAGCTGACCCTGTCGGTCTAAACTTTTACATAAACATGACGTCTGAATTTATATTTGCAAATTTTAAAATTGTAGAGAAACAAACAACTTAAGCTTTCGAGACTCAACGCGCACTGCTTATGAGTTTGTGAACTACAAAAATATTATTAATTGTGTTAACCTAACATGCACGTACGGTCATAAACGACATGATCACCGAAGTACAAATAAAAAAAAAACTGAAATAGTAATACTTACAGTTAGGTTCTATCCAGTAGGGGATTAGCTAATTCCGTACTGGAGTTACCTAAAAAGTAATATTAAATTCAATATAAACGAACATATGTTAACACAAGTAAAAGGTCCTCTTTAGCATTCAATCATTTAAGAACGCAAATGCGCAGCGTTGCTTTTTGACTTAGCAGAATAATTTTTCCCAGTTTTCGTAGTAATCCGTCTCCCAAAAGAGGGATAATCCTGAAGGTTTTCAACCCTTGACTAACGTGACGTCATGGAAATTTTCGACCACGAGGTGTTACGAACGTCACTGATAAAATTACTGGTGGAGGGATCGGACCCGCTAAAGAATTAATTTAAGCCGTCAATACAAAAAAATTACATACCCCAAAATAAGCTTTCACTCAACACTACGTGAAATTCGCCTACATATCCACGTGGAGTATCGTGAACCAACTTAGTAATGAAAGTTTTTTGTTGGCCCGGAAAGACCGCTAAGAATGGTCCGTAATTTACAAAACGTTAGCAGCAAATGCAGCCGACTACGAAAAAAAGGACCGCGTATGTTGTGGGACAAATTTTATACTAGAAAATTGAACTACCCAATTTTTTACATAACAAAGTATATCAACAAAAACCATTTAAGCCTTAGAGACTCAACGTGCACTGCATACGACTTTCTGAAGCAGAAAATGATCTTATTATTAATTGTGTTAACCTAACATGCACGTACGGTCAACAATCGAAATGACCACCGAAATACAAATCGTAAAATTAGAAATTGTAATACTCACAGTTAGGTTTTATCTTGTAAGGGATTAGTTAATTCCGTACTTGTGTTACCTAAAACGTAATATTAAATCTAACAGAATACGGACATACAACGTTAACACAACAAAATTTTCTTTTCAAAGCATCCAATCATTTAAAACAACAAATGCGCAGCGTTTCCCTTTGACTTAACGTAGCAATTTATGTTAGCAGCTTCTCAAAAGAACTCTTAATTTTGAAGGTTTCTATCCTTTTGACGGTGTGAATAGTTACGTTTTAGTAACGTGACGTCATGGAAATTTTTCCCCAAATATGCCACTTTTTCGTTATCTTCACTAATAAGGGTGACATGTGGGGGGTATGGAAATCTGCTATAGGCGATTAGGAAAGGAATCGAATTAAACTCCCAATACAGAATATCTAACAACTTACCCCGACTAAGCTTTCACTAAGTAGCCCCAAAATTAATTTGCATATTCACGTAAAATAACCTAATGGTGAAAGCCTCGTTGGGCGTTGAGATCGGTCCGTATTATACCAAACGTTAACAAAAAAAATTCGTTTGACAGCTGTCTACGAAAATAGGTGTGTCGAGGGACAAATTTTATACACGAAAACATTTTTATACTCGAAAAATTTTAACCTACCAACTTTAATTAATTAGAAATTAACAGAGACGTTTTGTTATATGCATTGGTCAAAACTGTTTTAACTCTAACATTATACGAAAATTTTTACTTTCTACAGTTAGAGAAACGACGTTATTGAATCGTGTTGAAATTCGAGTCTTAGTATAAATATTGAGACCAAAAATAGTTAAAAAAAAAAGTTAAATTTTATTTTTCCGCCCCAATGCTGTAACAAAATATAATAAATATCCCAGTAAGCACGATAAACTAATTTACTGTATTCAAAAATAAAAACAAAGAAAACGTATTTTTTACAAATGTGTTTAAAGTATGCTGTAAGATTTTACATAGCTTTGCTAATCATTTGTATGTAACATAAGACAATTTTCAGCATTCTAAAAAAAATAAAAACAATTTTGTTTTATCACACAGCGAATTTAAATTTGAAGGAATATGTATTATTTCAGTTTATAACAATTACAAACGCGTTCAAAATATATAACGACTAAACCAATCAAATGTTTGCTATTCGTTAAATATTAAATAAATATAGAGAAGAGAGTAAACCGTAGTTATTTTTAAATTTGCGTATCCGCCTTGTAACGAGCGTTTGAGAGTAAGCACATCGCAAAGAATCTAAATAAATTATCTTAGAAATTTCTTATACAAACTGGAATTTATTTAAACGATGTTGCTTTTTTAATAATAAAAAAAACATTTGAAAGCAGACGTAACTTTCAGTACGATGTAAATAAACTTAACGTTAGCGCCACATTCGATGACATGGAAATAATTAACGTTTTTGCTACTGTGTTTAACACTGCAATTTTTGTTAAATTAAAAACATAGATTTTGTTAAAAATAAATTTAAAACTTTAGCCCGTTCTAATTAAAAATTTTTGAACAAGCCTTTCATTTCACAATTACGACTGATTTGAAAACTTAGAAATTGAAAAATAATTATCATCTTTCTTCAATTATTAAAAGTATTTACGCTTGAGCGTACAAAAAACTACTTTTGTAGAACAAGTATACAATGGTACTAAGAAACGAGTTGACAGCATAATTAAGAAGGGAAAATCAACCAAAAAGATTATAGTTTAATTAATTATTAAAAAAAAATTCATTAAAGCAACTTTATTATTACTGTTAAAAATATTTAGCAAAAATTGTTTTTTAAACCTATACAATTTCCTACAGTGCAATTATACGTTAAAAATAAAACAACAAATAATTTTTTTTAAATATGTTATTCGCTAAAATATAAACATTAGCAACATCAATTGGGTAATTAGAAACGTAATTTTTATTGATTACAGAAGTGTGCGCCATAACAAAAATTTTAAAATACGTGCAATAAAATATATGGACCGTTTCAAAATTGTAATTATTTAAGTTTAATAATTAAATAAACGAATGTATAAAACAAATGTTTATTCAAATAATTAAGAATGATTAAATAAAACAAACGTGCACAATTTAAACTTAAATAAAACATACGTTGTTTAAATTTAGAAATTGCGGTTAATTTTAGTAGTGGTTTGTACGCATTCGTACAAAAGCTATTATTCTTAAGTGTCAAAAACCATCCGTTTTCAGCAAAAACGAGCTTAGCGGGTCAACGTTAACAGTGCCCAACATCGCAAATTACGCTCAATTTGTGTTTATATTCTAAACTCTTATCTAAGGTTTTTTTTGTTAGTTTTGATGTAGTTTAGTATCATTTTTACATGAAGTTTATTAGTTTAATTATGAATAAGTCAATAATTCGTCAGTTTTAAAATTATTAAACACCACAGTTGTAATGACAAATTGAGTGGATACCGTAATTATTCTAAGTACCAAATACCATAGTAAATTTACACAGACATTCTAGATCAGTGGTTCTCAAACTTTTTTGAACCACGGACCCCTTTTCATAGTCAAAACTTAACCACGGAGCCCTACATAAAAAATTATAACTTTTGTTTTAAAATACAAAAAAAAAATTTAATGACGGATGAAGCTGATGGGATGTTATGAGTGTATTTATGTCCGGCTCAATGTTTGTGAGTAGCAACCGCAAATCTTCACCAGTACTAATTTTTAGTCGGTTCTTTTTGTAATGAAGCTCATAACGGCACTAAATCTGCGTTCTACCAAATAGGAAGACGGAAAAGCAATCAACAACTTTTGTACCATAACCCATCATGTTTATAATGTAACGAATATTAAAACTAATTTATTTATACTAAAAATATGTACACGTTTATAACTAACCGAACTGGATATTTAATAAAAACACTTACACTAATTTATATAGCACAATCACTTACACGAAAGATAATGTCCGCGGATAACTTCAGTTTAACACTTATTGTTTACATTAAAGCCACGCACGATTTTAATTCGTCGTATTTATCTCGACACGCGTTAATCACTTGTTTGTTTAAACTTGAATAATCTTCTTAACACTGCTGACTTCGAATTACTGAAATAACTCCCAAGTAACAATTTTATATTTTTTAACGTTTGAGAGAACGTTTACAAAACAAAATTTATAAAACACATTTTGTCTTCAGAACGTGACTAAAACGTTCTTACAGTAGCTATAAATGCAAAATGGGCACATATTTATAAAACATATTCGTTTTTTAACGTGTTTTATAAAGCCAACAAAACACTCTTATGGGATAGTTACGTAAACGTTATATATCAATTACAAAACAGTTTCATGAATATTTTATAGTTGGTTGGCTCTTTAGTACAATAGTTTTGATGAAGTTACTAAACATTTTTGTAGTGTAAAACAGCTTTAATAAAATCAAACAGTTATTAAGTACTACTTTTCGGAACTTAATTATTCCTATTATTTAGTTAAACTAAAACTGATGGCTATTTCATGAAAAATGGCAACGTATACAAGTATATATTATTTACATGAAATTTAATGAGATAGATCTACACGGACGTCGTTTTTTGTTTCGAAATAAATTTTACTATCAATTATGAAGTAGATAGGTCGAAATCTTAAGTGCGCCGCAGGTTTAATGAGTATTTAAACAAAAATTTAAAAATCAGATAAAAAACAAAAAGTTTAAATTTCAATTTTTTATCAAAAAAACACAATAGTAGATAGATACCAATATAAGAAGCTTTAATTGATGTGTTTTTGTCGTCGAAGTAGTAAAATATAAATTAATTTTATGTTCCTCGAAAATGGCGGCTTTGTAAATATATGCAAGTACATTTTCAAAATGGTCCCTTTTTAATAGAACATTTTAATTACCAAATTCAATCTTATACAACAATTATGATGCATATAGTGTAGGCAAATAAATTGTTGTAAGATTTTATGCACAAGCTGGCAACTGCGCGCAAGACGTGACAACGTCTTAAAGCCAGTAAGGAGATGATAAAAATAAAAATAAAGATACATGTACGTTAAGAATAATGAAGTTTATGTAAATTACGTTTTATGTGTTTTTTTTTTATATTATCTATATCTTTGGATTATGGCCGTGGATAAATGATGCTACATGTGAATAAAATTGTGTTTAGTGCATTTTTATTTCCTGCCAACTATAATTGCCCACAATAGAAAACTTATAAAACGTTCAAATTTAATTACCTTAGTTTAAATAAAAGTTAACACGACAGCATCGTATTTTACAAATGTGATTATATTTTGATAAATTTTTAATCGCGTATTCAATAATAAAAAGTTAATGAAAATGGTCGAGCAAGCGAATCACATATAAAACAGCGTAACTTAACAATAAGCCGCGATCCATTCATTATTAATATGTTACAAGCTTTTTGGTTTTACGAACCTTGCACGGCCAACTCACAATAGTCGGGATTAGGGGAGGTTAAAAAAAAACAGGAAATATGCTTAAGGGCGCCAGAGCTGATCCAAGGTAACGCTTCTGTTTCGCTCACGACAGAACGGTCTAAACTTGTAACTTAATCGAAGGTTCGTAATCCTTATACTCGGCTGTTCAAGTAGCTAAAATTAATTAATAGATAACGATGATCACAGGAGCAAGAAAGATAAAAAGAAAGATTAACAAGTATAATCAATTTAATGTCTTAACGTTGTATAATAATAAGAAGATACGAAATTTAATGGTTTCGATGTAGAATTAATACATATCACAGTTTGCTTTAGTAGCGCCGTAAATTGACAAATGTACACTAAATGCGCCAACCTTAAATTCTAAAATGACTAACACTTGCATCAATAAGTAGCGGAAACTTTGATTTAGTATTACATAAAATTTTCTATATTATATCACAATTCTCCTACATAACTGCCTGTAGTATCGGCAACACACATCACATAAGAAAATTATGTCGAAAAGGACAGCATCAAAAGTCCCCGAATAACTGGGTTTTCCCTCACAGCATGCGATACAAGTATGAAATGTTTAAGATTACCTTATTGGTATATAAGCAATAACGCAGTTACGATCATTAACATTTAAATATAATTCTGTGCATAACTTTGGTGATCTCGATATAAAAGTCAAACAAGTAACTCACCTAACATCCAGCTTCCACTTACACGTAGAAAACGTTTTCTCGTCAGTGGCCTGTAATAAATAGTGAAAAGCAAATCGGATCACAATCGAGTTCACACAGAACAAAAGCTACAAAAGATAGTATTAATAAATAATTAAATAGCATACAAAAACCCGTTGTATCGTGTACTGTAAGAAATAATCTTAACACAGGTGGCTGATAACACATTCGAATTCTTCATTAAGCATAATATCGAACCCCAAGGTATCGAACGATGTAAGTAGCAATTCAGGACAGGTGGCTGATAACACAATCTACTTCTAATCCCAAATCAGCATCCCCGACACAACGTTCGACTAGACCCCGATGTTACTTAAGTAGCAGGCCCTCACAACAGCTGATATGCTCGGTAGATTTATTCATTAATGGTACTTATGCATCCTAATTGTTGATTGAATTCCACAATGGTAGACAACGTGGTCGGAACCGGCTATCATATGAATATAGAAATTACGAAAGGCCCTTAATAGATTTAAGACAAAAATATCTTACCCCGTGCCGAAAGAATCCTAATAAAGTCTCGCTCGATATATATATTTATGTTCATCACACGTGATGTTCTTAAAAATTTAAGAATCAATTCGAAAAACCTCGGCACCGGCCCGTTACTGTAGTTTACAGCTTTACGATTGCTTCGTCGAATGACAGTCACGAGAAAGGATCGGTAGAGGGCGTCCAAAACCCAAACCTAATTGTAATTCATCTACAGGGTATTCCGTAATGAAAATTTCGTACGTAACAAATCCTTCTGAAATAATTATTTTAGCTTCTTCGACAAACGGTTGTAGATATGCTGGCAAATCAGGTGGTTTTCTATTACGCCAGTATATCCAAATTGTTTTATATATATTTAACACAATAATTATGCGCTGTAATAGTAGTATTGCTCTATAACTGCTTTTCTCTTATTTTTATAACTGAGGCTTTGTGTCCTTTTAATTAACAGTTATATTGGAACTTCCGTTGTGAGTAATCTGATCCAGAAAGCAAAATTGTTATATAATATTACTAATACAACAATTATATAACGTAGTCACATACTTTATTAAAACAGTTGTATAAAACAGTTCTAAAGTGATAATTGACAAAGCTACATAGTTATTATAAATCAATTAATATTAGTAAGGGGTAAATGTCTTATAACGAATATTATATAAACGTTTACAAAACACTTTTATACTTATCTCATAAGCAGTTTTATAATTTTGTTGTTAGAACATTCTAAACATCGATTTAAAAAACAATTTTCAATAGATAACAAAATAATCTTCCAGACAACTTTAATAGAACCATTTTACATTTAGAGAGCAACAACATAACTACAATAAAATTGAAAAGTTTTCTAAAAAAAAGCATTATAAAACCACTTTGTTACTTGGGCTGACTTATGATTTGTTTGTACCGCATTTATACATTTTGGTCAAACGTTCTCAAATTTTCTATATCCTTCAGTGGACGTTTTGGATATAGATAAAAACTTCGAGAGGTCTCTCAAATTTGAGAATAATTTCTCAAACATTTCACTGCCTTCTTCTTAGGACTGTTCTGTCCCAAAACAGGAAATGGATGCGACAGCGGTAGAAAGTATCATGGCGATAGCGGCAGCTTTTTCCATTTCGGCAACTTCCGTGCCTATAAAAGTAACAGTAAATGGCTTTTCCTGACTCGATATTCTTCTTGGTTGGTAACTACAGACCAGCACTTGAACGTCTGTTGCTTGGAAGACGACCTCCAACATGTTTCGAACTGTTCTCCAATTCAGTTGATCTAAGCCACAACCAAGCTTAGGTACTTATGATTTTTTAATATTCTGGAACTCTATTTTTCTCTTGAGATTCCATAACGCTCGCCACAGACTTTTGTATAACAGCTTGGTACGTGAGTATTTCTTGGTGACCACATAGAAAACGAAGCATCTGTCACCTCGTAGTTTTAAAACTTTTCCGACTGCCGGTTGCTGTCTTCGTAGTAAAACTAGCCTCCCAAACTTCTTTTTAAATACGACTGCAACCCTTCTGGACATGTCAAGGTTCTCATTCACACGATGGCGTAATTTTTTTGTGTTTGGAACAGGTCTTGTTGTTTCTCGGTTGTAACTTCGAACCCAGCTTTTCCAGAACCTCCGTATAAGCTCATAAACTTATGAAACTCAATTTTTTCGATTTGATTTCTGGTTCTGCTAGTTATTGCTTTGGTTCGGATCTGAACTTGCGTATTGTGGTTATCGCCAGTAACCGGAGCTAGAAGATCGATGTGGATCACTTTTGGCTTGCCTCTGGGTGGTTTTCGGTTGCGATATATGCCATCAATAGTTCGCTGCACGACTTTATAAGGGCCTTCCCATTGCCTCTGAAGCTTTGGCAACAAACCACGTTTCCTTTTTGAGGATTATACAACCATACCATGTCGCCAGGTTGAAACCCACCATTTTGTGTCTTGACATTATATTTAGTTTTTATTCTGTCGCTGGCAATTTGTGTGTTTTTATGGACTTTTTCATGTACTTTGTCTAGGCTCTTGGTCAGCTTGCTGACGTAGTGTTTTCCAGCAACTTCTTTTTCTGGTCTTTGTCCAAATTGCAGTTCGCATGGCAGTCGTATTTTGCGACCGAGCATCACACAAGATGGTGTTTGGCTTGTGCTTTCGTGAACGGATGATCAGTATGCCATCAGGAAAAGGTGCAAGTACTAATCTCAGTCTCTTAATTCCTAAGAGTCGACAAACTTCTTGAAACAGCCCAGACTCAAAGTTGAGGCTTTGATCGGAATGTAATTCCAACGGAACTCCAAACCGGTGTAAATACTCTTTTACTAATACGTCTGCGACTGTAGTTGCTTCTTGATTGGGTATGGAGTAAGCCTTTGTCCAATTCGTGAAACAATCCATCGCCACCAGAATGTATTTGTTTTCCGAATCAAATTCTGGGAACGGCTTTTCAAAGGGTTTTCTACGTTGTATTGTTTCATGGGTGCTTTGCGCTTTCTCGCTGGACCATTTCCTGATGCGCAAACCATGCACTTACGGCACCATTTCACGACGTCCTCTTTGTAGTTCATCTAGTAGAATTGTTCTCGAACTTTACCCAATGTCTTCTTAACCCCAAAGTGCCTTCCTGATTTACCATTGTGTGTATCAAAGATTTCCATTCCGTCCAGTACGCTTTGATGTTTCTGCCCATAGCACTCATTTCCTTCCAGATTGGTCGTCTATCGATTTTTTTCTATTCTAGAAATAGTGTTATTTCAAGATTGTTCTCACTCGTTATCAACCATAGCAGTTCTCCGAAGGCATTCGATTTGCGAACAATGGCTGCAGTTCTCCCGATATGGTGTTCTGGACAAGGCATCAGCGTTCCGATGACTGATTCCAGCACGGTGTTTTGTATCATAGTCATACTTTTACAGTCTTTAGATCCATCTTGCCACTTATCTTTCCGGGTTACGGTACTCCAATAGCCATTTTAAAACGGCGTGTTCCGTTCTCAGTAAAAATTTTCATCCATACAAATATTTGCAGAAATCTTTTATGGATTTGGCGACTGCTAACAGTTTCCTCCTAGCCACACAATAATTCTTTTTTGGCCTGGACAACCCCTTGCTAAAATATGCGATAACTTGTTCTTGTTCATCTTGAACCTGCGAAAGGACCGCGCCTATGGCCAGATTACTTGCGTCGGTATCCAAAACAAACTTTCTATCTTCTTTTGAATAACCAAAAATTGGCAAAGTGACTAGGGCCGGTTTTAGTAGATGGAAATCATTTTTGCTGGCTTTTTTCCATTTAAATTCTGCTTTTTCTTCGGTCAATTTTGTCAAAGGTTTGACAATATTGGCAAATCAAGGTACAAATAGTCTATAATAGGTGCACAACACAAGGAAACTTTGAACCTGATGTTTGTCGCTGGGTCAGCCTTTACTTCATCTCTAGATACGACGTAGCCAAGGTATTGCTTTTGCTTCTTAACTACGTGACACTTCTTCGGGCTCAGTTTGAGATTTGACCCACTTCTTTCAAATTGTTCAAGTGTTTTTCAAACAACCTTCCAACCACGATCACGTCGTCTAGATAAACTAAATATGTCTTCCAAGGCAGTCCGCGCAAGCTGGTCTTCATTAAACCCTCGAACGTTGCAGGAGCGTTACACAAGCCGAATGGCATCACAGTGAACTGTCATAAACCATTTCCAATCGTAAAAGCTGTTTTTTTCACAATCCTTGAGTTTCAATTTTACCTGCCAGTAACCACTTTTTAAATCTAACGTGGAAAGCCACTCGGATCCTGACAAGGTGTCTAACGTATCGCCAATTCTCGGTAAAGATTAGATGTTCTCTTTGGTCACGTCGTTTAGCTGTCTGTAGTCTACGAAAAACTTTGTTGATCCATCTTTCTTCTTTACGTGTGCCACGGGGGACGCCCATGGACTATTTGAAGCTTCAATCACGCCTTTTCTCTTCATATCCGTAATTATTTGTTCCGCTTCTTCTCTTTTTGCCAGAGTAAGTTGGCGTGGATATTGTCGTATTGGCCGAGCGTCTCCGCTATTAATTTAAAATAAAAGTCGTCCTCTATTGGTTCAATCGCACGTATGTAGCTTTCTTGGATATTCTTATTCAGGCGTGCCATCACCACACTTTCAGTCCTTGCAGGCAGAGTCACGTCTTTAATCAATAAGACTTGCACGGCTGCCATCTCTGACGAATTAAAAGAAATTTTGTCATTGTCAATCTTCAGGACAACTAATGGTCACTTGTACTTGTCCGTGAGTAGGTATTTCTTTGCCCGTCGTCGCTCGAAGTCGTACTGTTACTGGTGATATCTTCTTGTTTTCCAATAACATGTCAGGCCGAATGATGGTCTTCGTCGCTCTCGTGTCAACCAGTAACTGTACACTTCTTTCATTGATCTTGCCATTGCATAAATGCTATGCAATTGCTCCATCGGCAATGCCATTTCAATTTTTATCTCCGGAACTTGACTAGAGAAAATTAACTTTTGTCTTTTTTGATCAACTCGTTCCAAATTTTCTTGCAGGTGGTCAAGAACAGTCTGTAAAATTTCAAGAACTTCTCCACGTAAGGATACTATTAAAGACGTCGCTTTCTGCATTAGTTGTAGCTGCGGCTTCAAACTGCTTGTAGGTGGTTGACTATGGAACTTTACCACCAAAATTCGGTGGTACAACTTTAAACTTGTCAGTTGTTTTTTCCTGATGATCCATTATCAAATCATCTCTCGTGACGCTTCCTTTACCGTGGCAAACATGGTTCATTCTCTCCTACTGCTTTTATTTTGTCATTCATAGATTCGCATATTTCTTTTTTTAAATTTAACATATCTGCTTGGGTTTCTTCTTGAACAATTTTAAATTGATTTTTTATACTAATTTGTATTCGCTCCTTAATAGTTTTTGTTTGATTTTTAATGCTTATTTGTACTTCTTATTTTTAAGTAACATTTTTTCTTATATTATCTGAGTATTTTCGGACAGTTTTTCTTCCATTTTACTAGAATATTCTTCTATTTTTCTATTCACCGATTCTCGATTATTTTTTATTGATTCGAGAAATTGAAATAACTTGGCATTCATTTTAGTTTGATAACGAGTTACCGGCATAAGTTATATATAACACGAATATAAAGTTTAAATACACTACTTTAACGAACTGAAACAGCTAAAATTACACGCTATAAACAAACACGCGAAACGCGAACTAAAGTTTTATTTATTTACGCAATCAATGTTTTTATTACGGGAGCGATATTAAATTACTTAATGGTATTTACACTAAAAATCGCGGATTCCACACTGACACTACTGTAACGAATATTAAAACTAATTTATTTATACTAAAAATATGTACACGTATATAACTAACCGAACTAATTAAATCTAAGATTATTTAATAAAAATACTTACACTAATTTATATAGTACTATCACTTACATGAAAGATAGAGTTCTCGGGTTACTTCAGTTTAACACTTATTGTTTACATTGAAGTCACGCACGATTTTAATTTGTCGTATTTATCACGACAAGCGTTAATCACTTATTTATTTAAACTTGAATAATTTTCTTAACACCGCCGTCTTCGAATTACTGAAATAACTGACCTATGAATAGTTTGTACGGCATTTATACATTTTGGCCAAACGTTCGAGAATTTTCTATATCTTTCGATGAACGTTTTGGAAATAGATAAAAAACTTCGTGAAGGCTCTCGAACTTGAGAATAATTTTTTGAACGTTTCAATAATATAATCGTTTCCTTAGCAACATAAAAATTTAGTATACAGGGTGATTCAAAAATGGCGCATAAACTCTTCAGCACGTTGTAGAGAAAAAAAATTTTGCTGCTACATTTTTGTAGTTACCAACGAAGGAGTAAACCTAATATTTCAGGATAATAAGGTGATATGAGCATTTTTTTTATTACCCACTATGAAAAAATACTTAAATTATTATATGAAATGATGAGAAGTTCGCATAAATTCAAAGTTGAGGTCCCAACTTAACTTCTTTATTTCTCGGCAAATTAGCGGCTAAGATTTTTTTTACTATTTTTCCTACACTTCAATTATTATTTTCTGTAACGTACTAAAGAGCTTATGCGTCATTTTTGAATCACCTTGTAGAGTATTGTAAAAAACATCGTTTTCTTGACAAGTTTTTGTATAATATTTTGCATTTTTTTAATAAAATTGTGATTATAAATTTAATGTTTAAAAACAAATGCCAAGAATAATACAACAAATAAATCATTGGAAATTGCAGAGATTACCGTCAAATTTCTACCTTTTTGCCGATTAGACCCTGAGCTGTGGTTCACACCAGATCGAGGCGCGTTCACAACGTTAAATATCTGGTGTTTCCAGATGTTGAGATGAAAACGACAATTTCTCAACTAGATTTATTTTACAAACTACACAAAGAAAATGTAACGTACTGATACGACCACCAACGAGTGGACGTAAAGGTTGGGGTTGGACTGCCGCGGCTAACTTCGCAGTGGAGACGGCGTGGGCGATCTGAATGAAGCAATGAATATAACTGGGCGCCAAGAGGTTGAGTACCCGTTCCAAACCCTTCCAAAACGTTGCGGTTTTTGACACACCACCAACCCCTAAACGGGTGTCACACAAATATATTGTTTTATGCAGGGCAAAATAAAAGAAAACAACGCTAACATACACATTCATATAATAAAACATTCAAATGTAAATAATAAATGAAAATAATAGCAAATTTGCCACCTTTAGGTGAAGATCCACCCGAGCGGGGTCACGAGTCGCGTACGATTTATAATTAATTGACAAAAAAATAGAATAGAATAAAATTAATAAAAGCAGTCGAATAGCATAATCTTACAACTGATAATGCAAAAAAATTACTTAATGCAGTAACGAACGATAATAAGGCGGTGGCGTCCGATTAATTTTCGAAATCCTCTTTCGTAAATAAAAATAGGAAAATGCTTGACCTTAAAGTAGATTTCCATAAAATTTCCGTTGATAAAATTACCAGATGGCGGCTGATTAATACGTCAAATAGCAGTATTAAGGATGAAATTTTATGCCTTGGGAAAGGACCCTAAAAGTATAAAATTATGACGATATACGTTGTAACATAATTAAAGCGTTCTGCGACCTACCTCGAGAGGGTACGTTGTAAAACCCAAAAATACGATAAAAAAAGCCACGTGGATGCGACACAGTGATCCTCAATTAAATGAGTTTTTCTTACTCTAAATCTCAATTTCCACACGATTAGTAAGAAATAATTGTACAATGATCCGTAAATTCTGAATAATTCAGAAGGCATTAAATCAATTCAATTAGCCCTAAAAGATGAACCATGTACATGCCAACACCACTTTTTGGCTAATAAATGCTCACGTAAAGAAAAGAAGAATGTTTCAAAAAAACTCGGGTTAAAAGGTCTCAGAAACCGCCAAAAATAAATCAGTGCCGTGCTTAAATGTGGTACAAAAGTATCGAAAAATAAATCGGAAATAGCAAGTTAAAAAAAGGTTTTAAATTAGAGGTAATTACTAAACAGCACTG
Source organism: Aquatica leii (assembly GCA_035610365.1). NCBI lineage: Eukaryota > Metazoa > Arthropoda > Insecta > Coleoptera > Lampyridae > Aquatica > Aquatica leii. The sequence continues at coordinate 1,723,161 of CM069436.1, forward strand.
GGATATAAAATAAGAAACAACATAATAACAGAATTTACAAAATTTTCCTAGAAAATGCCTTGTGAAAAATGTCGTCGATGCGCACGACTCTGGCAAGTCAAATTTACCAATGGTTGATTACGAACGTCGCCGAATTCAAGTCGGTTTAGACTCGAAATCCAAATGAAAAATAAAAATGGCGTATTTACAATTGCAAAACAATATAACTAATTTCGAAAACAGAACAAAATCTTAACGAAAAAAAATATTTAAGCTAATGAAAAATTAACATTAACAATTTACGATATGTAACAATAATCAACAAATTTTATGTAGGTAAGTGTAAGTATGAGGTCAACGCCATAAATATAAAGATAAACAAGTTTCCTTATACATTTTAGGTTCAAAACACAAAATTAACCATACTGTCAATTACAAAAAATTAACAAGAACACACAAAACGCAATTTCAATTAGAACTCAAAATAAAAATTAGAAAACAAAAATAAGTTGGTATACGAGGACCATTCAAGAAAACAAATACCGCAATTTATAGAAAATCTAAATTGTAACGTAACAGTACAACAACGTGATTCTTACATGGCGTGCGAACTAATAAGACAACTTTCAATTTCCCTTGTTGCGTGGTTTATATTCTCGTTGGTGCTACCGCATGCGCACTTAAATATTGCTGCCAACTGTTGTAGACAAAGTTTGTTCGCCCGCTACATCACTCCCCTTACCAGTTTCAGCTTCATGGTTTGATATTAAGGTTCTAAACGATACTTTTTTAGCGTATGGATGTTTCGTATGTTGGGATGGATTGGTGTATGAATGGTCATGAAGTGGATTAAAATCTTGTGCAATAAATGCCGGTTTTAATCTATTTATGGATACCACTTGTTCTTTATTATTGGTTTGTGGAACAAAACCTTTTTGTCATCTTTTAATCAAGTAGTGTGGTTTAGCATATAGGGGTTGCAGTAGTTTCCAAACTGCGTCGTGTTGAACATACAGATATTGATTCATAAATGTAGACTTTTGTGTATGATTTGCAGGTTTTTTGGGAGGAACGTCTTCAAAGTATTGCTGTAGGCGCTCCACAAAGTCAGATGCTTGTTGTCGAGGGTCTGAGGCAAACAACTCTCTTGGTAGCCGTAAGTTTTTGCCATACCCGAGCTCGGCTGATGTTGTATTTAGGTAATCTTTGTATGCATTGCGAATTTCTAGCAACACCAGAGGTAGTATCTCTGTCTAGCTTGAGAGTTTGTGACAGTTAATGGCTGCTTTACGTTGCCGATGCAACCGTTCATTTGCCGTTGGGTGGTAATTAGTTGTTTTTAAATGTTCAATTTTTATTATACGAGTGAGGAAGTAAAACAGCTGTGATTCGAACTGACGTCCTCTATCAGTTGTTACTCGTAATGGAATTCCGAATCTTGATATCCACTGTGTCAAAAAGGCATTTGCAACAGTTTCAGCTGTGATGTCACTGATTGGTATTGCTTCAGGCCAGCGTGTAAATCTATCCACACATGTCAGTAAATACGTATAACCTTTGGATGGTGGTAGAGGACCAACGATGTAGGGGCGAATGTGTTCAAACCTCTTGCTAGGTAGCATGTTGTTTGCTTTATTAGAGCTTAAAGACAAGCAAAAAATGTCAAAATGAAAGTTCTATTAAAATGTTTGAAACAATTTTTAGCAAAATAAATTGTGCATTACGGACCTGTAGTCTCCTTAGGTTGTTAAAGTGCAAATTGCTTCTCAGCCATTTGCTGACACCAAAAATAAAAATAAATACAGAATAATGTTATCGGATAACGCGTAGTTAAATTACTGCGGCTAAATAAAGTTACTATTCTGCACATTATTTTAAGTAGACTAGATAATAGCTCTTCTATTGGATAAAACACAAATGTATAAACGTCGTCGAAAATTGTTACTCGCGTACATAATTGCACATTATGTGTAATTGCATTTGCTGCTGCAAAAAATCGATTATTCAACTCTTGTCTATTATTTACGGGGTTTATGTATAATTCATCTTTTACATAGCTTCAGAAAAAACTCTAAAGGAATAATATCTGGCCTAGGAACTAAATAACGTTTGATGCCGTTTCTTCCAATTCAACGACCCGTAAAAACTATATTTAAGAAATCGCAAACGGGACAACTTACATGCGGAGCAGCTCTATCGTGCATAAACCACATCGTTCTACAAACTTCAAAGAGTAAGTCATCAAATTCTTGCGCAAATAAGTCTTTCTGCTAAAGTAAACGGTTTCATTAAACTATTTCTTAAAATACCAGCTCAAACAATAATAGAAAACCATTACTGAAAGTTACTTTGTTGATTTTCATGAAGGTTTTCTTTATTCCAAAAATGCGTGTTATGAAAATCTGAAAAAATATTTTGGAACTAAAGTCAGGGTCAAAAGCTTCTTGTTGGTTAACCGTTGGACTCGTTGAACGTGGTAAGAGTACAAAGAACAATTTTTTAAAACACGATGTAGCGTACTATGGAACACGTTAGTTGCACGGCTTATCTCTCTTTTGCTACTTTGTGTTTGATCTTTTACAATATCTGCGCATACATTGAAGAAAAATAAATATTAAAGTTTTGATTTTATTTAAAAAATTTATTCTTCTTCTGTTGCTAATCCTTCTTGACCACGATTTTCGTAGGTAGAAACAACGCCTCCGGTTTTTCTAAATCTTTCCACACACACCAGAATAAAGTTTATTGAAGGCAATTGTTTATTAGGATATTGCACAACTCACAATCTACGTGTGATGTTGAAGTTGTAATTATATTCCCCGTACATTAATACAATATGACTGTAGTACATAATAAAAAAAATTGAATTAAATGTTATGAAGTACGAGTACGTTTACACGAATCACTTAGCATCAACCAAATAAATCGAGACAGAAATAAATCAGATTGTTGAACTCAGTTTTAAGAAAGCTAAATTTTTCTTTTTGTTATCTGAAGTCTTGTTTCGGTTACAACCGAAGATAAACATGATTGTGTACACACATTTTATAAAGCTAGGTCAGTAATATTGATAAGAAATAAACATTACTATCTGCTTTAATTATTATATTTATAATTGATTTTGTAGATGATGGAAAATTAAAGAAAGCAATAATTAACACAATACGTTTCACGGATTTAACACCATTTACACTCATCATTTACCACAAACAATTTCTATTTTTTTAGATAGTCAGAACCGGCATGAAAACTTTATTTACAAATATCTCAAAACTGGGTCACTTTAGACCAAATCTGTAAAGGAAAAAAATTCATTTAACGCCACAAGGATACTACTCCTTGAATTGGTAGTCGTATTTCAGATACATCCTGTATAACTCAGTTTGAAAATGCACTATCATATAATTTTTATAAAACTTATTCTTGTATTATCAAACATGTATAATTTGCATACAACAAAAATACAATAATATTTTTACTTACACAATTGAATTCATACAAAAACTTCATAAGAAAACGATTTTTATGTAGTACGAAATTGTTCTCTAGGCAATGTTACAAGATATATTAAAGTACAGCTTTATTGCCGTCTTACAAACTAATAACAAAACAAAAAAAGTTCTAAACAATTTCAATTTTATAAACTTAAAAGTTGATCCACGTAAAGTTTGTTTAACGTAATATGGCACTCGACGGAATTAATCTTTAGTGATGTATATTTCTAGAATAAGATTTCAACAAGCATTAAATTACTTTTTGAAATAATTGTTTACGAGGTCAACTTAAAGTTACTAGTTTCACTTTATAGGTGTTCAGCTTTGTTAGCGTAAATAACTTACGAAATATCCATTAGTAAAACATAATGCAAATATGGGTGAGATTAGATTACATGCGATCATTTTAGATGATGTGGTTAAAATTCTTGTCGCTTAATTGTCCTTTCTATTGAAAGTAATAGGTGGGCGTCGATCGCAATATTCATGCAAATTTGTTAATGTATTTTTAATGTTAATGTTTATCAAATTATTTACTTTGTTATTATTATTACTAATACATAATATTCAACTTATATACTTCATAACATTGTTATACAAATATTTTAAGTTAACTTGTACTGTACCAATCTACTTAAGCCTCAAATGGCTTATTGAAGAATTTTAATCAATTAAATTTTTAACTAGTAAAATTTTGGAAAGTATATAAAAAATATTGTTAATTTATCTGAATAAATAATGACTTCAATTGGTAGATGGTTACCTAAATTTAAAAATTTAGTTAGAATCTAGTGCGTTCTGGCTAGTGAATTTAAACATGTCCAGGTAGAAATTGAAAGACTGTTACGTGGCAAAAGATGTTATCGTAAAATTGCCTACAAAATGTAACATAAAAGTATTTGCTCGGCTTGTTCAGTGAGACGGGCGTGGATTGTATGATACTTGCGACTTGTGAATTTTTGGGCGTCAACGAAAAAAACCTATAAGAGAATCAAATACAGATTACATCTGTAGGGCGCCAAATACAGTCACGACGTCTAATAGCTTCTAGGTTCTTATTTACCAAGAAACTCGCCCAGTAGCTTTAATTCTCATGGGACTTATTTTTCGCGATATAAATCTAAAAATCATACTTAAACAAAACAAAAACATATACAACGCAAACGGGTGTAAAGTAAAGGCTTTACTTACAAGTTAAATTACAAATATTTATTGAAAAAAAATTGGCGTAATTGAAACAAATAAATTACAGCAATAATAATAATAAGTAAAATCATCAACTAAATACCAAATAACTAAAGTACGTATTAAGACTAAACTCAACTTATTTATTAAGTAAAATTGTTGTTACATGTTGAGGTTTATAAAACTTAACACTCTCACGATTTCACGTACGCGTAACTAAGATCTGAAATCTTATGATTATTATAAGAAAAATTGTATTATGATATAAACTGACTTCTTAAAGCCTTTTGATCACACATACAGTTAACGATAAACAATAAATACCTTGACTTAATTTGAGACGCTTGATGATAGGCCTCAAGGGCGACGTCAATATAGAGGGCACTACAGGTGACAGGTTACGCAATATTACGTGGAGAAACGTTCAAGTGATAATGGTTACCGGTGATTTAAACGTTTAATTTTAATTTTATTTTTTAAGATTGCGAAGTTAGGGTTATACAATGACACGAAAACCCCTACAAAATCGACACACAAAATTAGTTTAAAACATTAATTTAACAAAATAGTGTACATTGACTCCCTTAGAATTTCATGTTATAGCAGTATTAAACGTATCTATTTACTTCTATCCGCTAATTTATTTGTAAACCTATATTTATAAAATTTTATTAACCCCCGGTGTAAGCTAAACAATGACGTATAAGATTTTAAAAAAACGAAACTAGAAAGTATGACGCAATTTTCTTATAACTGAAGTAAAAGCATTTCTTAAAAAGGTCCCATAACGAATTTAAACTTAGGAAATTCTTGAAAAGGCGATAATAGCTGTAAAATAAACACTACGAACTGCATCATTTTTGAAGCTCATATACTAATAAACGTATCCATAAATTAAAGTTAAGAAAGGAAAAAGGTTGAGTTACTATAAAAGGCAAATTTAAAACATTAAACAAAGAATTTGAATTTTAGAGCTTAATGTATTTCTACGAAGTTTAAAATCTACTTATATTTTACTACGATTGTACACGCATAACGGCGTCCTTTGTATTTTTACGTTGTTCTCGAAGGACTTTCAATGTATTTGTTTTTATTAAAGAAACTTTTTCATTTTAAATGCTGAGTATATATTTTTAATGTGGAACGTACAACAACATAATAATAACATGACAGACTAACCCCCATCGGTCTTAATAGTCACAACCACACACCAAAAAAAATCCTCTAGCGGTACATGGGCCGCACTTGGCACCGGCCCGTACTTAATTAAAACGAACAAATAGGCTTAAACATGCCCCCGGCCTTGAAAGACTACGCTTTCAATAACATCAAACTTAAAGAATATAATTACATAGATTGTGTATCTAAGCTAAATATTAATTTCTAACACTTGAACTTGCACTAACACTGCGAAGCCAAGTACAAAACATCACTAAATGTCCAAAGGTAGTGGACAAATTTTCGAAAAGGAACGCCAAATAACACCGCCTGTAGTTGTTACGGAGGTTACACGAGCGACTCCGTCGGCCCCTGGGTGTAATTTGACGATTCTTCTTAATTTCCAATGAAAGGGAGGTTGATTATCATCCTTAATCAGTACAAGAGTGTCGACTTGCAGTTGGGACTTGCTTGACTGCCATTTGGTTCTGCACTGGAGCTCAGATACGTACTTTTTGATCCATCTTTCCCAAAAATACTGCTGTGCGGCTTGCACAGCTTGAAATGTCTAGAGTCGTGAAGTAGGAATTGTAGTGCAGTCATCGTCAGGTACAGACGTCAAGGTGCGTCCAATAAGGAAGTGGGCAGGTGTTAAGGGGCTTAAATGATTCGGGTCCGGAGATAACGGAGTCAACGGACGGGAATTCAAAAGGGCTTCTATCTGACATAGAAGGGTGGATAATTCCTCATATGTTAAAATCAAGTTGCCGGCATTGATGTATTTTGCGCGATGAGAAATTCACCTAGTTCTCTCAAGTCAGAATTTCCTGCAACAAAATTGGTGCCGTTGTCAGAATGCATGCTTTCCGGTTTACCTCTGCGAGCAACGTATCGCCGTAAGCTCATTAAAAAGGATTCTGTAGATAAGGTGGTGACTAATTCAAGATGAACTGCCTTTGTGACAAAGCAGACGAATAAGCACAAGTAAGATTTGGACGTTTTACAGCCCCGACCCTTGCGGTCTTTAATTGTGAATAGACCTGCGTAATCTACCCCTACATTACTAAATGGGGGTCCAGGTTGAATGCGTGACGCTGGGAGAGATTCCATGATATGATTGGTAGTTTTAGCTGAGAATCTAAAACACCTGATACAAGCGTGAACTATTTTCTTAGCTAGATTGCGACCATTAGTGATCCAATACTGTTCACGGACAATGGCAAGAAGTAATTGAGGTCCGGGGTGATGATGTTGTAAATGTGTGGATCTCATAATGAGAGTCGAGAGATGGTGTTTATTAGAAATTATCGCAGGGTGAATCTTGTTGAAGTCATAATTTGAATTATGTAGCCTACCTCCCACACGAATAATACTGCTAGATGAGTCTAAGAAGGGGTGTAAATTACCGATAGATCCTGAGGGCTTAGAATCCCGAGAACAATTGAAAGCTTTAAGCTCATCTGCAAAAGATTCATTTTGCGATATTTTTATGATTTTGTTCATAGAAACTTGCAACTCTTCGCAAGACAGAGGACTATATCGTCTTGAAGAAAGCGAGATGCGACAGTTGTTGATAAAACGCAAGCAATAAGCAGCCACAGCTATTAGCCTTTTGAGATTTGAAAAATTTGATATGGGAAAAGGATCGTTAAAAGACATAGTCGTATGATGACAAGTAATTTGCCCTTTTAGCTCTAGAAGCGTTGACGTAAGTGAAGAATTTACGGAAGGTCATTTGGATTCATCGTCCTGCAACCATTGAGGCCCGTTCCACCATATGGGCTAATCGACTAGTTGGCGTGGAAGAATACCTCTAGAGAGCAAGTCTGCGGGGTTGGATTTACTCGGAACATGACGCCAAAGACAACTGGAAGTTAGTTCCTGAATATCAGCAATTCGATTGCAAACAAATGTTTTTGTGAGATTGGGAGGAGTACTCAACCAACCAAGTACTATGGTAGAGTCAGTCCATAAGACAGATCGCATGAATTGAACATTCATCGCCTTGTGGACGCAAACGAAAAGTTTAGAAAGCAAGGTTGCAGCGCAAAGCTCCAACTTAGCAATCGTGAGCGGTTTCAGAGGCGAAACCTTGGACTTCGCACACAATATACTAACACGAACCGCGCCACTGCTATTAACAGACCTTAAATAAATGCATGCACCATATCCATGCATCGATGCGTCGGAAAAACCATGCAATTCCACAGAAATCGAATTTGGGCACACAGCATGTCGTGGAATACGACAATCATTAAGGATTGGATGTTCATGACAAAACAAATTCCATTTATCAAGGATGTGCTTTGGAACGGGATCGTTCCAAGAAAGTCTCTCCAACCATAGCTGCTGAATCAGGAGCCAACAATCCAAGAGGGTCAAACATTTGAGCAATACTTGAAAGTATGGCTCGCTTAGTCACAGCTGTAAAGAACGGAACCGAAATTGAAAACATGAGATCATCAGTTTGGAATTGCTACAACAAACCTAAAGTGTGGGCATTTTCGTGGGAGCCAAATTCATGTAAACCTGGATGAATATCAACCACATTGATGTAGTCTAATACTTGAGGATCGTTGGAGATCCATTTACATAATTTAAAAGCACCTCGCATGCACACAGCTTGAATGCTCCGACATAAGTCTTTAGCAGAATCTAATGAATCCGAACCAGTTAAAAGATCGTCCACGTAGAAATCTTCTTTAATTACATTAGAAATTTCGGAAAGAGAATCCCTGCAGTCGATTGCAAATTGAAGTAGGCTACAAGTGGCCAAGAAGAAAGCTGAGGCTATACCATATGTTACAGTATTAAGATTGTATGTAGCAAGAGAAGATTTCGGCGATGGACGCCAAAGAATGCGTTGTAACGGCCTTTGTAGAGGATCAATGAGCACCTGCCGATACTTTTTTTCAATATCCGCGGATATGGCGTAGGCAAATTTTCTGAACCGAATCAAGATGGAAAATAAATCCTGTTGTATCACAGGTCCGACCATTTGTAAGTCGTTCAAGGAATAGCCAATCGTGGATTGAACAGAGCCATCAAACACAACACGCAATTTCGTGCTTAAACTGTTTTCTTTCAACACGCCATGATGGGGCATATAAAAAAATTTTTCCAAAGGACTAACAACAACCTTTGTTTGATTGCAATCGTTTCTTCAAAGAGAAAAAGCGTTTGGTGGCTACTTGCAATGAGTCGCCTAAAAGAGATGGCGATTGCTTAAAAGGAATTTGTACAATAAAACGACCATCAGGAGCACGTTTACAACTTTGCACGAAATGTGTTTCGCAGATATTCTCTTCCTGTGAATAGACCTTTTCCAGAGGATATTGTTCGACTTCCCAAAATTTTGACAGTTGAAAATCCACATCGTCCGACCGAGAAAGATGGCACATAATATGTTTATTTTTGCTATCAGGAATAGGACCACTAATCACCCAATCAAGATTGGTGTTTTGAATAGTAGGAAGATGCGGACCAAGATGAATCTGACCTTCGTAAAGAAGACCCCAAAATTCAGAAGAATCTATAAGCATGTCTACCTCGCCAGGTTTGTCATAGAGAGGATCTGACAGATGAATGTCCTCGGGAATTTGAATATAGCACGTGTTCACACGAAAACCAGGCAAGGTGTTAGTAATTCTATCAATTAATAAGCAAGAAATATTGACTGTAAACGATGAGTGATGGGCTTGAATTTGTACATCACACCTTGAATTGACATGAGTATTGGTTGTGGACAACTCAGTCACACTAACGTTGACTGCTTTGACTGGAAGGTTAAGTTTCTTGCACATGTTAGAGGTGATAAAGCTAGACTGAGATCCAGAGTCGAGTAGAATACGAACCGGAAAAGGATTTCCCTCACAATCCACAATGTTTGCTTTAGCTGTAGGTAACAGTATTTGAAGCGAATGTCGAAATGGATTGGCTGCTTGAAGTTGCCATTTCTGGAAGCGAGGGCGAAGTAACAATAGACTCTTTGTGTAGCAATTTATGGTGCTTTCGCTTACACGTACGACAATTGAATTTTGATGAACATTGTGGTACTGCGTGACCTTTGCTAAGACAGTTAAAGCAGGCATGCAACTCTTGAACCCTTGAAAGCCTATCTGGAACAGAAAGCTGGTGAAAATCTGGACAATCATATAAATTGTGAGCGCCTTTGCACAACACACAAGATAGAGTGTGACCAACAAAAGCTCTAGAAGTGACCTTAACCCTCACTGGAATTTGCTAATCTCGTTTTAAATTTAGAGTATCAAGTAGATCTGCGGTACTCTTTAGAAATCCTTTAAAATCCTCAAGTGTGGGTAGAATAGCTGCCTTGTTACTTTTGAGTATTTCCCACTCCCTTGCTGTGTGAGGGTCGAGTTTGACAGCCATCAAGTAAATTATGAGTGTATCAAGCAGATCTTCCGTTTCTAAAATCTACTTCAGTGCATTGACATGCTTGAATAACATGTCATGAAGGTGACGAATTTTCTTTCCAGATTCTTGGCTGAGAGATTCAAGATTTAAAAGTGCCTTTATATAGTTGTAAACCAACATTCGAGAGTTATTATAACGCTCACAAAGAGTGTCCCAAGCCAATGGATAATTTTCACCCAAAAATTCTAAAGATTTCATTGTAAGCAACGCGTCACAACTTAAGGAGGCACGTAGATAATGAACCTTTTGTATGGAAGTAATTGAATCATTCTCATGAATAAGACTTTTGTACAAGTCTCTGTACTCTAACTAAGATTCAATCTCGCCTGAGAATTTTGGAAGATTAATAACAGAAAGCTTGATAGAATTATTGCTGTTAATTGGGTTTTGAAGCCCATTTGGATCGCTCAAACCAGTCGGTGTAGGTATACCTTCGGCTTTTGAAGGAGAAAGTTGACTCGGCAAATATTCTGCTGTCGCAATTGAGTCATAATAAGAATTTGTGAATTCTTCTTGGACTATAATCTCATCTGACACATTTTCAGATTGAGCTTGAATTTGCATTTGTATGTCCAGAAATTGTGACAATAAAGGAGTTGCAGCAGTCAATCTTCTTTGTATTTCGAATATAGTTTTGACTGGATTAGCCAATGAAGAGATTGTAAATTGAGATTCCACTTTTGACACGAATCCCACAAAAATGTTTAGAGTTTGTTGAATAGATGCTCGCTGCCGCTTTAGAGATTCCATTTTGAAAATAGACTAATTAGGAATTTTGTAAATATAAATGGGTTAAGTACAACGCCAAAGTATTTAACAATAAATGTGTAAGAATAAAAACACTCAATCGTACAACTTGTTGAATCAGAGTATGCCGTAACCAAATAATTGCGATGTTTAAAATTCCAGAAGCAAAGCTCACGAAAAAACATAAACATATAGCAATCATGAAAATATCGTTTTAACATCAGAGAAATCTGATTATAGTAATGGGAACAAAGGAATTAAATACAAAGGAGACTCGCCATTGAAGTTTTGCAGATTGTGCAATGAATGTCGTCAAAAGTTGAACTTATACATCCATAAAACCGGAAGTCATACGGTTCGAAGTACCAATGTACGCGCATAACGGCGTCCTTTCTATTTTTACGTTGTTCTCGAAGGACCTTGAATGTATTTGTTTTTATTAAACAAACTTCTTCATTTTAAACGCTGAGTATATATTTTTAATGTCGAACGTACAACATAATAATAATAATAAAATGACAGACTAACCCCCATCGGTCTTAACAGTCACAACCACACACCAAAAAAAAATTCTCTAGCGGTACATGGGCCGCACTTGACACAGGCCCGTACTTAATTAAAACGAACAAATAAGCTTAAACAACAATGCACCTACAATCGTTTTTAAGAAAATTTCGTGATAAATAAAGTCGTAACCGGTTTTGAAAAACGCATCATAAATACAACCTAGCGGTAATTTAACATAATTTTTAATTAAAACAAGTATAAATACCGGGACTTTCGCAAAAAAAACGACAAATTTAACATAACGGTCACAGGACCTGGCCACAGTCTAAGAAAAACCCCAAGAGTGGTTTTTTTTCTAAGACTCGAGATTTTGTTTAGAAATTGCATAATTGTCGTTTACAACCTACTGACATTCTGGTTTTGATGTCGAGTCTTTGTTAAGTAACGTGCCGGTACCTGATTCAATTAACATTATTATATATTTTTGAGAAAAATTTTACTCGCACACATCAGGAGCCGCCATGGGTTTTCCGCTTTTACCGGTTAATATATTTATGGAAGATGTTGAGAAAAAAGCTCTATCAATATGTTACCTAAAGCCCAAGTGCTGGTACATATACGTTGGTGACACCTTTGTCATTTGCCAATATGGTCCTTCTGTGTTTAACAAGTTTCTTTGTCATTTAAACTTTATAAAAGTATTCGTTTTACTATTGAATTAGAAAGGAACTGGTATTTACCATTTTTGGGCGTTTTAGTTAATCGAAATGAAGATAGTTCATTATCATATTTAGTTTACCGTAAACATACCTATACAGATAGATATTTAAATAAATTGTCTCATCATCAACCTTTTCCAAAATTATAATTAGTGAATTCTTTAGTCTACAGAACGGTTTTTTTAAGTTAACCCCAAAACCTTCAAAAAGAGTTAAATCATCTGACTAAGGTGTTAGTCGCAAACAATTACAATAGAAAAAGTATTAAATCATCTATTACAAAGTATACGTCTGCGAAACCAAGAGTAACATCGGAACCTATATCTCGACCAGTGTCTATCGCTTATCTACTCTATACCAATTGTTTTTCAATTGTCTTAATAATTCTAAGCAGCAGTTATGAGGTTGAGTGAGCTGCTCGGAAACCCATTTGATGAAGACAGACAATTTTTTTTCGCTGGAGGTTGTCGTGCAACCGAGTAACAAAAAATTTTTCAAAGTTGGTAATGGGCTAATGGGTCTATAACTGTCAGAATTTTCTTGGATTTTTCTATTTTATAGATGGGAAGTATAATTGCAGTTTTTCAAGAAGACGGGAAGTGTCCGAGTCTGAAATGGGCATTATAGATTGAGGTTAAGGATGCCAGTGCCTTTTTGGTGAGATGTTTTTGCATGTCATTCATAATTAGGGCGAGACCAAGAGCGTTGCGCTTGGGTAGTCTTTAGCGGTTGCTGTGAATACTTGTTCTAGATGTGTGGTTAATATATCAGTTTTTTCTTCTTCAGAAAAGTATGTGCTGTTATTTGATACCATTGGAAAAATTATGTTTGCCGCTTGGAAGGATCGCACGGTTGTATTTCTTCAAGGTGCTTGGTTAAATGACAGTGGTGATTAAACAGAGATTTGAGGTATGGTAACCGAGTTTTCTGCTATTTTCTCCTATTTCTGTTGTTTCTTTCAATTAGGTCTAGTATATAATTGAAAGTTCTAATATGGTCGGGAACTTTCTTATGTTTCCATGATGTGATTTATTCTCGTATACTTTCTTGAATAGTCGTTGTGTATTTTAGTACAGCGTCGGTTTTTTTTTTGAGAGAGTGTATTCAGTGGTCCCATCGGTTACAGTTTTTGATTTAATGTTGTCGTGAGTGTGTCCCAGTTTGTTTTCCCACAAGCTAGTCTAAGCGGAGGAAATGTGTTTTGTGGTGTACAGTGGAAGCTAACGACGACTGGAAGATGATTGGAATCGAGTTTGGAATGTACCATTTAGTACACAAGGTAACCATATTTTTATGCAGCATGACGTCCAAGGTGTTAGGTTGATGATCCGGTCGATACGTTTAGCAAATGTATTTATCCGGCGCAGCCGGTTATTTAGTGGCATGATTGTTCTTCTACTACACGGTAATTGCAAATTTGTTTTAATTTGAAACAACTCCATGATGACATTATCTTAAGCAACTGTAACACGTAATGCACCTGGTCGATTGTTTGCTTCTAATCTAAAAAGAAACACTTTTCTTTGAATGGCAAAGCCACACCCAAACAAGAAAATTTGATTTTAAAAATGAATTACTATTGCTTACTAAACAAGTTTAATCCGTGAGTTATTAAATGTATTAACATTTAATTAAATCTAATATTATACTACCTAATTATAAATTTTATTTGTGAAATTAAAATTACCTACTGATGGATCTATTCTTTAAGAGATTCTGTTGATAGACCAGCCCGTTTTGAACAAAACAGCTACACGTTTCCAGAGGTTTACAGAACAATCACTTTGATCTATTTGCTTAGGCATTTTTAAAAATAAACTGAATTTTTATTAAACTTTAACTGGAATGATTTTACCTTCACATTGGCAAAAACGATAGAATGTAAAATATTAAAATACTTGTTTTTAATGTCATCTGACAATTAAGAAAACTCATATTGAGTGTGTATGTAGGAAGCACAATTACTAAGCTGTTTATCATAATGGCATTCTAAGGAATCGTTCAGAAAAATATATTTTACATTTACATTACATACATAAGGAAAACTATTTAGAATAATGACGTGTTAATGTTAATTATTATGTTTGACTAGTGGACTAATTAACATTACAAATTAGTTATAGTTTTTGATACTTTTTACAATTAATAATTGATTAAAAGTCAATATTTTTAAAGGAAACGTGAAGTAAGGAATTAAAATTTTGAATTTGAAAAATACTTGTTCAACGATAATATAATAATTCATATAAAATTGGAACTTTTCAGAAAATTACTCGTTTACTATTTTGTTGTGTAAATAAATTTTTTTTATACAGACGCTAAAAATCAAAATTACCCACCAATACCTACATATTAATGTAGATATTTATTTCTAATTATTTTGATATAAGAGTTATTTATATATTTAATTGCAAAAAAAGCCGAAAATATATTGTTAGTATTTTTTAATAATTTTTTAACAGTTTTTAATCACATTTGGAGACAGTAATAAATGATATATACCTATTACGAAAACGATATACGTATATAATTGAACTAAAAGAATTTTGAGTTTTCAGTATGTGAAAAGTAAGTAAGGAGGTGTAAGGTTGTTACGCTGGTTTTTGTGTAAAAAAAATAAGCGGCGGCTAACACAGTTTTTTTCCGGAGAGTGAGTCGTAGTGATGCTAGATTATAAATTAAATATAAAAACTCCCCAAAACGATGAAACAATAAATTAGGGTGATATCGTTTAACTTTACCTGCAGCTAGAAAAGAACGAATAACACGACAGTAATGATAATACAAAATATATATTTATTTTATCACAGAAGTAGTTGGAGAGTACTGTGTTTGTCAGTACATAAGTATAGTTATATAAACGTTGCAAACAATATTACATAAGTTGATATCACAGGCCAAGTATAAGTTACGTCCTTGACTTGGCAACACGTCGCACATCAAAGCGACCTAATTGGTCTAACTTTTACTTTTAACGAAATAATGACTTTACTTTATTAAGTTAAATTACAAGAATACGAAAATCAAAAGTCTAGAGAATCAAAGCGCACCACAAAAAAAGATTTAACATTAATTATGATTACAATCCAGTTTGTACACTGCCTCAAAAAAGTAATTGGACACTTTTAAGTGCGACCTGCAAGATAGGCAACCAAACTTGCGTTATAACAAAATGCTTAGTTAAATTTGAAAACAATGGCATTGTAGACATTACTTGCAGCGATATTACGAGGTTACTAACCACTACTGATAAGCACTGCCTTAAGCGTTTAAAGAACGAGTTTCTACCTGCAAATATTTATCTAAATTGTACCCTAAAGTTTTAAATTTTTCTTCGCCGAGCTTTCTCTTTATTTATGTCTTCTGCTTAAGTAATTAACATCAGACTACCCGCGTAGGCGGGGAATCTCCGGTTGAAACGTAAATCTTACAGAACTTGTCAGGATGTTGTGGGAGGGGGTCTCCGCCATATCTAATTGTCATTTGGGACAGGTACGATCCATTACCGAGTACAGCAGTTCGTTTAGTGGTTTCAGACTAAGAAGTTGCGCATTTACGGGGAATCCCCGTCTTGCGGATATGGTTGTTATTTTACGTGTTCTACTTAGTTTTGCAGTTTTTTTGCATTTTTGGTGTTTATTTGGTTTCTACATATTTGTGTATGTTTATTGACAAATATGGAAAGCAGCCCTGGGTTAAAAATATTACGAATGTTTTAGGAGTGAAGTGACAAAGAACAGGAAGTTCATGTAAGCGAATATTCACAACAAGATGATGAGGAACCTTTGTCAGACTACAGTGATGTTGAAGAACAATATATTATAGCACACCCTAAAGAAGGAAGCGGTTTAGAAGAAAGTTGCGAGTCTGAAGATGATGCTAGCGAACTAACGTACGTAGGTAAAGATAGCGCAACGGTTTGGAATATGCATCCTATCACGTACCAGGCGTGAAAATATCATTAAAGAACTTCCTGGGTCTAAACACGAGGCAAAGAATCTTACAAATATTCAGAATATTTGGCAACTTTTTTTTACTGAAGAAATGATCAATGAGATCGTAGAGTTCACGAATTCGAAGTGTGGAGCTAAATTATGCATATAGGGCCAGAGACGCCCGTGAACCAAATTGAAATTAAAGCCTTTATAGGATTACTATTCTTTGCTGGTTCCTGTCATTCGAATCACAGAAATGTAGTAGATGTGTGGAATAATAATGGAACGGGAATAGAAATTTTTCGCTTAGTTTAGAGTACAAATCAATTCCGTTTCCTATCCAACACGATCCGTTTTGACGATGTTTTAGATGTGAATAGACATCTTAGAAAATCGCTAGACAAGTTATACTGTATAAGAGGATTGTTTGAACAATTTGTGAAAAAATGTAAGACTTATTATAGCCACGGCCCCTATGGTACGGTGGATGAAATGCTACCAAATTTTTGCGGTAGGTGCAGTTTTCGTGATTATATGCCGACCAAACCGGAAAAATACGGCATAAAGGTATGGGCATGTTGCGACAC